>OU893347.1:4019051-4665526 GCA_918026875.4 Diatraea saccharalis | reverse complement strand
TCTTCTATTATAAGTGGCTGGATCTTGTTAGATATGTAATTATTTTAATCTAGTCTATTTAACAGAGTAACCTGGTTACCATTTTTATTTATTTTAACGTCCATTCAACGAAAAAGTAAAGATGCAATATATAACCTTACAAAATATTTTATGCCACATCTTTTTAATCCTAACTTTTAAAAGATCTTTATGATTATGATTTTGTTAGTTTAGTTTATACCTTCAAGTACACGTTTATTTCATTCATGAACGGGACTTTAAAAACTCAGTTATATAGAACTAAATAATTTATATTCATAATTAACAGGGATGCCTATGCGTGTGTTGTGCGTTTGTACACAATAGCTTTTTGTCGCCGTGAAAACTTACGATTCGTTCCAAATCTCATAGCATGACAAACTCGAGAAACGCTTTGTTATACCAAATGTCACTTTTCTCAGGTCTAGAGTGAGATATCGTATGGACGCATCCAAGAATAATGACTGGTATAGAATATGTTAGATGTATTCGTCAGTATTGTATGAATCAAAATGTAAGATTGTAGACGATGAAGCGGCACTACGGCAATCTACGAGACGCAAATACGTGTACTATGATACATAAAATTAAGAAGCATTTATATCCAACACAGCCAAAGCAAACGTCGATTACTTTTATATATTTTTTTAATATTGTTAAATCTATTTTGTTTTGAAAATAAATAAACTTCTTATTTTATATATAAAGTAGCTTTTAAGTCTCAGTTTAAGTTTTAAGTCCAGAAATGAGAAGATTCTATAAATACTTTGATCCCCTAATTTACCCCCTTAGGGGTTGAATTTTATTTAAACGTAATGTGGTTCCCTCGGGGTGGAATTTTCAAAAATTCTCTCTTAGTACTCCTCTACACTTCCCAAGAAATCTTCATTTCAAATTTCAACTTTCTACGCTCAGTAGTATCGGCTGTATGTTGTCTGTCAGTCAGTCACTCAATAACGTTAATTTTATATATATATTGTTTATATATTGTTGTCTAATATAAAAACTATTATAATAATATAAATACGTATCCCATTATATTATTATTTTTGAAATGCAACCACTGAGAGCCTGCGGAGACATCTTACTTTGTAAACAAGCCGATGTTCTTGCGTCCTAGAAGGTACTGAGGGTAAATAATACCGCGACATAAATAAACCGACTATAGTTTTGTATTCCAAAAACAAAAATAGCCTCTTTTAGAAGGAAACTATCATTAGATATATACCTTTTTTAACAAAACATAACACCGCGATATACTAAATGTACAGCTCCATCTTTTAATGAAAATAAGAAATATATATGTCATAAATATCTATAAATATATTATTTTATAAGCATTTTATTTGTGTTAATAAATTAAAGTAAATACATGCATAAACGGCTTATACACTTTGGATATGTAATAAAACTGACCGCCCTCAACAGTGAATCTTTTTGTCACGTGCTTTTGACTTTAATTTTGTTTACTATCCGAGTGACAAGTCTGAATGACAATTCTGTAAAACTATTGGAATCAAAGTTGTGGTTTAAAATATATCAATTGAATAGTAAAATATTATAATACTTATTCCAAAAATTGTGATTTTATTGCTCGTCTGGTACGGAACCCTTTTTACTCGAGTCCGGCTTGCTCTTGACCGGTTTTATATTTACTTTACGACTTATTCAAGAAAATGCCATTAAAGTCGGGCGGAGGTTTTCTGTAGGTTATTAATTAATTTATTGGCACTTGACTTTAATAGCATTTAATAGCATAAGTGTTATTTCTCACTTAATTAAGTTTGAAAATAGTTCTTTTTTAAAAGTTTTTATTTCGTGCTTTTTAGTAATATTGATATTTTTTATATAAAAGGTAACACTAAAAATACTTTTCTGAAAACCGCGTCAAAACCGTGTTAAAGTGCGAACCTCCTTTTTCCTAAGTCTGACAAATGCTATGCTGAAAATCGCATCAAAATCGGTTAAACCCTCTTTTTTTGAAGTCGGATAAAATACTAAAACCTTCTCCTAAGTGTAACAAATACTTTTCTGAGAACCGCATCAAAATTAATACAGACAAATGCGAGATAATCGAGCACAAACACATACATACATACAGGTCAAATTGAGAACCTCTTTTTTTGAAGTCGATCAAAATATAACCCATGTCATTCGAGATGGTGTAAAATACATTAACCCTAAAAAAATACACTCCTTTATTGAGCAGTAGTGTAAAAAAATTGGTTATCAAAGAAAGTATCTTAATAAAACGAAATAGAATATAAATATAAGATCTATTTATCCAGAAAAATCATGTGCGGAATCATGTGAGTCATACAAAATCGAATATTACGCAATTAACTGAAGAAGCAGTATCAGTACTGTAACAACCTACGCTAATCGATTGTCTCTTTAACTGTTCCATAATCGCTACACATGATTTGCTTTGTGAGTGATCAAAAAAATATTATCTCGAGCTACTTCGTGCTTCGGAAGGCACGTTAAACCGGCTACATTTGCAAATATATCAAAATGTAGCTTATTATTTACTTTTTTCATATCGTATAATTAAGTCTTAAAGTCTGGATATTTTTATCCAGACTTGCGAAGCTCATAAGTATTTTTAAAAAGTTATATGATAACTACTCCAATGCAATTCGGACCCTACAATAACGGTTTCATCTACTATGAAAAACAATATTTTTACGTAATAAGGTTAAAAAGATATTCATTTACATTTAGATTTATTTCCACATTTACGAGCCAAATTATGGAAAGTTTTTTTTTATCAATTACTTTTTAAAGTAGCTCCACAAATTATCTCAAGTTTTGACAGCTGTTATAACCTCAAAATATATTTTGCAAATAACGAATCTCACTGGCCTTCAAATGAAAATATGCTTAAATATTATTATATTATAAGCAAAAACTAATTTTAATTATCACTAATGGTAGGTAGACATAACTTTAAGAAAAATATGTGACAGGTCAATGTATGGAAAATGGACATTCTTTGTAATTAAGAAATGTGATGTTTACTTTTTCTTATGTGTATGAGAAATAAAGATTTATATATCTATCTATCTATATATTGTATTAATTTCCAAATGTTTGTACTGCTGACTAAGGCATAATATTTCATTGAAAACTCACGTAAATATTTTGTCTGTGCCTTATTTAGAACATATTTTCTTGCAATTCCACTTCGACCTTTGATCATTTCTCGCAGATCAAATACTTCTTTGAGCTGTGATATCGATGTAATGTAGATCTTTGTCTACAGAAATTCAACAAATAAGATAGCAAAACCATTTTGTAGACTATACAAGTATTTGGTTAGACAGATGATATTTGAGATATTTAACATAAAATTTACCACATAATTCAGATAATAAGACAAACATGATTTAACTGTGATTGCAAATAATTTCTCTATACTAGTAGGGAACTTAAATGTTTGTAAATTCATCTTATTCCCACGTTTTTACTATGAAAATGGCTCTTAATAAACCAATAAATATCTGTAGAATAATATATGATAATTTTATTGAATAATCTATTATAATGCTATAATTACAAGTTTTTATTTAACTTGTCGTGTCGCACCCGGTTGCACAAACGTACTTTGAAGCGACCTTTGATAAGTTGCCCAAACGTCCATTAATGTTTAATGGTGACTTTAAGCTCTAATTCATGTTATATACCTGGAAATTTGCGTCTGTAATGTCGCTTCAAGTTCCAAGATTACCGATGCAATATTTCAAATTTAGAACATTCATTAGACCTTAGAGTCGTCATTAAACCTTAATGGACGTTTGTGCAACTGGGTGCTAGATAGCTTATTAGTATAGGTCAAATCTTAAAAGCTAAATTCGTCCCAATAACTGGATTTCAATTGAGCTGAAATTTAGCATACACAATGGAAGACAATTCGATATTGATATGACATAAAGCTGATCTGAGGAAAATAGTTATAGGAGCTCTGTAATTAAATGACGCAATCTCATGCCAGTTAGGCGCATTACAATCCTTATCTATCCTGCGCTATTATTACTTATGGTATATTATAGTGCCCACTCCACACATTACTGCAAACTCCACACATGAAAATAGGGAAAGCTATGTCAAAAGCATGGATATACACAAATATAACCTTAGAAACAAACACAAATTGTTATTACCTAAGGTGCGACTCACCAAAGTACAAAAACAAGGAAAATACAATAAATTACTTATATACAATAAACTACCAATTTCAATAATGAATTTAGAGAATAATAAGTTTAAAAGAAAAATTTTAATGTTCTTTGAAAAAAATGCCTTTTATACACTTACAGAATTTATCAATATGACGTTGACTGAATCCTCATTTTCGTAGATTTTAAATGATAATAACGTTAAAAATAATATTCGATTGAATTATTAATTTAATGACAATTTATTTTAATCATGTTTTTTTATTAATATTATTATTGAAATTCTACACATACTTATATTTGAAATAATTTATTTTATATTTATTAATAATCATGACATTATAACAGTTTACGTCATATTCTTAAATGACAATGAATATATATTATGACTTACCTAGTGAAACATTCGCTGTTACAAGGCCAATAAAGAATTTGATTTTTTGATTTGATTTGACATTACTCGACATTGTGGTGATTAGTATCGACCAATAAGTTGGCGAACAAGATGGCGCATGATACATCGAGGCAGAGTAACGGCATTTGACGTGTAACCGCCATCACAATCTATCTTCATTATAACATTCTTCATAGCAGTGATAAAAATATGAAAAAGTTTTAAATACAATAATATCACTGATTATTCGATTATAATTGATACTTTTTACATTTTGTTTTTATTTATGTTAGATGATTGTAGGTACATTATATGTAATTACCAGCTAAAAGGCACTTAAAAGGAACCGAAAGCCGATTAAACTACCATTTACTGATTGCTGGAAATTAGAAGATTCCCTGTTAAATAAATACACTCTGAAGGCTTCCAATTTTATATAGGTAATATAATATTCAAAATTTAATTAGCGTTTATAGTTAATTCTTACGTAGAGAATCGACATCGAAATATAAATTTAGAACTTTAGAAATAGAATGTTTTAAATTTAGATTCGTATATTTATCGTAGAAGGTACATTTTTATGGTTTTGTGGATCGAGTGAATACGAAATGAAATTATTAATTTAAAAACAAGCTGTTTCCCCGCGACTTCTCCCGCGTAAATTAGAGCCCATGTCATGTAGTTTCCTATACAAGAAATCCTTTCGCCGACAAACAAAATTAGAAACTTAAGCTCATTATAATACTAGCATATAAGTAATAATAACATCAAAAAATTCCTGTATTACGGAGTATCAGAGATAACGAAGGCACCACAGCACCCAGACCCGAGACAATATAGAAATGTCTTTTCTTACCCGACCGAAAATCGAACCAGGGTGCTCAGAGATGGCGACACCTTGAAACCGGCATGTGAACCACTCGGCTATATAGCAGTATAAATTACATAAACATATAAATCACCCTTTTCACAAGATTAACTTGTCTTGGTGGTTAAACCATGCAAGCTTATTCTAACCTACTTCTGGCTGTTAAATAGAGCTGAAATTTTATTTAGGAATGTAATTTGTATGATATTAATGCTTAGGTTAAAAAAGAAATACTATTTCGTCCAACGGTCAGATAATGGAAAAATAGGTATTAAAGTTGGGGATGAGGGATCGCTAACAACTATAGGTATACAAAATGTACAAAGGTGTGACGTCATGCGACTTTTTACCTTGATGTATCTCATCCTAATATATTAATTACGCAAGAAATTAAATAATACGTGTTTAATATTCTTCAACAATCTACATACCTGACGGACAGACAGACAAAAATATGTCATCATCCCTACTGTAGACATCCATGGGGGGGGGGGGGGTATTACTCAACAGTGGGTGTCTCAGCAAGGGTCGGTGACGGGATGGATGACCAAAAAAATATTATCTCGAGCTACTCCGTGTTTCGGAAGGCACGTTAAGCCGTTGGTCCCGGTTGCATTTGCAGTCGTTAATACCCGACCAGCGTGGAGCTCCATGGCCTATCCTCCTTAACCATCCATAAGGAAGGCCTGAGCCCCTGCAGTGGGGACGTAAAAGGGCTGATGATCAATGTTGATGGGTGTCATAAGGCTGAAAGGATAAATACGTTATTAATAAAGAAGCAGGGAAAAATAGGTTTTGTTTTTTTTTAGAGCTCCGTATAACTATCAGCTTTACAAAAAGGTCCCAACTCCAAAAAAAAAAAGTTGAACAAATACATTTTTTATTTATTTTAGATACTAAAAATACACAGTCGAATATATTTCCTGTTAATGTTAAAAAGGCGAAATAATAATATAAACCTGAAATTGTCTCTTGGAAGTCGGATAAGGTATTAATAAAGGTAAAGGGGCCGCTATGCTCTTCTTGATTAATTTTGAACGGATGCCCTGATAGATTATAATCTTTTTCTTGGAAATGTTAAGCTATTTTGTAAAAAAAAATAGACCCAATGTCCAACGCAGGGTTGTCACATCTTTTCAGAGGAGAGCTGTTGGGCAGGGACACGGGTGATTGGTGGTCTAGGTCGCAAGAGCTCCCCGTGGGGCCTCAAAGTGGGGTTGGATCTAACGGGCTCCTTGCCGGATCTCGGATCTTTCTACCTATACAGAGGATTTAATAAAAAAGGGCTGTCACCTCAAAGGCCGGCAACGCGCTTGTAGCTCCTCTGGTGTTGCAGGTGTCCGTGGGTGGCGGTAATCACTCACCATCAGGTGATCCGTCTGTTCGTTTGCCCCCTATTCCATAAAAAAAAGCATAAAAGTATAATAAAATATAACCTAATTGCTGTGACTGATAGTTCTCGAATTGCAGTTCGAGGCTGATTTTACTACAGCAATAGAAATGTTTAAGAAGTCGTGACAATGTGCAAGATTTTTCAAAACCTAATACTTAAGTATGTTGAAGTACTAAAGGTATACATCATACAGTACCCAGTGTCAGGTCGGGTGCTGGAACACCTGGTGGCAGTGCAACAATGAAAAGTATGAAAAATCCTAAGACATATATTTTTTAATTTATTTATTTAAAAAAATAAACAACATAAAACTAAAATAAATATTTAAGGTCCTCCTTAACAGTTTAAGATTAGAAAAAACCTTGTTCTTAATATAAAAAGTAGATTAAATAGCTCATTTTACACAATTGTGACATGCACGACTCAGCAGCAGAGCTATTCCGTAAAAATCCTGAATTCGAGTTTATTCAGTTGACCGAATTCATTTCGAAAGCGAATTCGCTTAACTTACATACTATTAGTATTGAAAATTCTATTGATGCCATTGATATGATGATTGAGTTATACGTTTCTCAGATATTCTATCCCTATGTCACTTCGAGTCAAATCAAAAACATTTTATCAGTCTAGGCTGCTTTAAAGCACTTGTAAAAGTCGAATCTCTATGCCATCGGTTCGTAAATCTATGGCGGGAGACCTTATACCGAAAAGAACCCTCGAGAAACTCGGCAAGGTCTGCTTTTTTTTTCCCTGTTTTATTTACTCTTCAATCGATTCTTCAAATTATAAACGATAAACTGCATGTTGGGTGTACCCAATCACTATAGACTTGTGAAAAATAAGCCATATTTAACACCAAGGAGTTTTGTCGTTTAAATATTCATTAACATACTAAGTACACAAGTTTTAATATGAGTCTTAAATTTAGGCATTGATAAATTTAAAATTTCTATAGGAATTTTGATATAGTAGTGTATTTCTTGCCCCATTAATTTTGCTAGAACTTTCATTAGCCTGCACGACGGCAAATCCCGCGCTGTTTCTAGTATTAAAATTGTGTACATTACTATGTTTAACGTAACTGTTAATACTGTTTCTAACATAAAGTATATAAATTCGGTGGCCACTAGCAATATCCCAATTTCTTTGAATTTATCTCTAATTGGTAACATTTCGTGGCATAAGTGAAGTGAGTTTCAAAATTACATCTCCGCATGAAATAGAAAAATCTCCGCACTGGGAACTGAATGATGTATCCTTAGTACTTCAACTTACAATGATTTTAAACTCATCAGTTCTCCCTCTACAAATCAGAGTTTAGTTGGAGATCTTTGAAAGCATTCTAAGAGCTTTTTAGCATTTTAAGATTTTATCTACCTTCAAATGTCACTTTTTTCGCTTCCCCAAGAGTTGTTTAGAGATTAATCTGGTTTTTCTTCCATGGTTATTTTATTTCAAGATTATTGTACTGTTTTCATCCTTTATTGTTATAGCGAAAACAGAAATACATCATCTATGAAACGTTCTATGAACGACAGCCTATGACCAACGGACAGCGGAGTTTTACTTACTTAATATTGGAGAGGGCTCCCTTATATCAAACGTATTTTTTTGCGTTTTTTATCGATAATGGTATTGGTGAGACGGCGTTTAAATGGCCCATACCTCATGCAAGAGCTAAACGCGAGTAAAGTATGCGATTATCTATAAATTCAAAGAAAAGTGAAAGAAACAACTATAAGAAAGAAGTTTGTCCTTAGAGTATACCTGATAGAACTCTGATATACAATAGAGAGTACTTACCTGCATATGTAAACCACCGGACACATGGTCTTCTGTGTATAATTATTGTTTATATTTGCGGAAATTGTATTTGGAATACATATATAGATTTATGCGGCTCAATGTATTCATTCAAGTTTTTCGATGAAAAAAAAAAAAGACGAACGACTTAAGCAGTTTTCTTCATAATGCCGTCATGGCGTTTTAAGCGGTCAGCGATGATGTTGCGAACGTATTGCAACCTCTTTTTAGGTTCCTAACGCCCGCGGCGGCGATACAGAACAGCAGACGCCCGAGAGCTCACCAGTTAATCCTTTAGTGGTGCAGGAAATTCAATATGAAAAATACAGATACAGTTAAAGCGGCTTTATAAGAAATCCTTCGTGCTTCAAGTACACCAAGTACACTCACTTGGCCGGTTTTGTCTTTATCAAACCCCAAACATTAACTGGGTATTCGTCAAAATTATCAAATAGCAAGCACGACGCTTTTATAAATAAAATAGGTAGTTAGTAAAACCCATAAATAGTTACGAGCAAAGGTTAATTTATTTATTGTAATTTTAACTTAATAGAATGAATAGAGTATTTATTTAATGTTATTAACTTAGAGTATACCTTTATACTCAAATACATTTATTATACATCAAACAGTGTCTGTTTGCGACACTGATATAAAAGATAATGTCAACATGAAAGAAAAACAGCCATACTGTATTTTTATTGACGTTAATTACTTTGAGTAAAGGCGCGTTTTCATTTATCGCTAGGGTCCTTACGCGGGTTGTGGAAAATACTTTAACTTATACTATAGTACCGGCATGCAGGGTTTTCTTTTCACTAGCTATTTCTAACGATGCAAGATATGGTAAGTGTCTACCAGCCAGTTGCACACACGTCTATTTAATTTTTTTCATTGGTTTAAAGTGAAGTTACCCATCAAATTTGACATCCATTAGTGCTTAAAGGCGTCTTTAAACCTTAATGGACGTTTGTGTAACTGACCGTATAACACGTACTTATGTGATCACATTCGGGGTATCCGTTTCCCTAGTTGCCACAGTTCGCCTGTGAGTTGCGGTCGACTTCATGGACCCATGTGTGCCCATGTGTTGGTGTTTGGTTTGACGACCAATGAAATTAGCCCGAAGAATACGTCCACCACCCCCATGTGGACCCTATCAACCAAAACCAATTATTAAGGCTGGGTGCGGTATGCGGTAAATGTCTACAATGGCTCAATTACAATGGTCAACGGATAAACGCGGTTTGAACTATTTTTTCGCTCAATGAGCAATTTCGATTTTTGAGCGTAACAACGGAAGATACAAAAATTACTGTAAATAACTTGGGTTTTCTAGCGTGGTGTCTAAAAGGCTCAAGCTAGATATAATTCACATACCTATGACTACAGCTTTGATTTTATTAACTATTGATTTTATCAGTTTCTATCTGGCTTTCGGGTAGTCCCGCATGCGTTTTATCAACCAACTTATCGACTTATGAAAATGGGGTTTAATAATAAAGTCTTATAAATGTTAGTTGCTAACTCCCTTGATTAATAAATTATTAATTACTGTTTACAGAGTATACTACACTTATACCTTTATATAAAATAAACAAGCGAAATCTAATACTTGACGACAAAATTGAAATATAACACTTGATGACTTGAAATCAAGATTTGATATTGGATCAGGGGTTTTGGGTTTCGGTACACTTGTATATTACATAAAAACGAGTCCTCCGCTAGCTACTTTACCTGAAAGGTTTATGTCTTCTTAACGGTACCCATATGCCTAGGGAACAATTTTCACGCAGATTTTTCTAATTGCTCATTAGCAATATTAGTGGAACAGTTCTCTTTTATTATTAAATGATATCTCATATCCATTGTCTCCTTTGTAACACAAATTATCACCAACAAAATCATAAATAAATAAATAAAAAAGATTGCTCTTAGATTTCTAGGAATGTACCCTAAGTCGTTCTAATAAATTTACGCTTTTTTTATTATTTAAATGAGAGAATAAGCATAATAAATAATTTATAATAAGATTACCTACTTCATAATAAAATTGACATTTTGACATTGGAAATCATAATTTATTAAATGTATTTTTTTTATTTGTATTTAATGTGTGAATGTTGTAAAAAAAATATTTTGACATTGGCAATCATAATTTATTAAATTAATTTTTATTATTTTGACACAATATTATATTGTCTGACTTACTTCTTATTTGGTGTAGGTTTTTTTATTATTTATATTTAATGAATTAACAATGTAAAATTTTGTTTCATAATTTCAACTTAGCATAGTGGATTTTAGTATTTTAGCTGACAATTCTTTGTAAATGTGAATAAAAAAATAATCAAAATTACTGTGAAACAAAATCTTAAATATTTACATTAATAAAAAAGTTATGGGACTTTGAACTCGCTAGAACAATTTCGCTACACGCGGTACCTCAGCGTTTGACGTCACAGTACCGAAAAGGACCGTGAGGACACGGCTCAGTAGTATTTTATATTCTCATTTGACCATCGCTTGCATCTTACAGTCGCGTTTTGTTTATTACTCGATGGAGGGTACCTAAAAATCTTCTATTAATATCGTGTTGTCCCTATGTAACAACAAAAAAGCCTAATAAAATATTTTTAAATAATGAAAAGAAAAAATCTTAAAGCGTTTAACAGAATTAAGAGAGATAGTGGAACCCGTCCTAGTCAAACTACCCAGGAATTAGCGGCATGGTTTAACGTTACCTTACCCACAATATTGTCTCATATGCGTCAAATCAATAATATAAAAAAATACTAAAAATGGGTGCCTCATGATTTGACTGATCTGTAGAAAGAAACGGTGTTGAAACTTCTGTTGCCTTGTTGAATAGGTACAGAAATGAAGGAATATTGGATCGAATTGTGACATGTGATGAAAAGTGGATTATTTATTATAACCGAAAAAGAAAAATGCAATGGCTGACCCCAGGTCAAACGCCACAACAGTATCCTAAAGCAAAACTTACCAATAAAAAGGTAATGGTAACTGGTAACTCAGAGTTCTATCGCAAAGGCATAAATGACCTTCATATTAAATGGCAGCAATGTATAGATAATAATGGTAACTAAATTCATTAAATAAATTTGTTAAAATTTAAAAAATAATCAATTTTAATTTTCAGTACAAATGTTAAATTTCATATTTTAAACCCTATTATTATTTGAAATAACTAACCTTAGTGTCTATTGAAATAACTTACCTTCGTACCTAGTCGAGAGGTTACTTGAAGATGAGTTAAGTAAACATTTTACCAAATACACAAGAATTTAAACGAAGTCGAAACCGGTAATAGTTCGATTTTTTCCTTCAAATTTTCGTCTAGTACTTAAAAATATTTTCTTAAATTTTCTCCAAATCAATTTGAACGGGTATTTTCGAGTGATACTAAAGTAATTCTCTAGATCACTCGAATATACATAGATATGAGCAAGAGCGGATGTTTTGCCGCCAGAAGGGGGGTGTCAATATAGATAAAAGATATAAGTAAAAGGAAGATATTTTATAATAAATGTAAGTATTGTCCTTCAAAACACCTACTTCTTTTTAAATAAAAAACTCAATTTTTATTTTGTGTTTCCTCACGAAATACGTTATCAAATCTACTTCAATTGTATTAAATAAAAAAAAAATGAAAGTACTTATATAAAATCTACTTATTGTGACAAAAATATATTAAAACATTATTTCGCCGTCATGCAGGCAAAAGAAAATTATGAGCAACATTTATAGAGCAAAGTTTAGACTACTATAACAAAATTCCAATATAAATTTAAATTTACCATTACCTAAATTTAAGACCCATATTAAAAATTGTCTACTTAGTAAAGGATATTAGACTGTCACAGTGTTATTAATAAACAAGGTTTAGCGTTACAGTAAATTTACACTGAGAGTATATTTAGAATTCATAATATTAAACAGAGACTTAGCAAAGGTTAACCTAGTACGAGATTTTACGGGAATAATATTTACTCCTAGAAAATATTAGATTTGTTTATTCTCTAACTAATACTAAAATTGAAATTTTAGCGTAAATTTACTCTGACGCTAAACCTTATTTATTAATAAGACTGTTAATGAATATTAAAACCCCTGAATCCGCTCTTGGATACGACTGATAGAGAGGTCGTAAGCCTCAAAGACTGGTATCTACCTCGTTGCGCACGGCAATGAGTTAAATTGGGACAAAAGATGACGAGCTGCGCGTAAAAAACGGTTTTAATTAATTACAATTTTCGTAAAATTACTTCGGCTACACAGTGACTCACTGATTAATAAATTTTCCCTTTATTATTATCTGCTTATCTGCGCAAATTATATATACATAATTATAATTGTGTTATATTTTAAATTACCCGACCAACTGATCCAAGACCTTTTTTTTTTTAATTATTTTTTCTTCGAGTCGGCGTTACAGTCGCTAACGAAGAAAATGCTGTTTCAAAACATTATTTGTTTATTCGTTAGGACTCGAACAAGTGACGAGTACTACATTATAGTATGTAGGACAGGGAAGTCCTTGAGAACTTTCAGACATATACAGTAGAATAATTATTATTTACTGCGGGACACTCGCAGTTAATAATAACGACTGCATTAAAAATATTGAATTCAAATTTCATCAGAATAAACAAATAAGTACAATAAAGAATATAAAGTGGTCGCTGTTGTAAAAAGTTTGGCAACCACTGGTGCCTACTCTATCATATTATCAGATCCGTTACTTCGATTTGATAAGAACTTACACAATATACGAGATACATAATTATCACATATAATAAATAAACATTATATGCCTGTTCTAAAAGCATATTTCGCAATATAAGGTTGTTCGAATTTCAACATATTTTCAACGTAAAATTAACGATACACACACATTAAAAGCTACTGTATACAAACAGATGCAAACACACTCACACTAACAATCATACTCACTCTTTTTGTCAAAAAATGCATCAAAGAAAAGTAACAAATAATCATTATCTCAAAATGCTATTGAAGTTGCCTATCATTATTTTAACTTTTTTTAAGTTTCAAATCCCTGGTACCCTGAAATGGGGACTTGGTCCCTGGATTTTGTTTTAAGAATATTTTTCGGTATGGCATTGTGAATGCAAAATTAATCAAAAATATAAAAGTTCTAACGTTTGTTCTAAATATGTCTAACTTAAAAATTTTATCAATGCTGGGTGTGGTTTTTTTTTACTATAGTCAAGAATAGTAGAATGTTTTTTTTATAAACTTTGAGATAGTAACTGATGAATTTAATTAATTCACCATAGATTAATAAACTATTATATTATACATACATGCTTCTGCTTCTTGTGGATACTACAAATATTAATTATACTAATATTTAACTATTTACTTTATACATCAACCTAATTTACACGCTTACAAGCCTTAATTAATTATACACCAAAATCTTCCTTATGGTTTATTCCCCCCAATTAGTAAAAGCCACGTGATAATCTATTGAGTAGCTTTTGACTTTAGTAAAGTGTCCTCATTCTGAACACTTAGGTAAGCTCGTTTTACAATATATAAAGATAATTTCTAAGAACTTTATTTTAGGGGATAATTATGTGCTTTCTTTTCTATCGAGAAAATTGAATAATTTGTTTTTTCACTGTGGCAAAACCATTAGTAATATGATATAGTCTTCTTATTTTTAATTACAGCTTATTTGGAAATTGTTTTTTAGTTCGAAATCAATTCAAAGATCCACTTTTGGTGAACGCGGCTTATTATACTCTTATTTCTTAACTAATTATCTTAATTTGAGTATCAATAGAATGATTTTTCCGCTGCTTATATCATAATAAAAATTAGGTATTAACAATATTTATTTATTCTTAATATAAAATAGTTTCCTGTTATGTATTTTTCCTGTGAATAGGTTTTAGTTTCTGAACTTACTTTTTCTAATTATTTTGTGTTATAATATATGTTATATAACCTTCTTTTTGACATCTTGTCTTACACGAGACTGTTCTCCAGGCGACTTGCATGGTAGTCATATATTAAATGCCGTAGAGAAACTGGATACTTTCATAAATTCATATCAATTCAAGGCGCTCTTTTGCGAGTTGATTCTCCGGAATTACTATCTCTGATCAACTTCAATACGCGTTTCAGAGTTCGCCATCCGAACATCTTCTTGCTGCATGTTTACAGAAATAACACGTCCTATTATAACCCAATTATCCGTATGTGTCGTCTATATAATGATCTAGCGGGGAAACAGGAAAGCTTGGACATTATGAATGATCGTCTTGGTCTGTTTAAGCGATGTATTACCGATGTGCTTATTGAATCATGTTGAATGTGTAATTATTGGTTATTTTATTAATTTCGATGTTGTAATCACTGATTAAGTATTATTTTGGGATTAATTAGTAAATTTTTTATAATTAGTTTTAATGTAATCTAATTTTATTCTTTATTTTATGCATGAAAAATATAATATATATGCAACTTTTATAATTGTCACGATAAGGCCACAAGGATTTGGTTTACAATCTAGTTTACAAATTACTTGAATTGCTGTAAATTAAACTCAATTTGGTTGTGAACTGTTTTGTGTCCTAACTTAATAAATAAATAAATAAAAACATAGGCAGAGCGGAGGCAGTCAATGTAAAACTATTACACATTAGTTTCAGGTAAGATAGGATATTAAATATTAGCAAAATAATACTTTTATCGGTGATGGACTAGGTCAGTGACGTGGCTGACATTTATTTTTTGCGTAATTCATTAATTATGGCGTTACATCGAGTTGAAATGTCACATGATGTCATGCTTTTTTACATTTTCTACAAAACTGTGACGTACTGAGGCCCTCCTCCTCAACTGTAATGCCTATTATCTATGCCATTTCATATTAAAATTGAAAAAGTTCTTATCTAATATTTTTCTATTATCTGGCATTATCTTCTATTAAACAGAATTCTTTTTTTTACCCAGTCTATGCAATCAATATTTTAAAACTCTGTATATGATGGTAAAATCACATGTCAATTTCTTGCGTTGAAATTAAAAAAAGAAACAACCTGTCTATGAAAGCTGATGTAAATATTAAAACACTTTCTTTTTTTTTAATCGAGTAACAGATAAAATGCTACTTTCAAAACATAATATTCATAATTCAAAAGACAACTATAGTATGATTATTTAAAATAGAAAATTTGAAGAATACTATTTAAACAAAGTAATTTATCTTTTATTTTTATCGCTTGTGAATACATTAGAATTATAAAAAGCATACAGCGGACGAGAATTTAATACGTCACATATAATTTTAAAAGTTGAAGAGGTTAAGCTGTTAGAAAACGCCGTCTAAAATTTGCGCATGGTACAAGAGGTAAACTGAGTGATACGAAAAATATTTATATATAAATCACAGAGTTTATTATTTAACAGAAAACACATTAAATCCCGTCAAGAGGAAAGCCCAATCTATGAGGCAATGAAATTAATAATGAGTGGGGACCGCGTCAAAAATAAATATTGAGTGGGGGCCGCGTCAAAAACCTTAAATATTTTATTAATTACTTGTGAACTATTATGATTAATGTAAAAGTGTTACATAATTCCCTCGGCTACAATGTTCTCTATAAAAATCGTATAATTACTAACAGAATAGCGAATTTTAGGGGTAACATTGTGATTTCATCTTTCTATTTAGATTGTTTTATAAAAACAGCGTGAGTAAACTCGTAGACATTTGATATAGTGTTCTTATTTTGTTATTACAACTTATTCAGAGATTTTTTTGCAAAAAAAGTAAAAAAAAGGAATTTATGTACAACGCATCCTCATAAATTCATATTTATCTGGTCTTAAGGGTAAGGTCAGCATGTGTGGTATGGAGGATGTTTTTAACGCATAAAATAAACATTATTATTTTTACAAATATAACTCTTAAAAGTTTCAAGTAACATTCATCATCTTAACGATTTGAAACAGGTAATACTATTATTAGTTATGGAAATTATAATAATTACTTCTTTATAATAACTGATTTTGTTTCCTTTAACTATGACTTAAAATTAACAAAATCAATCTTCACATTCTCTCACAAATTATGTGAGAGCGAGCAGCATACTATAACCTGTTTTTAAAGTACATAGAGCATCTTGATAGTGCAAAAAGTGAAATTGCGTTCGTCAAATTCGATTCGTTCGAAAAATCGTTTTAGTATAAGACTTTCAATTATGCAGTTTTTATACAAATAATAAAATGATCATTATATCCATATAATTTTTTTTTATAAACGCTACCGCTCACAAATTGCATCAACAGATATGCTTACAACACTATTCAGTCACTTTTTTTCCTCAACAGATAGAGCAACCGTGATACTTGCAACACTCTGTACTTTTTTCTCACCAGATAGTTGGATGAGTCAATTCCTATATAATTGTAGGCAAAACCATTCTGAATGCAAGTGCACGCTCACTATTGCGATAGATCAAATCATTTTGTTAACGAGTCGGCTTTAATAAAAGTATTTATTTTCTAAAAGTATTATGATATTTATTTTCATACTAGCTTCCGCCAGCGGCTTCGCCCGCGTGGACCAGGGAAATGTTTAGTGGGATAAAAATCCTATTATGTAAGTCAGCTAATACCCTATCTGTATACCAAATTTCATCAAAATCCGTTCAATAGTTTCGGCGTGATCGACGGACAAACATCCAAACATCTAAACATCCGAACAAAGAAACTTTCACATTTATAATATTAATAGGATTCTAAGTGGTTGAGTACCTCGTACGTTGTTTTTGAGGTGTAGTCCTCTCTGAGGTCTAGACTGCGATTCCGGTTAGGTCAATATAAGAATTGGACTATTTTATATTGTCTTGACTCTTGGGTCTGGATCTGGGTTCGGGTCTTGGTCTAGGTCTGGGTCCGGATCTGGATCTGGATCTGGATCTGGATCTGGGTCTGGGTCTGTGTCTAGGTCTAGGTCTAGATCTAGGTCTGGGTCTGGGTCTGGGTCTGGGTCTGGGGTCTTGGCCTTGGTCTAAGCCTGAGTCTTCAATGTTTTCCGTAATATAAGTGGTTTAGCTACTTAATTTTGGAGTAGCTATTATATTAAAAAAACAGCCTCAAACTCGTCGTTGAGCACGGCGCTGTCATATGATAAAACTTCAATAAAATAAAACCTTTGTTACTTTTAAAGTAGGTTCATTCGATTTAATCTCTACATCTCATATGTATTTAAATTAATTTGACTTATACACGTAGTCAAAGGGGAATATTTACAAATATTACTCGTACACAGACAGAATCGAGTTTAAAACTAGTACATCTCTAATTTTGTATATTTATTTGATGATATTGAAATGATAATCGAAAATAAAGAAAATCAGAGATATACAATTGTGTAACTGTAATTTTTTATTGAATTTATAATTTTGTATGGCACATTCTTTTTTAGACAGGGTTTATAAGATGTGTGCATACGATTACTCCATAATTAATGACTCTTCTTGCTTTATCGTTTAATTATTAGACGTCCATGTTTGGCATGTACAAAATGTTCTTTTGCAATTATACAGTGTAATAATTATATTATGCAATTCTTATCTCAGTACACGCCGCCGTGGCGTATGACACTTGGTATTAATTAATATTAATAGTTATCAGACATCACGTATGAGTGCTTATTCAACAATTAGTTATTAAGTTAACATGACAATCTAGTTATATTATGTTTTTATGTATAGTTGAATGAAGAGTCAGGATGCTAATCGTACTCTAAAATAGAGTATTATATTTAGGCGTACTCTATAATCTTAAAGACTAATAGAAAACGCATACCTGTTATAGTGAACAAAAAAGTTTATTTTTATAAGTACTCTTACCGTACATTTTATTTATCAATAATAATATTTATTTACCTCCTTTATAATTAAATATACTCTATATCTTTAAACAAAATTTGGCAACCCTACTGACGAGTGACATAAGGAGTGTAATATCAAAATCCAATAAAGATTGTGTATAAAACAGAATGAATAATTTTAAAGGTAGGTACTATATGAATTACAATAAAAGTTATAAGATACAATATTATAAAGGATACGTTGAAAATAAGGTGAATGTTATTCCGTAAATAATCATACTTCAATTTTAATAACCATAAAATTTTAAATCAAACATACTGTATGAATTTCCTTTTTAAATTCACCAATCAATTTTCATTAAAACTTACTAGAGTTCATCTCACGAAAGAAGCTCTCGGATCATAATGTTTTCACTTTTATTACAAAGGAATAAGAGTTATGTTGCGGGACTTCTTTAGTGAGACAGACATCTTGTACAAAGTTACTAAAATGACTTTTAGTCAAATATTTTTTTTTGTAATTTTTATTTAGTTCATCGAACTTCTCTACTGCATAACAGCGCTGCGCTCGACTTCGAGATCGAGGCTGATTTTATAACTAAGGCTACAAAAAATTTCAATGAAATTATACCAGGAAACTTGTATTTTTGTCTCATCTTAAATACCACGTACATGCGTTGCACACCTATGATGTAAACGTAGCCTTAGGTTAGGACTTCTTCTGTTTGTTCCTTTCACCTACACGCACTGCCATAATATGATATCCATGTACTCTTCACACATAAATATTGAAGATACGTGAGATATCGCACAAATACCTTTCTATTGCTCTTGGGAACTTTAATACTTTTTCAACATTTGCATATGATTTTAATGTCAGAATAATAGAACCAAATGTAGCAATCGTAAGTAACACTATTCTGCATTTATATAAGATTTAAACAACCACTTCACTCATAATTTAAATATAAAAAAAGTTTTTAACTGTATATCTCTATAAAAACTATGTAATCTTGATTCTGTACTATTCATTCAAACTTTTAAAAAAATAATAAATACAAAATAGTTGGTCCTAGCTAAAAAAACAAACTGTCATTCGAATAAAAAAAAAGTTCACACATTCGATTTTTAAACGGAAATTAAATAAATACTTTATTCCTGTACACTTCTTGTTGCGCGCGCGAGAATAGAACCTTGTCAGTTTAGAGATAATAAAATTCTACTGCAAAATTTTCAACAACCGGTTGTTGCGTCACCGCATCTCCGAACCTAAAACTTGCACGGGAGCTGATGATAAATGGTCAGGCCGTAACATATGATGATGGAGATTACCGCATCTGATGTAACATTCAGGTACATGTCTCTTAAAACTTTTTAAAAACATATTGTTCCCATACGATTATTAGTGTGACTAACATTAAATTGCCTTTCTAATATTTTTATGGTACATAAAAAAATATACGATTTACACGTAGCCGTAAGCGGAACATGTTATATTTAAGTGTTTTGGTGGTAATTTCGTTTGTTAGACTTAGAAATATGATCCTTTACGGTCCGGGAATTGCGTGTCATTGTGATTCCATTTTTATAGCAGGCATTCTGGCATAGATAGTACCTATAATAATTTATCTATTATTCTTTTTATAGCGACATAATGAGACGATTAAAATTAATAATGGGGAAATCCCATTGCTATAGCAAGAGAAATTACCAAAAACATGTACCTACTATGAAGATATTATAAATTACTAGCTTTCGCCAGCGGCTTCACCCGCGTGGACCCTAGGGAAAGTGTAGTGGGATAAAAAGTATCCTATTATCTAAGTCAGCTAACACCCTATCTGTATACCAAATTTCATCAAAATCCGTTCAGTAGTTTCGGCGTGATTGACGTACAAACATCCAAACAATGAAACTTTCACATTTATAATATTAATAGAATTAATTAAATAATTAATAGGATATGTGTAACGGCTGCAGAATTGAAGCGTGGAGTAGATAGAGATAAGTATTTTTTACACGAATATAAAACAACATAATGAACGGGCGACATATATATTATTTTGAAAAATGAGACTTTACCTTCTCGACGTCAACTAAATAATACGAAGAACTCATATAGTTCTTTTATTAGTTCCATACCCAAAAAGTGAAAAAGAGGCCCTATTACTGTAACTCCGCTATTCACATGAAAGAAATACTTAAAATAGAATAAAATAAATATTAAAGGGCTCCCATATAACAAACGTGATTATTTGTGTTTTTATGAATTTTTCTCACTTTGAATCACTCTGTATATTAATAAAAACGCAGTAAAATAAATTGTGTAATTTAAAGCAATCTCAGAAGCGACTTATTTTATACTACGTATAGATTATACGAAATAATTTGTGCGCGAGTCCGAATCGCACTTGTTAATCTGATCCAAAACTTTATTTTATATGCTCTCGAGTAATTACACAATAAGCAATATTGTTATTGTTACAAAAGAGTTGCACCGTCGTGCTATCTAGTTTACAATCATTATTTTGAATGATGACTCTTTGACAATTGTAAATGTAACGAGTTGTTGATATACTAACGTGTTGTATACAGCCAAATTGGTTGTTATGGTCTGTTAACTATTTTTGTAATAAGAGAATGTCAAATTTCATATTTATTTCAAACAATCTTACAGTTTATAGGGTTCCAGACCCAAAACTGTAAAACGGAACTGTTACTAGGACTCCACTGTCCGTCCGTCTTTCTGTCACCAGGCTGTATGGCATGAACGGTAGTTACACAGTTGAAAACGGTAGTTACACAGTTGAAAACGCTAGTTACACAATTGAAAACGCTAGTTACACAGTTGAAAACGCTAGTTACACAGATGAAAACGCTAGTTACACAGATGATATATTTATGTTGCCGCAGTAATAAAAACTAATAAACTAAATTATTAACTAAATCTCAACTGTCTAACTAACACGGTTCATGAGGTACAGCCTCATAATAGATAGACAAAGAACAGTGAAACAACAAACGCGTTTGATCTTTTTACGATACGGAACCCTTCGTGCGTCAGTCCGACTCGCTCTTGGTCGGTTTTATATTTTAAGATAGATATAAAAATACATTAGAAGCGGTACGAGGCTAAAACACAATCTTTACATTTAATTGAGTCTGATTAAAAAGCTTAAAGACCAGCGATCATAAATAGTCCCGATTGTATTTGCAATCGTCGACACCTACTGTTTTACTATTCTATATAAATCAGTTGTGTCATCATCATCATCATCAACCCTTTTTACGTCCCCACTGCAGGGGCTCAGGCCTTCCTTATGGATGGTTAAGGAAGATGGGCCATGACCCTCCACGCTGGCCCAATACGGATTGGAGGGTATTAACGACTGCAAATGCAGCCGGGACCAACGGCTTAACGTGCCTAATTAGCAGTGTAGTCGATTGCAAAGCTGTCACAAATTAGTTCACAGTTCTATCGAATAAAACCTACTTCATAATAACTAGGATATCTATGCTAATATTTTAAATGTTGATTGTCTGTTTGCATCGAATAGGCTCTGAATGGATTTTAAAAATTCTTTCACCTACGGGTGACTTAGGGTATAATTTACGCGTACGAAGTCGCGGGAAAACAGCTAGGTAGTAAATATACCTAATAATTTCAATTATATTAAAAGCTGTAGTAGCAACCTTCCTTTGCAACATTCTATTGAACAGAGAAATGAATTACATGATAATGCCATTTAATATTTATAAGTAACACATTATACTAAGTGACGAACTCTGGTTAATGCCCCGCACAAAATTCTCAAGGTTAAAATGACTAAAACAAAAATTTTATATTTTCCCGCAGGAAGGTTTCCGTACCGGAAACGAGCAAAAAAATCACGTTTGTTCCATGGGTATTTCTTTAGTATTTGTTTAACTGTAGTTTAATTATTTATTTTTAAAGTTACTATATAAATACATATTCTGTTAATATTTCAAGCGTCTATGTGTTGTCGTTATTAATATCGAGCAATTACAAGCAAAGTCACGTCTGTGAGAGCCCCCCATAAATATCTATATTATTCTTTAAAATAAATGAAAAAAAAATCTGGTTTTTATTGTTTGCTGTTGAAGCGGCCATAGCAATACATCATCTGTGAAAATTTCAACTGACTAACTTTCACGTTTCATGAGATATAGCCTTTTTTTATACCGAGGGGAACTGACCTTAACATGCCATCGACCTGGGCTAGAGGCCGACTGAACCGGGTTTCCCACTGCAAGGGACGGCGGTCCAGTGCAGTGGGCCTACCGTGCAAAACTCCCCGTACTACCCTCACGTGTGGTCCGCCACCTGGTATCTTATAATTAAGTCCCAGATGGGCCCGGACCGTTAGGGCCGAAGTCCTCCCTCTGCGGTCAGGAGGTTTCCCGGGTAGTTCCGGGGAACCCTCCTCAGACAGATGGGGTCGTGCTATGAACGCAGGGTGGCCATCTCATGAGATATAGCCTAGTGATAGACATACTGACAAACAGCGAAGTCATAGTGATAGGATTCCCGTTTTGCCATTTGAGTACGGAACCCTAATACGTGCTAATGGACGAACCAAATTTCCAGAAATCATGGTTGTTTCAACTCACCTCTCTGTTTAATTCCGCAGTCTCCCTTCCCTAGTTTACACAGTTAACGAATTATTGATAAATATACGAGTTACTGCACAATATAGATATTTGTTATGTTAGTTTTCTAAAAGCAATTATCTTAATATCGATAACGTAACCCATTGATGACTCGTAATCGATTTATAAACTGCCCGTACTGCTGACAAAAAAGTTTGTACGATAGAAATCAAAACGATTGTACCTCGTACATTGCTTTGTCTACTGTTATTTTTTAAAATAAATGCAATGTAAGTTGAAATTTACTGATGATCCATTTGTCAGAGATGGTAGCTTACCTCATCTGTCGATATTAACGTTCGTTCATCTTTCACGAATACAATGAATTCGAAAGAATCAATGGATCGTTATGATATAGCGAAATGTATTATCAGCAAAAAAAGATACATTTCAACTTGTGGAATACATTTCGTGTAGTAAAACAACATTGAAATTATATTATTTTAGAAAAATGTTCCAATTCGCCCACTGATATATACAACTAGCTATTTTACTACTACTTCGCCCACGTTTTCATTTCATTTTCATGATCGGATATTTCTGAAGATTATCTACAAACAAACAAAACTTTACTTGTTTTTGTTATACTAGCTTTCCGCCAGCGGGTTCGCCTGCGTGGTCTTGTATTATACATAAAAACCTTCCTTTTGAATCACCCCATATATGAAAAAACCGCATCGAAATCCGTTGCGTTGTTTTAAAGATTTAAGCATACATAGGGACAGAAAAAGCGACTTTGTTTTATACTATGTAGTGTTTCTTTCCACCAGCGGCTTTGCCCGCGTAGTCCCTAACCGTTTATTTGGATACCAATTCATTTCAATACACGGATATAATTACAAAGACAAATTGAATAGTAAACAGTGGTTACTATGGTAACGTTTTAATCTATTCTGTGGTTACACCTGCTTTTGAATATCAAAGTACTATACCATCGGTGACTTTAATACGTAACTGAACCCCTGATTGATCTTTCAAAATGAAGCTGCTGACAGTGGATGTGTCAGCCTGACATATTATTGAGGGCTTCATTTTGGCAGACAAATCAGGGATTTAGTTACGTGTGACGTCTAACTTTGTACTTAGGAAAAACCGGCAAGAAATTCGGCAAGATCTCGATTCTCAATCCATATAAAAGCGCTTTTTATAGGCAATAGTCTTCATTATCTATTTGTAAAAAGTTATTAATTACCAATTGCCTACTATTATTTTTTGCATCAAACCGCGAGTGAAAATAAAGTCAATCCTATTTAGAGAAATCTGATCGTATCGTATGAATATTTGCAAATTTATTACGAAAAATAAAGATAAAGATTTGTTAAAAAAAAATAGTGAGAGAATACGTGAAAGGCTAATGCATGATGTCGACATAACACTAGTCATTAATGACATAATAATCTTTCAATTAACCTCGATTTTGCATTTATTTATTTTTTTATTTTGCGACCGCAAACCTGCATTTATAACATGGCGGTTGTGTATGACGGCTAGGAGACTGAATTCTATTTTTAACTGTATCACAATAATCAAGCCTAGGGTTAAGAACATAGATGTATTAATTTGTAGTCATTATTAACACACCTCAAGGATAGTGTATACTGTCCCTATTATTAGCCCAAATTAAATGTCAAATGGACAGGCATACCTAGTCCCGTTTTTTGAGTAATAATTAGATGCACTGAGAGAAATATTTTTTATTGGTTATTCAGTAAGATTTACAACCATATCTATGATAGATAACGTTGCCGTGAGGTTCCTTATTTATATTATACTCTTCTAAAAAATTAACAGGCTAAACCAGATAGTTAGTTGAAAGTATAGTAAGTTTTTCTATTAAACATAAATTTATATTCCTATTTAAGTATTATCAATGGAAACTTTATTTAAAAAACTTAAATAAATGGATGAGTAATAAAAACTGATTCATTTTTATGTATTTTTAACAGACTTTAAAAACGAAATGAAGGAGATTATAAAATGTTCGACGGCGATGTATGTTTCTTAATGTATGTTGACCGATCTCCAAAGTTCTTTTTTTGAAAATTCCTTTGTTCGTCAGCTTATCAGTTCTTGCTTTCGGTGGAAGAATCGGTGGAAGAATCGGTGGAAGAAAAAAAAAGGTGAAAATTTATAATAAGTTTAAAAATTATACTTAACGTGTTATGGTAACCTGACATGCTCTACAATCAACATCACGTCATGTTACTAAAAGTTACTTACTCTAATTGATAATCAACCTTCATTGTTTCTAATTAAGATCAAAAGGTATTTTATTTATATATAAAACCAACCAAACCAAACCAAAATACCTTTTGATCTTTTATATAATATATAAAAGATCAAAAGGTATTTTATTTATATACATATAGGTTGATCCTCGTGACCTTTGCTGAAACCAATTTCAGGCTCCAGTCTGTCACAAAATTAAGATACAAAATGTATTAAGAATCTTAAAACTCACGTTTAAGTACATGATTTTGTATAGAGAGAATAAATTAATTCTTAAATTAATTCAAGAATAAATTCTTGTAAGCTACTCATAAATAAATAAATACAGTGTTTTGAAGTACATATTACCATATAAAAACTCACAAACTTATAGTAAATATGTATTTTATATCGCAATTGAAAAACAGATAAGGTAAACGTATCTCACGTTAAGTATTTATTTTTAAAGATCATAATTTTGGGGTGATGGAATGGTGAGCACAACCTCTCAGTTCAGCGCACTAGTTGCAAAGCTACTATTAAGTAATATGTGCCACTTGAAGCAGGTGTATGTGAGATCATCGCGAATGTTTGTACTCGACTCATGGACACTTGCAACCTTATTTGTATAATGATATGCCCGTGTTAAGTTTACGCATTTTAATATTGATTTTCATTAATATTGTTATACTGAAAATTACAGATCTTCTTGAATTATATGCCTAGTAGTCTCCAAGAAGATAATAAGCTTATGGAAATTATTGCACGTCTCAATTACGAGTCAACTTCACTTACACTTATATTCTACTGTCTTATTACAGAGACAGGTCAATAAACCTATATATTCCTATAAACATAGGTCTTTTTTTTCTTTTGACATACGAAATCCTTAAAACCTAATACTACAACGTTTTACGTAGCATTACACTGTTTTAGTACACCGGTATCTAAATTAACGTGGGTGATATTTGTCAACGTGACTTTTGGTTTTTTCTCTTGCCCTCGTGCTTGGGAATCCTTATTATGGCAAGCTTACTAAATCACGTGACAATTAGATAACTTCTATAGAACAGACGAGATACAAAAAATAAAATAAGGCACAAATCGCGCATGAACTTAAAAAGGATAACAATGTTATAGTAATAAAACACACATTTATACATCAAATGTCTGAGAAAATTTTAATAGAGAGCCTCGCGTGTGCAAACACCTGTCTCACGCTCTTTTGACTCATCTGTGCAGTCCCGTTTACGGCTTTTCGATTGGTTCAAAAAATATTGCATCGATAAAGTTAGTTTTTTATTGATTGTTATTTTAGAATTTAAATTAATTAATTTTAATATTTAATTTCTTATAGAAATATTTACGTTATTTATATAATCGTATCCGGTTAATTGATCGCTCACTGAGGATTACACATAAATCTGTAGAATTTTTGCGTGTATGTTTAGAGTTTCCTCTAAAAATCAGTCATCAAATAATAATCATATAATTAGTTGCATAAATAGAGTTCCAAGAAAATCAAAATTAATTCTTGACTTAGTTGAAAACGTAACCTATAAAAGTATCAAACGCAACGTAAACTATAAAAGTATATCAGCTGGATGGACTTTAACTTTTTTACTCTACCTGCCAAACTAAATCATTCCATGATATGTATAGCCTTAGAATATTGTTTAATTTAAAGTCTAACAAACTTTTTACCTTAAGTAGTTAAAATGTAGCAACATTATCAAGCAATTACATCACTGACCCAAAGCATAAAAATTTATGAAAAATTAATTATATATTAAATTAATTAACAAAAATTTTACAAAATGTTTCTATATAATTTTGGCTAATGGTAATAAACCATCTAGCACTCGCGAGATTTACTTCCTTATAAGTTTGAGAAGTGTTTTTGTGTAACAAGTTATTGCTTTCGTTAATGTATTCTCTACTCATAACTATTCAGACAGACTGACATTTCTATAGATATCTTCGATCATTGCTATGCAATATACGTACACGGGACATGGCATTACGTATTTACCCTCATTGTGCGATACGGATTGTAATAGAACTAGTTACTGTGACTTTATCACGAAAATCAAGTGCTTATCGAATTTCTAACATGTAGTTATATGAAAATTTCGTACTAATATTAGCTATCTACATCTTTGTAGAAGTTTCTTATAGACCATTTACACAAGGTCAATAGCGGAGATAATATAGTAAAAATAGAAAAGGTTCTATTTTATTCCCCTCACTCGATTACTTGAGGATTATCTCTATTGACACAATGCCAATAGTGGCAAAGCTAACTGGGGCCCAATTTTACTAATTTTTTTTTTAAATCGTATCGAAAACGGATCGTAACCGATCGAAACTACAGTCACTTTGTAGAATAGGACCATTAAAAACTGTAGTTTCGTTCGGTTTCGATCCGTTTTCGATTCGATTTAAACAAAATTTATTTAGTAGAATTGGCCCCCAGGACTGTATCGGCTGCTGGCCTCACGTGTAATGGTTCTAATACAAAAACTTTACATTTGCTCGCTCTATACAATCATATTTTACTGATAAGAACTGCCAGGTCAAATCTGTTAGTGTATGTTTACTTCATAATTGCATTTTAATAGAATCTCAACGATTTGCATTTTACTATTATATTATTTACTTAATATCCATCATTATAAGTGCAATGTCTTCCTAACACATCAATGGTGACAGGCATATAATAATATTTGACTTCAGGTAGATAGTACAATGGCAAAACGCAAGTGGACGATATTCTATTGAGATGCGATTATTAAATAAAAATTTGCAGATTGGTCTGCTGACCGGTTTTATACAGGGTTATGGGTAATTAGACCGGCTCCTTTCGGTCGTAGGGGGGGAGGTGATTTATAATTATTTTCACCCCATAATGTATATCCTAAAGTTTTTTTTTTTTTAAAGTAAAGTAAAGTAAAAAGCAAATTTACATCAACAAAAAATGTTTTTTATTAACACTTCAGTAGTTTCTGTTTGGGCCAATATTATTTGGGTTTTATTATTATTTATCACGAACTGGAATGTTATCTCTCCAAAACTGTCGACAATCTGACAGATTCTGATCATATGAATTTTGAACTTTTTTAAAGAAAAATAAATAAATACAATTTGTCACAAAAATGTCTTGCTCTCGGAAACATAATGTGAGGTGAAAATAATTTTAAATGACCTTCCCTACGACCTCTTAAAAGGATCCGGTCTGATTATCCCATAACCCTGTATATATTTAACCTGAAAAATCTAGATGATATTTAATATTTCTTTTTCATGGGTCATAAATATAACAATATAGTAGATGAATATAAATTCTCTGATAGAGATTGATCCTTTACGCGTGTTCAGAATAATCTATATATATATGTTATAGATATAAACATTCAACTTCCATTATTTCCGTTGTGTTAGCAAAACCTGAAAACCTTATTTTGCTCAGATATCGAATGGTTATGTTTTAATGTTATACAAATTTAGTATACGTATGTTCAACCCAAATATATCTTGAAAATGTATTTTTCAGTTCAATCAAAAGATTTTTATTACATTAACTAGTTACACAAACGTCCATAATGATTTAATAAGGACTAATTATTATTCTAAATTTGAAAAAAGCAACAGTACTATTTTGTAAAAACAGCATCGAACTCTAATAATTATTACAAAGAAGCACATGAATGTATCCCAGAAACATTAGAAATAAAAATAGGCTTGTTCTCGACATAGTGCTTAAAAGCGATTTAAAAATAACTGCTACTGTATGTGACAAACAATATTTAATAAGATTCCGGAATCTATAAACAACACACCTCTTACTAGGTTTGAGAAAGAGTTATGTAACTCGCTAGCTGAGGTCCCTTTTATTCTGTGCATGATTTCTTAGACTGTGGAAACTGAACAATTATAATTGTATTACTTCTTCTATCTTTTTCATATACCCTATTTCTAACGCAAACAAATTATTATTATTTACAAAAAAAAATATTCAAAACCCTATGTTTTCTATAACGTGTCAGCGCTGCGTTAGTCGACGAGTTCGGGGATCAACGGAATATCATTGCAGATCGACAAATGTCAAACTAGAAGTCTGTTTGGTGTAATCGTGGGACATAGTTTTGATTCCAATGTTAATATTATTATATTTTTAATCGATGTTATCAATTAATATTATAGTGGTTAGTGTACATTGACTCGCTGATATAATAATAAAAGTTTTTTATTGTTATATCAGCGAGTATTTCTATAGTATTTTTATATTCTAATAATAGTTTCTATTATATAATAATAGTTTATTTCAGGATATAACATAGGATTATATTAAAACATTACGGCATTATCGCGTAACCTTTATAACCTATTTGATTGAAGCCTCAAAATTATTTCAATGTATAATAGGAATAAGATAATACTATTCTAACTAAAACATTTTTAAATAGTTTATAATTTTTCTTTTCATATCTGTTCTGAAAATTTTAAAAGCTTTTGTAAAATATATTAAGTGTATATGTATAGGAACCAATCAATAATACGGTCAAAATTTTTACATTCATTTATTCAGACGGGAATCGAACAAGACGAAGGGAAAATTAGCATGCAAATCACTCGACTACAGAGAACCTCATGAAATATATTACTTTGTAGATGTTTAATGAACTTAGCGTTTTATTACATAATATTTGATTGATCAAAATAAGCTTTTACCCGACAAATGATGTACGCTCAATATTATGGAGTCTATAAAGGATTTACGGTGTCGATTTCTAAGCAATATGATTCTAATTAAACCGATAATTATAATTTTATTTGTGGATAACAGGCAAATGTAGCATATTAACATGCTATTGGACTGTTTTTGAAGCTAATAAAATTTGATATATCGTTCTAATATCTGCCCGTTTATGTAAACTAAGCATACTGTGTCAATATTGTGTGGTTATAGAATTCACAACTTTTACTATTACGTATTTACGAAACCTTCATGTTATTTTATTGAAAATCCTTTTGTCGTTTTGTTAGTAAAATAAATAGTTTAGGGTTTAGACATGTCTGTACCTCTATTTCGTAGCTTATAAAAAAGTTTAATGTGACACGGGTTATTTATTATCTGTTAAGTTTCATGTTGAATATAGAAAAGTTAACTGAATTCAGTTTCTATATGATTTATCAATAAGTGCGACCGTGAAAGTGTACAGTGGCCATTCTAGATCCACATTGTTTTCACCGTAGAAGAATCGGACGAGTAACATTAAAATCATAATTCTCGTATGGCCGAAGGCCGAATCTTAGGAAGAGTCAGGGAGAGAGGCGTCGACTAACCGCGGTATATAAGCACACGGTCGATGGTTGAGAGCATCACACAACCACGACACCTCCGTGAGACAACATGAAAGCGTTCTTGGTAGGTACTCGTGTGCAGTGAAAGTGAATAATGTGACCTGTGTGACCCGCGCGCACCCGTGACCGCGCACGGTGGGACCCGCTCGCGGGATTCTGTGACTTAGTGACGTCGACCGCTCGGTTCTATACATCGGCTCCAATGCAAATATTGAGCTTCGATGTTTAATAGAACTGGACTGTTGACAGTTATGTTCAGTTTTTTATAGTGTGCATTTGTTTTGTAGGTATTAGCTGCTGTGGCGACTCTCGGCTCGGCGCGGCCCGAGGCAGGGTACAGTTACAATGCTCCCGGTGGCGGAGGCCTCGGCGGAGGTCTCGGTGGAGGCCACGGCGGCGGCCACGGCGGCAGCATCGGCGGTGGTCACGGAGGCGGCTTCTCCTCCGGCGGCCTGAGCTCTAGCAGCTTCGGCATTAGCGGCGGTGGTGGCGGATTCTCATCCGGCGGAGGATTCTCATCCGGCGGTGGAATCAGCAGCGGCTTCGGCGGTGGATTCGGCGGCGGTGCCGGCGGCGGTTTCGGCGGCGGTGCCGGTGGTGGCTTCGGAGGCGGCTCCGGCGGCGGATTCGGCGGCGGCTTCGGTGGTGGCCCCATTGTCCAGAAGCACATCTACGTGCACGTCCCACCCCCAGAACCTGAAGAACAACGTCCCCAAGTGATCTCCGGAGGTGGCGTTGCCCAGAAACACTACAAGATCATCTTCATCAAGGCCCCGGCTCCTCCCGCGCCCCAAGTGCCCATCATCCCCGCTCAAGCTCAAAACGAGGAGAAGACCCTCGTATACGTGCTGGTCAAGAAACCCGACGAACAGCCCGACATCACCATCCCCACCGCTGCCCCCACCCAGCCCTCAAAACCCGAAGTTTACTTCATCAAGTACAAGACCCAGAAGGAGGCTGGTGGTATTGGCGGTGGTATCGGCGGTGGTTCTGGACTCGGAGGCGGTCTTGGAGGTGGTCTTGGAGGTGGTCTTGGCGGTGGTCTTGGCGGTGGTCTTGGCGGTGGTCTCGGCGGTGGACACGGTGGCAGCATTGGTGGTGGAATCTCCGGTGGCAGCATCGGTGGTGGTATCTCTGGTGGTAGCATCGGCGGTGGTCACGGAGGAAGCATCGGAGGTGGAAGCATCGGTGGTGGCAGCATCGGAGGCGGGCACGGTGGCTCCTCAGGTGGAGTCAGCTCCTCGTATGGCCCCCCCGGCCAGTCCGGCCCCTATTAAACAGCGCACAAAGCGCTTCCCAATGTGATACCTGCTCTGCCGGCGAACCTAGTTATAAGTAGAGAAAAAATTACGGTGCCTAAATGTATTTATGTAAATAGTAATTTTAATTAATTTTAGTTGTATGATAAAGTTCTTTTGCATAAAACTTATAAACAAACCACTTACTTTTCATTGCCAAATTCTACCTTTACTCACTAAAACTTTATAAATCGACATTAATCAGTTTTTTTTTTCATAATTCGACAGTAAGTTTAAGTATCAAAAAATTTATGAATCAAAAGATATATTTGAATTAAAATAATAGATTATAATTATCATTCACTATAAGTTCACATACCTAACAAATATTCAAAATTCTATTAACAAGATAAAATAAACAAGGTGTCTAAAATTATAGAAAGTTCCGTTACACAGCGGTGTGGGCGACACACGCTTACGCAACCCGGGCAATCTGACCCCAGTTGCATAATGCATTCAGAAAGAAGATCCATCTCGCAACATCTTTTATAGAAAATAACAGTTTCGCTAAATATATTTATTACACAACGCACACGCCTATTGCGTTTCAACAATAATATTGCGTATACTTGACATTTAAGATTTTCCCTTTTCAAGAATATTTAATTTGTTACGCCATAATGATCAATAAAACGTTTGCGCCTATGGCTGTATGGTCACGTATTCATTTGCCTTTTAATCTAATGAAGAAAGTGTATATGATTGTGTGCATTATTTAAATTGGAGGGCGGGCGAGTTACAGGTCATAAACCGAGGAACAAAGAGTAAGGAGGAATAATGTGCAAGCCAATCTCTGACGGTACAAGTTGTGATATAACAGAACGATGACACAGAACGACTTATCTGAATATTTATAACATGCGGAGAAACTCGACTTCCGCGGGTCACGCTCGGCCAAGCATTTTGGATCTGTTTATTTAGAAATGTTTTACAAATATGAGCTGATGCGTGTTCTTGTTTATCAAAGTGATTTGCTTGTGTCTGCTATTATTAACGCGTTTGCATTTGAAATATTATAAATGTTCAATTATGACTAATTCTAATACGTGTTCATGTATTTGCATAACAACTAGGTTCCTATTCGGCAAAACAATTAAATTTTTAGTCTGATAATGGAGATTTCTTAAAAATGAAAAAGTTTAAAAATTTAACATTTATTTATTTATTTGGAAAAAGTACACCAACAGTATAACATATGGTATATTGATAAAATTCTTATTTGTTAAAATTAAATAATCTTCATGTACAAAAAAAAAAATTAGTCCAACCATTCTCGAATGTTGGGCTTAATAACATCAACTAAAGAAACAATGTTTTTATTCTACGTAGGAATTATTATAAGAAACGAAAGAAAGGAACTGCCGGAAACTTTTTCTCACTTCTTGAAAATTCACGTACAAAAGGAATGGTTACAGTATAATTAATTGATGAAGAAGCGATTTTACCCAATTCATTTTAAGGTAATAACCATTACAGTGAATTAATAATGAATAAATTTACATATTATCATATTGAATGCAAACAGAAATCTTAAATCTTCTTTATTCTTGATTTCCTTTAATTTTATACTTACTCTTCATTAAAGTTTAAGACCTCCGTTACAAACTAAGTCAAACGGCTCTAGGATGTCGTAATCTCTGAAATATTGGATTTGATTCCCATATATGTGATGTATAATAACATTTTCAATGTTTTGAGTTTTAATAGTTCTGGTGCTGATAGAACTATACTGATAGAACTGAGCTTGATTATCCAATTTAATCCAAATTAGTTACCAACATAATGACAATTAGAAACTAACTAAATATTAGTAAAAATATTTCTTTCGGCTGTTTGGGTGGACTGCCTCAACATTGATGAGAATACGCTCTGTAGTAGTGAAAAGTAACAAGTGCTTGAAAAATACGTCAGTCCTGTTAGGTCCCGGGTAGCTCAGTGGTTAGAGCAGTCGCTCGGCTGGCGAAAGTTCATGGGTTCGAGCCCTATCTAAGAGTGCTAAGGACAAAGGGAATTTTTAAGCTTTTTTCATGAAATATAAAGTTAAGTTTTTAAATTAAATAATACCTTTAAGTATTACCAAGGGCATTACGTTATGAACCTTCAGAAGCTATGAAACAACAAAAAACTATAACAATAAATACTTATTTGACAAAATCAAATTAATTACTCGGTCCCTAATTATGTAGCTAAAGCATTTATATTATGGAAATCTGACACAACGAAGGCACCACAACACCCAGAACCGAGACAATATAGGAAAGTTCATTTTCTATACAAGAGCCCGTCGGAACTCGGGACCTTTAAACCGGCGAACGAGTCACTCGGCCGCGGAGGTAGTCATAATATACATGAACAATCATGAAATTCCGTGCTTCGGACGGCACGTTAAGCCGTTGGTCCCGGCTGCATTTGCTATCGTTAATACCCTCCAATCCGTATTGGGCCAGCTTGAAGGGTCATGGCGCATCCCCCTCATCATCCATAAGGCCTGAGCCCCTGTAATGGGGACGCAAAAGGGCTGATGATGATCATCATGAAATAGTGTATTATTTTTTAATTACCCGCTCATAAGCTATTTCATTATACAATATAATTTATGTCGACACACAAAATTAATATGACGTCATCAACGGATGCAAATCATTTATTACATCGATCACATTGCATTAAACAACTACCTATATCTTTTCGCATCTGACGGTACGCACGGCCGCAGGTCACGCTGCACACCACCACTGTAAGAGACCTCTGTTAGTAGAGTGGTTTCATACGAAGCGCGGTCGGTGCAAAGTCGGTGTGTACAATCATTGAAAGTTGATCATACATTTCCTAATAGCTACACAGATTAATGTCTCAACTCAGGATATAGGTGTAATACAAATCGATCTATTACTAACTATAACTTAGTGAGTGATATTACGATAAATTATAGTGTTATTAAATTGCAGAATATACTTGAGTTAATTATAACACGAGAGCAGCAAAGTAGAAGCATTTTTTCTTCAATGCGCATTTTTATTAGTTATTGGGGCCCGCATGGGAGGTGCGATAATAATAATAAACTAACCAGCTACAAGCTGAAAAATCATGAAAAATAATAATAAACTTTATTTGTTATTATTACATGCGGGTGACACAAGAAAAGCGGTATGCGGTATTGATGTAGTACCGTATTTTATCTGCCCTAATTATATTTTTAAGCATAATTTATCTAAGCATAAATATATGGCGCTTGCCGGCCACCACCGTGATACGATCGCTCTGCTCGCTCGTCTTCGCTTTTATTTTGGTCACAGTTCGACTTAAGCCAATCAATCGCTTTCCTCATGCGAATGAAAATTATCTAAAAAAAAACCTAGTTTAAAACAAAGCAAGCTCGCATATATTTTCTTATTATTTAACATGAGAAAATGAGGTCAAAGACTCGGTGCTTGGCGCGTTCAGGGGGTCAATTCTACTAAATAAATTTTGTTTAAATCGAATCGAAAACGGATCGAAACCGAACGAAACTACAGTTTTTAATGGTTTTCCTATTCTACAAAATTACATACGATACAATTCCAGTTCTATTTTAGCTGGAATTGTAAAAACTGTAGTTTCGTTCGGTTTCGATCCGTTTTCGATTCGATTAAAACAAAATTTATTTAGTAGAATTGCTCCCCAGTTCACAAACCGCAAGTTAAGCAACTTTCCTAAGGGCCGTTCAGGAGATGGAAGACCAAAAATTTATTATATTCAGCTCAGTGGTTCAATGCAGTAGTTTATAAACACTTTGAAGTAATGAATACTATTTGATCAATAAAAGTTTATTATTACTATTATAATCTTAACAGGGTTCATGTGTTGGGTCATTAAGAAACAATAATTCTAAATATTCTCTACAAAGGCGAGTGTTGAAACTCGTGAAGGTTAAATGAAAAATGTGTTGGCTGGATTGTTTGTACATCATAAGTAATTGAACTTTAAGCTCGATCATAACCGAGTTAAGTAACAGATCAGTCCTATAAATATACAATACTTTTAGTCGTAGTTGTTTATTAACAGGCTCTTGTAGACTGCAGATGATGCTATAGATACGTCTTTATTTGCTGTTTTTTTTTGTCATAGTTGATGAAAGATGCATCCAACTCTTGAAGTATATGTATACTCATGGAACTTCGTCGAGTTCAATCCACTTGATTATTTCACATCTAAAAACACACGTTATCATCAGCATCTTACGTCGCCACTGAAGGGTCTCCGGCCTTATGGTTAAGAATGATATACCATACCGCTCCACGCTGGCTTAATGCATATTGGAGGGTATTACATGCCTTCCAAAGCATGAAGTCGAATATTGTTTTTAGTCACCCATCCCGTGATCGACCCTTGCGAATGTGGCTTAGTAGCAACGATCGCGGTCCACGGCACTTATTCACTACGCCAACGAGCTACTCTTTATTACTAACCACGTTAATTTAATATTAAAATATATATGTATTATTATCAGATAAAAATAAATGCTGATAAATGTTATTAGCTTATCTGATATTAATTGACGATACGTCAAATAATAATAAAACCTCTTACGAAAGCAGACACGTTAATTGAATCTGTTCTTGTTTCTAAAATTGGTCTTTTATAGATATAATATTAAAAGGCGTTCGTTAAAAATACATAAAATTGGATTTCTTATAGAAAAAGATAATTTAGCAAATACGGAAACTCCAATTTTGGAGGATAAAATTCAAAAAGTATATTTTATGTGGAAGCGATAAATTAACTGTAACTAAAGAAATAAATAAATTGCCGCGACAGATTAATTAATTTAGCCTAGCATTTACTTCATTTTCCTTTTCCTTTTGAAGATATACACGTAAATATGAAGCCACATCACATTCATAATGCTCGTACCCAAAAACAAGTATGTATTCAAACATTTGTATTAGGAAATCAAATATTCCACAAGATCTAGACCAGAGACAATATTGTATACTCAATATTCTTACATTGACCGCAGCGTGGAGGACCAATAAAAAAGCTTTTTGTTTTCAAAATCATTTTACAAAATGTTCGTAAGTAAAAGGATAATTCCGATAAAATCTGGATTATTGAGTAGTTAATAAATATTTGAAAAGATACTTTTTAAATGACATTCTTATTGGAAATTCAAAATGAATTATTTTGCCCAGAATGTAAGAAAGCATTTGTGTAAGTCAAAATCATTAGTCCGTTTATCTACAGCGGAAGACCTTGTACTGAGAAGAAAAAGCAAGAAACTCAGCGTGGGCTGCTTCTTTTTTTCTATTTAACTTCATAAAGAGATGTCGAATTAAAAAAATGACTCCATTAGACTATGATAAATATAGTAACATAAAGTTGTACTTATTTTTATCATAAATAAATATAGTAACATACGGTTGTACTTAATTTTAATTTAGTTTGAGCTGTTTCGTGAAGTATCGGTTTCTTATATATGTTTTTTTCTTGTTTTGATTTTCGCGTGTTATTCTTAGACAATACTCCCAAATTTAAAACTGGTGGTAGTTTACGGTAGACAGGGATAAATAAATACATATGTCAAATGTATTTTTTATTTTATAAAGGTAAACGTTTCCATTTAATATAAAGTTTTGAAGGTAGTTCTACTCTTAACTACAATCAACGCCTTAGTCTTATGTGAACACGGAACCTGTAAAGGGACCGAAACGTCAATAAAAGAAAATGTTGTTTCATTTATGATTAAAAAGTTTGAATGCAACTAGAACAATTTAATACTCTAATATTTCGTTTATTTGATCTTTCATTGCCTGCTTTTACCCTAGTTAGGTACTTATTTGTTTAAGTTTGCCGGCAACGTATAACATAATTACCATTGATAATAGATTTACAACTAACCTTAATGTTTTGGTTTAAACGTAAATTTCATATTAATTATTAGCAACAACACAACTAAGATAACCACAAAACAACATTTGCTTATGTTATATGGTATATTATACTGTAATATATATAGTAATATTATAAAGCGGTAAGGTTTCTTACTTTGTTTGTTTGATTATTAGTAGGGAAGCTACATATACGGTTGCTTTAGGCTAAAATTAAAGTGGTTAAAGTAGCGGTAAAACTGCTATTAGTATAAAATGACTTTCTTTTTTGTAAAATACCAGCAAATCAGAAGGACTAGATAGCCAGCAAACAGTAGATAGTACTAGCAATTATATTAACGCATATTGTATTATTATTATAGTCACACAATCAGACGGTCATAACAAGAAAATCCAAAATATTTTTGACCTTTAAACCACAATACCCTCTATTATCTGAATTTCGTTATAAAAACATCAGTTCATTTCTGCCATAATAATGGCTTTAGCACATCGCCCCGAAAGCGAAGCGAAACTCTGGCGAAACAGCGCAGCGATTCGCACAGAGTCTCATAGAGTAAACGAAACGAAATCAGTTCACCTTTGGTACGCGACAAGTTCTTGCGTGTCGATGTCTCAGTATTTGATAAATAAATATGTAAGTAATATGTATAAACAGCATCAAACAACGTACCAGTTAAAGTCCTTGTATTACGGACACCTATAGTCAGGTCGCCGAACAGAGAAAATTTCGACCAATGATTTACATACCAAAGCATTACATATATCTTTATGCTCACATAGATGCATCTTACCAATTTTAATGATAAAGAAAACCTAAACAGTGCTATTAATAAACAAGGTTTAACGTCAGAGTAAATTTACGCTAACTTTGTAATTTTAGTATTATTCAAAATTCCAATTATACATAGAATAAGCAAACCAACTACTTTCTAGGAGTAAATATTACTCCCGTAGAACTTAGTAGGTTAACCTTTGCTAAGTCTCTGTTTAATAATATAAATTTTGACTAATACTAAATGCAATCTCAGCGTATAAAACTTGTTTGTTTTTTTAACACTGAAAATGTTTACGATACTATCAGCAGGCTCGATGGTCAATGTACGAAATTTTCCCTGTTTGGCATTATAAATATATAGGATTATAAACCCGACACAATGTAATAGAAAAGTTTATTTGCTTATATTGACCCGAACAAGAATCAAACTAGGACTGATAAAATGAAGAAAAAAATCGAAATCAATATGAGTTCTCGATAATGAATCACTGTCACATTTAGAAAGTTTAATACGAGTTCTTAATTGCTACAAAATGCAGAATTATATGTTTTTATATTATTTTAATTTAATCTATAAATTTGCCATGCATTTGGTTCGTTCCCGCTAATCATTCAAACATGTTCACGCGAAACCTAAACAATAGCGACGCGAACTCTACATTTATCGCACCGCTATGTGTAACAAGCGTAAGAGGATAAATTACGAAATGTTTGACATTAACAGAAATAAAATACGTAATTGTTTACCCTGCACTTTTCATTTCACCAAAAAATTATTGACGTTTTGAAAGTGAACGTCCCTCCCGCTCGTTACGATAACGAGAAACAAAGACGGAATGCGGTGTTACCGCACTGTTTGCCTGACCCGTCTCGATAGTGAGAGTGAACTTTGACGTCATGTGCTTTCGCCAATTCACAACATACGGATGGAAGTCATGCGTGCTTTATGAAACAACTCAATAAACAGACAATTATCGCTCTTACATCTAATAAAATAAGAAGGCAAATACTGTAAACTTCTTCACCGCTCAGCTGATCGCATATATTTCATAACTTATTTATGATTTTATTTGTATAGACTTAAAGTCTATTTTGCAAAGCAAATATGTTGACTCGGTGGTTACCAAAATATCGTTATTAGACGCGTACTGTTATTACTTATCATTATGTTCAAAGCATTACCTTTTACATACTATCATATATTCATTTGCCTTAATATCATCAATAAATATAGATGAGTGTATTTGAATACTAAGGTCAATAAAAACATACTGTAAATAGATACTTTACAGTAGAATATTGATCTACAGTAAAATCCTGTCTCTCCAAGCTCTGTCGTATGTACGAACTATTCGATTATATATACTCTATTATATTCTATTCAACGAATGTTATTTTGATTGTAAAATAAACATACTTTTTATACCTGTCACATACTTAAAGTTATTGAAGTTTAAAGATTTCTGATAATTATTTTAATATAGGCATTTACATCTATTATTTATTATATGTAGTGACTAGTACTGTTATTTTTTATAAGTAAGTTCATATTTTAATACATAGTTAAATTATGTTTATTTTTTGAAATATGAATTTATTATGCAGCTACAAAAACTAGCAGCGTTTTACAAAGGTTAATATTCTGCGATTCTTTTTGGACTTCAAAGAACATACATCCTTATATACATTTTAAGTGTATTTTACACGGTCATTGTATTGGTAATGACTGTTGAGTCATAGTAGTTTTTAGTATTTTATATATTTCTTACTACACTTCGCTCATTGTTCCTAAATTAATGGTCAAAATTTAATGATGAGTTAGATACACTGTACCACGACGCTCACTTGACTTACGTAACACTATTCTCTCTACTCAATGTTGACACTTGTGTTAAACAAAATAAGGTTTAAAAAAGTACACACTTACTTATATTGCGATAGTCAGCTGTGACGGAGAATGAACCAGTGTGGAAAAAACATGTTCGCTAATGCGTTATTTAACACTCCATTAAAATCAGAGCTTCCCTTTGGAATATTCGGTAATTTAAATAAATAAATTTTAAACATAGAGGAGTGTCGGGATAGAGTGCTCACGTTGTAATGAAAGTCTGGAAAAAGAAAAATAAACGTGAGTCAGATTGGTAAATTAAGAAGGATACTCGCACAACTAGTTCTGTGTCCGTAGAAGTACCGAGGGGTGGGATAGGAAGTTTTTTTTAAATATTTAAATTTTACAGCAGCGTAAATCTATTATTAAGGCTTTGTTCGGAAATGAAGTCCTAAATGTGTGGGTATAATTTCGTACATAATTAGGTGTATATAATACCTACATAGCCTTCTATAGAGATGTATTTGATTAATAATATCGATAGGTTAAAATCAGTATTCCTATTATGTGCCGTTATTAAACTCTTACTGGGGTGGCCCCACATACATCACTAACCCGCGCAAGGGAGGTTAAAAATAACGATATATCATGCGAATAGACCTTGGAGTAAGGTGGAGAAAAGAGAGATAAACTATCTTCTCTGTCTAAGTATATTTTCACGTCAGACCCTTTACAAAGATAGATATAGAGCGAGATGGATACAGATGATAGACACACCGCAGATTGCGCATTGAAAAAAAATCGTTCTACTGTTAAAAGGTCTAATTATATTAATCCCGTTTTTCTTGTCAGTTTGCCTTCAAAAGATTATTTGAAGAGAACATTTTAGTTTTATATTTTTGTCAAGTATGTCTCGTATTAACCTGGTCAAATACATTCGTGTTTTGTGTTCGGATTCCTGATGAGGAATTCCCATTCCTAGACCCGAACGCACTTTTACAAAGTCGACAGATACACGCACATCTCGGTTTCAGTTAGGACAAATCTGACATTGATATTATCTGGGCTAATTGACTAACTTTCAAATCTACCGCCATCCCTTTCAATTTGACATTTGAGAGATATTCTCGGTCTTCACAATATCGTCACGATTGATAGGCGATATTGTGAATTCAACATGAAATTGGGATTGTCTCAAGTGTTAGACACAAATATCTTTGAAAACTACTGAGAAATGTCAAGCGAAACAGTTGTATGCTAACTGTACCCTTTCAACGTACATAGGTAAGTTTTTATTATGTTACATCAAGAATCTTGATCATATAAATACTTTTTTCCAAAAATTTATTGAGACTTATAAAATTGCATAATTCCATAAATCGCTATAACTTTGAAAGGGTCTGATATAGATTTTGAAATCAGACAATTAGCACACGGGCCTCCGAATCGGGATTCCTGATCAGGAAAATGAGCGTGAGCGGCGCCGCTGAGAGGATCATGATTCTCCGTTAGTCGTGCACTGAAGGCGACTGTGTTAATAATCTTCACCTTACGACCTTATATTACGCTGGTTCTGTTATGTAAAGCTTTAATAAGGAAATACTGCTAGATCATACAAGTTGTGCAAATTTTTACCTTTAGGTTTGTTATGTACTTTCCCAAAACCAACCAAAGATTTAGACTTACCATTCCGGGTCAACTGGAAACGACCGTATTTTCTTTTTAATTTTAGTGTTATAATAGTTACAAATTCTGCATATCTGCTAAGTTTAAAAACTGTAAATGTATGAAGCATATAAATATTGTAAAAACGTTTTGTGCATAACTGAATTTAATAATATCGAATATAATTTATTTGTACTACCCATATACGTTTCTTTTTTATATTAAAAATCTAATCAATCAATAGTAAATAATAATTTATTAAACATTCAGAATTATGTCGATATAAGTGTAGAAACATTCTATTCATATTTTATTATATTTAGAAACACGACTAATGCTATTATTGGCTATTAAATAATATAGCAGTGCTATCAGAAGCAAATCATAAGAAATATTTTGATTAATCTAGAATTATTAAACATTCAGAAACATTTTTATCAAAATGTAATTTTTCATACAATATCACTCTATGTGATAAATCTAAGACTACATAAAGCCCGTTATTACTTCCTAACACGAAACCAGAGATTCAGAAGAAAATTAAAACAAAATATCCAGCAGTAGATTACGTCAAGGATCTAAAAGCTCACGAAGATCACGTTGTGTTATTAAATTCTAGGATATTTATTGCCAGGGCAATAAGTTTATGGGTGTACTGAAATCCGTCATTTTCAGTTCGAAATTTAAATTATACTTACATGTTCCGTTTATAAAGTAATGAGCTCTCGAATAAAATTATTACATTTCACGTAGCCAACTCGATTTGAATCCTTGTAAAAACATTTTACTTGATGCTTCTTTAATCTCAAGCTTTTTGTTGAGTTTTAAAATAGAATTAAACTATAAACAGAGGCCCCAAATATGCGTATCAAAAATAAAGAAAACCTTGATTAGTTCTAAGCTTAGTTGGGGTTAGCGCGTTCAGCTTGCGATACGGAAGTTAAGCCACATCTGCAAGGACCGGTCGTAGGATGGGTGACCAAAAACTTTTTATACCACTCCGTAATTTATAAAGTTCGTCAAGATATTGTGCCTGGTTGCGTCCAACGCTTTTCAATCTGCACTTGATCCTCGTGTTAGGTTAAGACAAGGTATGTGACCCAGTGAGATCGTGATAATTTTTTTTTTTCAACATTTCAATAAACTAAGCAAAAACTTTTTAACAAATAAATATGTCACATTTGTCGCTCTTAAATGTAAACGTCTGGTAACCCTAACATGGCTCTAATTTTACGGGAGAGCAATTAAAACATTGGATGCTAAAAATAATAAATGAAATAATATAAAAAAACTGAATTTAATAATTCCAAACCTAGTTAAACCGAAATTCGGCATCTCGTGGACTGTTAGGCAGCCTAAAAAATTCATTTTGATAATGTTAAATAATTATTAATTGTACATTTACATAAAATATTAATTTAATTGACAAACACATAATAATAATAACATAATAACAATAAACATTTGTTCATGCATAAATAGATAATATAACTTATATTATACAATAAACATTTGTTCATGCATAAATAGATAATATAACTTTATTTATGCATGAACAAATTTTTATTGTTATTATGTTATTATTATTATGTGTTTGTCAATTAAATTAATATTTTATGTAAATGTACAATTAATAATTATTTAACATTATCAAAATGAATTTTTTTAGTACAATTCCTGAGTCACGCTAAATATTTAAGACCATAAATAATTTGTAGGTTATCACTATAACCATAGATAATATAATGTTATACCTAGTATAACTAAACAAAAGAATTGGGTACTTACTCTATAATGGCTCAGATTTAGGACAGACAAAAAATATTCACAGACCACGCAATAGAATTAAACAAAAGCAATTTGCATGATAAGAGCGATTTGTCCAAACCACCTTACTATTTGTTAATCTGCGGTAATTGTATGTAGAATTAGTTACAATTCACTATTGCGGTTATTGTATAACTATAACTAACTGTTTTCCTGCGACTTCGCCCGCAAATGATGTAGCTTCTCGTTGGTGAAACAATTTTCATGAGCGGATCAGTATTTTCAAATATTACTAACTAACTAACGATTAAACTTAGAAACTTTACCTTTTAAATATTAGTATAGATAGATGAATAAATGAAAAGTGTGTACTTAATCGGTACTATTTAATCGTACACTATTCTGTTAAAAGCCTCGAACTAACGACGACAGCAGCATAGAGGTTCAATAAAATAAAACCTACTTAAAAAAGTTTCATTACACTGAAGCTCTATGTTCTGAACTATCCTTTATTAGGTTTATTTGATGGAATATTATTGCTGCAATAGCGCTGTGCTCGTCATACGAGATGTTTTTATAATTTGGAAATCCAAAAGGAATGTGAAAATTTGCCTATGAACACGTATAATTGTACGCTGCACTGCCAAATATTTATGATACGTCTTTTTTTTTGTGGGTTGTTGTTTTTCTAGTGGATACTGACTTATTATATTATTAATTACATATTATAATTTAAGTTATATTTTTTAACATTAATTATTATTTTATTGATTTATTTATTTAAAATGAATTGTTATTTAATTAAATATATATTAATATTTTGATATTCGTGCGTACCTTGTCACCTTAGGGTTTTAGCTGCAAATCAGCGTTAGGTACTGTTGTGCCTAACATTGTGCTGAGCTGATGGCCCATTTGGCTCCTAGCGTATTATAAAACTTGTATTTTTTTTCTATTTACATTGTCTTTTATTTTGTTATTATTATTATTATCGCGTAAATTATAGCCTATGTCATCGTAGGTGAAACAATTTTAAAATTAGGTCCAGTAGTTTCGGTGCATATTCGATTCAAACAAAAAAAACAAATCTTCCCATATTCCTCTTTATAATATTAGTATAGCTATCCTCTTGTGATCCATTAAATGTTATTAGAGGCATTTCGAATAACTACCGGTTCATAATTAAATTCTATAACAAAGTTGTTTCGTCGGTTTGTATTATGGAATAATTAATATTATTGTTATCTCTACGGGCACTGACGTTCAAGTGACAAGATCAGAGATGCGTCGACTAGGTATGCGCGCGCGCATTGTTCTTAGCCGGATTTCCACGTTCGCCTTCCGGAATTTCTTCCACGCCATTGTGAATCGAAAGAGAAATAATATCATAACTTTATGTAATAATAATATTATTATACTATATGTATTATTTTTTCTATTACATATATCATCGTGAAATGTTTTTCCGTCATCTCATACACGTAAATTAAAGCCTATGTCACCAGCGTAGTTTGATGTAGCCTACAGTAAAGATTTTTTTAAATCGATCGAGTAGTTTAGAAAACAATACAAGCAAACAAACAATCAAAAAAATATATTAACATGCGGATAGTTTTTAAATTTAACGAGCCATATTTACAATTTTGAAGTGAATACCTATATTGATTAAGTGAATTAATTATGAAACCAAAATATATTAATCAGAGCTAGAAGTATAATTATAGTTTGCATAGAAGAAAGCAGCCTCCTTGTATAATTATATAAAATAGCATTACATATTAATTGAAATATATGAATTGTCAAAACTGTTAAGTGTTTTAAGATTCATGGCGTTTCGATTTTTATTGTATTTCCGATATTATTTTTCTTGTTCCTATAATATTGTAGTTTTTTCTATTTAGAAAACATCTATGAGATTTTTTCTATAAAGATCATGTGTTTATTTTTGGTAAAATGATTAAAATATAAGCACACCCTTAGAATAAAATTGGGTTAAAAAGTGTAATTTAGCGTTGGAAACTGGTTTTTTGGCTAATGAATAAACTAATTGAGTTTCTTATTCATATGTAATATCAACAGCAGTTTGTTTCTTTTGATAAATAAATTTCACTGTGTGCCTATCACTAGGCTGTACCTCACGAACCGTGAAAGTTTGTAAAATTTGTACAAAAAACCAAAATATCAATATTTGTGGGGGCTCCCATTTGACAAACGTGGTTTTATTGCTTGTTTCTCCACGATATTGATAACGACAACAGCTAAAAGCTTGAAATAATTACAGAATATGTATTTATATAGTAATTTTAAAAATAAGTAATTAAATTGACATTAAACAAATATTTAATGGTGGCTCCCATACAACAAACGTGTTTTTATGCACGTATACGGAACCCCTAGTGCGCGAGTCCAACTCGCACTTGACCGGTTTCTTTTAATCGGCAACAACACATATTCTTACTATTGAATTTGTCACTCGTTTATGGAGTCATTTATTCATTCATTTATATTTTTATGGAGTTCTAATTTCTTAAGCGCATTACGCCAACATTACGATTCACTACCAATAGGTACATCTGAATATAAAATTACAAATCTGTTAAGCAACTTAAGTGTTTTAGTATAATAACATGCCTCTACATCACTTTGTCAGTTAGTTATTATTTATTATAATTCCATCTATACATAATAATACATAGTATAAAACTAAGCCGCTTCCCGTTGTCTGTACGCTGAAATCGTTTAACTACGCAATCGATTTTAATGCGGATTTCACATATATACAGAGTGATTTAAGAATAAGGTTCACATGGATAATTCAGGATTGCTACCGCCTTACGATCTTATAACTCTATCCATAACCATAATAAGAATGCTCTATTGATTCTATCAATGAATATATTAATATTCTTCTACAATGTTCTTGTTTTATTATTTACATTAATCAATGCTTTTGGTTGTTTTAGTTATTAAAGTTAGACTACATTAACAAAATGTTGAATTCAGACAAACACAGCTATTTCAAAAAGAAAATAAACCAAAATATTTGAGTAAATGATAAAAGTATATAATTTTAAAATAATATCAACAGATTTAATGATAAAAAGAATAAAACATTTTTATAGCTATAGCTAGGATCAAGGTTAGAAAGTTAGACGGCCGCTACGCAGTACCACGCGGTCGAATCGTTGGCGGAAAGGTACTGCTTAGTGAATTCTATGTTTTTATTCTAAGTTCCACGAGAATTACGCTTATGTTACATTGTATGTTCTGTACTTACACAAACTGATATTTCTTCACAACATTATTATGAAGATAATAATTACGAATGTAAACTTAAGTGTCGAAGTGCTAATTACCATTAAGAAGTGGAAATTGCACCCCTCTATTATAACAGAATTCAGTTAGAAACATAGAGATCATGAAGGCCTTTAACTGTCCCTTGGATAGAAAAAAAAAATAAAGTCTCTATTTCTCTATACTTACGCATTAGTTAGCACAAATATAGGGCAAACTCGAATGATTTGTCAGTTTGTTTATAACTTTATTCAGACCTGTATGTTTACACAAATTGCGGCAAATAATTTCAACTTTTATCCTTAATATATTAAGATTTAAAATTAAGTGACGATAATGCTAATTTCATCCACTAATGAAGATTCGGAAAATTCCGAGTCGCACTTACAATTTTGTTATGATCATATCCAATAATATTAATTTATTATGTGCATCAGATTCAGGTCTTATCTCCGTTCCATTATGAATTATAGTAAATGGGTTTTTTGGTTATCATATTCTGCTTATTATATCGAAATAGATGAAATTTCTTTTTCGGATATAAAGAGTAGATCTGATGTTAGTATATAAGCAAACTAGGCAACTGCTTAGGACACTCGTATTTAAGGAGGTTTGCATCGAATAGGCTCCGAAACTACAGGACAAAGATAAAATTAGAAGTTAAATCATACGCCGGTGATATAGGCTATAGGCCATTTAAAAAATATAGCTCCTGGATACCGATACACTATCTTATATCCCGTAACCACGACTTTCTCTAATTAACTTTCACATCATAAAATGGATGTAGGATTTCATATCGGTAATAATAATCATGATTAAGCTTAGGCGTAAAAACAAAAGAGAAAATGAAACGAAATCAACTTGCAAGCTTATGAGATAGAGACAGAAAATGGCAAATTACGCTTCATAAACTTATAAGTTTTAAACTAATTATTTGCAAACTGTTACGTTATAATTAACGGTAAAAGTTCCCGGTAAACGTGATTAGCTACAAAGTTTACACTTTACACTGCAGATTACCACGGCAGTAGGTTCACTTTACTGAGCTGAGCCTGCTTTGACAACGCACACCACAGCACATTTTTGTGCTTATAACTGCACCTAAGTTTACATAATGTCTTCTATTGTATTGTGTATGTGATGTATTTTGTTAGTTAAATGTCTATTCAATTCTACATAGATAATTTTTTCCCTATAGAATGTATGCGGGATTAATCAGAAAAGGGTGTGACTTTCGGATTGGAATTTTTCTGTGTAGAAAATGTTATAATTATTTAAAAAACTCTTAGAAATAAGATTTAATTTGTTATTTCTAAGAAATAAATTTACAATATGGTTCTCATATTAAAAAATATTAACATCATCATGCGTCAACAAGGCATTCGACACGATTTAATTGTATGAACGCCTACACCAAACACAAACCCTTACATAATATAATCGAAGAATGATACCGGACCATAAACCACCTCTGTGGTCTCCGCTATACTTATAAAAATCCATCCACAAAATTATATTTCACCACAGCGGCACATCTTTGTGCCGAATTCGGACCTAATGAAAGTATTTCCTTGCAACCCACGAAATATAAACACCAATTTCCCCGTACAAGTAGAAAGCTTTTATTACATCACCACACGTAATGTTCCAATATATAAGTGAACGCCCGAATTATTGAGATTCAATCCGCGTTGATCGTATTCGTGACATGATGTAATACGTATAAAACACGTCATGGCGGCATTTTAATTATCCAATTAGAGTTCTCAAACTTTTTAAGGCATTCGGATCTAGCCCATACAGCCCTAAATATTTATGCTAATAAAATTGGTATTTGACGTTTCAATGTTTCTTTTTTTTAAAAGTGATAAAAAAATGTAAGAAGAAAAGGAAATACATACAAGAGAAAGAAGTGACCCGCGCTTAATTCACGAAACGCTTGCTGTTTACTAATCATCCTTTATATTATTTCACTGGTTAATATAATATTAACCGTCACTTTATGTTAAACTTTTTATAATCCAATATTAACGAAAAATAAATAAAAATTTACAGTAACACCAATATTGCTTTTAGGTACTTTTCGCTCTTCAATAAAATTGTTTAAAAAAACTACCAAACCTTTAGCAATTTGTTTTTCCAAGCACGCCTATGTATATTTTTCACTATGATCTCAATTGGTGTCTTGTCTGTATTATAAATAAAACAGACCTTATTTATTTTAGATTGATTATTTATATGAAATTGGCCGTAACCGCATAACAAATGCCGCCTTTTTTAAATAAAATATATACCAACTTACTGAAACTGCAGCTTAATGTGGCAAAAGAATTCCTAAAACAAAAAAGAACAAATGATATTTATAAGTATAGTTATTAAAAAACTCTATGATAAAAAGAGTCAATGAATAAAAACTGTTTATTATTTAATTAATATACTGGGATTTTCTAGCGGCGGGTTTTCTGTCTTTCCCTTCTCGGGCTTCTTCTTCGACACCATCATCCTCACTGCTATGTAATAGGCCTTCCTTATGAATGGATCTAATAGGGACAATGGACAGTAACCCAATACGCGGACCCAGTGCGTATCGGTGGGTGTTAACCTTGGGTGTAAGCATGGAGCTTACAAGCTTACATCACAGCCAATACCTGGTATACACAACGCCGTTAATCAAAAAAATCAAAATCAAAATTATTTATTCAGTCTAGGCTGTTACAAGCACTTGTGAAAGTCGAGAGCTACGCCATCGGTTCATAAATCTACGACGGGAGACCTTGTACCTAAAAAAACAGGCAAGAAACTCGGCAAGGGCTGCTTTTTTCTCCCTGTTTTATTTCATACAGAGCGTCAAGATTGAAAAATTACTTCATTAAAATTTGAAGTCACTTTCCATTACAATATTACACAATATAAGATTAAAACAGTATTTTCGTCAATCCAATCACTTGTGTAGCCAAAGAAGCTCACCGATAAACAATTTAATATATATGAAAAATGAGCCATACTTAACACGAAGCAGTTATGTCGTTTAAAAATTCATTAACAGTATAATATCCTTTACTTAGTAGACAATTCTTAATATGGGTTTTAAACTTAGGTAATGGTAAATTTAAAATTTCCTTAGGAATTTTGTTATAGTAGTGTACACCTTGACCCATAAATGATGATAGAACCTTCTTTAGCCTGAATGACGGCAAAACAAGTTTATCTTTGTTTCTAGTATTAAAATTGTGTTCATGACTATGTTTAATATAATTTTTAATATTGTTTCTAACATAAAGTATACAATTGTATATGAATTGGGAGGCCACTGTTAATATACCAATTTCTTTGAATTTATCTCTAAGTGATGTTCTTGAACCCAATTGATAAATAGCCCTTACTGCTCTTTTTTGTAAAATAAATATAGACTCTATATCTGCAGCCATACCCCACATCAGAATGCCATATGACATAACGCTATGGAAATAACTAAAGTATACTGTCCTTGCGGTATCTACATCTGTAAGTTGCCTAATTTTTTTTTTTATTGCAATGGCATCTGAACTTAGTTTTCCTGCCAATAATGAAATGTGAGGATGCCATTGCAATATAGAATCCAGCATTACACCTACGAAAATTGTTAAATCAATCAACTTGAGCTTTTCATCATTAAGTTTAATTTAACTTAATTAAGGTATCTTATTTAAGGCAAATAATTTCATTAAGGCATCTAAAAACGAAATCAGAAAAAGAATATATCAAATTATACATACATATAAATTGTGTTTCAGTACATCTTTAAAATCCTGTGAAGGATCAGAAATGTCAGAAAAAAAAATCAAATATACAAGTGATAAACCCGAGGAGTTCGAGTTTGAGTGCTTGGTCTGCGATACGGTTGTTTAGCAAGTTTAGCAATGGCTGGTCACACCAAAGCGAGCCGATCATGATTATCCTTGCCAAATCAAGAAATGGCGGCATATCGTGATATGCCTGGACACATTTCAGTTGGCCCAATTAAACGATTGGCCCGCGACATATATAAGGTGTAATAGTATTATGTGCCAGGACTTCATATGGTGGATAAGTAAAATATGCTGAACAAATTTACGCACCGAATGCACGAAAAAATTGTTGCTGTTTCATACAAAAATACAATACCTACAATCGCGAACAGTATGAGCGCTGATGATTTTTACATGAATTCATTGTTGCTCTCATAAAAAAAAATTTGTTCAGTATATTTAACTTATGCACCCCATGAAATCCTGGCACATAATAATATTATACCTTTAATACCTACACAAAATTTAGTTTATATTCCATTCTTCCTTATCCTTAATTATTCTTAGAATAATCCTTGGAATTGACGCCATTGTTGGGCTATAAGTGAAGAAATATTGCAAATGTACCATTCAGAAAAATCTCGGTGATTTTTGATGTCTAAGTAATAATCTTAAGCTTGTGTATTATTGTTTAAATAAACGGATAAAACTCGGTTTTACTTTACAGCGCTGGAAAATTACTGCATGTATTCTTATTATCTGTTGCTCATCTGTTAATGCAGTTTACGTAACTTACCAAATACTGGCACAATAGAATTCTAAATCTTAATGCACTAGGTAGATTATACGCAAAGATTACCTGTCTACTTTCGAAAATTGTGCAAAATTTATAATTTATTATGGTTAATGTTTTCTGATTCTGAAACGCAAGCAATAGAACTATTGCGCAATGTAATATCAGAGCCGATCACATTACGAAATTATGAAACACATGAAAAACTAGTTTCATAATTGCGGAACAGTACCTTTTTAATAATTGCCATCAATTCTTCTCCATCCAAAGGTAGTCTTGAAATTGCTTTTAGCGATAAAGCCGCCGATTGCTGCACTACCGTGTTATGTTTAATTTGACAAGTTTATGGACAGCCCTGCGATTCTATAAAAATCCAAACCCGAATTGGAATTCACTCAGGTGTCTGAATTCACTTCAAAAAGCGGCGACTCAACCTTGAATTGGTAATAACGTTTCGTGGCATATGTGAAGTGAGTTTCGAAATGACATAGGAATAGAATATCTCAGACATGTATCGGGTTGGCACAAAAGTAATGAGACACTTTGTTTAAGTTTTTAGTTTTTTATTATTATTACAATAAAAAAAGTTTAGTCAATGATGTAATTACCATTAGTATCTAAAACTTCTTGCCAACGATCCGGCAAAGTTTGGATGCCTTTTGCCCAGAACTCTGATGGCTGTGCCTCGAAAAAGTTGTTCAACTCCGCCTCTACGTCAGAGCAATCATTAAATTGTTTACCCCGCAAATGCTGTTTCAGGGCTCTAAACAAATGATAGTCTGATGGGGCGAGGTCTGGGGAATAAGGTGGGTGGGGTATCGTCTCCCAACCCAAGTTCTCCAACTGCCGGCGAACCACAGATGCGACGTGAGGTCGAGCGTTATCGTGCAGTAAAACTACATTGACTCGTCTTCGTCGTTTTTTCTTGATAGCGGCAGATAATTTGGTAAGCTGGGTTGAATATTTGTCAGCGTTTATAGTTTCATTGTGTAATAGCTCATAAAACAGTATGCCTTGCGCATCCCAGAAACAGCAAAGCAGAATTTTTCGGCGATTCTTTTGACTCGGCTTCGGTTGAGTTGGTGGCGTTTCTTCTCGAGGCAGCCAAAAAGCACGACGTGTATCGTTCTCGTAATAAATCCATGATTCATCTCCAGTAACCAGATCTGACAAAAACTCTTTACGTCGGGGTCGCAGCAAAAGTGACTGACAGATAGCGACACGGACTGCACGACTGGCGTCTGTAAGGATGTGCGGTACCTACCGAGCCAAAAATTTCGATAACCAAGCTCATGCAGATGGTGTTCCACGGCGTGGTGACTGCATTTAAGTGCTTCCGCTAATTCACGAGTGGTAGCATCCGGATTCAACTGCAGTTCGCGGCGCAAATCGTCATCATTCACTGCGGGTGGTCGCCCTGAGCGTGGCTGACTTTCAAGGCTCCTGTCTCCTGATTTAAAACGGTCAAACCATCGGGACACCGTCGCATGGCTTGTACTTCCAGCGCCTAATGCATTGTTGATATTGTCAGCCGCAGCCCGCGCACTGTGGCCTAACAAGTACTCGTATAAGTATAGTGTTCGAACTTGTCGCTCGTCCATTTTTCTTCAAACTGACTAAACAAATCGCGAGAGCGGCTTTATGTACCCTACACCAGAAGTACCTAGAATGTTCTACAACATTCTAGAATATTATCGAAAAAATTGATTTTAAAAAGGAAATGTTATAGATTTTTCTAGTGTGTCTCATTACTTTTGTGCCAACCCAATATATTCAGTCAATTTTGTTTTGTATTCTTATACAAAAATTAGAATCAGTAGATTTTCTACATTAAATGACTTAAATTCGGACTCATGAGTGAATTCGAATTCGAGTCTGGATTTTTACAGAATTGCAGGGCTGTTCAAAATGGTGTGACAATAAAGTGTTATTATTATTATCTCCGTCGACATCGAAGCATTATTCTGCATAGCTGGTGTGCGACACTAGTTGAATCGTGGTGAAATTAGTTACGTTACACGGGGTCATAAAAATATGCGCATGACATGAAACCACTCTAGTGTAGTGAAAGTAATGCATGCATTGTGAAACACGTGGAAATGCAAGTTAAAGTAATACAATGAAACTAATGTCATGCAAATAGTTTTCCTAACGTAAGTTTGACCTTAATTTCGAATAATTTAAATTAATATTAATAATATTGAACTCTGAACAGTAAAACTGATTATGTGTGTACATAGGTTATACCAGATTTATTCACAAAAATTTATTCACAGTGAAGCTTAATTTTAAATTGTACAGTGAAGCTTAATTTTTAATTTTAAACAATTTTATTAATAAGCATGGTGTATCCCATAATTAACAATACCTTTCACGAGCCTTATTTAACGCGTGAAGTATGGCAGTATATATGAATTTAAAAGTAAAAAGAATGGGTTGGTGGATGAAATAGAACCGATTTGACGGCGCTAGAGCGAATGAGTGTTTATACTCTATGTACACTACACGCTGGCTAATCAATGGCTAAACTAGCTAGTACCAAACAAAATTTTGTAACTAAGTTTCACATCATGAATTTTGACTAATACTAAGTGCAGTCTCAGCGTAAATTAACTCTAACGCTAAACCTTGTTTAAAGAGTAGAGTTTTAATAGTTTATTCATTCCTTGCTATTTGTTTATTAACACTACAATTGGTATGACGTAAAGTTAATCTGGCTCTAGTCCATGTTCATTGACGACAGCTGCATGAAGTTGAATTAGATCAGGGTTTCACAAACTTTTGGCTTCACAAAACCCCGCAAAATATTTTAGATGACAGCGAACCCTGAAAAAAAATAAGGATGATACCTTTGTGAATTAAGTATCAATTACAGAGTCAAAAGAAATATTAAATAGTAGACGCTGTGATTAGAAAATGTATTTGTGAACATAAAAATTATATACAATGAATTACGTTTCAGAAAGATCCTAATGAATATATATTCGTAATTAATTCTTCGACCTCAAAATTATATCAACTAGAGTTAGTATCCTAGATTTTCCGATTCATTAAGGCTTAAAAGAACTTGCTTAAATGGAAATAAAACTTGAACGAGACCTCTCATCACTCCATAAACTGTACTTTATTTATAGTTAATATGAACGTCTGTTTGTTCAGAAATTCTACAATGATTCTATCAATAACGTTATTATATTGACGTAGTATATATTCAAAACTCAATATATTGAAAATTAGTAGAGTTTTTAGTCATTAACATGATAATAATACACTAGAACCATCATATTGTAGATTTCAGCGACCGGGCACGCTCGCGATTTGTTTTGGTGGGTTAACCTGTTCATTTTTGGAAGCTAAACAACTTCATGCGAAAAAAAATTTTGCAAAAGACATTCTCCCATCTTAATGCCATTATTAAATCGAAATCGAAATCGAAAAAGATGCGTCCATTCCATAACTCTCGTTAAATTTATTTATATAAAAAAGGTTATGCCCAAAAAGTTTCGGAGCATCTTGATTTTGCCTGCTAGAAAGAACTCATTTTTAGATGTAAATTCATACTTAAATACTACAGGCTGCCATCCGCGATATCTTCATTTTAATTAAGTTTCTAATCACTATGGTAACGCGAAGCTTGGATCTTACTCTCAATTTTAATTTTTGTTGTAATAATTTCCAGTCTTCTCAGTGAAATTTCTCAAAGAAATAAATATTTCTCGAACACTTTGGGGCGTTTATTCCAGTCAATAGCCTCTTTGATACGATTCGTATTGAAACAACGAAGGTCGCATGTCAAAGACTGAAAACAAAGACTTAAATACTGATTAAAACTCATTTAAATGTATGTACTTATGTAATTTATTCTTCGCCGGGTCCAGCAGACATTGATAAATGTATTGAAAGTTTAACTATCTTCTTTAAAAGAAGTGAGTGCCTAGAGTATGTCATGCTCTCTTTAAAGTGTCTACGGTGGTGTTCTGTACGTCGGCCCTAAAATATGATTGAGCAAAGCGATGGCTGGCTCAAACTTCATGCTTGTGAACGGGTGCTGCTAATAGGATATTTTGTTTTATTACACTTATGTATATTAATTACATTGTTTATTTATAGGTGAAGTTGTTTGACTAAGCATCCAGTGACGAATGAATATTTATGTACTTTTTAATAATATCTATTTTAATAAATATTGTAATATTGTGAAAAGATGAATTCATTGAAATATGAAGTTACTTTCCAGACTTTGATGGAAAGTGACTTCATATTTTAATAAAGTCATCTTTTAAACTTGACGACTCTGCATGAATTAAAACAGGGAGAAAAAAGCAGCAGCTTTGCCTAGTTTCTTGCCGGTTCTTCTCGGAACAAGGTCTCCCGCTGTAGATTTACGAATCGATGGGATAGAGTTTCGACTTTCACATGTGCATGTAACAGCCTAGACGGAATACATATTTAATTTAAATGGCGTCACATTACCACCTTATTGAATATTAAAAAAATTAACCATTAACCGATGTCACTCGGGATAACGTAACCTTTCTAACAATATTTACTCCATACAGCCTAATCAGTTATTAAAAAACTGGTGGGATAAAGATACTCGCCGCACGCACTTCTCCTTTGTTACCACCTCCTTGGTGTGAGTCCATATTACACTGCAGTCTTTGGTGTTGGGTGTACATTTAGTAACGCATTACATTATTTTAATAAAGTAAAGCTTAATGTACTTTTGATGATCCTAGATGTAAAAAAAAATCTAACCCACTGAACTTTTTTTAAAATTCAGCCTCCTTTCTATTATAAAAGTAAGTAATAATGAATGGCTACATTTTTCATTAATACAAAACCCGAGCAATAAATAAATTAAAATATTTATATAAGTCCGATAACGATTCATATGATAGGTACGGTCATATGAAACGGAAAATTGAAAGAGTTAAAATTTTCTAAAAAGGACATCCTTCTTTCCCAATAGACAATATACCTACTAAGGAAACATCAGTAAAATCTTCACAAACATAAAGTACATATATTATTTGAAATGTATATGTCATCGATTTTATGCTCAAACGAGTAGCGATCTATCAGTAAACTATGCTGCGAATGACCTAATGTACCATACTAGGTTAGCGTGTGTTACAAGTAAGAAGAATGAGGCTGAGGCTTATCGTCACAAATAATTAAAAGTCATATTACGATAATATTAATCTACAAAAAGAGTTCCTTCTTCTTTTCATTGTAAAAATTTTAGAATCTGTTGCAACAAATTTGTTATCTGTTATCAACAGCAGAGCGTGAAAGATAGATATTTATTAGCCACATGCAAGTAAAAGAAACGGGGACTATATAATTGTCAAATCAAATAATCTTATTTTATATAAAAAGTAAAACCGACTTCTAACTTTAAAAAGTTATAGACAATACTTATCTCAAAAGTTACTTATTCAAGAAAATGCTTTGAAATCGGACGGAGGTTTTCTGCAGGTTTTAATTAAATTATACTCGATGAACATAGAAAATCTTCCTTTCAGATTTTAAATGAATTTTTTTCATCTTAATATTTAGGTGATATCTGTTGGAAAGCATAATTTGTTTTGTTTTAAAATTAAAACTACTTCTTCGATTTTGATAAAATTTTAATGGAAACACCGCGATCCATCAAGCTGTCGAATAAAAAAAGAACTTTGAAAATCGGTCAACAATTAACGAAAATATCGGTGAACATACATAAATATATATATATATATATATATTGTATATATATAGACGTCGAACATATAACCTCCTCCTTTTCGATTTTGAAGTATTATAAAAAGAAATTAGACAAGATAATTTATTCTATTATTGAACCAGTTTGAGCTGCCATTGCGTTTTTAAATAACACAATGAAATACTGTTGCGTGCAACATAAATACTTTTTTTGTCTATGATTTTTAATTTGATTTTATAATCTTAAATATAAAATGTTCGTTACATATTAAAAAAGTCTATACTAATGTCTATACATAAGATTCTATAAATTGTACTACAAATTCAATAAATAAATATTTATATTACAAATACAAAGGCGTCTATGTAATAACCCAACCAGCCATCAGTCTACTAGATAACACAACCATACATCGTTACAAATACCAAGATAATAACAACAGTAAATAGTGACAAAAGTAAATAAAATTCAAATAAAAATAAAACACAGAAAGCCTTGTGGTCTCTACCAGTAATATTACTCCAAAAACATAGTAAGACTGTCGGTTACAAACTTTAAACATTAATGTGTCATTAAATCAATGCTTTAATTAGTTATTACTCTTTAAAATGTATTTTAAGTATTTTATTACTCATTTTAGGTGTAATGACTCGTTAATGTTTAAAGAACCTTTTATTTCATCCACAAATGACACTTTTCTTCCAGTTTTATGAGCATGCGGTTACATATTTGCTATTGAAACTCAATATTAGTAAGCATATGATAGCTCAGTCAAATTAACTTTTCTCCTCTGAATGACAAATAATAAGTAGGAATCTCGTATTTGATTTGATTTTCGCGTTCCCTAAGTTGTGTTAAAGTCTCACCATTTTTTCCCTTGGTTGACCCCTTGAAAAGTCGGTTAATTCATTTGAGCACCAAAAAGGGTTCAATCTCGAGACCTTGAATAACAGATTAGCTCTGAATATACCCATATAAATACACATTAAAAGTACCTTAGAAACAAAATCTAAAAATTACAGGTACCAAATCGATACGTTAAAAACACTGCACATTAACCACAATAGCTTTAAATGTGACTAAATCAATAGCGAAAATAATAAATATGTTCCCCATTAGACATATTATGTTCCCCATTAGACATAAGACACAAAATACTAACCGCATTAATCAAGAATTCAAGAAAGCGTAACTGGCGTAACTTTTAAAATACATATTGTTGATATCAGTAAATCATTACTACTCTTTTCAAATAATGTTCTCAAAATCGATGTATTAGCAATTATAAATTAAATTTATTTTATTTTATTTTTATTTAATTTTAATTTATAGCTTGAACAATTACATAGACAAGGCACTGTAACATATTGGATATTAATCATCCATGTTTTTTTTTTTTTCCTTTTGGGTAACTTAATTCTTTATTATATGGAAGTAATAAAAGATTTTCTAAACGTTTACATAATCGTCAAAAAGAGTCTACATTTGTTAATTCTGTCTTATTTCGAAGTTCGATCTAACTAATAATATATTAGAAGTTATTTTTCCCGGTAAGTTCAATACCAAAATATTCTTTTCACGTTCAAAGATACAGATTTGTAAGGACGAGGTTTGTTTGTATATAAGTAAACGTAGAAAAAAAAAAGTAACGCTTAGTTCTTATGTCATCACCACCCAATTGATGTCCCCATTGCTGAGGCTCAGACCTTCCCTATTGATGGAATCAAATCAAATCGAATAAGGAGAATAGGCCATGACCCCCACCACGTGGGCCCAGGGCCGATTGGTGGGTCCAAGGGCTTTATGTGCCTTCTAAAGCACGGAGGAGCTCGGGATAATATTTTTTATCATCTATCCCGTGACCGACCTTTGCGAAAGTTGCTTAGCTATAAAGTCCGCGGCCTTATCTACTATCCCACCGAGCTACTGCGTGATACAAATACTCAGAACAGAAGCAAGCGTTGCGGCTATTGCAATATGTTCAATTTACACTGACACACCTGCAAACACCTTGTTGCACAAACATCCATTATAATTGTCACTAGCTTTAAGCGACATTACCGAAACAAAGTTTCAAATATAACACAACATTCATTAGAGCATAAAGTCGTTATTAAACCTTAATGGAAGTTTGTGCAACTGACTGTTAGAGAAATATTGATCTATTGTCTGTATTGGGATTGGTATGATGAATTACAAGAAACAGTTTTAAAATGCATGATATTTCTTTTATAAATGTATGCAATAGAGCAAACGCCTGTTTTTCATGCCTTGATTCTACACAGACTCGGTAAAGTCAGAGTTCAAGTGAGGGGTCCACGATACCGATCTAGATTAAAAGAACCGGTTCCACAAAAATGGAAGGGTATCCCTGTACTTACTTCTTTTATTTTGATGGCCACATTCACATGTGTCATTGCGAAACGGCTTGTTAACTTAAGGTGAAAAAGATAAAACCACGTAATTGTTTAAACTGACCAAAAAATAAAGTACACATATTTTAACTTCTTATCAAAACCTTGTTTTTAAAAACATAAGTCAAGTAGGGGGGGGATCGTCCATTAATCTTGTGGTGCTAGAAAAGGGACGAGGGAAGGGGAGTGAAGTAATATATCACGTGTAGTAGGTGAAAAACCTAACAATCAAAATCTATCACGTTAATATCCGTCTTATACGATCTAATATAATGCAACGCGAACATTTAAAAGTTTATATATCACGTGTTTTTTCCTATAACGCAGCGACATCAAAAATTAAAACTTTTTGGAGGAACTAAAAATACACGTGATTTGGATTGTGAGGAAGGGGTAGTCTGAAACCTTACCACCAAGGGGTGAAAAAATCTGAAAAATAATATTACATGATTAATAGACGGCCCCTTGGTACTTTATGTATTTAATGGTGCAAATGAACATTTTAAGAGTTTATTTGGCCCAGATGAGATACTAATGATTTATCTGGGAAAACAGCAGTTATTTCAGTTACGTATATCCGTATTTCACTTACTTTCGTTGTATAACGTCATATGGGATCTTGTTGGGACATGCTACCGACATATAATCGATTTTTGTGCTACATAAAAGAGCTTTTATATCAAAATATAATATTAGGATTAGGGAACGTTTAAGGAAAAAGGAATGTTTAAGGGAAAGATTTAACGTCTCAATACATATACAAGAACTAAATGTACGTTCTTAAAAATATTAGTTCGTTTTCTATAAAAAATTAAGTACACAATTTTAATACTAGTAATAAAAATAAACTAACGGCGCTTGTGGCTAGACGGCAAAAAGTTAATATTTCATTCAGGGGTCTTCGTGTGCACTTCCACAATATGGTACCAAGCAAAATACAACAATTAGATATCATGCAGTTCCAATCTTCTATGTAAATGTTTATCTAGGACATACTGATGTTTAATTCACACCCATTATAACTATATTGAGAATCTCTACATTTGGAAATCTCTTAAAAATTGAGGACGTGAAATATTTTCTTATGAGATGCTACAGCATTTCCGTATACAAAAATAAATTTGTCGAATATTATCTAGAAAAATCTCTAAATTGTCTGTATTACAATATCTATCTATACCTACTTATATTGGAAAGAGGAAAGACTTTATTCTTTTGGTTGTAATGAACATGCTATGAAACTACTTGCCGGATTTTTAAAAATCCTTTCACCAACGAAAGATACATAATATACAGGTGACACTAGGCTATAGTTTACGCGAGCGAAGCAGCGGGAATACAGCTACTATATTATAAAGATGACATATTTTATTAGTCGTTTGTTTGCACTGAATAGACTCAGAAAAATACTGGACCGATTTAAAAAAATCTTTCGCCTACGTGAAGCTTTATCATACGCGGATGTCTACAAATTTAATCGAGTGTTAAAATATTGTAAACTCATAAACAATGGAGGTCAATTGTTGTTGCGAGACCCCGATTTTTCGGTCAAAAACTTTAACTTTGTTATACTCACAAACCCAACCCGACTTGGCAACATTAATATTATAACAATTTAACTTTGCTCTTACCGTACATATTTTATTAATTCGACCTTTCTCAAATAACGAAAAGAACTTCTTGTCACAATAAATAAACATTATTTAGTTTAGCGAGTAGCAAACTTCCAACCAGTTACACCACCAAAGAAACAACTATAAATTTCATTTATCAGAGGACGTATTATAGTCAAGTGTAATATAACTAAATTTGAAAAGAGACTTCATTAGAATGCCTATTGTAAAGGTACAAAGACTTTACGCACGACACGTTTTTAAGATTATATGTATGTAAAACGTGTAGTTAGGTATATTATTTGTTTCAGAAATTGCTTTCATAATGAGCCTTGATCACTTTTCTGTGTTACTATTGCTGCTGAGAAAATGCTTTACTACTGACTGATTAAGATTGGAAATGTTACAGTTGTTTCAACCGATTTCAAAAAAGGAAGGAAGTTATCAATCGGCTGCATATTTTTTGAGTTATATCCATTTTAAGACATAATAAAATATGGTATAGGCGCTTTTGTTTGATCTAAAATGTTTAACGAAGATAGTTTTATCCCAATAATGATAATTACTAAGCCATAGCAACACGTGGTTAGTTTACCTAAAATTTTGGAAATTATTGGACGCGTATTTTCACTCAACTTCAAAAGAGATTTCTAGGATTTGTTATCCTCATTTTTATTTATTAAGTATTATTTTCGATAATCTAGATATAAAAAAGCGAAAGGTCGCTCACTCACTCACTCATCAAGAAGTCACAGAAACTACAAGTACAAGATAGGAATTTCAAATTTTGCATGTGGGTTCTTTTTAGGACGTAGGTGCTCACTAAGAAATTAACCAGTAATGGTTATATGAAATTAACCAGTAAGGAGGTAAATTAGGTGATGAAAATTTCTATGAAACTTCGTTACTGCAAATGCTAGGAGTTTCAAATTTTGCATGTGGGTTTTTGTAGGACTTTTTAGGTAAGACGGGATTTTATGAAATTCAAATTAGAAATAAGGGGATTTATGGAAGAGGATTATGGAATAAGTTTTATGGAATTTTCTAATTTCTAGACTTAAAACTATATTTCGCGAGCTAAGTCGCTGACGGAAGGCTAGTAAGTTATATTTTCAAAGTGAATGGTTGGCGTCAGTGTTGCTTTGCCTGTACACCAGCAGTAGGGGCATTAAAACCTCTTAATTTAATATTTTTTGAACATATTTAGTGAACTTTAACGTTAAAAAAGAGATTGTGTTAAGGTCATTACGGTTTTTCTGGCTGCCACATCTATAGACAGCAAGCAGGACCCGATCGAAGGGGTGACCTGTTGGGCAGTTAATGCCCTTTTTCTACCTGCTTACCTAACCTATTGGGACGTGCATGTGTGGAACTCTCCACTCGCACGGACCTGCCAAAGGGGTAGTCAAAACAAGAATGGCATCAAACCTCATCTGATGCACCCTCATTTTGGAGACTGGGATGCAGCAAGAATGACTCCCCGGGCAATTATTGCCCTGCTCGTGTAGCATGACAAACTCCAACCAATTTTTTGGACATTTAGATGTAAACCAAATATCCAAAAATTTGTTCTCAAGTTCATCGGAACCAAAAATGGAAGCCGCCATTTTCTTCCAAGAAAAACAATCACATAAACGATATCATCTAAAAGACCTAATAAATGAAGTTTTGTTTTCCTTATCCACTCACTGAAATGCATTCATATTATAAAATTCCAACAATATTACATATTTAAATACCACCTTCATAATAGCGAGCTCATGGCTAAAACGATTGACGTTAATATAAAATCAACATTATTTTTGCCCTTAACAGCTGCTACTAAATCCGGCCCTGGTATGCGCATGTGAACGGACGAGTAGAGCACGCGTTTGCGTAAAAGTTACACCACTACTACTAACTATAAGTTAAAACATCCGTCTGCGCAAGAGTGACACGCGACCTATGACCCTTAGTGATGTGGAGACATGGTATCATTTCTATTTACATAAATATTTTTTATTAAAATGTGGAAAGAATGACAGAGATCTTTTGGTTTCTTAATGAATTAAAAAAAACTTAGCTACATACCTATGTGGCAGGGCTACACTAAATAGAAAAATCTTTCAAGATTGATCTATTTCTAGCAGCATGGTATCTTCTTTTTAGGATTTCGTACCAAAAGGGTAAAACGGTAACGCTAGAACTAAGACTTCGCCTTCTGTCTATCTGTCTGCCTGTCACCAGGCTGTATCTCATGAAACGTGAAAGTTAGACAGTTGAAATTTTCAACGATGATGTATTCCTGTTGCCGCTTCAACAACAAATACTAAAAACCACAATAAAATAAATATTTAAGGGTGATATTTTTGCTCATTTCAGGTACGGAACCTTTCGTGCGCGAATCCGACTCGCAATTTGCCGGTTTTTTCCACCACCCTATCACTTTCTGACTTTAAGAATTTCTGACTTTAAGAACACTGACTAGAACAAGAAATATAGCTAATGAGCTAGATCAATGATCCCTAACCAGCTGTGTGATTCCGTAAAACACATTTCGAACATCGGACAGCCGAATCCACGGTGAGATTCAAATTACGTATTATTTCTATCAAAATCTCCACTGGCGCCTCACTGTTGGATGCGGAGTGAACATATGTAACTTAGTTAATTATGTGAGATTATGACGTTACCTATCGAACCTCTACCGAATTTTTTTCTTTATTTCATCTGAATATAACCTTGGATGGCGTCATTATTATTAGGGCCACAAAAAACATAAATATTTCTTTTATTTAATGTTTTCATGATTAAATAATGAATAATGTAGATTAAACTATTTCATCGGAATATACTAATGCTATTTTTTTTTCGGTTTTTGTATTAAAACACAAATTAAGAATAATTGATTCATAAATACCTCAGACATCCCATCCCTATGTCATTCCGAAACATAATATTAGTATAGAAAAATGCCTACGTAATTGATCCATCAATTTGAAGTGGTTATGTTTTTTTTATTATTTCTATAGTTATGCAAACGTAGTAAAGTAATTAATAAACACCATAGATATAATAAAATATCGAAACATCACTAGACGAGTTGCGTATGGGTATGTATGGGCATATTGAACACTATTCCACTGGTGGTAGTGCAATGCGACCCATAATCTCTACTTTTCCAGATGAAGATACTAACTACTACTACGTCACAAGAATTTTAAATATACCATAAACCTATAAACTTCTTGGTCTGTGGATATTCCACTGAACACAAAAAAGAGGTCTGTGATAATATACAAGCACGTTAGAATGAATATACTCTCTGAATGTTTTTTGGTCAATGCTGGCCTTAGAGTATATATAAGCAAGCTATATAAATTCTATATATCTATATAGATGATTCTTGCGTCAATCGATTCGTCTTAACCTTGCGAGTGTCACTAAAGGCATGACAGTACTCAAAATTCACCACAGCGACAACCAGACGCCATATTGTCTAAATGAAAAAAATAAAAATCGATGAACTATGTCAAGTGGGGTGTCGTTGAATGGGTATTTTAAAATATTCTTTAGGTTCCTTTTATCATTTTTCATTTTAAATAATAGTTTCTCGCTAATTTTCTTACTTATTGATTAAAGTTTTTATTTAAAGTATAAACGATATACAAACAAAAAAAAACAGTGAAAAAGCATGAAAAACAAATATTTTTGGTAAACAAATAAAGCATATTTAGCTTTGAGCCGAGTTAGGTCTCTAGAGGGACTTATCATCAGTAGTTTAGACCACCGCAAGTTACTTAATAATCCCCACGATATTAACTCCCTCAATGAAATAACTTGATTGCGAAATTTACCATCTTATAACGAAGTCAACGAATCGTAACTAAAAAGTATAAAATAAAAATAAATAATTTAAAGAAAAACAAAAATTCCGACTGCGTAAAAACGAATTACAAAAATGAATACATGAAAGAATTAACTTAAATAAAAACTGGGGCCCATTCAAATTTTACCAATCAAATCTTTCCAAGGAGCCGCGACTATGAGTCGTTTTATTCTGTATTACTTAACAAAATTCTAAACTACTGGGCTTGTTTCTTTCTTTTTAGTTTTTATTTAATTCTTTCATGTATTAATTTTTTTAATTCGTTTTTACGCAGTCGGGATTTTTGTTTTTTGCTAAGTGATAAAAAAACCTGGTTGTGAAAAGCGTCGGAAAAGCATTTACGGATCTAAATATTGTATTTTAAGTCGAAATAAAAGTATCATCACATCACCAGCCCTTTTACGTCCCCACTGCAGGGGCTCAGGCCTTCCTTATGGATGGTTAAGGAGGATGGGCCATGACCCTCCACGCTGGCCCAATGCGGATTGGAGGGTATTAACGACTGCAAATGCAGCCGGGACCAACGGCTTAACGTGCCTTCCGAAGCACGGAGTAGCTCGAGATAATAATTTTTTGGTCACCCATCCCGTGACCGACCCTTGCGAAAGTTGCTTAACGACTACGATCGCGGGCCGCAGCGCTTATCCACTACGCCACCGAGCTACTAATAAAAGTATCACATGTTAAAATTTCTTTAGTTTTTTTTTATTGAACGAAATCAATGATCTCACTCTCGAAATCTTACTCGTACACGGATAAATGACTGTTCAAAAACGGCATACAAATTATGCATATTATAATCTATTCCTTGAACAGACGAAAGAACAAATGACGATACAGATATTAAGTGGACGCGAAAGAAATGTATTGTTTCCGTGTTGTATGGGGCGGGCTATATGTCACTACCCTTAGGGTTGCCAATCATACTATAATTTATAGTATCATACTATATTTTGGCGTGTGACTGTAGAAGAAATATACCTATAGTAACCATTCGAAACTGAAATCGTATTCCTAAAATTATTTATAAAATTATTTATTATATTACAGTCAAATAACTATTCGGCGACTATTGACTTCTGTTTTACATATATTTAATTAATAACATCAAGAGTTGTATTTTGTTATAAAAAAAAAAGGAATTAACTAGTCGTCGAGCGTAGCGTTATGATAGCTTAGAGGTTCATTGAAATAAAGGTCATAAAAGTCTTTATTTCATTGAAGCTCTATGTTGTGACTGCATAGAGCTTAGTGTGATATTACAAATTTGAGAGAGTTTTTACAAAATAGCTGTAAAATTTAATCATTCTTTTGTAAATTAAATTTTTGTTTTAGTTTTAAAGATAATCCTTTGACATTAAAACAAAAATTCTTTATGAAAATGTTTAAAAATCCAATTTGTCCCTGGTACTCTAAATTCGTCAGTCCTTCCATCCCAAATCCCATCTCAGGGTAAAGTGGATTTTGAAAGCATTTTTCATTAAGAATATTTTCCAGTATAGCATTGTAAATGCAAAAATGATCATATATAATAAAAGTTCTCTGTTAAATAAATGTTTTTTTTTTTTTTCAGAAACACGGACCCGCCTAATCGAGGTTGTGTAGAACAGAGTCCATTATACGTTCAGAAACAATTTCTGGTAATTAAACTTTTTTAAAGTTCCTCAATATTCTCGTACGAGCAAAATCAGGGTTTCCCAAAACTGTCGATATCGACCCCTCTGGGTCTTAATGAATCACTCAAGGGGCAATATAAACGTAAACTGATATTTCGGGGTACATAAGGACTTCAGAAGTTCGACAGTGCTTGAATCTGCTATGTAGAAGTTAAGCTATTTTCTAAAGGCCGACCATCGGATGAGTGACCAATAATTTATTATTTGATCTTTTGAATATATTGACGTCATTCCACGCCAATCAGAATACTTTTGAAACTGACCCCTACATTATATGCGTTCCTGCGTATCCTGCCTGACATGGAAAATATAATGAGGGTAGCGGAGGGTAGCGTGTTCACTAAAGATGAGTATCTGCGTCATCCAGTAAAGAAACTTTTGTTATTGATGATGAAGAAAAAACATACAAAAAAAAAATTCAAAAAATTGCCATTGTTATAGTTTACAATGCTTAGAACACAAATTTATTTTTTATAAAACGTAAATTTTTGTAGTTACTTAAAAATATTTTTAAAGGCAAAGTCCTATAGTGAAGAGGAGCCTGAAACAAACATTGTAACACAATCAAACATTTTCATATAAATATGTTAAGTGGAACGTTGATCTTTATACAATGGAGGTACGCGTTTGTGGCTGCAACGCAGTTTTCAAGCTAAAGCGTCAGCTTTCGTACACAATATTAGGTACATGTAAAGTTCCAATAAAAAAATATTATTATTTGTACATTTTCCATGTTAAGGGCCTCGTGGACCCCAAGGACGAGTGGGAGGTGGACAGAAATAGGGTGCACCTAGGTGCCCTAATCGGCAGTGGTGCATTCGGCAGGGTACACGCTGCTCATTTGGACATGCCAGGCGGAGAGACCATCACCGTCGCAGCAAAAATGCTAACCGGTAAAGTAAACAACTCTACTCTTTTTTGACGACGGTATTAACCAAAGAGCAAATCCGATATTTTACTACTCAAAAAGGTTAGTTTTTAAATAAGTGAAACTTAAAAAATCAAGTATTTAAAAATTTTTAATACGTAGGTAATTGTGACATCGAAAACAATCTTTAATATATTAGATAATAAATTGACGAAAATGAAAGTGGAAGTTTGTATAGGGAACTAAAACGTGACCATAGTAACCATTATTTACTTTTCAATTTATCATTGTAATAATATGCGTGTTATGATATGAATCGATATCCAAATAAACAGTTCCTAAGGGACTACACAGGCGAAGCTAGCAGAAAGCTAGTACAAAATACATATATAAAACATAAATTTTACATATGCAATCAAAAATGTATTTTTCTATCTATCTATAGCTTTACGGCGTATCTCTGGCGGCGTTAGCAGAGAGGACCAAACGCTTCAATGTACGGTCCTTGTATACATCTTTCGCCTCGTCCACTAGAAATGTCGTAGCTCGGTGGCGTAGTGGATAAGCACCGCGGCCCGCGATTGTAGTCGTTAAGCAACTTTCGTAAGGGTCGGTCATGGGATGGGTGACCAAAAAATTATTATCTCGAGCTATTCGTTAATACTCTCCCATCCGCATTGGGCCAGCGTGGAGGGTCATGGCCCATCCTCCTTAACCATCCATAAGGAAGGCCTGAGCCCCTGCAGTGGGGACATAAAAGGGCTGATGATGATGATTATTTGGAACACTTTGTAATACTATAAATATGTTATTAGCTTTTTTAATGAATAAATGTAATTAATGCAAAAGAATTAACTTTAAAATCGGGCCATCTGCGAGTCAACTTGTACGCGAAAGGTTCCGCAACGAAAAGAACAAAAAAATTACGTTTCTTGTATGGGAGCTCCCTTAAATATTTATTTTATTCTGTTTTTTAGTATTTGTTGTTATAGCGGAAACATAACTACATCATCTGTGACAATCTCAACTGTCTGATTATCACGGTTCAGGTGATACAGCCTGATAACATAAAAAAGTCGCGTTAGTTGTATGGGAGACCTCTTAATTATTAATTTTATTTGAGTTGAAGCGGCTACAGAAATACATTATCTGTGAATAATTAAACTATCTTATTTTCACGGTTTATGAGATACAGCCTGGTGACAAAAACAGACAGTGAAGTCTTGATAGGGTTGTCATTTTACCGTTTAAGTACGGAACCCTAAAAATCAAAAATGCTGCCGAAACTCACTATTCCACACGAACGAACTCGCGAGCACAGCTAATTTACTATATATGGTATATGGTAGGTAGGTATGCAAACTATTTGCTAATCTCTTATTCTATTTCAGCAAAAAAAAATCGAACGGAATGGCCGTATTATCTGATAGTATCTCATGAAAATATGTCTTAATGATTTGTAATCTGCATTGTTAAATGTAACAGATCTCATCACAAGACTAGGTAACCTAGATAGTTTTTTTATAGTAGATAGAGAAACTATAGGGCTGTCACTTATATTATTCTGTTTTAGATTATTTATAATTTTAATTTGGGTTTAGTTTTGATGCTATTATGTTGGCATTTGTTATTTCAAATATAAGTATACTCATATACAGGATGTATACGAACATTTGCTCTAAGGAAACATGTCGATGATAGAGTTTACTGAAAACAAAAACGAACCCAAACGTTATGAAAAATAAAACTTACATTATTGCTACTTAGATACCACTCGTGTTGTAGGTCTTTAACAGTTAATGTTACTCTGATACTTATGAACACATTTATTAAATTTAGTCAAACTTAATACAAATCGGGTAAATTACAGGAACCAAAACTATTCATTAAATATGTAAATAATAAAACAACAACAAGCATAATATAAGAATATTAATTGATATAATTAATAAAACCTTTTTATAGTTATGAGGAGAGAGTTAAAAAGTCGCCTTTCAGATTAATTTGTCAAAATGTGTCTGCAGACCTAGCGAGGTGTCCTGACAGTTCTTCTCGTTCGTGTCATTCTTTACAGAGCGGTCGTGACCATCATGAGGCAGCTTCATCATTGATGGCCGTTTTAATCCTTCTCAGGATTTCTCGCCATCTTGATTTGTTGGTCGACATTCTGGTGCACTTGTGTAGAGTGCCTCCAACTGCTAATTTTATTTGGTCAATCCATCGCATGAATAATCTGCCACGTAGTCCAGTTCCCTCGAGACTTCTCTGAACCACAAAGCGCTCTATCGAGTCTTGACGGCTATTTTGATATGCCTATATAATACATATAAATGTATAATAAATATTATATAATATTACATACTTTGCTCAGATTCCAATTTAAGAGACAGTCCTTTTATTATGGAACTCTGAAACAACATCCAGATCTGATACCAATTTACACAGAAGTCTTCTCAGTAGGGTAATTGTTTTAGTCTCTTATTACTAGATTTTTCGCCATTGATTTGTGAGGAAGACATTGCGATAATAATATTGGACTTAAGGCAAAGTGGCAAAATGAAAGTAATTAAGGTTATATTGAGAATTAAAAATTAGCAGAATTGCTCTACAGAACATGGGACGCTTACACTTTCTGTAATCTTTAAATCATAGATTTGGTTAGAATTAGGTACTTAAAGATTTAAGTTCAATAAAATTTATGAATTTACATCGATTTCTAATAGTATTTAATTTTTAATAAAAGGTTAACCCAGTACTAACAAAAAGTATGAATATAAAGAGGAACCTAATTTGAGATCTCCGTCTCAGAAATCGAACCCAGACCTCAAAGATGGCGACATCGATTACTTCGCTTACGAATACACCTATTTTCACTCACCTACAACAAGGCATACTTAACTAGGAAACAACTAAATGTTACGAATAGCTTAAGCTTAAGATTAATTTAATTTCAAATAAATATTTTTTTCCTTTATCCCTTGACATGTTTATGACCTGTCATATACGCATAATGTCTAGCGTAAGGCGTCGCATAACGAATATCAGAACTTTAAGCATTGCATAATTTCGTTAGGCGGTTCCTAGTCAATGGTGAAATGCGTTTTTACCTTAGGCCATCCCTAAATATTTAGGCCACAGATTTGGGCTACTCCTAAATTTTAAAAGGGGCAAAAGACATGTTGAATATATCCATTAGTAACTATGCCCTAAAAATAAATAAATAAAAAGAATTACTATCCCATTACTTTTATGTGCCTAATTATTTTAACGACTGTATTCAATACTCTTGATATTATATTTCTTTTATCTACATAAATATCTAAATGAAATTATATTTTTATATACAGATATATGTTTCGTTAAACATCAAAGGAAATATCTGTTTCATTGAACTTTATTTCATAGACGAATATTGGGAGGTTTCCGATTGTAAATTAATTTGTAAAGTAACTATAATATCAACCTAAGGTAGTAGTAGACCAAAATGATCTAAGTATTTTCTTAAACTTCAATAATTTATGTTGGAATCTGCAAAGCGGCCGCTTATCTGTCTCGCTATAAGTCTAGACATGGCCATAAAAGCAATAATTATAAAATAATATTAACATATTCATTAATAAAAGCAATAATGTATTGATATTTGCGGCTGAAGTTATATCAAGTGAGTTAGGAGGTCGCTCTCCTGGCGTCACTGTTTGGTCCCATGTCTATTGAGATAAATTATTTTGTTTTATTCCTTAATAGATGGCGCTAATATTGTTATTTGATAAATTTGTTTTTTTTTATGTTTTTCCGCGACTTTTCCGTCGTAAATTATAGCCTTGGCCATCGCGTTTGACATAGCTTCCCGTAGGTGAATTTGAATTTAGAAAATCAGTCCAGTATATTCAAACAAACAACCAGATATTCCCTCTTTATAATATTAGTATGTATCGATAAATGCTAATGTCTATATGTTATGTATTTAGTTCATTTTATGTATAGATTGAAAATTAATGAAACTGTGTCGTTCCATAACGACTCTACATTTCATTAGATAATTATCTAAATTCCAAATTAATTGATTACGTAGTAGTCAGATGCATGAACTGTGTCTCTAACTAGTTTGTATCGATATTTTTTATTCAAACGCCTTGAAGAAACTTTTTCGAATCGTTGTTAGCTACTTGGATTAAAGTAATAATTAGAGGCGTCTCGTAAAACCTTAATAAATTACATTTTAAGTCTATAATTTTGTTCTAAACATAAATAATCCAGAATCAGTTTTACGTTGGCATACTCGTATCTAACACAAAACAAGGTAATTGTAATGGTTATATATCACCGATACAAAAAAAAGTGCATATCCCAATCGCGATACGACGTAGAAAAATAGTTTTTACAGTAATGAAAAATAATTAATTAAAAAAATTAAAAAACTCGTCTGTCAAAATCAAACTTAAATATTTTGAACTCACTTTATAATCGACAAGCAGCCCTGCGATTCTGTTAAAAGTGTCCGTATGCACTTCAAAATGCGGCATCCGCTCAATCTTGGTAATAATGTTTCGTGGCATAAGTGAAGTGAGTTTCGAAATGACATAGGAATGTAATATCTGAGACATGTGTAATCAATCAATTTTGTTTTGTATGTTCATACAAAAAAATGGAATCAATAGAATTTCTTCACAAAATAACCTAAATTGAGACACATGAGTGGATACGAATTTGGGTTCGGATTTTCACAAAATCGCCCTACAGGATCTTTAATATTGCATAGATATATATACTATAGATATATATACTATAGATATATATATATATATATATATATATATAATGTACATACGTTCACAGATTCTTCCGATTTTTTAAATTTTATTCGAAAGCTTATAAGCCTGAGGCAGTTACTTACACATTTTATTGAAATTTATTTTTATAACAAAAGAAATTCGGAAGCGTTCTGGAAAATAACAAAAATAAATTAGACAACATATTTGTAACGATCGTCGATGAAAACAAAAGGTTGCGTGTTTTGCTTTCCTTTGATTAATGTTAATATCAAATGACTAAACACACGGTTTCTGAATTGAGAATTTGAAGTTGAGCACGTCTCAAACCGTGCTTAAGCCATTTTGAACGTCAATTAAACAGGTTTTCATTACTGATTTAAATTTTTTTAATGATCAGTTGATAGCAATTTGATTAAACTAGGACTTTTTGTCATATGAAACGTAAAAAAAACTTAAGCTAATGAGAATAATCAGTTGAGCTTTTGTACTTTTCTCAACTCATAAACCGGAAAAAACATCCAATCCGATCTTGAGCCGCCCTCTTTGCTGTCATAAAGAAAACAAATATTAGTTAATACTCGAATTCCCCAATGAGTAGCGAATCGTGAAAGTAATTTGGTAGTTTATGGTTGTCAACTTTTATTATAAGAAATAGAGTAGGTATATCTGATTTCAATGGAGGTAAATAAAGAGTATAGACCTAATATAATAAAGAGTATAACCTATAGACTTAAAACTATCATTTGTCATCATCAGCAACCCATTTACATCAGCCTTCCTTATGGACGGTTAAGGAGAATGGGCCATGACCCTCCACGCTGGCTCAATGCGGATTGGAAGGTATTAACAACTGCAGTCGGGACCAACGGCTTAAAGTAAAAGGGCTGATGATGATAACACGTTTTCCATTAAAACATTTTTTTACAGAAAATGCGTCTGAAGAGGAAATGCAAGACTTCTTAGGGGAGATTGTCATGTTAAAACATGTTGGCTCTCATAAACATGTCATCCGATTAATAGCGTGTTGCACAAAACAGGCACCTCTAATAGCACTATTAGAACATGCTCCCAGAGGTGATTTGCTGACTCTTTTACGTGCAGCGAGAGGGAAACGGAGAGTCGAGCAGGTGTCGTGGGAGACGAAGAAACTGAATAGTGACGTCAACGGTCGCCCTTCGGAAGCGGACAGTAAGTGTCAACCAAGCAGATTGTATAAAGTCGTGAGTTCGGGTCCCACCTCGGGTTAACTGGGGCTCTAGATTTTCCATTAATAATATTTTTCAGTACAGCATTGTGAAAGCAAAATTGATCGAATAATAAGTAGAATCTTTTTGGTTTCAATCCACATCTGTATCATGTTTGATATATCTATCCACTTCCACTTGTGGCACATCTGTTTAATAATCTTTGTCGTCCACTCTGTGGCGACGTAATCTGTGACATTCGTAATATAAACAATAATGCATTTGCGAGTTGTCATTCAACATTAAAACAGTCTGAAAGTAAACTCATACCTGTGGACATGTTTATTCATTTACCGACCCTTCGTATAGAGGCAGATGGTTAATTTACCAAAAAATACTTACACCGACAACGAAAAAATAAAAAAAATCCACAGCTAAACAACTCTAATGAATACAACATCGAACGTGGCGCTAGTTTAGAAATTCTCAAAGTGCTTCTGACGTGCCTAGTGCCTACACTGAAGACGATTTTGGTTATTTGTAGAATCTTTAGAGTAAAAATTTTAGTAGGTATAAAAAATAAAATAATAATTTATAAGTGATTCGTATTACACCCCAAAATGTTTGTTTGATACTCCAACTACTCGCGTGTAGGTAGTCTGTGAGTGTTTACCGATTTTAGATTGTAATTCATGTCTATTTTGATGGATCGTTGGTTGGTAAAATAAAGTTCCAGTTTACCTGAAATTCGAATAAGTAAACAAGATTATGTAGATATATGTACATAATGGTATTTTGATCAGATTTCTGTAAGGGCAATGACACGAGATGAATGTAAACAAACTGATCCTTGTCAAAATATAGGTACTGGTCCTTACTGGATTATGTTCTGTATGACAGATAGGTAGACTGCTATCCTTTTCTGTCAGTCTGCATTTTATTTCTATAGTTTCATGTCTATATCAACATTGAAGATATGAATTGATAATTTATACCGCGCAATGTGTTGTATAATCAACTAGCTGCTATTATAATTTTTCAGGCGCTTACAATTTTCTTTCAGCTTCAACATTAAACAAAGCCGCTTTCCGTCTGTCTGTCCATATGTATGCTTATTTCTTTAAAATACACAACGGATTTTAATGCCGTTTTGTAGTTTGAGTAGATAGGGTGATTCGACAGGAAGGTTTTAATATACAATGCAGGACCACGCAGGGGAATCCGCTGGCAGAAAGCTAGTAATATAATAAATAATTACTCATTTTAATTTAGATATTTTTAATGTTGTTTTAAAGTGTTCATATTATAATGATATAAAAATTAATCGAATAGTACCTAAATAGGACCCGACTGCCTCTCATTATTTTTGGATTTCAGATTAATATTGGGCCCTTATTTATCCAAATTAAAAAGTAATTCAAACTTTTAAAGAGACAAATTAATAATTAATTCATTATCTCGTACATCTTAAAACCCACATGCTGTGTACCAAAGTGGTCACTCATATACATTTATATGACTCTACGTAACATAAATCATTTGAGTACTATCGCAAACAGAATATTCATATTTATAAAAATATATAATTTTCAGCTGTATACACCAACTTGAGCGACTCCGACCCGGCTTTATCAAACGACGAGAAACTTTTCGGAGAAAGAGAACGTTCGAAGAGCAGCGACCACTACGTCGCTGAGCCAGCGCTACAGCTGAATAGCAGCACTATGCGAGAATACGCGCTGCAAATAGCCTTGGGGATGCAACATTTGGAAGCACGGGGTATCACTCACAGGTTAGTCTGATCGTCTGACCTGGGATCGGATGGGATTTATAAAAAATCATGTGTCCATAAAAAAGAAAGTCATTTGAACTAGAATATAGGATGTTTTATCAGTGGATATGGTTATTATGCTCCATACCCACTGATAAAACATATCCTATAATACTAGTTCAAATGACTTTCTGTTTTTGTGGAAACATGACATTTTGTATCCCGTACAATACATTGATTATCCGCAATTTATTTTGAATTTAATACTCTCCATGAGGTTTAAAGTCAAATGGCGAAATTTGTCAGTTTTGTACTCGTATAAACTGACGTGCTGTCAGAAAACGAAATTAAAGTAATAAGTATGTCGATTAGTTTTAATTTTTAAATATCTTTGTTTTCTACATAAATTCTATTTGTATTATCTTTTATAATAAAATCAGACAGGAGCGCTCCCCAACTAGCAAAAATATAGTAGTAGCGGGAACGAAAATTATTCAGCATTTTGGCTCCTAATAGAAGTCGTATAAACGTAATGAAAACGTTTATACAACGCGATTTGGGCCCATTTTATTCAGCAATTCAGTCACATAGACATCGTATAAAGGTAACTTATTCAGGTAAATCGTCACGTAATTATCGCCGGAGTGACTGTTACAAGCTTATGTTGCGCTATAACTGTAACTTTTATGACATGTTTGTCTTATTGAAGCGACCTGGGATACAAAACAGCTGAAAACTTTTATAGTAAATAAAATAAGCAAGTGCTTCGACGTGTTGTGTTTTAAAAATTATAATTCATCGGTAAGTACAATTTATTTAGCAGACATGTTAATTTGTAGGTTGCACCAAATGTAGGTTCGTAAACTCACGCATAGGGTTGTAAAGTATTGCGAAGGTAAGTTTTCTGAGGAAATATACTAGTTTATATTATAAATATTTAACGCCCCCCTTTAATTCTTAGTAATATGAATATAATAACAAATATTTTTATATCAATATTATTTTTGTACACCATTTTTACTGCTGACAGGCGATATAATAGCTTCTTATACAGCAAATTAGCAGTATGAGCGCCATGATACCACTCTGATTATAGTTTAGGGTTCCTTAGAACTTCCTAAAAAGTTTTCTAAAAAAGACTTTGTTTGTTTTTCCATTTATTCCAGTCCATTTTCGATAACTGTAAACTACTCACAGCATTTTACGCAAAACAATCTGATCGGTGTAATGGATACAATTATACGACATTTTAGGCTTGTAATAGTCGTATAAATGCGACGTATACTACATAATAGTAGTATAAAAGCAACAATGTTACTTTTACTCGACTGAGTCAACCTTGCCATAAGAAAGCTATATAATATGCTTTTACTCGACGAAATAGTAACATAAGCGTCGTATACTAGCGACTTATTCAGCAAAATATTATATGACACTTAAGTCATATAAGGATGCTGACTAAACGTTTACTCAGCATCATTATGTGACCGAAATGCTGAATAACTCAAAAGCTATATAAGATGCTTTTATACGATACGTGCTGAATAATTCACACTTACTCGACTTTTATAACACCGAAAAGCTGAATAAACTTTACCTTATATGACTAATTTGCTAGTTGGGTCAGAGCCTTTTTATTGTTTTATATATTACCCTAAAATTCAAAAATTATTATCTTTATTATTGTTTCTTTACGTGTAAAGACCACAAACGTGTTAGTTATTAGCGGAATTGTGTAAACGCAAATAGGTAATCGATTAAAAAAGAAGCAGACGATAATATAATGTCTTTATTTATTTTTATTCTCTGTATAATATGGTTGTGTGTTGCATTTAGAAATCTATGTAGAAAGATAGAATTGGAATTCAAAATTGTTTTGTTGAATGTATTTAAATCGTGTAATGGTCTCCTACGTGAAGTTGGCAGCAATGTGGTGACGCAAAGTGCCATTAAAATTAAGAAGAAGAAGAAGAATAAATTAATTATCCATCTATCTATCTAAGAGACCTGAGGTAAGATAAGGATAGCATATTGTGTGAAATAGAGCGTCAAAAATAATTTTGAAATGGGAGATCAAAGAAACTGCGTGACTGCAATCAGCGAAGCATTCCATTTCTGCGTAATCTCGTTATTCATTCGAATAGTAACAAATGGGTAATGATTTAATATGTTTTAATGCAACACGTAGGCATTTAAATTCCAAACTCTCGTAATATCGAGTCATGCATGACCATCTTCGATGTAATGAAATAGGTTCGAGGGTGTGAATTCTAATCGTGACGTAATAAATCAAGCGCCACCCTCGACCTTACACAACATAAAAACCAGAACCCGAGGAACTTCGGCGATTGTTAAGAAAACCCTCGCTTTTTCGAGGAAACATTTCTCCGCTTATGGTTGCCTCACGTGGTATAAAATAAAGTAAGAAGGTATCTATTGTGTTTATTTATATGTGTGCTAAATGTAAACTAATTGTCAAAGGCTTACAATAAATTTGTTTGATTCCTGGTTTTCATTTCCGCCATCCGACATTTCAAAATTGTCCACCGATGGCAAATTGACAAACTTTTACACTATCTGTAACTGTACATACATATCTTGAATCATCTATAGGTATAAATAAATAAAACTGGAGTGTCTGTTTGTAACATTAAATTAACCATTTTTTAAATAAGATACTAAGAATAAGAAAATTGTTTAATAAGATACATTGAATAAATCTATTAATTACAATCAATTTCATTCAAGTATCATAAATGTCAAAATAACTCGTTCTATATTTTAGTTTGTTACGTTTTCGTGTTCAAACTGCTGAACCAATTTTAATGAAATTTCGTACACGGATAGAGTGGACCTTAGAAAAGTACACAAAATAGTTTTAAAGATGAAAAATAGACTTAAATAAGGGATGAAAATACTAAGGGTGATAATAACTGAATTCCATACGAACGAAGCCGTGGGCGGAAAGCTAATATCTTATGAACTTAGGTTACTCTTTTTTAGTGTTAATACCTATTTACAATAGAATCAATTTTAAGAAAACGAAGAGACTTAAAATAGGTTCACGCGAACGAACGAGAAAAAGAGTACTTAAGTTCAAAAGTATATAGCTACCAAAATAAATATATTTATTAATGCTACAGTTTTATATTTGTAAATTAAAATCTTGTAATTTTTATATTTTAAATATCTATTCATTGTTGGAATCAACCACCAGTTGGTTGGATTTTTTAAAATTAAGTTTCAACTCATGCCTACTCCGTTAAATTAATTAAAAAATAAATCAATTCTAACGCTCTATAATCTGATGTGCCGAATTCCAATTGTGATTAACAAACATTTCTTATTAAAAGTTTCATCAGTTATTTATCTGACATCTAAAATAAAGCTTGTCATAATCCTGTTGAAATATTTAATTTAATTTGTTAGAGTAGCGTTATTGCTATCAAGAATGTGCAGGCGTTTTAATTATGAAACTGAAAGATATAAAAACTAGAAATAAAGACACTTCATCCAAGTAATATAATAATCTAAATATCTCCATAGTCCAATAATGATATCCGTTATAACATAACGGTAGACAGTTAAGTAAAATGTTGACTACCATCTAGGAATGGAAACAGTTGTTATTTAGCAACTGCTATTATTTAGTTCGCCGAAGGGTAGGTAGAGGGGTAACCACCTCACTACTTTCCCACAACCTCTTTATCTTCGTTAGACGCCGATTCCGATAACCCCCTCGCCATTTTCCATTCTCTTTGCCTAATCAATAGAGCGAGACCTGCTTTTTGAAAACCGCGTAGTTGTTAAATGAATAGGAAAGTTTGAGATTAATATCTCTTTAAATGTTTTGTGTCACAATCAATAATCGAATCTTTATTGATGTTAGTTATAATGATAGTTTTAATACAACACCCACCTTTACTTCATTAATTCACATATTTTATAGCAGCTATCTTGTAAAATTAAGTACGTACGAAAAAATGTCAACCTGCAACAAAATCTCAGGATTTTTCAATGGAAATCGGACCTTTTCTCAGAACTTCTTGATTTTTCCACCTGTTAATCAATACATTTTCGCGGCCCGCGGCGCTTATCCACTACGCCACCGAGCTACTAAATGTGAAATAATGTAAAATTATCAACAAAAAAAATCATATGTTTTTAATTTATTTAATAGAGACCTCGCGGCTCGGAACATCTTGGTAGACGGTGCTGGTGTACTGAAAGTGGCCGACTTCGGCCTGTCGCGGTCCGGGGTGTACGTCCACACGCGCTCCAGACCTGTTCCGTTAAGATGGCTGGCACCTGAGGCCATCATACAGTCACAGTACTGCAGCGCCAGTGACGTGTGGGCATTCGCTGTTTTACTGTGGGAAATCGCTACTCTAGGTACGGTCACAATCGCCTAGACATATTTTATTACACAAATGTTTGTTTTCTCTTTACATTGGAGTAGCTGCTCTTGCGACTTCACCTATCTGTAAATTATAGTCTGTTACTTACGATGTAGCTTCTCATTGGTGAAATAATCTTTAATTATTTCAAGCCAGAGCCAATTATTTTATATTGCAATTTTACCATTACTTCAAATTCATATTATACAGAGAATAAGCAAACCTACTACCTCCTAAGAGTAAATATTACTCCCGTAGAACCTCGTAGTAGTTTAACCTTTGCTAAGTCTCTGTTTAATAATATGAATTTTGACTAACACTAAGTGCAGTCTAAGCGTATATTTACTCTAACGATAAACCTTGTTTATTAATAACACTGTATAATATTAGTTACTTGAACATTGGAATTGTGAAACCAAGCCCACAGCACCTTTCAGGCTAAAACTCATATGGCTTTGAATCTATTGTTTTCCATTTTTTACTGTGAGATTCTATCACATAACATTTACGCACAATCAAAAAATCCTGTACAAATCTCATTAATTGATCTTACCTCTTTGTTTTCTTCAAATGATACCTTATTGCTTCCAGGGGGATTTCCTTACGCGGAACTTACCAATAGTCAGGTGCCAACATTCTTAAGCGGTGGCGGTCGCCTACCTAAGCCGGCGCGCGCTTCCCAACGTCTCTACGAGCTCATGGTTGAATGCTGGTCGGAACATCCAGAAGACAGACCCACATTCACACATATAGTAGAAAAACTGACCACTCAGCGGCAACTCTACGTAGACCTCGACTCGATCTTCATGGTGGAAGAACCTTTCGGCGACGAAGAAACAGGATGGAGCAAAGACTGAATATTTTACTTTTGTTACCCCCCATAGATTTTGCACAGTAAATGTTTAAGCAAAACTTATTTTTCTTTTCTTCTGTTATATACCTTATTCCCGAATTCCATGGTGTTAATTGATTTTGAATACCTATTATTTGGAGCTGATAACATTTTTTGTTTGACATAGAGATGGTATTATGGTTATACCACTTAATTTGCGATGCTGAGTCAATTTATTATATTAGCAATATCATGATGAAACTAATAGATTTGCAACGCGAGAAGTCGACGATGCCGACTAGGAGAGTGGTCAAGATACTTACTCTGTACTACATACCACGATAAAATTGATCATGTATTACCGGAGATTAAGTTTAGAAGCCCTAAAAACAGGTGAATTGGAATGATGACTAATTTTTTTCGTCTGTCCGTCGGGTAGACTATTAAAGACTTATTTTACATAAATAAATTACGGCGATACATTGAGTTGAATTGTCACATGACATCACGCTTTGTACATTCTCTACATAGCTGTGACGTAGCGAGCAAGGTTGTTTAAGTCAAAATAATACATGTCTAATATTTCTCTATTATCCGATTGACCGGCTGAATAGAATTTTTTTCTTTTCCCGGTGACATCCCTTTTTATGAAAAGAAGAGTTAAGAGAATGTCCAAAAAAAGCCAGTGTTTTTTGACATGCCGCATCGGCATGCTGAAGACAAATCTTCAGCAACAAAAATATCTTTAACAGCATAAAGTCAATGATATTGAGCACAGATAGGTCTTAACCCTTAACACCACTCGGTATTTTCAGCCTACATATCTACACTCGTGGGGGAGCTACGTCCCCACTTTTTATGGTTATTATTCAAGTAATAAAATATAGGATATTTTAGGATTTATATTTATAACATAAATAAAAAACATATATTCTATGAAAATAAACACTTTTATTTAGGTTTCATAATCATAATTAATATTTCTAGTGTGAAATAAAAAAACTACAAAAAATCTCGTCACATTCATGGGGTCTATTTCACTGACTCATTATAAATAAATAAAAAATGCTTTGGAACAAAAAAATTTATTTTCTAATAACCTATATTACTTTTTAACCAAAACAGTCATAAAATCTTGAATAAATTTTAAAACATGCAAAATCACAAGGAGAATATTCGACTTAGTTTACCAAAAAAAATTTACCTTAATCTGTTAACATATTATCAGTCTCATTAAATTACTCCCAAAAATTTGATTATAACGTACTTAAAACTTATGACTCACATTTAGTACATATTTTTACATCAACAGAGTGGTTCCGACAAACATTTTTCACACATTTCAAACACACCCTTGGAGTATTACTGTCTTTGCTTCGTGGACACAAATGACACCTAGATTTTTTAGCCCCTTGCTTTGGCTCGGGTCTTGTTTTGGTTGATCTTCAGCTACATCAACACCAACCTCTTGTAGGAACCTGTCCATCATATCTTTCAGCTCCCTCGAAAGGTTAGAAGAGCGTCTTCTTTCCAGAACATGAGGAGTTACTAAAGTATACCCAAGTTCTTCTAAAAACATAACGACTCTTGCTTTTGTGAGGATTAGATGCGCCGTAAAGGACATAACTGTTTACCCCGGAAATACTGGGCAAAATATTGTGGTCGGCCATGTTTGACTTCTCTGGTTCACAGAGTAAGCAGCACACTTCTGGTCTAAAGCATCTACGCCACCTTTGGTAGAATTGTAACAATTTCGGGTTTTTTGGTTTTGGTTTGGTCCATTGCAGATACTAGAGTTATACTGACGTCATTTAATAGCCTTTCTATCTGCTGGGCATTTAAATTCTTACTCATACTGCACCAAAAACCCAAAAATGTAGATATAAAAGATTATTATCAATATTAAATACTTACGTAACTACACTCATGGGGGACCTAGGTCCCGCAACAACACGTGCCTCACAAACTTCCAACGCTAGCACGACGTACGTTTGCACACCAACAGCTTTCGGGAGTCACTGGGAATACTCGAAACCGCGACCGCGTCGCGTTTAAAATATTTGTATAATTTGCAAAAAACAGAGCGCTGGGGGACTGCGAACCCCCACGAGTGGTGCTAAGGGTTAACATTGTCGTATTTTCACCACGCGGCATTTCCTTTAATTTTCTCCTTTCCTCTTAAATCCTTATATTTTTTAAGAAACTGTTCTTTTCTGTTGCATCTTTGTAGCACAACTCTATCATCAACACTATCTCACAGCAGCTGAGGTTTTGTTTAGGGTTATATAATTGCTGTTAGAACAATCAGTGCATACGCATGCACACTCGAACATAAAAATCGAATACATAATATAGAGGCATTGCCAGTGCTGTAATATCATAAAGTTGAATATACGAAATTTTATAGATGATGTGGAAATCGATATTAAATAATTTTATTTCATATTGCACAATATAACAACAGTTTGGAATGTTTTACTTTTTAAAATTACACAACATGGAGAAGGGAACGTTTCTTTTAAAAGGTTAAATTTTATAGTACATAATAACAGTAAGGTATTTTTGCAAGAAATGTAAAACACGTAACTATCTAATACTTATCCAGTTTCATGCAACTGCTGCTTTTTTATGTGCACATGGTATTGATTTTGATCCCTAAAGGGTTTTCCTTTACATTACACCCCTGTAGTGGGGACAAGGGTTGTCCCTATTGCATGGATTTAGGCCTTCCTTATGGATGGTGAAGGAGGAATAATGTTACCACAACACAGACCTGAGACAATATAGAAAATATCGTTTCGTTTGAAATGGACTTGGAGGCACAGGCATTCCGAATTAACTAGATGAAGAATTTATTTTATACTTTTCTTACAGCAATTTTGATCGTGGTACAGTTCAGTTTTAAAAAGGCAGACTTAACAGATGATCCTCTATTATTTATCGCCAACCCTGTCGAAGCGAATCTGCCTGGTCATTGGATACCTCAAAGCATTCTTAAAGTTATCTTGGAAAATACAAGTACAACGAGGTTAAAATTGACGTGGCAATCATCGCCGAAACGAGTATCTATATCAACTAGACCTCCACTGCCAGATATAACTACAACCACTCCAACGACAACACCGGTACCAGAAATTACTACCACAGAAGCAACACCGGTACCGGAGCCGCCAACTACAATAGAAACATCAACAGATGCACCAACAAAAGCTGCCGAAACGCCAACGACAACTGCTGAAACGCCAACAACGACTGCTGAAACGCCAACGGAGTCAACAACAGAATCGACTACAACAACAACAGAAACGACCACTACAACTACAACAACAACAACTGCGGTACCGGAGACTCCAACGACACGAAAAAGAAAGAAACCGAGTGATACTCACGATAATATACAATAGTATGTTAGTTCAGTTCAGTATGTTAGATCTCATTTCTATATACATAAGCATGTCATATACAAAACTGTAAAATATCTTCATTTGATTTTAATGACTTGTTGTGCTGCTGCGTGTACTTGAAATAGAAACATTGTTTGTCAATTAATATTTTACACGTTTTATGTTACAATAAAATAATAATAAAATTCACTGGGCCGAACCCACACATCCATTCATAAATCTTAAACCAAAAATCGGTAAATTTCATTTAATTTTAAGCAATAAGATAAAGTCTAAATTTGTTTGTTTTTGTTGTCACATTTTTGTTAATAAATCAATTTGCTGTTCTTGTTATTTTCCGGTGACATATACATATATTAGCTGCATATCCGCAGCTTGGCCCTGGTGGTCCGAGGATACTGTGTACACACCATGGAGTAGGTACACACAGACCTGCCGTACTGGAGTCTTAAACTAATCTTAAGATCTGCCAGTAAGCATCCACCTTTTCTAGCATTATAATTAACTTATCAGCGTCCTCACTGCTGGGACATTGACTGAACCAAATAAGAAAAATCTACCGGCATTTCTTTTCTTTCCATTTTAATGTGCAGTAGAATAAAAAATACAAACAATTCTTTTAAAAATAATAGTCCTTTTATATAAACTGTAATTTTGCTTAGACAAATATCTAGTGTCTACTGTGCTTATTCTGGACTTTCAGATAAAGGCTTTCATTTTATGGGTTTAAAACAGCCTGATGCTTTACTTGTGTAAAATTTTACGCCTGATCCTCATAGAAACATTACGGTCAGCTTGCTGTTGTATTCTCAAGTGTGAAGCCGAATAAGTGCGTGAAGCAAAATTAAATTTTGCCAAAGGATATTCTGCCATTTTTTCAATTTTTAAGTATCGAAAATATAGTTTCGTCCACTCAGTATTTTTTCACCCAATTTATGATTTAACTCTGATACTTTGAATTTTGATATTTTAGATAAAACTATTTCCTACCATTAGTAGCTCATTTCAATAATTTTTTGATTTTTAGTCATTCATAATTATAGGCAGTTCAGTTCATTATTCGCAAATATAATTAAACGTTAGTAAGTATTTATTAAAATATCACGTTAATATTTGTATAAAATATGTTATTTAAAAAAATCGGGCAAATGCAAGACAGACTCGTGCACGAAAGGGTCCCATACTATCCATAAAAAACCCCAAAAATCACGTTTGATATTTCCAAAGGAGTTGTTCGAAATTTTCGAGTTAAATACATTTGGTCAACCATTATTAGTCGTAAATTTGTAAAGCCAACTAAAGTGTGATAGCTTTCCTATTAAATACGTAATATATAATTACTACTGTCGTAACTTTTGAGATTTTTTCTTCTTCTTCTTTTATTAATGGCTTATCTGCGCATTTCGCACAATTCTGCCAATGTCAAGTGAATAAATTAATTTCTACATGTAAAATGAAAATCAAATGAATGAAAGATGTTAAGTTGGTCAGAAGGGACATTTGACTCTAGCGAAAATTGCCACTTTGAAGCTTAAACGATTGTACCGATTTTAATTATTCAAAATATTCTTTTATTCTGCGTAAACAGTTTAAATTATTTAATAATGGATATGGAAAAGGATGACATGGAATGTAATTAAAATGTCAATATGAATTGTAAACAATGGTTACTATGGTAACGATTGAATGCCCTACTCCTATACGAGTAAGTCATGATGTTATATAGCCTATAGCCTTCCTCGATACTCGATAAGTGGACTATTAAACATAAAAACAATAATTCAATTCGTTCCAGTTCATACTTACGGGCCAAAATCATAACCCTCTCTTTCGCTTCGCCGTAGTCGGGTAAAAATACATGTCATAATAATAATTCACAATGCAATCTTGGCTTCTAACTATTGATAACAATGAAGTGAAACCATACACAGAAACTACTCAAATGTCTTATCTTAAACAGTTTCTGCTCAAGCATAAAATTATTTTTTAAGAAAAAATTCTTAACCGTGTGCACTACAATACCTTTAACTTCAATTACACTTTGAAAAATAATCTATTGATACTAATAAATCACTGGAAATGTTATTAATAATAAAATGTAAATAATTTGAGGAAATTAAAAATTCAAGTAAGTATAGAAATTTAATTGTCTTTATAAAATACCTTATTGAAATAAATAAAAGTAAAGTAATGAAAACAAAATATCGTACGTGGTAGTTTATTTAAAACATCTAAAATAAATAAAATATTCATGCAACAGATAAATTAACTATCTTGATATGGACATGTAAGAGAAGATATTACTTACAAATGACAAAAAGGATAATGAGCATGTATCGGGGAGAGAAATGCCAAATAAAATAATATTGGCCGAAAGTTCCGCTTCCAATTGTCATAAAAGTTATGAGCTTGCTATTCTAGATAGGATTCATATCTATATACAATTCATATTGGTATGTTAGTTAGCCTACCGGGAATACCTTCTGCTTCAGAATATGTATGCCTGTATATAAAATGGATATTATATACAGCAGTCTGGGTGTTGGCTGGTGTAATGGGTGTTACATACATCGTAAAAAATGGACAAATTAATTACCTGGTTTGCATTATACTAGAATAAAGGCCATTGAAAAATTAATAAAATGCGATGCTCGAGAAACCAGCTTGAATTAAATATACTTACATCACTCCATCTGGACCCGATCTAAGGAGAAGTTAACTGAGTAATTGCCCAGAGCGACATAAATAAGGAGTGACGACACTGGCAACCGACCAACTCTATAATTTTCTAGGGGAAAAGAAAACCACTTTTATGGATTTTGTAGTAGACTAACATTTTAAATGAATACACAATTACAATAACATTATCATATATTTACAAAAGGAAGCTTATGAACTAATCATCGTCATCATCATCAGCCTATGTTTGTCCAAGCGCACGCCGTCGAGCTCGATCTTCGGCTTTTATAACTTATTTGAATCCGACTGATTGCTAATGATGTCGTCTTATTCTTGTTTTCAGTGGAAATAAAGAACCTAATTACTTTTTTGGGAATAATATTTGCTTATGGTCTGGCCGAAAATGCAATCTATGATGATCCACTCGTATTTATTGCAAATCCTGTGGAATCTAACATGCCGGGTCATTGGATGCCACTTAGCATTGTTAAAGTAATACTGGAAGGGTCAACAGCGACGCCGGAACGTGTGTTAAAATTAAAATTAGCACCTCAAAAATTGTCACCTCCAACAACTGTAACCACTACATTACCAACAACGACCACAGAACGTCCAACGACTACTGAAGATACTACAACAACAACTACGCCTACAACAACAACAACGCCACTTGAAACCACGTCCACAACTGCGATAACTACAACAACACCCACTACGACACCTACAACGACCACCACCCCAACAACTACAACCACATCAACCACTACAACTACACCCACAACGACTACTACACCCACTACGACGACTACACCCACAACGACGACTACACCTACAACGACAACTACTCCTACAACGACAACTACACCTACAACAACAACTACACCTACAACGACAACTACACCTACAACGACAACTACACCTACAACAACAACTACACCTACTACCACAACTACACCTACTACCACAACCACACCCACAACTACAACTACAACCACAACAACAACTGCAGTTAGACCTAAACGAAAAACTAGACCCCGCGATACTCACGTTAATGAGCCTTAAAGTCCTTTCGTAATCTATTTCGATAGAAAGATCAAGAACTATTTTTTTATTAATAATATTCTACGGACATCTACAACAATAATTTGTCACATAACATGAAATAAGTAACTAAATGAACAAGTTTTTGTATTTAATAAATTGGGCCTCAATCCTATTATTTCTTAATAATGGCGTATCGACGGCTTTCCAATAACGTCTATTTTCTGAAATTTCTTAACACTAGATCACAAACTAATAAACAGCCATTGGAAACTTATCATTAGAGATATAGGTCCCTGCGTCTTGCCGCGTAACCTACTGATAATAAAAAAATTAAAAAAAGTCACGCTGAAGAAAATATCTTAAAAAATTCTCATTGGAATCGGTGGACCGTTGTATGAAACATTTGTAATTTAAAAGCCCCTTAAAATTTTCATTTTTTTTATTTCAAGCTTTTTAAATCTCATTATGATCTTTATATTATAATAGCTATTGATTAAAAAAATACTTTAATAATCAGCATATTTGTTTACAAGCTAGGCTAGGATGCTGCAAATAGAAATAATTGAAAAAAGTAGCTACATCATCTTACACTCCACGTGCCTGTAGCTCCTAAACAACTTACTGTCCATTAATCTTGAGGCTCAAAGGGGCAAGGAGGTAGTTCGTCAGAAACCACGAAATATCACAAGGCTGGAGGGCGGTGTAATAATATATTACGTGTATTTACGAGTATTTACTCGTCAATGCGCGACTACTAAACCTAAATGTCGCGTCAAAAATTTAAGATTTATTTTAGGTACTAAAAATAGACGTGATTCAGGTGGAAGGGGGGAGGTAGTCTTAAGCCTCACCATGTATCACGAAGTAGGAGGGGTTAAAATGCAGAAAAAAAAACGTGATTAATCGATGGTTTATCCGATTTTCATAAAACATGAACGAACCACCGCGATGAACAAGGCTTTTGATAAATAAAACAACTTTGAAACGGTTTCATCGCGTTTGTATTTTATTTTAGAAGTTTCGGAGCCTTTACAGGTTCCGTGTTCGCATAAGACTAAGGTGTTGATTGTCTTTTTAATGAGGAAGTATTTAAAAATAAAAAATAGAGAGCACTAAAAAAGCATCTCCACTAGATAGCGACTCTAGCAAACGTTGATTTTTGCAGGAAACGAATAGACCAAAGATAGTTATTTCCATTCCTTTTAGCTAACTTAGATATCAATACAAATATGAAAAAGGACAAGTAGATTATGACTTATGAGTTGTATATTGAGTTCTGAAAATAAATTTACTTTTATATATGAAAGATTACCGGAAGGGTTATCATGGAGAAATCAATAAAGTACTGTAGCGACATCTAGTTTTATTTCCGGAACTATTTTTTAAATACTTCCTCATTAAAAGTATTACTACATTCAAAAAACATTCACGACACAGACAAATTTATAAATTATGGTAACGTTTACATTTAATAAATGAAATTAAATTATTTTAAAAATACATTTGATTTATTTATTTACCCCTAGCAATTTAAAAATATGATTAAAAAACCGCAGTCAAATCAGCTCATTAGTTCAGGAAATAGGGTGCCACAGACAGACAAACACGTAAAACTTATAATACACCCCTCATTTTCCGTCGAGGGTTAAAACAGCTTCGAAGTTGTTGTTGAACGCAGCGCAGTCATCACCGACATCAGCCTTTAAATGTCCCCAATGCTGAGGCTCAGGCTTTCCCTTTGGATGGAATCAAATCAGATGGAATAGAGGAAAATACAGCTGACACAGTATAGAGGTTCAATGAAATAAAACCATTATTATTACCTTTCGGAATAATTTTTTCAATGCAGTTGCTCATAAAGCGCTATTTTTTTAATCCATTGTAAACACCGAAAGTGAGTCTTTAAACACGTGTTAAATAAAAATGTACTGAAATCCTTTACTGCACAGGTGCTTAAAAGTATATTTTTTATTTTTTACCGAGAACCAAAGAAATAAAAAAAAAATGATGAAAATATGTCAAACTTTAGACGCAAAAGTATTTCAAGGAGCCTAGAACGAATATTTTCAAATAAAAATGTATGACTTTAATACACACTTAGTTTTATTAACCTATATATTTGTTTTATTTCCTCGCAAAAAGCATTTAAAAATGTTGTAAGAAACTTGAGCGTAAAAGGTTTTTCGTAAAAGGTTTGTAAAACCTTACTTTCCGCACTCGTATCTTAAATAACTATTATTTGATTAAACCAACATAACTCTATGCTATGACAGCGTTGAGTTCACAATAATTGTAAATCACACTCAAAAAAGTTTGAAACAAAAAAAAATATATTTTACAGCTTTAAATAAATGAAACGTCAAATTTTGAAAGTACCTAATAAAATTTAAGGTGTTTTTGCCTTTTAGGTTAAATCCTACCAAAAATATAAATTTTATGTGAACTCACAAATAGGTAGCTCTTGTAAAATCTACAAATAGGTGTTTAAGAACAGCTTCGAGGCGATTTTCTCATTATTTTCGCTGAAAACAATTGGTAATTAGTTCATTTCGACATAAAATTATGACAAAAAAATAAAAAAAGCCAATAAAATAGTATTTTCGTTACTTTATATTAAACTAGGGTTATCAATCACCCGTACTTTATAATAAAATATTGTACGTTAGTTCAGATAATTGTACTCGAGACTCTATAAGAACAATAAAGTACACGAAAATATTTCGCATGATTTGATTTGTTCGTGATTTTGAAGCTTAGTCGTTAAACAAAATTTATCGATTCGAATCGATAAATAAAAAAACATAGGTTTAATAATAAAATAAAATAAAAAAAATACTTTATTTTGATACTATGTACTTTTTTTCTGTACCTGTAATAACTAGTGTACTTTCATTGGAAAAAAAAGTTGGAAACCCTATTTGAAACAGTGATTTCGTCGTATAATATTTATTTATTTATCACAGATGTGGGATTGTCTACCTTATTTTTATGGAGTCCCGGATATTTCGGCGCATGGTGCTTGCAAAGCAAAAGTGACAAAAGTAAAAGTGTGGTAGTAATTATTTTATTTTAATGTAAATGCCCATAAAAGTTATAATAAATTTTCACTATATGTTTTAGTGGGATTGTTATAGGTATATTACCTATGTACTCAAAAAAGCTCGGTGGCGTAGTGGATAAGCGCCGCGGCCCGCGATCGTTGTCGTTAAGCAACTTTCGCAAGGGTCGGTCACGGGATGGGTGATCAAAAAATTATTATCTCGAGCTACTCCGTGCTTCGGAAGGCACGTTAAGCCGTTGGTCCCAGCTGCATTTGCAGTCGTTAATATCCTCCAATCCGCATTGGGCCAGCGTGGAGGGTCATGGCCCATCCTCCTTAACCATCCATAAGGAAGGCCTGAGCCCCTGCAGTGGGGACGTAAAAGGGCCGGTGATGATGGTGATGACTCAAAAAAGAATAATGAATCGTGTAATATCGTTATTATTAAAGTTGACTAATAGAGCATGCCTAATAATAAATAACATTCGAAAGCATTAACGGTGAGTTGCACATACGTCCATTAAGGATTAATGACGTCTTTATGCTCTACTAAAAGTTTAATTTGTATGGGTAATGTCGCTTTAAACTAATAACAATTTTAATGGACGTTTATGCAACTTGCTGTAAGTCCTACTATTGTACCATACTATTAGTTGTATAATAAATTGTCATGACTCATTTGTAAAATGCACAAGCTTCGAATGCACCCATATTTAAAGTACCTAAATAATTTGTTTTAAATTTTCGACAATAAATCTATCAAAAGAGCCTATTGTAAAAACTCGCGACAAAAAACCTCTTCTTCGTTCCGATAGTGCCGAACGCAAGGAATGTAACCATGCGGTCAAATAATAGGCGCCGGCTGCCGTCGAGCGTCTTTAAAAACAAGCGCCGGCTTAAAAAATATAGAAATGTGACGCTAAACACGTAGACTTAAGGTGCTGTTTCGCCTAAATTTTCTTTATCTCTACAGTCTGAGTGTATAGCAAGCTTATGCCACTATATCGATATCGATAATTTATATTAACCATAACAATCTTTTAAACATATATTTAACTTATTTATCTATGAATTTTCAATATTGATAACAGTGTCAAATTTTATAATCAAGTAGAGTTTGACAATTTGTATATCCAGAAGTGCTGTTATCGTCCTTACCATTTTTTGAAATCAGTTTTTAATAAAACAAATGAAATATCGTAAATAATTTTACTGTTATCAACAAATTTAAAAATTTTAATTGTTTTTCTAGTCTTTAAGGTGGATTATAAGGATGATGACTAATTATTTTTTGTTTCTCCGTGAGGTAGTTTATTATAGAATATTAAAAAGTTTTTCTTAATTATCGAAAAATTACGTCGTTACATTGATTTAAATGTCGCATAACATCATACCTTTGTACATTTTCTACATAGTTGTGATTGTGACATAGCGAGCCCCCATTTCTCAATTTTGATGCCTATTATCTAAACCACTTCTTGTTTTATTGAAGCAAAAAGTACATAAATCTAATATTTTTCTTATATCGGGCTAGCGAACTAAACAGAATTACGTTTATATAAACTAAAAAATTTTAAAATATAACTTTATTTTGCTCAAGATAAATGTGATATAAATATAAGACGAATCCCATATCAAGTAGCCAAAACTCTTGTATTTGGTAAATCTGAACAACGCCGGTATCATAACACCCAGACCCAAGACTATAGAAAAGTTCATTTTCTACAGTGCCCTGAATCAAACCCGGGACCTCGAAAATGGCGATACCCTGAAACAGGCGTATATGCCGCTAGGCTGAGGAGGCCGGAAAAGTTTTTATTTTTTTGACGTATTATTGTTTTACTTATATTTCACATTGTATGACTTGACAGATTTTTGTTTATTAAAACATTTTTAATTTGAAATGTACTGAATATCGATATCGATGTTTTCTTTATCGCACGTCTCTGCTAGGTAATGCGTATTGATGCTATCTCACTCTTGCAAGCGCAGCGATTGGCGAGCTAGCGAAGCGGTGGATACGAACAGCGTGGTCTAGTCTAGTCGAATGAAATAAACTCGTAATCGACGAGACGAGTCGAGTTTTTATGTTGTCGGAGTGTGGATGTTGAATTTGTTCGCTCCGTGCCTCCGTGCGCGTGTTCAAGTCACAATACATCATTCTCATTTATTTTACGTATATTCACAAACAAATAAAGTGCCACGAGACAGTGTTCAAGTGTCAACGTTTTAACATATGAAGTACATTATCTGTGATTTAATACTAGACAAGAGGTATTTTTAGAAGATTATTTTTGTGATGACTGATGATGGAAGCCCAAAACGTGGCTTGGTGACTGTCGTTATGAAAGATTTTTGTGTTTAATTACAATTGTTGGCTATTGTCATTAATTGGTACCATGGCCGTTTTCAATTTTGGTGTGTGTTTAGTTTTAGTCTTATATCAACTGTCGGCAGCTTACAGCGAAGATCCTTTAGAAACCACGGATGTTGTTGCTGGTACGTATATTTATTCTAGTTACCTTTTTAATATATTAGCAAATAAAAAAAATCATTTATATATCTAGGGTGGAGGCACCAATTATCGCTATTTCAACTTTTTTTTATCTTTGCTTGTAATTTTTATATTAATAGCTTTGACTTTCTCGTAATACCTTTTTTTATTCGTTACGTTGCGTATTGGATCTTCAAATTAAATGCATTAAAGAGTAATTGCAATAACAATATTTTTTAGCCACATCAAAATATATTTTATCAATTTAGTTTTACAATAAAATATTGAATAATCTTAAAGAAAAATGCTTAAAACATTCACCAGTCCCAGGTACCCCATTGCGAAAGGTTATGAGTTCGTTAGTTCTTTTTTTCGTAAGCTTGTTTTTGGTGCCAAAATGTAATGCAATAAACCATAGACATAAAAGAAGAGGACCGGCCATACCTACGAAAAAAGCGTATATGCCTAAACTTCAAATGCAAATTCTTTGATGGCGGATTGTCATAGGGCGTGACCCAAGATATCGATATTTGTATCGACATTGAAGTCATATTAAATAAAAGTTAGTATTTCGTGAAACTGCTACAATACTACTACTTTATTAAATAATATAATATAATTTTCATTGTTAGGGGCATGGCTAAACTATTACCTATTACACTTCTATTCATTTCACACTTACGTACCAATCCTATTTATGATTATTATTAATTAAATTAAAAATTCACGCCAGTATCAAGAAAATAATATTTTTTTAAAAGTGGCGTGAATTTATCAATTATTTATAAATCATTAAGCAATCTTTTGCTCGTATTTTGTTGGACATCTAAAATTTCTTGCGTTCTTTGTTCTTGCGACTCCGTTGCGACACTATAGTAAATAAAACATATGTTACCAGCGTATGATGGCGCTTCCCACGGGTAAAAGATTATTCGTATTTCAAATTTCATCAAAATCCGTTCAGTAGTTTTTACATGAGAGTAACCAACATCCATCCTCACAAACTTTCACATTTATATTATTTAATAATATGATTGTACCTCGATAAATATGTTTCTTTTTCCTCTAATATAGCCAATTTTACATAGTTTTAAGAACTATAGTACCAAAATATATATCTTAAAAGTTTTACAATAATATCAATCGTGTTTTATAATTATTTCCATATATATTGTCAAGTTGACATTTTGCAATTATAATTAAATAGTTTTTTTAACATAAGTTTAATTTTGTATCCACGGGAAGTGTGACTACTGTCCAAGATAACTACCACGGTAACTATAATAAGCTTTTAATGAGTCGATTGACGAATGAATTATTATGCTTTTTTTTGTCTGTTATATATTTTTTATTGTTTTGGTGGAAGGAAAGTGACATTTGGTCTAATGAAGTCATTTTTTATTTTTCAGTACGAAATTAAACAGGGTGCAAAAGCAGCCCTTGCAGTTTCTTACCGGTTCCTTTCTTACAGTTTCTTCTTTTCTCGGTACAAGGTTTCCCGTAATAGATTGCTGAACTATAAGCACAGAGTTTCGACTTTCTTATATGCTTGTAACTAGTAAGCCAACTTGTCTATAAATTTATTCAATAAATTGTTTTGACTGAATAAATTTCGCTTCCTCCTCATTAAGTGAGATACCGTGCGTACTGTGTCACAATTTTAGTTCAGAACATCTTGTTTAGTAGTAAACATAGAAAACTTGAAACACCTACATAATCTTTGTATTATATTATTGGTAAAAGAACATAAAAATACTGTAAACTTTGATGAATAAACAAGAGAAAATAAAGAAAACAAAGTTGGTGTTGAATAAGTAACAATTGGCATAACAGTAACATTATTAAAGAAGTAACAATTGGCATTTTATTTAAAAATTTGGTTAGCAAGAAGAAAACAGCCGATTAATCAAGTATACAAATATTTTCTCAGCACTAAAACAGTCTGCGATTCATGTTCTGTGAACAATCATGATAACGGTCAGCAATTTAAATTCAAAAAGGTAGCGTATTTTATGATGCATCAGCAAAATAAACATCCACGCCGCAAAATAATTATTTGGGTATTAAGATTATACTTTTGAACAGCAAAGAAAACCTTTAACTATGCCTTTAATTTGATAAGTGTGCATATTTTAATTTTTATTAAAATTATTTAACTCATTTTATTGTATATTTTACTGGGAGTATATTATGACCAGAATTTTATATTTTAATATTATTATATATTGCATTCTGATTTTTTTCAATTAAAAAAGTCGTCATATGACCGCAAGACTAAAAATAAGGTACATTTATAGAATAACAAAAAGACTATATAATAAACTAAATAAATAAATCAGTAAAATCAAATGAAAATTAACTAAGTGTAATAGACATTTTTTTTAAATAAGTTAAAAGCAATTGTCAAAAATTCTTACCAGAGTATTTGATTGGCAATGCATCATCTCGTAATTTTATTATATTTAAAGTTCGATTCAAACAACTTCCCTTAAATTAAGTGAGCAGATAAAAGTAACTTTTTCATTACATTTAATATTTTCTTCTTCTATGTAACTCGGCCATTTTCCTCTTTTGTTTCATCTTTTGGTAATCTAAAATAATTAATATATTTTTAAATATTAAAATTATCGATATAAACCATATGTTAAAGTAACGACACTAGCCATGTAAACAATATTATTTACGGACCGAAATATTATAAAAATATAAACGAAAAGAGCAATATAGCATAAATAGAACACGCCAAAATACGATATGTATCGATTTATACACGCAATCATTTTCAGAATAACTTACTTACGTTTTAAATACTGTTATTCCAAGAAAGTGTTTAACTTACCGGTGAAACGTAATATTGCTCGGTTTGCGGGATATTGATGACGCACAACCAATTATACAGCACCTAGGCATTGTTTTGCATAAATAATTTACAATTTTCTGCCATGAAAGTTATATAAATTAAAGTTATAAATGAAAATAACCACAAAACTTATAACACTGACAGCTGAACTACTTCCGAGAATACGCAAAGCAAATTTGCAAATGGCTGACAGGTGGTACGATAGCTATATCTCATGACGTCACGTAAAAAATTTTGAACTGTCACGCTAGTGTTATCTTTGTTTACTAAAGAAACTTCTTATTAGTTAAAAAAAGACAACATGATGTTTTTGATGTCAACTTCAGATTGCATGATATTTATATAACCATAGAAAATATTTCCACTCTACCTTACTCTATGCAATAAACGTATCAATGTTTTCTTAAAGCTGGCGAGACACCATACCCAGAAATTGTATTAGACATTTTAGAATTTCCACGACGGTAGAGTTAAATTAAAAGTCGAAGGCAATATCAATATTAGTTACCAGAAAAGCATAGGTACTCAATATTAAGGTGGTCGTTGTTACACATGAATTCCCTTTATATCAGCCGTAGCTGATAAAAATAGTTTTTAGGCGGCCGAAATTAGAATTTAACGTTTTAATGCATTTCCCCAATATCGACCACTCGGCCGATAATGAGATTTATCTATAACACAGCAGGTCAATTCTGCTAATGTTTAAGAATCTCAACGACTTGTATTTTGCCAATATTAGTGCAATGTCTTCCTCATATATTAATGATGACAGATAATATAACAATATTGGATATCATAACTTGACTAAAATACATAACTAAAATTTCATAACTTCAAATCCGAATTATAAAATTTACAGTTTGATTTTAACATATTGATCTTTACTTTAGACCATATTAATTTACTTATTCTGTAGAAATTAACGAGATAATAAATTTTAATCGTAAAGCACTGACTTCCAAAGTGTTCCATTTAGACCCCAGAGGGTCAATTGTCTTGAAACTAATTTCGCATGAAAAAACTTATTACAAATGCTTCGAAAAAAATGTTAAATTAATTCGAAACGTACGTACCTTAACAAAATATAAAATACACTAAAATCGAATTACCTACGAAAAAAAAGGTTTGCTTGCCTCGCCTCGCTATTTTACAGAATTCAAGACGAGGTAGGCAGATAAAATTAACAGACAGATAACTGGACAATACATGCCTAATTGCACGAGAAAACAAATGCCTGAGATAGTAGAATTTTAGGACTACCTTTCTATAAATAATAAATCTTTTGTCTTCAACAGCAATACTGCGCAGTTTCTTTTGCAATTGTTTAGATATTTTTAAAATAATGAACATTTTTAAGGTGGATTGATAAGACAGAATATTCTATATTGTACCCACAAAAACTACAATTAATATTATGTAAATAGGAAATGTTCAACTGGCGGCCTTGTTACTCAAGCGATCTCTTCCACGCACTCTCATAATAGAGTTTAAAGGTCTAATAATTAGTTCAAGTCGGTTTCAACAATAATAAACTCCATATTTACAAATAATGTAATAAACAGTTACCTAAACTGTTATCGTAAGTTGTTAGGTACCTAACTGTTTTTGTAAAATGTAACAAAAAATCATATCACAAACCGAAATTATACCTACTGCTGGCATTTATATAAAGTTAACATTATAACACCAAATTAAGATAATTTAAACATCGGACATAAGTAAATTATACGTTTCTAAATTTACGGTCATAGGTTATCGTCGAAACAAGATTATATAGGTGCCAGCTTGTATTTTTCTGATTTAAGATAAAATAGACTCACACCCGGTTTCTGAATTGAGTAAGTATTTAAAGTTAAGCTCATCTTAAACTGTACTTAAACGACAATTCAACGAGTATTATATCGCATCTGTTTCTTTTTTTTATAGAATAGATTAGATTTTAATTACTTTAAGTAAACATCAATGTTATAAACTCAAAATATTGTTTTTTAAACTATGATATAGTCAACAAACTTTATTTTATTTACACAAATGCCATTTAATTACAAACGGTCCGTAAATATGTGAATAAATGATAATTTTCAAACATTTGCTTGCCAATTATTTTTGCTGTAAAGCACTTTCACTTCGTTCTTTCAACCATGACTTATAATTATGTCTCTTAAATGTTTGTTTTATATAACATCAACTCTTTCTCGAAGAGGGTTTGCGTCTAGAATAATGCTAAATATAATAAAATAGACTTAGGATCTCATTCATCATTCATCATCAACCCCTTTACGTCCCCAATACAGGGGTCAGGCGTTCCTTATGGATGGTTAAGGAGGATGGGCTGTGACCCCCCACGCTGGCCCAATGCGGATTGGAGGGTATTAACGACTTGTTAGCCACCCATCTCGTAACCGACCGGCTTACGCTCCGCGTAAGTTGCTTAAAAACAATCCTGGGCCGCGTCGCTTTATCCACTTCGCCACCGAAGTACTCAGTAGCTTAAGATCTGCTTCGCTATTATAGATCCTTTAGAGGAGTTAAAAAACTGGAAGCTAATTCAGTTTTGCAGGTAACATACCCACAGTTCAAATGCCGTTCTCGTCTTCTATTGAGGTCATTGTCTTCTTTTTACATAATTGAACACCCAAGCCTACTATTAGATTGTATGAAACGGGTTTTCACGCGATAGATTGATAGTTAGGTTTTTCACCTACCTAAATTTCCCGACGTTTCGACCATACAATCTTATATAATGTAACGCGAAAGTTTAAAGTCCCAAGGCTACTTACTATTGACAAACTATTCCTTTATATGAACCCTTATCTCGATCATTCGTCGATCGCTCCATGATCGATAATATTTTCGTTATCTACACAATGTCGTCGTTATGTCGATAAAGTCTCGACTGGCGCCAGAGCATTGTAGTGACATTTCATTTTCATTTCTCAATTAGCATTTTACATATATAAATATATTTCTGACCGCGACTGCATATGCATAATGTCCAGTGTATACATTTTTATAAAAAGATTTTTTATTCTTTGTTATAGAAATTTCGAATTTTTTAGTACATTGTATTTATTTTTATAGTAACATGAATCTTACTATTCAACCAACGTCGTTGAAAAGTGTTATTAATGCATTAAATCTGTTTTATACTTGACATATATATATATAGAATATAACAACCCCTATATATCATCAGTACAGTTAACCGTTAATACTTAAGCATTATCACCCCGGAATCGATTGATATGATATCGCTGTTATATTTTATGTGATAGAAGTCAGACTTGGCGCCGTTCAAATATTGTCGCAATTATCAAAGCATATTTTATCCGTCTATCAACAATGTATAAAAGCTACTGACTGATTAATCTTAAGATTATGTAACAATTTACTTAATTAAAAAAAAAAACATTTTATTCGAAATTCAAAAATTTTGTTTGCAATCATATTCAAATGTCATTCTCATCTTCTATTCCATAGATTAACAAATCTATATAAACAAATCTCAATTTGAATTTAAATATAACAATTAATGTAATACCGCAATAAAACTTTTCTGCAAAACTTTCTCTTATAATTTCATTAAAAACATTACTTTTATTCTATAGTGTAAAATTAAACCGTGACGAAACATTCGCGATTGGAACACGAATGTATTGTTATAACGACTGCAGTGAAAGCTGTGCGACTAAGCATGCAACAACTTGGAAAATAAATGCGTCGCCATTAGGGTTGACTGTAGTCCGCACATAACGTAAAGTTGGAACTGTAAAAAATATTTTTCTTAATACATGTATTTCTGGAACCTTGTCCGTCTAATCAACTTTAGAACCAGGTTTAAATCCTTGTCCGACCAAAAGAAATTAAGTCGTTCATTGTCAAATTTAAATCAAGTACCACTAACTTTTCTTAACTCGTTTTATAATAAGATAGTGTAAGTTTATTGACCGGAATGTATAAATGATAATTAAAATATCAACTATTAAGTGTAAAATAACATTTAAGGAAATATCTCTAAAACTATTTTATTCAAATCAAATAAAAGGTTAATGTAGGGTAAGATTAACTTTTGTTGCTAAAACATTTATTTTTCAGAAATAAAGAACAAATATTTTTGTATGTTTTATAGTGAGATAAATAAATAAAAAACAGGGTAAACACAAAATATAAAGAATTCTTATTAATTAAACTAATTAACTTTATTTGATAATATTTAATATGATACAAGCAACACGAACTGTAATAAAAGTAATAATTATTTACATTTAAAAAACTTTAACCCTCAAAATTGTAGCGAGCATCATTTAATTTTTAAAAACTTAGTTACAACCCTATTCTTCAATTAGATACGATTCAAAAAACTGCACAATTTTCATTACTTAAGTCAGTACTTACATTGCGAATACCGTGACGTGTGAAGTGTCGAGAAAGAATTCGATCACTCATGTTAAAATGCTAATTAATTGACTATATAATTAAAGTGTTGGTGCTTTAAATCTGGAATCGAAATATACCTAAGGTAGGTATATAAACTTTTTAAACTGAAATTTGTATTTTACACACTTGCTGTTCTCCCGCGAATTCGCCCGGATTAATTATTTCACCCGTGTTTTATGTATTTTCTATTATGATTGTTTTTAAATCATCCCAGTGAAAGTAAAACTTATTCAATGCAAACAAACAAACAATCAAATCATTACTCTTTATAATAAAAATTTAATATGTAGTCTAAAAGTTGTCAGTTATCCATTCCATATTCTACCCATCAATCTTTGAACAAGCTGGACACTAATGACAGATAGGGGTATCTAGATATTCGTATCTATTGATACCTGCTAATAATTCAAAGTATCAATAAGATAGATTTGGACATAGCGATGAATACACATCCATTACTGGATAATAAAGACAGTAAAACAATAAAATTGGAGTGGTAATTTATGTAGGTTTTCCTACGAAGAGTATAGTGTACCGACGTAGTTAATTCTTGAGGGATCAGGGTGAGTCATTAGTAAGCTACGGTTAAAATCCCATTACGTCACCGTCGGGTGCAGGCGCCCGTCTCGGGACCCGTCCCGACACATGTCGTACGATGAGACGCGCCTGCCAGGGGTGCGATTGTCTACACTCTAGCCATATAGTCTAACATTCGTATCTATAACTGAGAGTATGGATAATTTGAGAAAATTTACTACTTAAGCAAATATTTTTGACAAACAAATAATATTTTTTAACAAAAAGTCTCTCAAAAGTTGGAATACTATTATTATTAGCTATTGACAGTTCTTACTTTAATAAAATTTTCGTCTATTTCATCAATCATTAAAAATATTTGCTTTAGTTATGAGTTATGACATCTCGACTATAGATAGGAGTGTCGTGACGTGAGTGACAAAAATGTACAACGGCTTACTTAAGTTTGATATTTAATTACTTATATCGAAGAACTAAGAGTGTACTATACGTCACTTGATACCCTAAAAAACAAATTAGCAAGTTAATCTGAGGTGCTTTATAAAATTCTTGGACATTTTTGTCACGAACTGTCTTGTCTATCTAAGATACAATATAGCAATATTTTGTTTCATTTTACTACTTTGATATGTAGGTAATTTAATAACCAATGAATGATAAATTAAATAATGATAATTATGAGTTTGCCAGCAGTGTTATCAACTCACTCGTTACACCAAAGGCATGTAAAATGAAACGAAATGTCACTGTAACATCGCTAAGATGTCGTATGCGTATCCCATGATTAGCGTAAAAACAAGAAACTTAATGGTCGCACCCCTGGCCGTATATGGGGAACGAAAGAATCCAGGGAATCTATGGATCTCAAAACAAAACACGGTCGGCCAAATAGTCCTTGCTCTGTCCGGAATGCGGACGATACATTATGACAAGTTCACTTTGTGAAAGTATCTTTTTTTATCTTTGATTATTATATTTTATTTTATTTTATTTGTTTTGGTTTTTGTTTTTCTTACTTTATTCTTTGTACTGAAAGTGTAACATAAAAGAAAATAAATTTTACCATTTATCCCGTTATAATATCTGGTTTCCATCATTCTCTTCAATAAATACGAGTGCGTTGGTTACAGAATAAATGGGACTTTTTTAAGCATATCTATCTATAATACATATAGACCTTAAATGCATAGATTTTGATGTAGGTATTAAATATTAGGTCATACACCCTGAACACTTCTGAAGTAACTCGACAGTTTATCACTAACATGAAAAATTAGAAACCTGATTTCTCCGTAAGGCGTTTCTTGGAATTCTTTAAAATTTCTGAATTGTAAAGAAGAAACACGGTTTATTTGAAAAAAAAATGTTGTATTATATTGTCTATACTATCGATTGTCTATGAATATTATAATCATAAAAAAAATCGCGTGTTAACCGTCATTTACTACCAGTTTCATGCTTGTTATATTAAAAATAGGGGTGCACATTCTATTTAACAGTTGTCTGGCGCCAAACTAGTCGGCGCCATCGATGACACTATATCACAAAAGACTTTATTTTGATCTTTATTACCTATACCTATAAGGTTCACATCCAAAACTACTTCTGTTTGAAGGAGAATAAAAAGGGGATAGAGCCTTGGGATCGCATCGGTTCACTCCCATATCGCTTTGATCGCTGGCGCCGTATGTTACATATTCGTGAATTAATTCATCGTAATTCAAGGGTGATTCGCACCTGCATTTTATTTTGCGTTTAAGATTTTTGTTTTTCATTATACATATAACTATACATATTCTCTTACAGTATACATATAACTCTAATATTAACTCTTACATTAAAGCAAAGGTTTATTTATTGAAACTTCAAGAGTGAAGTTTCAATAAAGAAATCAGACAGATTAGAGAATCTGTCTAATTTCTTTTTAATCAATATCTTTTTCAATTATCAAAATGATAAATATCTTTGATCAGCAACAAGAAAACAATTGAATCAAAGAAGCTTTGGTTTCCAAACTCAAAAATGCACTATATTTCAAAATTGCCACGTAACTACAATAAGTTAGTTATAAAAAACGAGTACAATAATTACTTTTGTCTAAATAAGATAATGATATAATAATCTATCAACTAAATATGGAGCACTCTAATGAGAGCGAATTAAGCATTGTTTGTGTGAACACAAACGATACAAATACACGCCTTTGTTGTATTTAGCTTTTGTTTTTAAACTACCGAAACAATTGTTTGTTTATTACTATTATTGGTACTTGAACATCTATAATACGCATGCGCTCACCAAAGATGCGTCATCGCAATACAAAGAGTCGATTCTAGAAAATAAACGGGGCCACACTATTTCCATGAAACACAAAACATGTGCTCTGAGATTATACATATTTTTAAAACAGTTTTGATTCTTCAGATGAAATTGATAAACATGACGCTGCTAATGTTATCAGTATTACTTGGAAAGCGTAAAAATACCGTTCGCAATGAATCTAAAAGCGCTGACACAATTTCAGTATAAAGCCATTCGTTAAGTCAAGTACTTCTAGTACACAATGAACTAACCGTAACTTAAAAAATAGAATGCGAAGTATCAAAAAAACAATGGCCTTTGGTATGCAAATATGCCTCAATTAACGATACTGAGTTGCTAATGTTGCAGTTATGGTAGCGATTAACTTTGGAAGGTAAGCTGACACGAGCTCAAACAACAGAGCTAGTAGTGCATGGAGACAGTTGCAGCCGGCTTCCGCTACCAGCCGGAAATATGGCGCCAGCGGCGCTTGAGCCGACAGACCGCGGTTTTCGGCCTATTCACATTGGAACCGCGAGACTGAACGGACGTCACGCTTGGCTAAACACAAAATTAATTAAAAGTAATGAAAAATATAAACTGATTTGAATTTTGTTTTCATTAAAGCTATGGAAAAATATTTCAATTAAATATCAACTTTATACCATTTAAATGTGATTACCAATTAGCAATATTATAAAGAGGATTAAATTGTTTGTTTGTTTGCATTGAATAGGCTCAGAATCTACTAGACCCGTACCAAAAATTCTTTCACCTACTGCTACATCATACGCAGGTGTTATAGGCTATAATTTGTATGGGCAAAATCACGGTAAAACAGTTAGTCAATTATGATGCTATTAAAATGCCTGTTGTCACAGTTAGTTATACACAGCTTAATATATTAATCTCTCATGTCACGGTTTCGCAATGCACTTGCTTAACGAGTGTTATGTATGCATCGCACGAATAGGTGTGTTCACATAGCTAAGGTAGCAACTCGCATATGCCGCATAAGGTACCGAAACCTTCCTATTAGTTTTGCATATAAAGAGAGCCATACTTAGAACAAGCGATGAATGCCAAATTGACATTGGGAAACTAATAATAGCATATAATCATTTCAGTGTAGCATTGTGAATGCAAAATTAATCAAATGTAATAACAATAGCACTTTTATTTTAATTTGGCACATTCGTACTTCCTAAACCTATTCCATTCAACTAAACATTAATTGAATCCTTTTAAATTACAAAGAATTTTAAAATAAAAAAAAATAGTGGTCCCTCGTAAAAAAATGTTGGGAACCACTATTCTGAAAAAGGCGGTGTATGTAGAGCACGCAAATATGATTATTAAATTAGTGTAAACGATGTGCTAAAGTTAACTGCAAATCTGTTGAAATAATAGCCCGTAGGAGTGATAAATTCGAAGTTCCGTCGCGGAGTGATTAAAAGTCGCTACATGGCGGTCTGTATAAAAATTTCAAAGCTTTCAAATTAAATGATCCCGTGATGAAATGTTTGTACGTTCATTGATATATCACTAAAGCCCCACTATCATTTTTTTTGTTGTGATGAATGGGATTCAGTTATTATAGGCTGCATGATCTCATATTCGTAGTATTATTTTTATATTTGTGATCTTATACACGCAATATGTATGCGAATAAAAACTACATGGTACTTATATTTGTTGTTAAATGTGTATGAGAAAATTAAAATTGGAACCTATCATCACCGAGATGACAAACACCAACTTTTGAATTTCGAACACTTTTATTTTTAAAATGCCTAATTAGATCGTGCGAGGGACACGGGGGAGTGTAAAAACTTTTTCTACATTTTTAAGACAAATAACAGAAACAAGATTTTTTCTCTTCTTTTGATAGTTAGGTAATAACAATGTGTTCAATTAGGTACAAAGAAAACTAATTTCCATGAAACATTTCGTGTTACCATGTAGTTGCTTTTTAGATGACGCGGGTGGTAGATTCGATAATTCAGGTGTGCAAATATTAATTGCAATAAAAATACCACTGACATTGAAGTATGCTTCTGACGTACTAACCTACTACATACATATAAGTTTTTATGTATTTTGTAGTGAAAACATTGGCGGTATAAAAAAGCAATTTACTGGACGTACCATCTAGTGTACCATCAGTTCTATTTTACATATGTTAACAATAAATGATTGGGTATTAACTTTTTTACAGAGCGAATATTTAAAAAAATACAAAATTAAATACATATTGTTTTATAGAGTAGATAGTCTTTTTAATTATTTTACTACATATATGACTTCAGTAATTTATTCAGATTTGAATGATCTATGGAACATCACCAATCGGTCAGTTTCAGGAACAACATTGGCATTAATGTCTAATTTGGCATTCTTTTTTTCAATGAAAATATATATTCAAGAATCGAGTCGTAAATAAAGTTTATAGCAGATTTAAGCCTAAGCTGGTGAAAGAAACAAATTAATGACGATTCTCATGCTACGGTTCGTTCGTATGTTGCATACGAAGAATTATAATATTACTTTATTTTCTTCGGGGGGGTCCATTCGGTTTAATAATAATAATAATAAATCTTTATTTCACTTTTAAAATTACAGACAATGGTGAATGGTGTTTGATTTGCTTATACGTAATAGTTCGATAAGACGATGAGAGAAACACTTGTTAATTTATTAATTGTGTTGTGTTGAAAATTAACTTATCTATATTATCTATGGTCAGGTGGTTGTCAATTTGCCAAAGTCGCCTTGTAAATTGCCATAATATAAGATCATTAGCTACTTAGTTTCGAAACAAAGTAATTTGTATTGATATTGTCAAAAATATTAGAGAGAAAAAAAACGATTTTTCAACAATTATCCTCTTATTATGACACGAGATACTCGATTTTGTGCAGTACTAAGTCTCCGTTCTATTATTAAATTTTCCCATAACACCACGTCACAAATGACATCCTAGACTCGTAGTTAATTACTTTAATTGGTGATTATGTCAGACGGCTATATTGTCACATATGCGCATGAATAGTAACATGATAAGTGCATTTATTGTCGTCACCTAATGTAGCCATTGTTAACTAACCAGACATTCGACAGTCAGGGCCGGATCTAGTTACTAAGCAGCGCCGAGCAAAAATTATATTTGCCGCTCTTTACATTATCCTAATTAAGGATAATGTAGGTTAAGGTTAAGGTACCCTACATTAAGGCTATAAGCTTGCTATTCTCAAAAAATAGTGTTAAATGTGTGGCATTAGTGAAATTATATATTTCGGATAGCAGCTTCGGCTGTGTGGTCCCCAGGGAACTGTTTAGTTGTATAACAAGTAGCATATGTTAATCCATGCTTAGACTTATCCGAATACTAAATTTCATCAAAATCCCTTCAATAGTTTTGGCGTGAAGAAGTAACAAACATGCGAACATACAAACTTTTGCCTTTAAAATATTAGTAAGATACTATCAAACTAGCTGTTTGTCCGCGACTTCGCCTGCGTTAATATCCTATGTCCAACGCGTATTAAGAATCACTAAAAAGTATGAAATAAAATCATTAAAAAATAGAACTGATTGGAAACTTTAACCAAGTTATAAATATTTATCGCATAAGCGACTTATTCAAAAATATGATATTGAAGTCGGGCCGGCTATCATTTAATTAATAAACCTACAGAAGACCTCCGACATATGTACTTCAATAGAATATTCTTGAATAAGTCGCTTTTGTGATAAGTATCATTTATCACTTTTTTAAACTTTCCCGTCGGTTCTATAATTTTTAAGTTTTATATTTATGACCATTATAAAACATTAAATTGACTTGGTAAAATCATTTTAGTATTTTGTTACGACCGATGGTGTTTGATATTTTTAATGTTTTGTTTTGGTACAGCAGAATTGACTAGGCCGGCAAAAAAGTAACTACGCCGTGCCGCGCTGTCAAATATAATTTAGGAGCCGCATTGCCTTGCCCCTTAGGTCGGGCTCTGTCGACAGTGTTCATAAAAGCTAATAGCACAATGTCTCTATCGAAACGTCTAATCGTAACGGCTCATTGTTAGCCTCAACTCTCAATCGCTAGATATATTATAAAATTTTAAATAGGTTATTCAATACTGAATAGACTAAACAGACGATACAGAGACTAAACAAGCTTCTGATAACCACTTGTGAAAGTAGAAGAGCTATCGGGCAGTTAACTAAATAGAGTTAATGCGGGTTTTGTCTCTTTTCGTGTACAAGTTTTATTATACGCTATTCATCATCATCATCATCAGCCCTTTTATTATTTTAATAAAATATAAATATTAATAATAAATAATAAAATACTTTTAATGAAAATGCCAAAAAAATCCACCAGCGAGGTACTTTGAGATGGGACATGAACCCACGGCTTTTTGCATTCTAGGCATTTTTTAAGGTATAGCATTATGAATGCAAAATTGATCAAAAAACTTCAAACTTTAAAAGGTGATAAATAAAACTTATCTCAAAAGCGACTTATTAAAAAAATGCTATTGAAGCCCCGAAACTATTGAACCGATTTAGAAAAAGTCTTTCATCTACGGGAAGCTATATAATATGCGACGGAAGGCGCGGGGAAACAGATAGTTTGAGAGAAATTATTTCACAATTCAAGAAGAAATCGATAGACATACCTACCTATACAATATGCTTTAGTCATTGATACCTACTAGCAATGGCTTACATTGAAAAATATACATCAAAGAGTAAAGTTTACATAATCATTGACATAAAAATCTTGCTTTCAGATTTTGAATGAATTCTAAATACGCAATGTTTTGTTTTTTAGCTGAAATTGGCCATGTCATAATATAACTTCTTAATATTAAGGTGATATCTGTTGGAAAGATTTTTTTTTTTGTTACAAAAAGAAAATTACTGATTCGATTTCGATAAAATTTAAATGTGACTACCTCGATCCATCTAGCTGTCAAATAAGAAAAGAATTTTGAAAATCGGTCATCAACTGACGAAAATTAGGTGAACATACATAAAAAAAGAACTTGCATCGCCGTCGAACATATAACCTCCTCCTTTTCGATTTTGTAATCGGTAAAAAGTTGACACGGCATGTTAGATAATTTAAACTGGCTCGATAAAAAAATCACGAAAATAACCCAAACAAAATGTTTTCGAACTATACAAGTGATAATGCCGATAGTGAGTAGGTACATTGTAAAGTAAAAGTTTAAATAATAAACAGCACCTACATTATAGGTTCATGTCAATTTCATTCATGTTAAATGTGTTGATTATTATAATACCTAGCACGACTAATGATTGACATGTCACCTTCTCATTTTAACACCTACGACATAATCTTTAATTAAGTGGTAATCCTTGACGCGACATAATAAAGTTCATAATAAGGTGATTTCAAAATTATAATTTGGCATCAGATCAATCACTGAGGCGCCGCGTCTTGGCGGTTCACAACTGGATTTCTATACGTGTCTTACATCGAAGGAAATGTATTTTTATTTAGATCTCTTTTTCCACTAGCTGAAGTTTAAAACATTTTATTTGGCTTTCCGCCAGCGGCTTCGCCCTTGGTCTTGTATTATACATAAAAGCCTTCCTTCCGCCCTATCTACGAAAAAAAAACCGCATCATAATCCGTTGCATAGTTTAGATTTAAGCATACATAAGGATATAGGGAAAAGAAAGCGACTTCGTTTTATACTATGTAGTGATTAGCAACAAGCTTCTTTATCGGTTTCACGTTCATTAAAAATTAATTTAATTTAATTATGTCCAAGTAAGATCTTACTGGGAATAAAAAAATCCGTAGAAGAACTAAAGTTACCGACGGTGCTCAGCTGAAGTGGCAATGGGTTGCTAACATAGCTAGAAGAACTCATGACCGTTTGGCGGAAAGTTTCTGTAAGCCAATTCTACTAAGGGGGCGTCCATAATCTACGTGAGGTGTTTTTTTAAATTTTCTGTCCCTCCCTCCCCCTCTGGTGAGATGTCGTGAGATTTTATTCAACCCCCTCCCCCATCCCCCAATCTCACGTGAGATTTTTCAAAATGCAATTTGATGAGTACTTGCGAGTATTTGCCTTGTTGTAGTATCGAGTACTCAGTATCGAGTATCGCTTTTGAAAGTATCGATACCTACTCGGTATCGAAAGTATCGTTCGAGCCCTACAAATATGGTGGTTTGACATTCAGTAGATGTATAGCGTCGAAGTATGAATGAAATTATTTTCTTTCGAACGAATTAGTGAATGATCTTAATCGTATACGATTACGCTTAAGATTAAATCTTAAGCATGTACAATCTAGATTAAATGGACCAAAATAGTATTTTCTTTTGTTTCAATCAGAAAAAAAATTGCGTGATATTTGCCGAGACCCCCCCCCCCTCTCTCCAACGTAAGATTAGATGAGATTGGCCTCGACCCCCTCCCCCCCTTAAACATCTCACGTAATTTATGGACGCCCCCTAATGTTTATTAGAGTCTCAAGTACTTGCAATTTGCCATTGTATTATATACCTGAGGTCTGTTATATATCTGTCACCATTAATTTGGGAGGAAGACATAGCGCTAATAATATTGAACTTCAGGTAAATAGAACAATGGCAAATTGCAAGTAGTTGATATACTATTGAGTAGTGGCTTACCTTATATTACCAGGGGTGAAACTTAATATTGCGTTTACACAAAGCGCATACATTTTTAGTTTTGATTATTATATTTTTATAAATTTTGGCGTATGGCGGCAGCCCATTTGGCGGCCCGTGTGGTTGGAGAACCCTGGTGTAAGGAATAAAGCGCATTTCCCCTGTGTTATAAAAAAAAAGGTTAGGCTTCCCGACATTTGGACCGACGATCTTATAAAGGTAGCGGAAAGCCGCTGGATGCAGGACAGATCGTCGTGGAAATCTATGGGGGTCAATAAGTGTACTGGAATGTGGTCTTTAAAACCTTACCGCTGTGTATACAACATCTTCATCGGCTCTTTTACGTCTCCACTGCAGGGGCTCAAGCCTTCTTTATAGATGGTTAAGCAGGACAGGTCATGACCCTCCACGCTGTTCCAATGCGCAGCTGGACAAACGGCTTAACGTGCCTTCCGAAGCACGGAGTAGCTCGATATAATATTTTTTGGTCATCCATCCCGTGACTGACCCTTGCGAAAGTTGCTTAACAACAGCTACAACAAAGTTATTTAATCAGCTTTCGACTCGACTTATATGGCAAGCTCGAAAAAATATTCTACATTTTGGATAGGTTTCATTGAAACTTTTAGTTCAACTTTATTAAATAGTCAAGTTGACATGTCACTCATTCAAGACTTATATGAGTTCTCATAAATTGAATTTTAAATTAAGTTGTTTTCTTTCAAGCTATTAGCTACAGGGCTTAAAGTTTATTGAAGATTATCTTTGAGACGTTCACAACAATCAAATTTAATATTGTTATAAATAAAAAGAATGGGTTTTATTTAGTTGACAGACTAGTTTGCTGTATTACAATATAATTAGTTAGCCGGAAGATTTTAGCGGTTGCGCCTACGCAACACTGGTTGGTCATAATAATAACAGGGTTGTCGAAAATTATAAAAAATTCGAACTACTTAAATTAAAATATTTATTTAATGTACATTTTTAATATTGTGCGTAATAATTTATTTCAGTAAAATGTATTTGTACGTAGTAAATTTGAACTTAATACCTAATATTTTTTCTCTAGTAAATATTATTGGAATGTGAAAACAAAATTGAATAAAATTTGTAACTTTTTTAATTTGAAATTATTTAATTTTATGTAACTAAACTAGGCGTGGTTTGTGGCAACTGTGTTTTATGCAAATAAAAATTTTCACTAATCTAATTACCATGGAGCTGCTTAGGGGGCGTCCATAAATTACGTGAGGTGTTTTTTTAATTTTCTGACCCTCCCTCCCCCCCTGGTGAGATGTCGTGAGATTTTATTCAACCGCCTCCCCCATTCCCCAATCTCACGTGAGATTTTTCAAAATGCAATTTGATGAGTACTTGCGAGTATTTGCCTTGTTGTAGTATCGAGTATAGCTTTTGAAAGTATCGATGCCTACTCGATATCGAAAGTATCGTTCGAACCCTACAAATATGGTGGTTTGACATTTAGTAGATGTATAGTGTCGAAGTATGAATGAAATTATTTTCTTTTGAACGAATTAGTGAATGATCTTAATCGTATACGATTACGCTTAAGATTAAATCTTAAGCATGTACAATCTGGATTAAATGGACCAAAATAGTATTTTTGTGTTTTTGTTTCAATCAGAAAAAAAAATTGCGTGATATTTGCCGAGACCCCCCCTCTCTCCAACGTAAGATTAGATGAGATTTGCCTCGACCCCCTCCCCCCCTTAAACATCTCACGTAATTTATGGACGCCCCCTTAGGATCTGAAAAGTTCAGAATATGATCAAAGGTCAGGTAAACTTTCTACAGCCAAATCGACAACATTTTGCTTATTATTAAATTATCACTGCAAATTTGTTTTCAGAAAAGAATAAAAACACTTAAAATCTTATCACAAACTTGGACAGTATAATAAATAAATTTACATTTTTTATATATATTTAAGAAGGCAAATAATGTAGCTATATGACTCGCACAATCGTTTAGACATGTTTGTAATTAATGTTTTTGTTTTCACTAAATCCTCTATCATATGATTAACTTTAATTAAATTATTTTTGCTCAAATATTATCATATCCCAAAAACAAAACTGCTAAACAATTCTGTCATATATTTTTTTTTTTATTTACGACGAAGGCATTATAGCACAAGCACAACCCTATGAAGTCTGCAACTGCAAATGCAGTAGCCGAGGAGTAGCGTGGGCGCGGCGCCATGCTATCGGTCTCCACAATCTTTATTAATTATTCACCATTATTATTGAAACTGTCCGCCGTTTATAGACACCGTCTTCTTGTTCGCTAGCAAACGCTAATTTGTAAACGATTACGCCTATAAAATGCTTAACGTAAAGCAATAATTTTTAATGCCTCGCTGCCTTTCATACACCGTGTATCTAAATATAGTTATCGATGTAAGCTAATAGACGAATCGCTCATGCAGCAAAATAAGGACGTTATTACAAAAAAAGGTTATAAAACTTTTGATTTCTATAAGTACCTAGTACTAGTAGTCACTAATGAATAAGAAAATTTTATATAAATAAACCTCTTTGGAGATGGCAAACATTTAAATTGCTTTGTCTTCCTTGAGATATTTAATTTTAACTACCGTTCAGTCTCTAATGTATCACTACGGGATATTGGCAGAATTTCTATGCATAACTAAAAAAAGCCTTATTTAAAAATGAACCTGTCAATATTTATTTAATGGTAAATCAACAGTTATCTCTAATAATGCATTCTAGGTTTAAATGACGAGAAGTTGACCGAAAAGTCTAACATCGAAATGTCTAGGTAAATATGTAGTGGTTGATAAATACTTGCCTTAATATATTCAGATGTTCCTTGAACATAATGTTAGGACAATGTGTTTAGTGTGTTTGTATATTCATTATCCGTGTATGATGACAGTGGCGCCGGCGCATAACACCGAGTGGCTACACACGAAAATTTAATTCAGTAAGTTAAATCAAAATCAGTATAAAGTTCCACCAGAACAGAATCGATATTTTATTACGTCATAATGTTTTTCATTATGGCATTATTATCGTTACAAATATTAACAATATAATACAATTAAATGAAAAACGACCTGAGGCTGTAGGTTTTATAAAAAATAAATCTTATTAGGTCTTGCAATTCCAAAAGCGGCTAGAACGCAGACATTTATTTGCTACAAATTACAAAATCCCAGTTTCAACATGAATACTTCAAATCGATTGAAGTAAAACAATTTTGGGTAATCTTGTTAACTGTAGATCCAATAGAAATTCTTCTTGATGGCATGATCAAATGCTTTCATTAAGTAAGGACAACGCACGGTTGATGTTAAACAGATTTTTGAAGTAACTGCTTTGTCCGTTATATTATCTTTCTACTGCCACTAATCAGTTCATACAACAAAAGGTGTTAATAATAGCATCTAATACAAAAGGTTAAATCTTCCTTATGATTTGTAACAGTTATAACACTGGCGTTGTCAGTGCAATTTTTCGAATGCAAATATACTGATTGTCATCCTACTGTGCTTGTCTGCCGTCGTCGGTCGCCAAGTATGCAAATATTACTGTATTTGTAGCTAGCAATACAACTACCAAGTATTACAAACCAACAGATTCAATTTCAATATTTATATCCCACACGATATCCATTTGTATTTCGTCGAGAGTTATGTCAGCTTTTAATTATGACTAAGAATTAATAGTTTATATTACTTTCAAATTCTGTATGTTTATTTGTTCTTTTCCGACGCAAATTTTGCTATAGATTTTTTGAAATACAGAATTAATAGATGGACGTAATAAGCTTGATAAAATGTCCAACAAGATCCAAATCACCTTTTTTTAAAAAAAGGCCAATTAACAAATAAACATAAAAACTTATTTGTTGTTTGTTTTGAACTGTCGTCATTCAGTTTAATATCTTGGTCCGTATGGGGTACACCATCAAAGTGAACCCGACCATGTCCCTTATAAATATTTTAATTTGACCACACTGACTCAGCTAAAAGTCGACCTACCTTTGTATTGTTTATATCTTGTACGATGTTATTAAAACTAACCCGATTTCTCTTCTGTAACATACATCGCATTCTTTGTTATTTATGATATTTATTTGTGTGCATTTTGTTTCAAATACAAACTCTTTTCTTTCCGAAAGAGTACAGAATGATGCGCCACCTACTTATAATTCTGTAGCCTTAAATATCATTATTAAAATTCGGTGTTATTTATAATATATGTGTCGCTGCCATAATTATGTGTCCTTTAAAATGATTACTCAAGAAATAATATTTTTACACAAAAGATAATAACTCCCTTTATGAGTTGCGTGTAAGCCTATCATTAAAATCTGAATATTTAATACAATCTTCGGTTATTATAGAAATTATCATTGAATAATGACCATAGTTTTTATTTAGGAAACATTAGGTCTAAAAAAAGTCGAGTTTTGTTTTATCTTGCTCTGCATTTTATGAGAAAACACATTCTATGATATATTATAATTGAATTATGTATCGTCAAACAAATAAGGAAGCTTCTAACAATAGATATGCAATGTTAGCGGCGAACCAAAATATTGAAACTGCGCCAAAAGCGCCGAATAATCTTAATTCCGCGACAAAATCAGACCGTGACTATTGTGCGTGGCATTTGAAGATCTGAATCAAAAAAGGAACGGAAATCGGCCACCACAATGTCCTTAGAGGATGAGTATGATTCACGTGAAAGCTCTCGACTTCGTTACGAAGTTGAGTCACAAGTCACAACACTTTATCTGACTTTTACTGCTGCAATGCATTTGTGTTATACCATTTCCGTTAATATCCATACCAAAGCATGTTCTTTTGTTTCGTATAATTAATTAGAATGCATGAATATAGTTTATATAGCTGTTTTCAGTAATTTTTATTTTTAATAGCTCCACACATGGTCCAGCTTCCTGATTGTTGAGAAACTAAATCATAATAAATACATATTTAAGAAGACTTTGTTTATTATGGACCAATTAAATCCACGAACAGCTACACTAAAGTATAAAAAAATCCTTTACAAATATTTACTGATAACATTGTAACTCTATAAAATCAAATCACAAAATAAAACAATTTCAATAAAGTTCTGTAGCGATGAAAATAGTTTTTTTTTCACGTCGAGAGAAAACAACTAATGTAAGATTCTCAATTTTGTAGCGAATTTATTGGTCATCATAAAATAACTTGCGTCATAAACCTATAAAGCACTTATCTGCAAACTGAAGTATAATGAACCCATCGTCCAGGAAAATACGTGGATTATTGTTAAATGCTGATAAATAAAAACGACCACACGGCACCTCTAATGCGATTCAGAGATAAGGAGACAGAAAACATAGAAACTCAATTAAGAAAAGGTGTTCTTATCAGAAACGGCGAAGATAGGACTTTAGAAGAAGGGCACAAAGGACGAACGGACAATGTTGGCTTATACACTCTTATCGTAACCTCTCATTTGTCGCCGACATTCCGGGAATGGCGTCGGCGGATGGCCTAATTGACTTAGTCGCCCACACTGCATCATACTGCCATTAACAAGCGTCTCTAGTAGCCCCTTTTGTTCTCTACTTGTCTCAACAGGTACATTTCTACCTGTACTCGACACGTCTACTCGAGATTCGCCAAACACGGGCGGCGATTTTTTCAACAACAAATTCTTAAGGGAAATCTACCTGCTCCGATTTTTATCTCTTCTGGTGGGCTCGCTTCGCTTTCATATTATTATTTTTGAATTTGCCTCTAAATGCCTGGGCTAATTGCAGTCGTGCCATTAGTGTGTCGGAGTAAGTGATTAATAACTTCTAGCGTTGATATTGTATCTAGTAAATTACTCGAGTTTACTACTGACGCTGATTTTTATACCTTATTTGGCTGGCTTGTACCTACCTGTAATTACTTTAAGTGCTTATACAGGTCTACCACAGGTTTAAGAATTAATTTATTTACTTTAAAGACAGAATATGTATGTATGTACACGTTAGAACTTTTTGCAATTCAAATACTTCTTCTAATCATGATTTGTCGTTTAGTTTATGATTTTCACGATTATGACTGGCGCAATAGAATATCGATAGTTCCTTTTCCATTAGAGTGGTTAAATTTTTTGTCTTATTGTAGTTGACTTTGGGTTATGTTTACCGATGACTCACTAGTACCTGTCGCATCTGTCGACGGCAGTTCAAACGCCACTTCATCATAAACTGTCACTTTACATTCCTTGGACACTCATAATGGAACTTCAAAAGAGTTTGCGTTATTATCTCTATTTAATTTTTAAACTTTAATAACATAATACACTTAACAATATCATTGAGTCAAAAGTTAAGAGCTAAAGATTATAAACATTATTCATTCACATTAACGTAATGCTTGGTTTAGTTTTAATAACCCCCTCGCGATACCATTGCAGGATCCCCATTACAAAATTTGATATCCGGCGACCTGTATCGCTGCAGACGGCTATAAATTTACTCCGGGGAGAGACTGATATGGCTAAAAGCATCGGAAGAGTAAAAATAGGACCGCCTTAAGTTAAGGTTCGTGTTGCTTGATAAGACCAACTTTTTGTTGCACCGAGGCGACTCCCAAAGATAGCGGTGTCTGGAGCCTTGAGATAATAAAATACAGTCGATACTTAAGAGGTTTGGGTACCTTCGAGATTAGAGACGTGGGTCTGTTTATACAATGCCGTTACAGTCGCTTATTTGTCTTACCTGATTACAATACCAGAGATTTTTTGTGCTCCCAATAAAATTGGTATCACAACGGCTCATATATTTTGATGATTGCTAATGTTATAGGATTATTTCAGATTGCATAAAACACTATGTTCCAAATAGCATCGGCTATTTTTCACTGGAGTATGGTCGGTTTCTGTTATCGAGACACAATTTATGTTTTTCGTCTTTCATATACACCTGCTGCGCATATAAATAGCTGATAATACGAGGTTTCATTACGCATTCGAACGCAGTAAAGTGTTCTCAGCACCGTGCACTTGAATCACCTGGTTTGCTTGTTTAGTTAATAGATGTAGGAACACTTTTTAAGTGTCCATTGTCAGTCTTTTATTTATTCTTTGGCGTTTCTCTCGAGTGGTTTGGCTGGAGATTCAGATAGGTGTTTGATTTTAAATTTTCTCACGCTAGCTAGCGTTGTGTCTCGTACCTTTCTTCCGCTTCGTTATTTACTGTTGCAATAGGTGCACTAGATCGGGCTACATTATTGTTACTGTCTGAATCAGATATTTATCACTCCATTCGAAACATGTAACGCGTCAATATTAACGGAATAGTTGCTTTCGCACATAATACTTTTTACGATTCTCTTCTCGCTCTGGCGTATTGATATCGAGAAGGACGGTCACGTTTCGAATCATGAAACCAAATAGTGATAGCAACTTTATTGCATAGGATTAGAGTGTGATTTCGTTTATTTATACGCTAACACTTTCAAGTATCGTAATGACTCGCTACGGTCGCATGAGCGCATTCAGAATCTACGTTTTCTATAGAATAGTCATATATTCGCTTGCGTTGCTTCTCGAATGTAACGTCTAGCTGTTGCTTTTAAGGTACACAATTGCCTGTATACGAATGTCGTTTGAAGGCTGTGAGTGTGCGAGACTTATCCTTGCGGCGTCGTCGTTGGCGCCGGCGCCGCACTTACGACTATTTTTTCCCTCGCAGCGCCACATTGTACTCATAATTTATTCATTAAAGCTATAATTTATTAGCGTTTTATATTACGACTGGTAATATTCTAGTTTGCAACCATTGTTGTCATTATATTGTTTTTTTGTGTCGCGTTTGGCTTGGGCGTGGGCGTCAACGCGACGCTCTCAACGTTTGGCTCTCGTGTAATTAGCACTGCATGTCTTTTGTTATTGTGAGAACCTTTTGTGAAACTGGCCTATTATAAGTCTATCAAATCATTATAAATAACGATTGTCAGGTCACCGTCTTATTAGCAATTTGGATGCGATTTATAACTCGATGACTTAAGTGGATTGAATGGAGTTTAATATTGCCTGTAGTCACGGAACTATAAACCAAATCTTAGGAATGTAATTGAATGGTCATTATAAAAAAAAAATACATCACGTAATTAATGTAGGTTATGCTATCTATTTAATCTATAAAGTAGGACGAAATGTTGAAAATCTCCTGGACAAATTCGAAAACTCGGATGAATGGGTGTTCTAAATCAGTGTATTGATTTATTAATGGCATCTCGATATAGCTAAATACAACTAAAATCATTTACTACCAAATTACATGGTTTTGCTGACAATTGCGTGAGTTTGTTAATTATTACAAGACCTAATTAGTAATGCCATAGAACCTCGACCGTAGTCAATGTCGCAGTCAACCTTGTAACCTAAATTAGTTTGCGCTATTTAGATTATTGCTCCGCAGCATGGAACATTGTTGAACGTCCCGTGACTCAGAAATTTGGTATAGAACATGCACTTGAACCAATATGCTTTTAATTTTAGACCACTTAATGCGCAGGCAGGTCTCTAAAATCTGCTACTGAATCCTGGGAGTATTATAATGATCAAGGAAACCATAACACAATTTTTTTGAGTATCGATTTTAATTTTAATTTGGTAGTTATATATAAATGAAGCATAAAAATTTGTGAAAGAATTTTCGTATAATAACTTGTCTGTTAGTTGGAAAAATGTTAACATCGAAAAAGATATTTTTAAACTAGCCATGGAACATCTTCAAATAGAACGCGCTAGAAAAGGGAGGCAAGATATTACCCTTCGAAATACATTTCCATATTTATAAGATCCTTCAAATTTTATAACGTGTCCGTTTGTTTATTCGGAATTGTGACTGTTTAGGGGTGCGCGGCGGGTCTCTTTATAATGGACGAATAGTGTGCGCAAGCGGCGCGTGGCGACAGATGTGAATGTAAACTAAAAAAGTTCAGTACCATCAACATCTGTGTTGAAAAAAGCCGTTAAAAGGATTTTACTAGGATAACTAATTCAAAACAGTTCGTTATTTAAAATTCAAAAGGTTTCTTTCTTTATAATTTGTTTGTATTAATTAGAGCAAAGGGGTTTTAATAAGGATCTTCCGACTTCAATAAGTATTTTAAAAAAGTCGCGCTAGAATTTTCTTGCGAAATCATAGCAATTCGATATTTAAAATTGAAGTTTACCTTTTTTTTATACAAAAGAGGTTTTAATTATAGTCGGAAACCAATTTTATCGATCAGGATATCAACTTGCTTGCGAGTAGCAAACTCTTCCCACGCTATTTTCTCTGTAATCCAGTGGATTACGAAATCTGTTCTAGATCTAACCTATTAATTTGAACTATCAGACACCATAATTGTCGACTTATACGTTGTTTCGGTATAGGCATTAGCAATAAGTTAGATGGCAAACTAGATACTTAATTTATAATTTGCTCATTAATTCAGCTAGTCTAGTTATGTGTTGATTTATTAACCAATATTGACATTCTTTTATTTTTAATAATAGGTATAAAAATCAGAGCTCTAGAATAATATCAATCTACAAATAAATTATTAGTTATTCGACAGGTTGGCGTAGAAAGTAAAAAAAATATATATCATTTTTACTAAGTTTTGTCATAAAAATTTGCTTAAAACTTTGATGGAATAGATTTATCACATTATACGCATATTAGATATAAAATCAATTCACTAATCAATATTTCGAACACTGAACCTCCTTCTTTGCGATTATGAAGTATTATAAAAAAGTTTTTATTTAGCTTGTCGTGCTCACCGTACCCAACATGTGTTTATTTATATGGTACAGTAGCGCTGTAAATCGGTGGCTTGTTTATAAGTTTTATATTAGACAAGCTTCAACAATAAACAAATGGCCTCTGCATGTGACCTCACTTGAAGTTATGAAGTTTATGTCAAGATATCAGTAACAGATTCCAGGAAAAATTAAATCCATAACACGGTGACGCCTATTAAGTTTATATAAAATTAATCTAAATCCGTCTTATGGTAAAACGAGAACTAACTGTTGTATGTACCAGGTTTAAGGCCCAATCTGAACGAAATAAGCAACTTGTGATAATTTGACGTTTTCTGTAATGTCATTGTCAATTTGCTTTACGTTGCCGATGGTTTAAACTTTAGTGTATGTAAATATAACCCTGAACAAGACTTTTGAAGTAATTTAAATCAAGATTCTGCTATAAAATATAGATTTTGCATCAGTCTTTAAAAAAGAAGACAACATACAAAAATTGGGCCTTGCCTCATAAAAAAAACCTACTCAAGATTTGGCAGTGTGGCTAAGTTCCTTTGCCTGTCCCAATGGACGAAACAAAATACTATTAAACTTTAGTCTTCGTTCTTGAAATCAGCGTGCGAGCTACTCGGCCACAGTTCGTCGTTCATTATATTCCCAATGACTATTATTTGGTTGGTTAACTTAAAACAGATATTAATTTCTAACAACTTTCGTTAATTAATTTTCTTTTTTTTTTCAGGTAAGCTTCTAAACTTCGCTTTAGAAAATGTGTAAAAACTTAATAAGTGTCGTAAGTTGCGCCTCTTTCTTTTACCTTTTTGCCTACATAAGTAACACAAAACACTAAGAAAAGCAATGTTTTAAATTGTCCTCTTGAGTGCAATAACAATAAGTGTGCTTTAAAAGCTTTTCTAAGTCCAAGGGCTTCTTTTGTTTAAAAAACAAAACATTTTCGCAGTGTCCGTAAAATAAGAATTAGCATGCCATTATATTGTCGTCGGTCTCGTGACGGAATACCGCAAAGTTTTAACACGGTGACAATCGACAAACGGATCTCCGACGTATTGTTTTTGAGGCGCCACGGACGGTCGTGGCGCGGCGCTGCGGCGGCGTGGTTGCATCCGCTAGTGAAGTTTCATCATAACTATCGACTGTCGATGAAGTTTGAACATCTTCGTAATTATATCCGTGCCTAATTTAATTAATTTCGTTACATTTTATTGTAACAGTTCGTTCTTGTTTGTCAATATAAAATTCAGCTTTATATTGGCGGTGAGGTAAACATCTATGAAGTCACTTCCAATATAAGATAATACAAACAAATTAGCCTTCTTTGAAATCGAATTGCAGTTACTAATCTATCTTCATGGATATCAAAGAGAAATACATAACGACAGTAATATGACTCATTAATAACGAAGATAATTGTTAATAAAAGAACAAAATATATTACTTGTACGTGACAATATCTTACAGATAGAAGTTGAAATGCAATTATATACAATGTAATAAACGGCAAATTGCAAATTCATTTATACCACTGGATTTGTATTGGCAATAAAGTGTTATAAAATTACGCGATTGTCTATTTATCGATACTGCGATATGACTAGTCGTTTCGCTTGGCTTGACGACTGTCCCCATTCCAGCGGTGGCGCCTGTCTCGGTTCTCGATTAGAGGTTGCACGCACATCACTATTGTCTTTCACTTCGATACGATAATTGTTTTGATCGCGAAATGTCTAGTTACTTTTGGTAGCCTTGTAAATAGCATTAAATGGTAGGTATTTGATTGTAGACTGATATAAACATATTCTACAACAAAATACTGAGCTTATATTCCTAAGATCTGTATCTTAAAAAAGCAGCAGTCATAATTTTAACGAAAAGTCTCTATCGGATTAAGTGTTTGAGCTGTGGCTTGGTTGGTATTAATCATTAAGAGTTTTATTTAACAGCTCAAATTACATCCTATGACTGTAATTGTCTGCGACTAACTGCGGTGGCGCCACCAATCTTTGGCTGTCTGCCATCAAGATGCAAAGCGATGCACTCCATTAATCATGAAAAAAAAACTGTCTTATGCGAGTGTTAAATAACACTTAACTTCACTTTTCCGAGCTACCGGTGCACATTCGAAATTGGAGCAACGCCATTGTTTGAAATAAACATGAGTTGTTTTATAATAATACACCGAGTATTTAAACAAAGCAGTTTTCAAACAAAATGAAATACGGGTAATTAAGGTGCATTGAAAGTTAATTAATGTACGCATTCGGTATTCGTCTCGCTTTAACACGCTGAAATGAACAGGGTTATGGCACAGTTTGATGAAGGTGTGGAATTGAATTGCGATTATGACCTTTATAGTTTTTATAATATGGACACATTGAACCCTTGGCGAGCCAGTGAGTCCATGACTCGGCGTGCACTTGGCTCGACGCCACCGGTGACCTCATTGCGCTGCCGTTTTTGGCGCCACTCGTAATGATCACTATCACATCGATGACATGCCAAAAGCGAACGGTTAGATCGCTATCGATGTTTATTTGCAATATTAATGGGCTACACTAGTGCTCTGCAGTTAATTTTGAATTTCGAATGTTTGAAATCGGTGTTCAACTGTGAATTAAAGAAATTGAATAAAACCTCACCGAATTTTTGCTTCTTGCAAAAACTGAATTGAAACACTCAACTGAAGCCTGTATTAACGCCCACTATTATAAATAAAAGATCTTGTTATAATTTTGTCGGTAATAAATTAACTACGTTGACAGGCATTTCTTAGCGTGTATTTTATGAGAATGAGTCATGTTCCCTGTTGTCTAGGCACATTTTAAAAGCTTCAAGTTTTTCACCGCTGCCTATCTAAGTTTTTTCATATAAATACTTAAATTTACTTCTCATTGAACTCTTTTTTTTAATTTATGTCAAATGGTAAAATGAAGTATCTGTATGAAGAAACTCACTACCTAAGACTGGATTCAAATGTCGGTCTATCTTATAAAAATGTTTCACTTCACGCTCACAACAAATAATATTCGCAATCTATTTTAAAATTAACAGAAAACTTTAATTTCAAAATAGATAAGTAAAGCTTAAAGAGCTGTTAATTGTGATTTTAAAGCATCAACATTATCGCGATAATGAAATTATATGTTTAACAAACTTTATTGACCATTGAATTAGCACAAGAGGCGGACTTAATGCTAATAGTATTCTCTACCAGTCAGCCTTTGGTAAACAGAAAAACATGATGGCGGCATAAATTCAACTAACAAATTTACTACAAATTAATTAATTTATATACAATTACATAATTATACATACGTAAAATCAAAAATATTATTCCTACACGACGCTGGAAAGCTAACACGTAGTAACCCGCAAAATCAAAAGTGTATCTTCAGAGCAGAAAAGCTTTTATTTTTCTTCGACAAATGATTCCTATAAACGTGGTAACAAATAAGGTGTTCCTAAATCAATTTATAGGTTTTATTTAAATGTAGAGATTTTCCACTCTATCCATTTTGGTTTTGCAGGTTACTACGTTTTTGCTTTCCGGCGTTACATAAATACGGATACAAATAAATGAAAGAAATGATGATCATAAACATTCCAGAAAAAAACTGTACGCATTCAGTTTAAGGATGAATTTGTTGGAAGATCGTCTGATGGTGTAGGGGAAGCCAATTTCACAATACTCTTATTTTAGTTAAAAAGTATTAATAACCTCTGATAATTCGATGAACATCCTAATTATTTCATGTTCATTCGCGTTGCCCAACCCCCATAATGTGTTTAGGTCAGAAAACGGGCAGATCTATCAGTCAATCTGTCACTGGCCGTTAATGCACCGTTGCGACACTTGTCTTTTCTCTGTTATGTTTTAACTGCGCTGCCCGCCGACCAGGGTACGTATAAAATTCCCATTTGATCATATGTCTGGCATTACAGGGTTGACAATAAATGAAAATTAAATATTATCTTACTTTTCTTAATAATTGTACCAAATTTTTTAGTAATAATAAACGTGTTGTATCAATAACATGAACAGCATAAATGTATAAGATTATTGGATCAAACATTAAGAAATAAAAAAATAATAATACACGGCACGCACACTCACACAAACTCGGGCTTTCAAATAATTTTATACATTCCGAAGTAAGAACATTTACCTAATGCAGCTTAAAAGAGAGACTGTACTGGAATGTATATTTTTTTAATGATTACTTTATTTTGATAATATATTAATTCTTGATAATTTTGCAATTCAAACTCATTAATTCTCTGTTTATCCAATAAATCAAAAATTTTTTGGCCGGTGCAACCCGGCCGAAACGTCGGCGCAGGTCAATGTAAAATCGCGTCTACCCTATATTTTAGGTATTTAAATAAAAAATGTTTTCAATGAAATATAATTTTAAAAATAGATTCAATTAGCAAACTCGAGTTTGTTACAACCCTACGTATTGATTTGCGATGAAGTAATTTATCGTTCAGCATTTGGCATTCTAAACATCGCCGATTCGTTTTACAGCTGCGCTTGCGTCGTGAAAGCGTAGAATACCAAGTACACATCCAATAGTTTTAAAAGAAGCCGGTAAGTTTAAAGTAAAATTAGATGAAGGACACTTTTTAGATACTATAAAGCAAGGTCCCAATCTTTGCGTTGAGGCTCCTCGAACTATATATTTTCTTGACACTTAAATTTTTAATATATAAAAAAAAGTTGATTATTTAAAACACTTTTAGTTTTAATACAAACAAACTAACTAATGAAAAGAAAATAAAAACACGTAGAATTAGTATATTCTTTCCGCTGTTGTGATTTCTTAATTATTATTTTTAATGTTAAGCTAGTTGTCTTTGTCTTTATTCAAGATTTATGCACTATATCTCTAGTAAAATTCACAGAAACGCGATTTAAGTTTGCAAAGAAACAAAGTTACATAGAACAAATTACAGATTCCTTTGTCGTTGTTGTTAAAGCAATAAATGTACGTCAAATGTAAAACATAATAATAATAAATAATACTTCGTATGTCTGTGTATTCTCGTTCAAACAGCGAGCTTTATTACTGTCGGCTCTCAACTGTGTTTATAGACGGACAAACTCTCCAATTACTGGATTTGGATATTATTTTATTAACCTTTCTTAGAGCACTATGGTTTAATTGATTTCGCCGTAAAATCATAAATTACGCTACGTTACTCTTACTGTCATTCATTTTATCGTTTATTTAAACTTAAATGATTAGACATTTTATAATGATAAGCCTATATCGTCACTAAGAATAAGCGGTTCTATGGCTTCATCCTATTAGACTTGGATAACATTTACAATTTAATAGCAGAAATATATGAATATATGCGCGTATTAAAAATGGTAACTATCTTCAAAGCGATGAAACAAATAAGTCAGAGATTATAGATAATTTTACTCGATGGACCACATAATAAAGAGCTTCATAATGTCTACCGTGTACAGACCTAGAATATAGAATGCCTTATATGAAATATTGAAATTCCTTCTTAAATTATTCCTAATTGGGGACGAATAGTTAATTCTAAATAAATTCAGAAAATTCGCTTGGCTTAATTCAGTGTGCATTAAAATTTCATGAATAATTTCAAAATAAGTTCAGTATAGTTTTAGGTATACTCTATATTTGGTTACTTTCTTTTACGGAAAAACATATGCCTGCATATTTAATTTTTTTTATTACGCATTCAGTTGTTGCCATCCCTACACGGAACATATATCCCGTAATTTTGCGAAACCGCGAACTGTCTAGTGTAAAATAAACAAGTTGCGAGCATTGGCCAACCCATAACTAACGCATTCGCATAACAGACTGCGTTTACTCGACTTATGCTGTATTTCATTCGTATACCAAGTCGCATCTATCTATATATTCGTACCAGATTCATATCTTCATACCATTTATGGGTAGTTAAGGCATGAGGGTGGATCATGACCATCCATGCTGGCCCAACGCAGCTTGAAGGTTATTAACGACTGTAAATGCAGCCGGGGCCAACGGCTTAACGTGCCTTGCGAAGCACGGAGTAATGATATTTTGGACACCCATCCCGTGACTGATTCATGCGAAAGTTTCTTAACAACAAAAATCGCGAACCGCGGCATTTATCCACTACGCCACCGAGTTACTCCACCCATCGAGGTACCGAGAATCTATATCTTCGTACCTATATGTTCACGCCCCACTTCGTACATATATGTATGCCTTGCGAGGAAGGCAAACAGGACCGAGTGCCAAAAAGCATAGCTCTTTCAAACACATTTCGTTCATTACTCTTTACATATATGCTCGCTGTAATTTATGATTTCTGACATCACCTTCCATTACAACGCGATCGATTTGATCATGAAAGGTGTGTCTTGGCCTTCCGCGGCTTTCACATACTTCCGCTTTACGTTGTAAGTAGTCTTGTTTTTCTTTTACCCGGCATTCTTTCCACATTTCCGAACCAACGGAGCGTACCTCTGGAAATATTCTGAGAAATCGTACAGCACTTCAAATATATTAACTTACTGAAGTTTTTCATGTTCTAAAAACAAAATCGCGTCTGAAAGAAACTGGTTATCTCAAAAAATACGGAACGGTTCACTAATGACGGAGTAATTTATAAGAAAGAGTGTAGAAAATAGAAAACTTACACATAAAATATTTCAGACGTTATGAATCTTTTTTAGGTCCAAACCTCCCTAATTTTTAACAACACGTTCAAAGTTTTTGGATTGTGTGTTTGGGAAAAAATATAAGATAAACAAAATGTCCAACGTCTTCTCGTTTCTTTACGGGCAATTTTACAATTATCAAATAGTTAGAATATGATTTTGTCAATTATTCTGCGTAATAGTTAACTCGCACACAAAAAGGAGATAGGTCTATTTCATCTTCTTTATATCACAGATATTATTACACTGTTATATTACCTAATAAGTAATATGTCTCTGCATCTCTGTCATTGTCTGTTTTTTAAACTTATAGATAGGATAGGAAACTTCTTGAAAAAGATATGACGGGTCGGTTATAATAAAACTGTCGTTAACAACAGAAGAAGTAGTAAGTCATTCCTATATAATTGCGGCGGAGAAGCGAAGTTTTCAAGAAAAATCGATAATGATTAAGACAAGATCAAGAGATTACAATAAAAATTGGAGGATTATTCATATGACATCGTTCAGTGAAGTATATTAACATAATTGGTATGCAAATTCTAATGAGCAATTTTTTTAAGATAAATATTAATTACGTTCTCGTCTTTTACGATTCAACAGAACCTGCTTTTAATTTGTGTTTCTTAATGTTCTACTCTGGAATTCCAATTTATATGTTTTATAGCATAATGTATATAATTTGACGGCTTATATCAGAACATCATTGATCTCCTTAGTACGAAGGGGTAGTTGGTATGCTGGAATTGGCGTTGATGTTTCTGTTTTCTTGTGGCTGCTACAATTCGGCAACTTGAGGACTTGGTAAATGATATATTTTAAAACCGATGACTGTGGACTATTTTGATTTAGCATCACATGCAATGTCATTGTGCATAACTTTTATTTATGATTTTTAAAATATATATTTATGAATGTGTGACCAAAGAGTTGATCGGTGCACGGTATCATTAATTTCATCTCTTGACAGCGGCTAGCTGGACCATGGACCATTGCGGCAAGCGAGACCCGTTAGGTATTTTAAACCGGACCACAGATAACGCGTATATAAAGACGAAACCTTGTTCTTAACGCGATCGACTCTAAATCATTATGTTGCTGTGTGTAACCCACATGACTAGCCAACGTTATGATTGCCAACAATAATATTATATAATCTATAATAAGTACCTAAGTAAAGAGGAAATATGTGTAATTTAATTTGTAATTAATTATCTTAAAGTTAACGTTTTATTTTAAAGTAAACATGCGTTATATTTTTGAAGCTAAAGGTCCCATACGAATTTTCAGCTAAACCTAACGTAATTTGTTTGGACTATTTAATCCTTAAATTTATGTGACCAAAATATGACTTCAGTTACATAAAATAGATAAAAAAATTAAAAGGAAGTTTGAACTCTCCGCGTTGGAAAATATACTAAAATAGGTTTGAATTACAGTCCCTAATTAATACGAGTTAGTCGACTTCAGGATTACATATATTGGCACAACCCAAAAATAGGTATATGAGGATACGGAAAATAAATTAAATTACTTTAGCAGTCTAAAAAGTTCGATGTACTTTTATCATACACAAAAGGCTTACTATTTATTTCGTTGGCTTTAACATTTATTTTTTTAAACTTATATTTTCTTCATAATACAATACTTTCTTAAAGGTAACAACCCTAGATATGAGTGAAAGACTGTGCGTTTCATATGATAAGAGTACTTGTTGCAAGGTTGTTCAAAACCGATGCTGTAATTAACAGATGCATATAATGATCTATTCTATTTACTTATTAATAACGTCGTACTTATATTATACTTCGAATAATTGTATACTGTTTTCACAACTAATACTACTAATTGTTGGAGCATCTTTACTACGTATAGAAATGGGAAAAACCCACCTAGAAAGATTCCTGTAAATTGTCGAAATTAAAATGTTTCAAAACGATCGGCTTTTGTTCAATATCGAACTTCAGGTAGATAGTATAATGACAAAGTGCAAGTACTTCTATTGAGATCAAAATCAACAAAAATTGAGTCCCAGGTCTACCCATTAACATAATCTATGGTTCGATCTGCATTGATCATAACCTTTTTCATATTATCTATAGCTTTATAGATAATCAAATTGAATTATTACAACTCCCTGTGAAATTAATCATCGCGACAATAAGATTTAGCACATATACAATACGAGTTTTACGAGTTAGAAAGCAATTAACAGATCTTAATTTAAATTAACATTATATTAAAACTATAGTCACAATGAGTGATAACACTTCACCGCCCACGTTTTTATTTTTGATTAATAAGACTGCATTCCGACGAAAGAATTTAATTAGTTAAGTATAGAGATTTATGGGATTGCTTATGACGTAGGATTTGTGTTGAATAGTCTTAAAGCTCTGTTTAGCTCATTGGTGCGGTTGAATATATTTAATAATAGATGTTTATCTGCAACTTTTCCCGCGTGTGTTAAGGCAGAGTTTTCGTGATCGGATCGAAATTTCCGAAGAAATTACTTATTAGATGGAAAGTAAGAAATTTTATCATCAGTGCTTCGAACACAAATAACAACTGTTTTTATTGTAGAAATAACAGACTGAACATGGGTATATTGATTTTGCAATGTTACGCTGAGTTGTGTTAAAAGTCATATAATAATTAGTTTCAGAAAAATTATAAGGAGATATGTCATGAATTGTTAACATAATGCAGACGAATATTGCCCCTTTTTTATGCACGCTTAAATATAGGATATTGTTTGCTTTTTTTTTATTTAGCTCATCTGATATTTGATTTTAAATTGAAAATAAAACCGAGACAATCTATATTTATACAATTCCGGTCGTTCTCTTTCGATTTTCATCAGTAAGAAATAGAAAAAGTTGATAAATAAGCTGATGACAAAAAAACTTTACGTGGTTGTCCTTGGGTTAGTTCAACAACTCATGTGTATTTTATTGATCTATATGTTATCTGTATCTCACATATAAACTTTTCGATAATAACAGGTGAGGGTAGTTTCGTCGAGGATTGTGCAATGCTGTATAACTAAAATTTACAATTAAGAGTCAATTTTAAATGGGAGAGTATTATAATTCGCTATAAATTAGCTGTTGTTTGCGAGTGTTACCTATGCGCCGTTGAACTTTCCCCATATCCCAATAAAATACTATCAATAAATGAAATTTAGATTAAGCAAAGTTGTAGATTATACGACCGCTCGTTTTTAGCACACTGACATTTAATAATTTTATTTTATAAACTTTTTTAATACATACAAATATATAGTATTCCAAAAAGTATAGTTATATAAAATCAAAGAGTATAATGAACCTGGTATCAAAAGCTATTTACATATTGGAGCACAGTTATTCGTGAACAAAACTGATATAAAGATTTGAGTTTATTTTTGTAATATCAATATCGGGTTTTCTTAATTTTTGCGTGCTTTCTCTAATTATTAATAATTGGATGCATCATAAATCCATCGGTTTTACTATTTCATTTGCATTTGATTGATTTTGATGTTGGAATATTTGAAGATCTAATACTTATAGTACCGTTTTCCTTGTGAACGTTTTCTGATATTTACATACAGATTGTATGGCTGTATGAATTATTGAATGTTGATTCATTAGTCATCCATATTGGCCTATCAATGCCACTGTTCGAAATGCCCTTCCCACTGGAAACCCAGTACGGATTAAGGAGTAAACAACTGCAGTCGTGGCTGAAATCAACACCTTGAAAATTGTGTGGTCACTCATCTTAAGACTGACTTTTGCTAAAGTCGCTTAATATTTAAAGGCGCAGATCGGACACGTTAACTTTCTTATCTACACGTCATATATTTAAAGAGCTACCTATATAGCGCAGTGTTGACCGCATTTGGTCTCAGATGCGATGCTAGAGCAGTGAGAATCAACTAACTACAAATGAATTATCTATATCTCCTCCGTACTCGTGAAGGTATGTGCCTTTGGTTTACACCCACCGCTCCCCACTGGGCTCGAATGGTAGATCTGTACCCTAGCAGTAGAGACATTAATAGACTAATTATTAAATAGTGACAAATTTTAAGTGAGTCGCTTAATGATAATTATAAGAGCGATTCTCTTACTTTTTGTTATTATTTTGTTTCCAGATGAGCAAGGAGTTTGACAAATCATATCACGAAAATGACTTCTATTACTTTTTTCATGAACTGCAGAGCGATTCTGTTAAAATTTTAACCGAATTCGAATTCACTCATGTTTCAGATTTTTACATAATCTCACGGCTGTACTTAATTATTTTTTTTGTGTTGAGTGTCTAATCATCGCTTGGTTGTACTCGTACTTTACAAAAAAAAACTTTTTCTTTAGATATTTAAAGATGTTTTTTTTGTTCGACATACAATGCATAAGCGGCATGTGTCCTCAACTCAATACATCAGTTATTACATAGGTATTATTTATTCAAGATGGCGTGTCAACAGTTAAAATACCCCCGTCATTACTTTCATATAAAGCGGCGGCCCTACGCATTAAAATAATCATCCAATCCGGCATATGTCTCCTCGAACTATCATTTCCCAACCGAGAATCGACCGACATCCGTCGATTAAAACCAAATTTGAGTCGGTAAATTGCTATAAAACAGGTAGATGGCGCCAAATTGATCTCAAATTACACACCGGGATACGTAACCTTTTTCATGCATGGGTTCGGTAAGTTTTCGAGCTTTTCGTCTAGCCGGTTCACGGATATCTCGATTTATAACCAATGACTTCCATTTTATATAAACAAAAAAAAAGAAAGAGCTTCTAATTTCAAATTGAAAAGTGATTTTTTAAATTTCTTTTACGTCTCACTTAGTTGTTTATAGATATTTAGAAAGTATATAGATAAGATAATTATTCGTCGATATCATCTTATCGAAAACATATTACTTTCCATTCCATGACGTCACATAACCAGGATAAATAATAATAATTTGTCCAAATTATACAGTAAACAAAGTCAATATTATAAACGGTATTATTCTGTTTCATTCTCCATAGCTGTTAAATAGCTAAATAGGTTCACTTGGAAAAAGGAGGATTCAAATCCAGTGTTGCGTGATACACCATTAGAGCACAAATGACAAACGACTAACGTTTACTGTCAATTAGCAAAACGTTCCAGCAATATTTCGACTATAAATACTGCGGCGTTTGATCGAGCCATATTAAACTTTACTGTGCTCAAAATAAAACATGAAATAAACAAAACTCATTCACATTGTAAACGTATGCTTACAATGTGAATGAGGTAGAACAAATTGAGTATGTATACTATTTTAAAAAAGGAATTGAAAAATGTATATTAACACGCAAAACGGTTTACTTAGCAAGAGAACAATGAAACCAGCCAGGAAATCAGAAACAAAGAGGATGAAATCAAATTAAAAAAAAATAATCACGCAACATAAAGTTCTCTATGAAGCACGCAACTAAACGAATAGTCCCTCAAATTAGAGTCTAAGCGAAATCGTGATTAGATCCACCTCTTTGAGACCCGAAAGGTCTTATATAGTTACTGGGAATATTCTCCTTTAAAAACTGCTCTTTAAGCTGCTACAGAAAACGTAAGCGAGTTTTGCGTTATAAAATTTTAAGTGCATGTACAGTCAGCATCTACTAGTAAAATATATTTGATATTGTTTTAGAATTTTGAGACTTCAATTTTGGTATTGTCTAGGAACATTATTAAATTTCAAGCTACTTAATCAGTTTTTCATATCTTAACGGATATTTGAGTAAAAAATACATACATTGATTGCGCTGTGGGTGGTTAGCGCTGAAACATTTGTGAAGATTCGCCTTTACTCATCAGCTGTCAGCAAATATTACGAACGTAGAAACAATTAATACTTCATACTTAATCTTTTATGAGCAAATGTTCTTTTATTTCTTAATATGGACATCAATATCATCTGTAGAATGCAACTTAATAAGGCACTCTTTGTACTGTATTTTATCTTATACTTATTTTATCGTCTGCTATTCTATACTGCGTCAATATCTAGGTATTTTATATTTGATTACAGCAAACCTTTTTTTGTAGATTTTTTTACTTCTTACAACATAAGAGATATATTGTATCTAATTTAACAAAATTCTCAAAAAAGATTTTATTCTATATTCTTAGTATTTTGTCTGTAACTGTACCGTGTATTGTTTTTGGTCTGTTTGATGTTCGGTCAACTCAACAGTCGGATTCCGATGGTGGGCGGCTACCCTGTAATCAGGCTATGGGAGCGAGCGGTCCATGGCCGATTATAAAGAGGGATTTTACGGCTCCTTCGTTAGTCCGTCAAATCATAGGCCCGTGTAGTTAATGGGTCCGAAGACGGGCCCTCGAACGATTTTGTGTCATTTGCGAGACTGATTTTATTTTCATTAAATTATTGTGTGCACGCATAGATGTATTGGAATTTGGGAACGTGTCTCTGATATCTAGAATTAGTGGATCTGCAATCGAAAAAACTGGTGCCGATTCTGTTGCTATTTTAATAGTTATCTACTGAATTAATAAACTCAGTATATGACACGATCAAAACTAAACTTTGTCTAGTTTGTACAACAGATTTTTTACCACTATGTGTACATACGGCTGTATTACAAATTTCTACAATGGATTTTAACCTCTATCCTCAATAGTTTAATGTTAAAAACCGAGTGGAGAAATTTATCAGTTTTGTACGTTGACTGTATTTAAATAAATAAATTCAAAACTTGGAGTGAATAAATATTGTTCTTATAATTATTCAAATGGCACTTGTAGGTTACAAGTTCATAAAATGCCTGTATTTCTTAAGAATTATGGTCAGTGTTATTTCAATTTTATCATTTCTTCATACATTTTCTACTATATTTTTTATTTATTTAAAGCACCTATTTTTGATATTCATTTATTATAATGTTATTCTTGAACCAAACATAAAACTAAGATGAAAATTCACTTTTATTACAGACATAATTTTAAACCATCCTATTTTGCAACGTTAAACCTTAATAGCTTAAATACGGAAGTTTATAAAATGACGAGAGATTATTTGCGTGCGACTTTATTGGCAATATTTCAATCATGGTAATAGAATTCGGAGCTGGAATGAATAGAATTTGAGCGGCTCAAAATGGACATTCCATTCTCATATAAGGTTTTTTCGTTTTATTTACATAGATAAACTTCCTACGAATTTTTGTTGTACTTTTTGATGATTTGTTTCTGTTATCGTACTTTATAAATGAAGTTTTTTAATAAAATTTATATTTTAATGATTATGACCGCCTATCAAACATATACACATTTCAAAAACTATTACCTAACTAGCTGTTTTCACGCGACTTCGCCGGTTTCGTTACCGTTACCCTACAAACAAACAAGTAAGAAACTATCTCAAAATACTTATTATTATAGATGTAATATTTACGGTCGCAGTGGATGATTAAAAAACAAATTCGGCAACTGAACGCAGTGCAATATCTCGTCGTCCCTTTGGTCTCGATTGCTATATACTTACATATTGTACATGCAGTAACCTATATAACTTATAAAACTATCGGATAATTTTGTACAGCTGTGGAGGGCGCCACCTGCTAAGCCGAAGCGAGTTCATCTTGTATTAATTAATCTTGGTATGCACGTACACATACATCTGCTCCTGAACTCGTTTTTAAGTGTTCTAGAGCTTCAAAGTGGCTGAAAGGGAGAAAACTATATATATTTACAAGTATATATATATTTACATTTTTTTTTGTAAATTAAAATTTTTGTTAAATCTCTACTCAGTCCTTTGACAACTTAATTTCTTGGAATTTAAATTGACAATTTTATATGTTATCCTATATCTAATACCTTCTTTATGTGGTCAAAATTCATTCCAAAATTACCATATTTTATTTGCGTTACAGAAAAATAACCGACGTAAAGCGAAAACAGTGTCGCTTGACTAATTAGTTTTTAGTTTTATTTGTGCATTTTCTTGCGTCGTTGCTTATATAATGCTGCGACCAATTTTTGTAGACACTGAATTTTATCACCAATAAAACTAAATGTCTTGTCTTAAATCTTGACGTACAACTTTTTGTTATGGATTCCTGAAAGTTTACAGGTGACATTAGTGTTATTTATAGCTCTTTTGTTATATTTACAGCACAAGGGACACTACAATGGGACTTTCATTTATTTAGCAACCTATGGTCATGATTACATATAATTTAAAAAACTATTTTTTGAATTATTTTAAATAGAAACAACTTTAATTACTTGTATATAAGATGATTAAATGACAGTAAGTTTAATATGCTACAAATTCCTTTAAAAGATAACACACATAATACTTATTTGATATGGTAGATTTTAGAGTGCTTACCTATATCCTCCTTAGTTTATCCGAATACCACAGTTTGTATGGAAAAGAAGAAAGTAGCTCTCAATCTTTTCTCTTCTATCAATATTTTTATAGTATAGTACTGTTATAGTAGTATTGTTTATCAAATAAGTGGCGAAGTACTCGCGTAGAGGTCGTTTAAAAATTTTAAACATATGTAACTTAATACATTTTAAAATAGGTCCTACTAAACTTTTGTATGTCACAAACAACAAGAAACAACGTCTTTTCTCTTTATAACAGGTATTACTGTAGATAAATAAGATTGAAAAATATCATAATTATCATTACAAAACAGAAAATTATAGAAACAGACTAAACCGACTAGACCCTCGGGCGGATAAGTGTCGTCACGACATCGTCTCGTCGGCGTATCGTCTCTTATAATTGCCATTCTTTTTGACCGAGGGTTGCCGCATTAGGAAACTTGATAAGATCTGCAATCTAGATTTCTATTTTAAAACTGGTAACTTGTCATAGTCGATTAGGAATGTCGTTAATCTTTTAACATATGACGAAGAAGAGGCATTCTCGTTAAAGAAATTTATGTATCTACCAATAAAATCTATTGATAATATCTGAGATATTATATATGTAAATTATTCCAGTATTAATTAATATTTTTCATGTATATGTTTATTACATTAAATTCGCACAGGTAGTTAAATATACCAATAGAAATCGATCACAATGTAATTAAGAAAGTGGTCACGTCAGTAGGTAATTTCGAGCCCTAAGCTGGCAGCACCAGGGGGTCTTGCTCGAACAAAAACCAGTTTAATTTCTTAATCATTAACCGAGACCGAAATTTTTATTGTACAATTAACTGCACATCAGTCTATATAAAATAATAACATTTGTCTACCTGATTTTATACCTCAATATTTGATGATGGTAGAGTTAAAAATCAACTGAAGAAATGTGACATTTGTGGTACACACGAAGATAAATTGCAATCAAAAACTCAAAAACCCGCAGATCACTAATGGGCACTTTGCGCAGACAAACACAGTGCTCTCATTGGCCGTCATAACATCGTAATGGTACAACGTGATCGTCAACGACCAATGAGAGCATTGCATTATTGACGTTCAGCGTCAACGTCCACGATTACATGACGTGCAGTATAAATGCGCCCCGCGATACAAAATTGACCAAATTGCATGTTCATTATTCATACTTTTTGGTTTATAGTACGAGTTCAGATATTCATACTTTTTGGTTTATATTTAAAAAAACATTTATGATTATTGTATTAAATTTAATGAACTATATATTTATTGTAATTTGTACGTTGTAACTAACATTTTAAAACAAAATGACGACCCTACTTCAAACACTAGCCGTACACATTGCACGACCATGATTACACAAAATTGAACGGCAATTTGTTCAACGATTTCGCGAGTTTTACGCTGACATTGTACAAGTCTTTTGACGTCGGCTTTTTCTTTGTATTAAGATAATAGTATGTTAAACATTGTCATTATCTAGTAGTTTTAAGGAGCAACTGAGTTACAGTTTTGCTACTCTGTAAAAAAATGAGCGTCGTACGCAACGTCGAACACAACGCTGTTACAGTTTAGAGGCCCATTTAAATGAAACCGACTTCATAAGGCAATAAAGGGTTTATTTTATTGGACCTCTTTTTTACACAGCAGCAAAGAGGTTTATAAAAAGTTATTCAGTCTAGGCTGTTACAAGCAACTGTGAAAGTCTAAAATTCATACCATTGATTCATAAATCTACGGCTGGAGATCTTGTAGAAGGACCGGCAAGAAACTCAGCAAGAGCTTCTTCTTTCTTCCTGTTTTATTTTAAGAAGATGACGAATTATATTACAATAAATTTTATATTAAAGATATAATAAATTTTATTAAAATCGAAGAAGAAGAAGAGAAGTTCTTCAGAAATTTTAGAAACTATATTTTGTTCAACTTGATAGCTAATTAGATAACTTTTATTGTTCATTAAAGCCTACCTTTGATTTTACTATATACTTTTTAGTTTTCATTTTATTACTAATCCACACTTGACAGTAGCTATATAATCACCATATCTTTAATAAATTACCCGGTCGTGATAGGTCATAAAATATATTTATGTAATAGTAAAATAATTCAGATCGCGGCTTGAGTTTCAGACCACCGCGGCGCTTCGGTGTGGCTTTGAAATGGGTATTTTCACTCAGCTTGGCTATGCCACGAGGCAGAAGCTTCAGCGGCTCACTGCCAACTAAATTAATTCATACAGTAATGATTTTTGTGTTGTCATATATTAGTTAATTTTAAAAATAATCAAAATCTTCTTTATTTAAATGGACTTCTTAAAAGTACTTTTGAATCGACCAAACTTTTTTTCCTTACCACTCTTGAAATTTCTTTTGGCTGATAAGAAGAACGCGTAAGAAACTCACCAGCTCTAATGGGAGTAATAACATTAATAAAAACCATGTCATTACTAGATCAATAAATTATAAATAAAGAAAAACAAACTATGATCTTATGTTATTTCCAACAGGTCGTAATAAACATTCGAATTCAGCTTAGTATTATTACAAACTACTTTAACTAGCATGTTACATATATTATTAACGCACCTGTATTGTTTATCTGTTGTTAATAATTGTGTGTGAGCAATAAAGTGTATATCTATCTATCTATCTATCTATCATTAACAGTTCTAATTATGTCAATAATCAGCTATCTAATTTATTATCATAAAATTGATAAAATAAATAAGTACCTACAATATACTAAAATATTTAATAGCATTTAAACTTTGACATAGATAAATAATTACTTAGTTACTGAAGGTGATTTGTTACGGAACAATTTGTGCTAATCTTGAAATAGCTGAATACCACTTGGGTTGAATATTTCAAATTCATTGCTGATAATTTATAAAAATTTCATAAATTATATTCACACAATGTCAATTAAATATAAACTCAAATAGAAATTACTTATACTAAAAAAAATAAAAACAGTAGGAATTAAATGTTTGATAGCCAATTTACATTGGTCTTTAAACCAATGACCAGTTATTAAAAATAAGCTATTGAGTCTACATGCGGGCCCTATTGAAAAAGACACAGGGAATGCCACAGATGCAAAACTTTTTTATTATAATAGTGAAGCACCATTTTCTTTTATTCTTCTTGTAACAAAATGTAACCGCTTCCTCTTATGACTCGGAGCACCCAAACTCAATATTTGTTCTAAATAAACGAGATCTGTTTGCCGTACAACGAAAAGTGGAGGCTGCGTTAACATGTTTGCGCCGCTACTTAAACCGGCGGTTTAGAAGTAAAATTGTTGATTAGCTTGCAGAGCACAGCATTCCTTGTTAATTTAGAAGGTATTTATTATACATAACTAGCTTTTGCCCGCGGCTACATCCATTATTTGTCTTCAAAAAGTATTTATTATACTAGCCTTCTATTAGCTAACATAGGGATAAAAATTCTGAATTTCTTTAACGGGATCCCATTTCCAATCCAAATCTGATCAAAATACACAAAATATTTCGGAAATTTTGATGCTTTATTGTCTTAATAAGATTAATTACTAGTATTTTTTAATATAGCTCAAGTCTTGTACTGTGAGTGTACTCGGGCTTTAAGACATAACACCAAAGAGCTGTCACTTAATAAAAACGACTTGATCAGCAATATTACCAAATACCGTTACGAACGCAAGGCTTATCTCCAGCAATTTCATTACCATACCACACATTAATTCACCCAATTAACACTATCTCCGATTTTTATTAGCTGATAGAGCTTTAAACTTGTGAAATTTCAAATTCTTTTGTTTGGATTTTAATTATGTAAGAAACGCATTAATTATTTTATTTTAGTGAAACGGTAAACATGTGTTAATTTAGGGAAAGTCACCTTATACTTGACTTGGAAAAGGTTATTTTGAGGATTATGGATTGATACCAACGACCTTTCGAAATCAGGGCGACTGCTCTATACACTGCGCTACCCAGGACCTAACAGGACTGACGAATTTATCATGCACTTGTTACTTTTTAAGTTCGTACCTCCAAATCCCATCTCAGAGTACCAGGGACAAAGTAGATTTTTTAAGCATTATTCATTAAGAATATTTTTCAGTGTAGCATTGAGAGTGGGAAATTGATCGAAAATAATAATAAATGTTTTATTTTAGAAGAACCACTTTGTTCCCTGTCTTATACACTCATAAAAATTTACATTCGCAAAAATCTGTAACATCTTTCACGTTTTATGAACGTAAATATTTTATAAAAGTTTATATATAATAAATAACTGTAACGAAACTTGAATAAGCAAACGAGAAACGTGTTGAGCAAAAGCGCCTACTATTTGTTTACGAAGGAGAATTTAACGTTATCAATATTTCAGTTTTTAACATTTTTTACGTTAAAAATTATAACACAACATTTGCAAATTTCGACGTAGAGTATTTAAAGTAAAAGGAACGCCTTTATGTAATCTTTGTCTGCAATAATTTTGCAACACTCCCAGAGAAGAATCATCAAACTAAAATCGTTATTTAGTATTTAATTAATAAATGGAAACATATTTACCTTTTAACTAAATTAAAGTTAATGACGGTTTTGTAAAATTTTTAATTATTGTGAATTATGTTTTAAGTATATCTTATAAACATTCTAAAAAAAACATCGCTAAAATTTCACAAGAAATCGTTTTGTAACTTAATTTTCTATGTCGATTCAGATATCACGGAACATGGTGATGGTACAAGACTTTACTATCTGTATTAATATTATAAAGAGGAAAGATTTGTCTGTTTGTTTTATAAAAAATTCTTTCACCTACGGAAAGTTACATCTTATGCTATATTTTATCCCGAAATTTTTAGTTTGTATAGAGAATTAAATGTTACCATAGTAACCATTGTTTATTATTTGTCATTGTAATAATATCCTTATTATATTAGTTCCCTAGGGACCACGCAGACGAAGCCGCTGGCAGAAAGCTAGTTATATTATAAAATACTTTTTACGTCACGCAAGACATCAGTATAGTGTAATACTATACTGACAGACAATCAATACCGAACACGACTGACTTCTCATAAATTGTCTTTTATTACTTTTATTATTCGAGATTGCTGATGTTATGGTAAGAGTACCGTGGTAAGAGCATCCGCAGCCGCATTCTATCGCGTTTTTTCTCCAGCCTATCGTCCGGAGAAATTCTGTAATGCATTCCTACAGCATCAAGATAAAGTCGCAATGACCAGCCGCATCAACTTGTAGCGAAACCAGTATCGCTAGAAGTTTGTTTGTTTAAATATTGGCATCATGGTAAAGACGTACCTTAAGTTTTTTTTCCCATTAGGCCATTTAAAACTAGATGACATCGTCTTATTAAATTGTTTTAGAAAGGAAACTTCCATATTTTTAGCTTACGGAACAATGAACGTAAATATGTAAGTGTGGCTATCAAATTCATTCTCATTGGTAGCATTATACCTATAATAATTGTTTTTAGCCGAGGAGAATAGGCACGTGAAAGTCACATCATTTGTCTCACACACGACTTATCAAAGTATTATTATCACTGGAATGCGGATTCAACGCATACCAATACTTCTTTAGAGTATTTGATATCATATATATCGAGATATCTTTCTCTGCGAGTTTTGCTTAAGCTTAATAGAATAGGTATTTATTCAAAAACATATATATAGAGCGTAGAAAGTTGAAATTTGAAATGAAGATTCCTCTACACTCTCTAGTCTAATTAGGGGATGAAAATTTGTATGAAACATCGTTACTACAAGTGCTAAAAGTTTAAAATTTTGCATGCGGGTTCTTTTTAGTACTTAGGTGCTTACTAAGACGGGATTTTACGAAATTCGACTTAATGAAAAATGCCATCTTGGATTACCTGGAACAGAGTGGATTTTTTAAACATTTTTCACATAAGGATTCGTTATATGTAATAAGTATGTATAGACAATATCCATAATGGCAAATTTGAGAATTTTAAAAACCACCAAATAACACCAATGTGATTTCAGTAAATCAAAGACTTACTTTGAAATCGTACAAATAAATTTCATAACCTTTTTCTGTATATGGAAAAACCCATAAATACACTTGATTCTCGAAAGAAAGTAGACTTCTAAGTGATAACGCAATGACATATACACTTAACAATCTATCTTTAAACTACCATTGGTATACCTACTACTACTATCTATACGAATATTATAAATAGTAAATATTTGACTGTTTCTTTGTTTGCAACGAATAGTCTCAGTAATTACTGGACCAATATTTTTTCCACCTACGCAAAGCTACATCGTATATGGTGAACATGGGCTATATTTTATCCCGCAACTAAAGGGATGAAAATAGGAGTGGAAGTTTGAATGGGAAATTAAAACGTTGTCTTAGTAAGCATTGTGTACTATTCCATTTGTCATTGTTATTATATCCGCGTCATGATATGAATCGATATCCAAATAAACAGTATCCTAGGGTCCACGCGGGCGAAGCCGCTGGCGGAAAGCCAGTTTTTATATTCATGTAACCACTAGTAACATATGCAAAATTAATTATTAAATATTTCCCTTTTATAAACAGATGCTGTGTACCGTTTCAGTCGTTTGTCATGTAAATATATGTAAGAATTTCAAACATACCAACTTTCTACTGTAATTTTAAGTAGACACTATACAATAAGTCGGTGAGAGCGTAGAGAAATGTGCGGGGAAAATGAACGGTGATTTAGGAAAATTATGGGCGCTGTTATGGCGCCGTTACCCAAGGGCTGAGTTAACTATCGGTTAGCATCTATGGAACTATCTAGGAAATAAGTTGCTAACATATTTTATTAAATTATTAAACGCCATAAATATATAGATCTCTTTTGTGCGTTTATCAATGTCACAGGCAGAATAAGAAGTGCCGAAACTAATATATAATAATTATTCTAAACTGTTCCGTATGAGATCTTGACTGCAGTCTTCAGCAGTGGTCTCGATATAAAAACATTTCGAACATAAAATATTTACACGAAACCCTAAAATGAAACGAAATTAAGTCCATATGCATATTTTACTTTAGCTCCGATTATTTTCGAAAATATGACCAATATTTTATATTTATTCTTTGCTGAGCTTTAGCGTTTCACCGAGCACACTTTGAGGTCTGAAGTTACTCGTATATTCATAATATTTTTCAGTTAAAAGAGAATTTTAACAATACTTACTTTTTGTAATTATCCTATTTTCCGTCGCGAAAATATAAATTCATGTTAAGTCTCATTTCATCATATAGAGACATAATAAAGTTCTACTATCTACTAAATTTTTAATCACAGTTTATATCAACACCTTATTCAATTAATATCAATTTGATATAAGCAATTTTCTCAAGGTGATTTCTAAAACACACTATTATAAAAATCTTCGGAGTGAGAAAATTGGATGGCGAAATACTTACACTTTACTCAAGATTTTTTAAAATACCTATAAGTAAGATTTCTATTAAATTTAACTTTATATCAATGAAGATGCGACTTCATTTATAGCGGATCCAAATATTATATACAATGTAATTAAATTGAAAGGCGGACTGGGCTGTGCTGGAATGCGGCCACTTGAAATATTGATTAAGCTTTTTGCGCTCTCTACCATCTAATGTATGTAAAAGTATCATTTAGAGATGTGAACTCTATCTAACCAAGATAAGGTACAAAACTTTCACAATAGAAAGAGATACTCTGAACTTTATAGGTTTGATATTTATTTTGGATTCTACTAAGTACATCAAAGTATATATTTTTGTAATATGTAAGTAACGTATAGTTTGTCGCAAATCATATAATACCATCACTGCTGTTAATTATTTTAGAAAATCAGTTGCTTGTATTTTTCATAAGAATTTGTTAACATTAGTCAAATACATTAAAACCTTATAATGTCTTTAGAAATACTACATAATTTTCTTTTCTTGTAAGAAAAGTGTTAATATGTCACACGAGTACTTTAAAAAGGTGTTACAACACGAAACACTTTTCAGTTTACTGGTATGCCACCTATGACGCACCTGTTGACACCTAAGAAATGTTTACTCAAGCGACCGTCAATATTTACACAACAAATTGAAACGGTAAAAAACGTAAAAAAATGCCACTAAAACCAAATGGGGACATGCACAAAGGTTTTAATGTTTATTTATAAGTTAGCACGCGAGCAATCAATTGACTAGCAGATGACAGAGAGCTGTTATGATTTAAGACGACAATCGTTCTACTGCCCGTTAAACGAGGGGCATTGTCGATATGACATTCATGACGCCTACACAATCGAAACGATGCTCCTTCAGAGCAGGCTCTGTCCGTGCTAGGGTTGCCAGACATTAAAACGAAGAGTCGGATAAAACTATTAGTTAATCCGCGTGAAGAAGCCGGACATCCTTAATTTTGTATTGTATAAATTAATCAAGGTTTTTATAAGCATTCAGTCTTCTGAAAACTAACGAGAACCTTGATAAATGAAAAATATTATCATTGAAGTTAGCAATAACTAAGTAATATAAATTTGCAAAGTAGAGCTATGCTATTGCAAAGACATGGGGAGGCAAATAAAACAGATGACACCTTATAAAGATGTATTATTTGCTTTGGCTACAAACGTAATCAACAACAAGGACCGTGTCCGTCTTTATCCGAATGCCTGGCAAAGCTACTCGAAACGATAAAGCTCTTATGCCCGATGATAGAAAAAAAGAACACGATTCCGGTCAGGTAGCCGGCCCTTTGTGAGCATTGTTAGTATTGTGACCTAACGACGCTATGAATAACCCGATATAGGCGAGAACAGGTGGCGTTTCGATCGGCACTGACCACTTCCTTAGTTTATTTTGCACTTTTAGGAGTTCGACGAACGCTTCTCATTATTCTAATGTTATTCGAGTGCCGTGAAAGCGCTTCGATAACCTCGACAGACGAGACATGAATAGAATGACTGATAAACGATGAGATGCCGTAATGTAATGACTTGCAACCAATAGAAACCTCTACGGCATTGTAATAGAGCTTAGAGACAATAACTTTGTGCCACCAATGGGTACGTATACAGGCTCATTTTCAATGCGTTAACGCAAAAGCGATGCGGATCTAGGGAATCATTCTGATCAAATGTTTCTATCGACATTGATACAGGGAGAATTACATCACTATATAAGCTTGTCTTAGAACAAGGAGCTCTGTATTAAATGGCAGTCGAGTTAAATGGTATTATGTATTCTACGACCGACCTGTGTCTGGGCAATTTTCCGAGGAAGTGATTCAGCTTGTTGCAGGCGGCTCTTCACGTTTTAGTTCTACAATAAGCCTTTTATAGTTTATTTAACCAGCTTAATGTGCTTACTGCTTCGACCTCTTAACTATTTATCTTAATACCTTCGAAAGCGTTTTCGCGGGATATTGGAAACGGTGAATATTCCGAGACACCGATTATCTTTGCGATTTGTCAAGGTAGCAACTAGGAGTACGGTCGGCCACTGATAGAAGATCACACCGGGCGATATCTGCAGAAACGCTAGTCGACCCACAGACAGGCCCCTCTCGGCTCGCATTCCGATGTAAATTGCCCGCGGCCGCAGCCAGATTACTGGCGCCGCAATGGATAATTACGCACTGCTGAGGACATCCATTACGGAAGATAATTCAGCGGGCGCAATTAGAGGATGAGTCGTGATTCGATCAACGGCGGCGATGCAGGTGATAAAGTGAGCTAAAGCAATATAAATTAACTATGCCCACAGTTATTAAGACTCGCTGCGGGCGACTGCTTAACATTCCGCACAATTGCACCGGTTATGATCCTAGAAACGCCTATAGCGCTTCGCCATATTAAGTTAAAACTAGTAATAAACTATCTTTAGAGACCAGCTCCAACGACGTACGTAATGACAACGCGACTACCCAAGTAGAAACAACAAATTGTCGATCCAAATTGTAGAATAGCGGACGTTGGAATGCCGCAACAAGGCCACCACATAGCCTTGCTTTTTCCGCGTCATCCAATCAGCATAAAGCCTGTTACGTTGTGTTCAATCTCAACAGCAGAGAAACCGGCTGCGGCGCGAGCCACAAACATTATTAATGTAATAAAGTACTAGATAAAACGGACACAGACAGCGTGTGAACGCCGAGAGAAAGCCGTTGTCGCAACATTAGTTTGTCGCTCATTACCATCCGATTGCTGTTCAAATATATTCGAGGCTCCGCATATTTGGTTGCATTCACCTAGAGATTCACGATCATAAAACTTTATAGCGTTTTAATGACGCCGAACACGATTACTTAATTGAAGTCTTAATTCTTCTAAAAGTAGCTTAAGAATAAAACCTAAAATGAAAAGTAATGCTGATGCAAAAGATTAATTTCTAGAAATAGCAAGTCCTCGTGCATCATATTATCTTTCCAGACAATCTAAATTGGATCGCCGATCTGAAATTAACGAGCGCCCTGAAATGAACTCAGAACTTGTAATAAGAAATGTCTCATTGCGTTGGTGTGCAATGGACTTGAGTGGACGAGCAGTAGCGTGTGTGGTGAACGAGTTGCGTCGATATCTTTTAAGGGATTCCTTCAAGCGCACACTCCCTGCAACATTTCAATCGTGATGTTCGAAACCGGCTCGCGATCGGATCGTTCCATTTCTGTTAAATATTGACTCTTCGCTTTATTTCCTTTGAATCTGTTTTCAAAGATAAGAAAGATTGTGATCGTAGCTCTTTTGCATTTTTCATGTAGGTTTTATTCGTTGTTTCGTTTCATTATAAATTAGATTACAATATTTATCAAAATATAAATTTAAATTCGAAACGAAAACACTACGTTGACATCGTTTGATTAAACTTTAAGCACGTGTCTTAGTGTGACCAATTAATCCTACCTAACCCTTAAAAGGCGTGAAGTGTTAATCGTTGACCGCATAATTCACCGTAAAGTCTATAGAAAAAAGGTTTGAATAAAAATAAATGTGCCGTGAATGCGAAACGGGAAACAGTGAACAGTCACCACTGAAAATCAAAAAGCAAGAATACGTTAAAAAGCACTCTCTTTTATCTTATAAGGTTTTATACCATGTGAACGTCGTCTACGATACGACTCATTAGTTAATCTATCCTCTTTACCCTCGCACTGTCTCGCTCTTACACGACTTCGAAGAGTCATTTATCAACATCCAAATAACATGCCGGGACCTTTTCTCTTTTGTTTATTTGTTTTTTATTTATCTTATCCTTCGGTGTTTCGTTTGTATTCCCTTTTTTGTTATTCGAAATTGATTGTAAACTAAAGCTAATGGCATCCATCGAACATAGCGTACGATGTATTGATAACGCTAATTGTGCAGCTAATGAGTAAATGTATTTATGAACTAAAATTAGAATGAACTATACCGATACCTCAAACACTTACCTACCTATATTCAGTAATAATGAACAATAAAATTGAGCCGATGTAAAACAAAACAAATAGAACCTACGTTTCGTAATAAACGCATTGCTGTTGCAATTACTGCGGGCAGTTCTGCATGCGAAAAGCTATTAAAGATGGCTATTTAAAAGTTTCCAATTTACTTCGCCAGAGTTCGGTTATTAAGCTTTCTTCTCTTTTTTTCTCATTGAAACTGGCTTTTTATACTTCTTAATTATTTATTTATTACTCAGACTGGTCTTTCGATTCGATGGCCTCCCGTCGTTTGCGACTTCATCCAGAAAAGAACGCAAAAGGAATTCTCAAACTTTTTACTTTGAGTCGGGTTACTGAGAATTCCAAAATTCATTCGCATTTCTATTCTTTAAAGATTTTGTTTCAGTAAGAACTGGTGATTGGCTTAAAGAATCTAATTACTATCGAATGGTATTTTTTTTATTTGAATACTTTAACGATGTCCCACCGGCGTCGTCAGCCGAATTACAAGTCATTAAAAAATTAGATATGAAAAAACCTGATACCGTGGATGGTGAAGATATCCGAAAGATGCCTGACATCAGGGGGGGTCTCCCAGGTTTCTCGAGAGCAAATAAAGCCGCGTCCCTAAGAAATTAATTTCGTTTTGTTTTATCGTCTGGAGCCGAAGCATTTACATTGAATGCGGTCAGAGGCTGGCCGTTTGTGAGATATTTATGTAGGGGCCCGTGGAGTATGACGTGCGCATTATTCATACGCGATACACGGTACGGACCAGCTGTGTTATTTTTACCGGTTCATCGGCTTGTCGTCAGTTTCCATGGAAGACGTACGCTTTTTATTGAACGGGAATGTTTTTATTGCGCTATTATAAATTCAATCTTAGCATTGCGATGAACGTCGAAAAGAAATCTTTTCACATTTGGAAAGTAAAGTTTCAGCCTTATATCATATCTCTGATTAAAATCCTATATTCCATTTATTTCGGAAAATTTTAATGGTTGTTTACTTAAAGTGTTGGGAACGTCGTAGGCGTTGATGTTAACGCTATAAACTGTTAGCGTTGATGCAGCAAGGTAAACTTGGGTTAGGTAAATCGGCTGCCATCAAATTTTACGATAGAATCAGGCGCCACGGCGTCGACAGCTGTGATTGCATTCACATTCAATGTTTCGTTTTGCATTCGCAAGTCATTTCCTGTGCAAACTTATCGCCTGCATAAATAGAATTGTCCACGTTTCCTCAATTTATTATTCACTCATTTTTACTTATCGCTAGTACTGATGTGGTGTTTATTATATTATTTTTAACTTTAATACGCTCCGTTAATGTACACTAAATAGCTTTACTGATATTTAAATTTTCATACATGTTATTATTCGGTTCACTTTATGAACAACCTAATTGGGTCTATTAGCATACTTTTATACGCTCATGTTCTACTTTTTATATGCCTGTCGTGTTGTTCGGTGTTTCACTTTCCTTTATAAGTACACGATTAAAAGATTGATAGCTTTATATGGCATATCTATATTGTTAATATGGTATATAATTTTGTATATCTAGTGTTTAAAGCAATATCCTCTACCATTTCGCTCATACATAACGCAATTTAACTCTTTGTTTCAGACTCTAAAGCGGAGAACGACGCTGATGGTGTAAGGTGTTACTGCAATACAGCACAATGTGTGTCGACTGGTTACATGTGCCGGTCACCGAGTGACGGTGGCTGTTACAGCGAGCTGGCACCGAGGAGGACTCATCACGCCAGGCATGGATGCCTGCATCACTTAGCTGAGACGTAAGTTGTTATTAAGCCTCTAAATTGTGATATATCAATGAAATGAAAATATCTTTATTCAAGTAAGCTTGTTACAAGCACTTTTGAATCGTCCAAATTTTTTTTTAGTCTTTTAATATAATTCAACAGAGAGCTTCATTAGTTCGCATATGAAGAAATTATGGTAGACAGTTTGTTTTGTTATCATCAGTGGCATACTAAGCTGTCTTTTGGTCATCGCTATTGTAATATAGCTATCGCTATAAAATAAATTTCTTGTTCCAAACTTAGAATGTGATTTAGCTGGGTTTTAGATTTTGAGCTTTTTTTTTATTAATTATATCCAACCACTTACAATAGCCGTTTTATTATAAGCTTACGTATCACTTTCCGTCAGCGGCTTCGCCCGCGTGGTCTTGTATTATACATAAAAACCTTCCTTTTGAATCACCCTTTCTATGAAAAAAAAAACCACATCAAAATCCGTTGCGTAATTTTAAAGATTTAAGCATACATAAGGTTATAAGGACAGAGAAAGCGATTTTGTATTTTCCTAAATTGAGGAGCTCGATGGCAGCGTGGCGAGCGGGCTTGGCTTACGATACGGTTGTTAAGCCACTTTCGCAATGGCCGATCATAGGGTGGGTGACCAGAAATTTATTAACTCTAACTCGTGATTTGGAAGGCACGTTAAGCTGTTGGTCCTGGCTTCATTTGCAGTTGTTAATACCCATCAATGCAGACTGAGCCCGCATAGTAGGTCATGGTTTATTCTATAGGAAAGACGTAAGACTCGTTTCATTTATTTATTTACTGTATGTACTATCGGTCAGTAAATCTAGGACGGAAAATTAAAAATACCATCGGGTAACTCGACAAGGACTTCTATTATATAACCACAAAAAAAAACTCTTAACAAGTTTTCTAATCACTTTATTAATATACCAAATGCATCTTTGAAATACTTACGTACAACATCCATTTAAAACTTGCATAAATTAAACCAAACCTCAATTACTAATCATCATATAATGCATATCATTAACGTCCAATTTTGACTGATTGATGATATTTTAGTATTTATACACGAAACGGTAATTAAACCAGTTCTTGAAATTCTCAGAACTCAGATCACCACTATTATTTTATTCAGAATTAATAGCTCATACATCTGTATTACGCGTCCAATCAACCGTAAGATTGTTAAATAGCAAATCAAAAGAAACCTGATACCCATCTTTTGGTATGTCCGACGGTATGAGATGTCTTAAATGGTCCAGTTGTATCACATGGTAGTGAAACAAACAAAAAAAATATGACTAACGAAAACGTTCAAGATATATTAATAGTAATGATACTCATTCTTCAAACCAGCTCTCATCATAGTTCATTTATTTCCAAACTCTTTTGGAATGCTCCTACATTTCGCATTAGAAATACTTAGAGATATATTATAAACAATTAAGTGTACAATAACATATAAACGATAATAAGGTCAGCAACACAATCCAAAAATTTGGTACAGTAACATCTGTTTTCACTAATCTAGAACAAGGCAAGGTAAGCAAGAAAACACCTTATCTTACGAATCGCCAAAGCAAATTAGTTTAATTGCAAATAAACAAATTGCTTTTTATCTCTTGAGACATTTGTAATCTGTCATATTACGCAAATGCCTATAGCAAGGCGCCGCATAACTCATGTCTTTAGACATTGCATTGTCGTTAGGTTCCTAGTTACATATTAGTGACATGCATTTCTACCTTAGGCGATTCCTAAATACTTAGGCGATAGACTTAACCGACTGCTAAGTGAAAACGGGCATAAATGACCCATCAAATGCTTTTTCGTTTATTCTGATTTACACAAATTTGATACTGAATAATCCTCATAAAAGTTTCAACAGTTTCTACGCTGCTGTATTTTCATTCTAAGATAGCCCACCTTCTGTTTCCTGTGTACCATGTTAACTTTCATCATGGAATTAATTATCATTTCTTTTGTTGGCTAGATAGATGCAAAGTCATCCATCAATTCCGCTTATCACGCTTGGGAACCCGGCTTGCCTAATTTATCTATAGACCGTTTCGAATATATTCAATCAATTTGTCTTTTCTCTATTCAACGGCAAAGATTTCGTCATCTGTACACTAGTTTTTTGTATAATGAAGACGATATTAGCTTCTCGTTTTTAATCAGCGTTGATTTCAAAATTTGCGTCATTAACATCATATACGTCATTATTATTATGTTATCGTGAAGTGTTTGTAGATAGCTTTGCTGTATTCGCATTTGCTGTGATTTAAAAGCTGCCTGAGGTCGGTGATCTCGCAGCTGCGATATCTGGTCCCCTGACCTCTCCTACCCTCTCGTCAGCGCTATCACCAAACGGGAACGCTAGCACCGCACTTCATTATAAACAACTCATAATTAATTACGACTCTCATTTATTAAGCGTTGTTGTTCGACATTAATAAGGAACTTATATGAATTGTACCCTTATTATTAACAATTTACAATAGATAGAATATTCTTTATTGCTCACACACATAGCAAAATTTACCAAAAGTATAATTCTAAAACGAGGAAAATCAGTCTTATCGCTAAAATAGTCGTTTAATTACACACAAAGCTCACATTATTCCAGAGAAACTTAGTTTAGTAGTGAAAGAGATTAAAATTGAACCGACCCAAATCATTATTTTAATAATAGTGTTTAAAAATACAGACAAAATTCCATTTATTGACCAAAAGTTTTTCATTGTCTTTTTGAATGATTTCCTAAATAACTTCCAGTTAATACTTTACGTTTAAATTGTCGTTTTTGATAATACGTGGTTATTTCACAAAACATTTTTGTTAATTCTTTAGTTAATAAATATAATGTAATGTAAACTCATAATTTTTTTAGTTACTTTCATGTATCTACTTAAGAAGATCCTAGGCTTTGATCTATTACTAAATCGCATTCCTAAGAAGACAATCTTAACTCGAAGAGATTGTAAAAAAGACTATTGTTTTTTCTCCGTATATTTCAAATTGAATTGAAGCATCCTTAACGAAGCAGAGCTTGATCGTTAACCAAGATAATGGTCCGAGGAGATTGCCAAAAACGAGCAAAAATTTATTTAAAACAAATAAAATGGACATGCGCGCTCGCTGCCAACCTGTTTGAGCGCGGCCCGGGACGATGCGAATAACATTATCGATAAGTAATACGATTCAAAATTTAATTCAGTAGGCTAACTCTGAATTATAGACTTTCAAACAAAAACTTTTTTAATAAGTGAATTGGGATTACTGTATTCGGAAGAAGATTTTGTTGATCTCTCAATGTAAAACAGATTAAACTTCTAGTAAAGATGGTATTTTTTCTCCACATCGCTTTTAAGCAAAGTTTACAACATAATTTCCAGGACTTTGACGGTGCTAGTAAATTTCTGCGCTTTTTTGATGGAGGTATACTCATAGTATATATAGGCATTCATATGTTATCAAATTAGTGAAAATGTTCTTTGAAATGCACTTCATTTACTTGAACTTAACGGCATGTATTATCGCGACAAATAATAACAATTAAAATCGTATTTCATTTGAAAATAATGCAGAATTAGAATAAACATTAATTATAGAAAATAATGAAATATAATTTATTGATATTAGTGTTAATTCTGTTGCTTAGCTAAATATAAAAAATCTAATTTTAATTTGACTTTTAGTAGTACAGATTCTGGCGTTTTAAAATATAGTATATTATTATCACAAATGTAAAGTACATCTACTGCTCGTATTTTTTATCTGTGTTACCATACCAACCCGATAATTTTAGAGTATGATGAAAAAACCTTACCGACCGCGGCTTGCCTTCGCCGACATAATTAATAATAACTGAGCCAAGATAAATAATTAAAAAGTAATTGGTCGAGCTTGCCGAGCTAATGTCAGCGTGTCTTTAAACTAAATAAAAGAAAAATAAAAACCAGTGTATGGTATTTTAAAGTTAGTGTAGATTAATATTTGATATGTTTGGTGTTATCAAACATTCGAACAAAAATGAAACTTGGGTCACCCGCTCATGTGAAACTAACCTAACTTCTGCAATATTAATGCCCTCATAGAATAAACTGCTACTTTATCAATTGTAGCTATCCCTTTAAGACCCACTGCCTGTTTTAGTTTCGCATGCAGTGTTTTGAGGGGGGATTACAGTATTAAAGTCATTTTTGTTTTTTTAGCAAAAAAAAGACTCCAATGTTTTTAAGCATACATTGAGATAGTATTGAAATCACAATGGCACAATGAAAGAAACGATATATAGAAAAGTTCTTTTTTTTTGTTGAGTTAATTTATTTTCGTGCAATGAAAACGCTTCGTTTGCTACTGAGAATTTTTATAGTTAGTTGTTAATAGGTTGAATAAATAGAAAGGGTCATTAACTAACCATATCAGTAATTAATGAGCGAAACATCACGATTTATTTGACTGATTAATAAAAATAACCAGTGAGACCATTCTATTTAAATATCGTATCCCACAGCGCAAAAACCGAAATGAAAGCGTATTCCAAATTTCTATCAAACAATTAGGAGGCGTTCTTAAATTCCGCGAATTCTCAAAACCAACCGGACAAAGAAATTTCGAAAAAGAGCAAATTTAAATTTCTGATGGAATAATTTGAATTACTACGAGGATCTTTCCCATGAGAATGGCCATGGCGCTCATCAAAATGTTTTAATCTCAATATATAATTGGTTAATAGATCGTCTATTAATTTATTTAGTTGTGTAATAAATATTTAAGTTTACATACTAAACGTATATTTGTAAACGATAGTCTTTTTGGTGTGCGCTAAGAGAGCGCTTACATAACATAAGCGCTAAAAAGACTATCTTACATTTGATTTTGTATCAATATCCACACTTTTTTCGATTTCTTCTCGTCATTATGCTTTTTATAATAGGGAAAGATATTATATGTTTGTCACTTTGTAGCCGAGGGCGTTATGGTATGATGTGTGAGTAATTAATTAAAAATAGATTTTTACGCCCAATATGGCATCCTCTGTTCCTGTCCATCTCATATTGCGCCTCGCAGTCAGTCAATTGTCTACGCCTAGCCTTATAAGCGCACTTCAATATATGTAACTCACGATCAATTGCTCAAGCTTCCACTAGGTTTTAATGACATCTTTAAGCTCTGATGGATGTCATATTTGTAAATAATGGTAACGGTAATGTCGCTTTTAACTAACAACAATTTTGATGGACGTTTGTGCAACTTACGAATAATAGTTTAATTTACACATTGTGAATCAATTTGTCTCTCAGTTTCAACTTCATATAAATAAACGCCTGTTAAAATCAACACGTCTTATTTTGTTATTATAAAAGAGAAATCCGTCTAAGAATAATGTTTTGTTAATTTAAATTGTTTGTTTTATATGAGTTTATCAAAAACGTGAATCATTATGATAAGATAATCTAATACTGCGTCATTTTTAGTTTCGCAAAAATGCCTAGTCTTGGCGTCGGACTGTCTACACTTATAAAGGGCTTGTCGCAATGTTTTTAGGCAATATTTCGTTCAAAGAGAAAACCCTGCTTTGACTTTAGATAAAAGTACCCTATATACTAATATTAGGTAATTATGCAGAGCCAATGGAGCGTCCATAACATCTCTTTACACATTTGTTGTTACATTATTACACAACAACCTGCAACAACACACAACCTGCCTGTTAGGTTGTTATTTTGTACCATTGATGAATGAAGAAGACATTGCACTAAAAATATTAGGTTTTAGGAAGTAGTTCAATGGCAAATTGACTTATTACATGAGCAGAATTGACTAATTTAAATGTTATTAATTAATTAATAAATAAAAAAATAATTAGGGCCCGCATCGCGTTTATAGGATGAACTATGTTCAATCCGGAAATGTGGTTCTGCGTATTCAAGGTTCGACCATGAGTGCTAGGAGATGTTGTATTGTAACTCTTTAGTTATTGATTTATGTATCTAAAAAATATAAATATATATGTCACTTGTCAAAGACGTACAAAACTCAATGGTTTTATTTAGCGTATTTTTTATATTAAATAAATAATTTTAACAGGAGACATTCTTGAGTTTTACTCAATCGACGCTAGGGATGAAATCATTCCACCTAGGTATACTATACTATTACTTGATACCATATTGGACGTGAAGCATCGGTATCTACTCGGTATCAAATGAAAAGTATCGATACTTACTCGTATCGAAAACAAGTTTTAAAATAACTCACCATAGTCATCATTTTTATACGTTTTTAGAGCAAATTTGATACTATTGATAGTCAATAGCAATACTCTGTTTACGGAAGAAGGAGAAGCAGGTCCAGGCATAAAAAGCGATGCATATAGTTAGAACTTTAAAATTTCGTTGGCAGGCCTTTCTCTAGATAGATTTTTGACTATATAAAATGAGTGGGTGTTAGTAATGCTTCTTGTAAATCGACAGTGACATCTCGCCAGTGAGAATTTTTCATGAGACAGACTTTAGACTCCATATCACAGAGTAAACAGTCAAGAACGCGAGTTTTTTGAATCCCCTCATTGAGTGACTGACCAAGTAGGACTGATACAAATTCTTACTTCACGATATTACTCTTTTCACGCTTCTAAAGTAACGAAACCAAAACAGTTGGTATCGAAAGAAAAGTATCGAATAAGTACTTGTATTTCTCGTATCGTTTCATCCCTACTAGACGGACGTCCGAGCGCTGAATCGCACTTTTGGCTAGTCTATAAATTCTTTGCTTATGGTTCAATTCACGTGACAGGCGTTATTCTATTATTGCGTTCCAACTGAGATTGAGGATGCGTTATTATTATTAATTATAAAAACATTCTTCTATTGATTTCAACACGTGCGTTAAGTAACATCTACTTTAGTCGGTATGTTTCATGAAATTTCAAGCGACCTGTTTAACCAGGACAGGACACGCAGAGACTTGTCCCCGGCTCTTATCAGGAGCAACTACTTAGTCTCACATTGACGCAGTTACGATAACAAAGATCGTAGTTGAAATGAATCACCGTTTATTTTTGTTGCTTTTGTTCCATTTTATCCTTTTGTTATTGACGTGTACCTATACTAATATTATAACGCTGAAGAGTTTGTTTGTTTGAACGCGCTAATCTCAGGAACTACTGGTTCGAATTGAAAAATTCTTTTTGTGTGGAATGGACCATTTATCGAGTAAACCTTTAGGCTATATAACATCACGCTGCAATTATTAGGAGCGAAGAAATAATGGAAAACGCGGACGAAGTCGCTGGCGGCCACTAGTACTAAATAATTTAAACAACAAGGTTTCGGTGAGTGGTCGAGTAATTACAGAGGTAAATGTCGACCGAATAACCAATGTTCAAGTTAAAAACCATTAATTTAATGTTAATTTTGTGTGTGCGTGAGAGCAGTGTCCGTGGGACGGGCACGAAGCTTCATTCTGTATGCTATGGACGCAAGAATATTATCTGGTGATAGATGTTGAGATCGCGTCGTTGTAACAGAATTTGTATTCAATTCGTATACATGAATACATCGGTATTTTATGTAACGTATGAGGGAAATAATGAAATGAGGTCGTTACACCATTTGCGTATAGATAGTCGGTATACGGAAATCGTTGGAACCATACAGTTCTGCGTCGCTTCCAATACAAAGTTTATTTGTTCTGAAGAATTTGCGAACGAAATTGCCAAAATCTCATTTCTTTTAGCGTACCCTAAAACAGTCATCCAAATTAAGACTAAAGGGTTTTCTGTCTTTTTGTTATGAGACAAATTGTAATTATCAATATTTAACTTGCGCAATCATATCAGTATATCAGTGTTCATATTTGGAAGGTTACATTATTTATTGGCTAAATAGAAAAGCGAGTGACAATGCTACAAATTCGAAACTGCCACAAGGTACATCACCACAGCTTTTTTTTTAAATATACAATAATGTAATGTATTCAAAAACTACAATGGATTAATATGTTCTTTTAAACTTTCATGGTTATTAACATTTGAATTGGTCATTCTAATACTAAGGAGTAAGCAAGCACCTAAATATGATTGTACAATTATATAAAAATATGTATCAAGGATCATTATGTCGTAATTTATATATATAACGCATCTAAATAATATAACATTTTGTTCTTAATATTAAATGCTTAAAAATCCACTTTGTCCGCAACCTATAAAAGGCATCGAAATTATATAACATTTTATTCTTAATGGAAGATGCTTAAAAAACACTTTGTCCTTGGCACTCTGAGATGGGATGGAAATTGATCAATTATAATGGTATAAGATTTGTCAAGGGTCGAGCAATTCTTTCATAATCAATTTCTTATGCTCCATATAGTATCAAAAGTTGAACTGTTACATAGACGCTTATTTTAAATCGTATTGGCGTCATGTCTCCTGACACCTGTCTCCACTTGACATTTGACATTAGCAGATGTCTCAGAAACAAAGGCGTCTAGACTGTATATTATAGTGATATATGTGACATTGACGCGTTTAATATCTGCATCCAATTATATTTAATTAAAGCCATTATCTTTAAGTACGGTTAAGGAGAGTTGTGGGGGAAAATAAAAATTACCTTATCTTGCACTAGATATAGGTTCTTCATTTTTTCTTGTCATGTGTTCAATTATTAAAACTACAGCCTACGTGGTATGACAAACTCGAGAGACTCGAGAAACATGCGAAAGCGAGACCAAAAACAATTGTATAACTATTGTATGGACATATCTGGATAGATGGCAAAGTCCGCCTTTTAAAGCATAATGTTCGGATTATACAGCGCAGAGTCAGGCATTTTTTATTTTAGTAAATTGAATACTTAGGTACATCTATCTCTCTCGTTTTTCGAGCTTCTCGAGTCTCAAGCGTTTTTCGGATCTTTGAGTTCGTCATGCTACTCGATCATAACTTTTCTAAAATAGTATCTCTTAATCTTATCATGATCGTTATATAATAGGCAACTTAGCACTTAGCTCTATTTTCATATTACTTATAGGCAAATAGTGTTTTTTTGCGTCAATCGTACATAACACGTAGCAAGCGATAGAATCGAGGCCAACAACGTTCTTAGGTTTATAACGCAATCGGAAAATGTAGACAAAAAAAGGTTATATCAACATGTACCATTCTAGAATTCAATGAATAACAAATAGACGTTATAGGTACGAATTATAAATATATATATATTCCTTCATATTCAAAATGTCTGAGATGGCATCTTAATCGTTCCTCTTCTCATTATAAAATGAATAGTTGGCAATGTGGCATTTGTGTCATGAGAATCGGAACAAACGAAAGATTTGACAGCTATACTATGACCCGAGAAACTGGATGCATGATACTTATGCTATCTAAAATTTTACAGCTGTTTCCTGGCGGATTAGTAAATGTCACACACATTCCTTCCATTTTGCAGGAATCTGAAATTTACCTATTGCTTCCTCCACACTATTGTTTTGAATTTTTTTATACAAGAATGCCGGCTTAGGTTTCTTCAATATATCCGTGATTTGGTTATGATTGTAATCGTTTGTCTAAGTATTCCGTTTCAGAATTCCCAATGCCGTGAAACAATAAAGTTATCTTAAAAATTATGGCACCATACTCGTCTTAGGGATAAACAACAGGGATAACAAAAACAAAACCATATACGGCTGTATATGGTTTTGTTTTTGTTTAGAAATAAATTTTCGGCAAAAAAATTTAAAACTAAATTTTCGGGTTCATATAGACAGAATTATCGCGAGCATTTTCTTGGAGGCTTGTACAAATGTGCATTGCTCGAGGCAAAGGCATGCACAGTCAAAGGCCTCGGTCATGACACGTTCATTCTGAAATTTGCTTCACGAAACCGGAGAATTCGTAATCTCTTGTCCGTACTAATATTATGAAGATAAAAAATTTGATTATTTTTTTATTCATTTGCATTGGCTCTAAATCTATTAGACCGATATTTTCATTTCTCTCACCTACGGAAAGATACATTATACACGGGTAATATAGCATATAATTTATGCGGATGAAGTCGCGGAAAAACTGCTGCTATAATTAATAAATATAGTATTGGGTATAGCCTCTGTTTAACTTCACTTATATTATGACATAACAATCTATTAATACAACGCCATTGACATAAACATCGTGCACATCTTAGAGCTTTATCTCAATTGTCATAAGTCTTTGTGCGGACCATGGCAACTTCTTTTTTACTTTTCGAATGTTGTAATAAATAAATCGGTCATTGCTACTGTGATTTTTATGATTTATGACTTGTTAGAGTTGACTCCATATCAAACAAATAAAATTCATGAAAATCAGCCGTAATATTGCTAATACAATTTTAAACTAATCGTGACAGAATAACGGACAGACTTTATTATAATTACTTATTTTAAAAATATGCAACATACCTAACCTTGACTACTTCCATTGTTTCCAGGGAGAATGAGGCACTGTCAAGATGTCAGAACTCCCCAGTGGCTGGTCGTCCGCCACCATCGGGGGAACATTCGTTGCTGCTGTGCTGCTTCAGAGACATGTGCAACCACGAGGACAGCCCCCTCTCCACGGCCAGGCTAAACTTCACTTCTGGTGATGTGGGTAAGTTAAAACCGTATTTTAAACCCAAACTAATTGTAACAGTATTTTATAGTTACATATTCAGTTGGCAGCGGAAGAGAAACTTGATTGCCAATTATAAATTCATGGTCTTTGGGTAACGGTAGTGCTCCCTCTGTTGGGATATAGGATTTGGGATAGAATCTATATGGAAGATGAGTCATAGGCGTAACATAAATGCAATGCATATTATGCAATCTTTAGCATGTTACACAATCTTAACCAACGCTTTAAAGGAGCTCACACTTAGAATATTTGCCTATAATGTGACATTTCAGATTCTATTTTGAGCATTACATTAGAGTACCACTTTCCTGACTTGAGCATATGCCTGTAATGTGACATTTCAAATATCACAAGTTGTATAAATTTGTGCACTGTATCTGCTTAGTTCCCTTCCTCCATTAATGTAATGGAGGAAGGGAACTAAGCAGCTCTTTGACGCCTAGATACAAATGCTCCAACTTAAAGAGCACATTGAGGACTACATTATGCAGCATGGTATCATCATTTTTCGTCGCCATATCGAGGTTTGTGATAGCACGCCGCAGAATCCTTGGAACGATAGGCAACGTCTTTCTCGCTCTAACAAAAGGTGGCTTCTGACTTCTGAGGGACAAGTTAGGATATGGCGACGGTAAAAACCGATAACTTGCTGCCAGATGTAACTATAACACGCCTTCCAATCCCAAAGTACGGATGAGCTTTAGATAATTATTTTTTTATGACACTTCCCATGACCTTAGTGAGTGTTGGTTAAACACAAGTAACCACAGGCCGAGCGCGCTGACAACTTCGTCATCGAGGTTGACATAGAGAATGTGTTTTATGTTGGCTGGTAAAGTTTTGTCACAATTCAAGTGACAAGTCACATAGTACAAACGTCCAATAAGGTTTAATGACGCCCTTAAGCTCTTTTGATTGTCAAATTTGTATCAGTAATGTCTTTTTAAACTAATGTCGAATTTAATGTATGTTTGTGCGACAGACCGTTAATGTAATAAATTTAAAATTTCTTCTATATATGTTGTTAAGATGGAAAATATATTAGCTGTAAAATCGTTTAAAAAAACTGTTTAACTTTAATTTTAGTAAAGCAAATGTAATAAAAAATGGAATTGTTCGATTTTGATAATTAACAATGGTAATTAAATTGAATGCCAAAAGCAAATGATATATTAAGTGACCACAACACTCAATTAGCGTAAATTAAATGAATAACCGAATGTTAAAAGAGTGTTTTTATTTTATTAATTACTAATACTATTTTCGTTAATTATATTTAAAGTTTTTATCTATTTAAATCTATTTTGCGAAGACAATATCGTCAATTGTCCTTAATTTCGCAATCCCCTATTAAGAAAAACTTTTGGTTGAACAATCTTAATAAAATAATTAGATAAGTCCTAGGTATGAAGAACTTTATTTATAGGTTCTGGTTTTAGTACGCCTAGTAAGATTTACGCTCAATAAAACTTACATACATAAATGTGTGACTGCCTTTATCTTGATTACACATTAATTTAAACGAACGTCGATGCATTAAAGCATCCATTTTATATTCACAGCGTTTGAATTCAAGTTGCAACCTAATTGAATGTTAGAGGATAATCGTTTATAATCGGCGTGTAATTTCCATTGCATTGCAAAGAAATCAGCAGCAATTTTAACGTTGCTTGAATGGCTGTATATGTTGAATGCCTTTGCTTAAGTGCTATTTATTTATCCCATTGTGATAGCGGTAATGTAAAAAAATCTAACTTAGAATTTTTAAACACCGCGGTATACTTTAGATACAGCCCTAAAATAATTGCAATAATAAAAGAAATATGAAACAAGAAATTGTTTACTTAGTTATCGTGAAGGAATTCATAACTGATCTTTAATAATTTCAAATAATAATAATTATCATCTTAAAGGCTTTAAAATGTAAACTTTGATCGATATCGTCATGATAGTTGTTATAATCTATGGTATTATCAATAGTGTTGTTAATCGTTTCCCTATCTTGTGTAAACATTGACTCACAGGGTCGTATTGCACCATAATTTATGTATTTAATCATAAGTTTATCATAATTATTGCTTATCATTATAAAATTTAAACTTTGGGAGTGAAAATTTATTTAAAACATAGTAAGTAAAACTATTCGATTACTTTTGCGGGCAGTACATATGCAAGTCCATTTTTATGGCGATATCTTTAGTTCAATATCTGTGCTGTCAGTCAGTGCATCACAATATCTACACCATAGATTTATCATTTATATAGTTGAATTACATTTTAGTCGAACAATTCATCTATATCTTACACAATTCTAACTACCAAATAACATGTGACAAAGAGAGATAACAATAGCACTTCCCAACGTCTTCAGACGCTACACGCTGCAGTTTTCAATTAAATTATGAATGCAAAGTGAATTTTACCTTGATTTCGTAGTGATCAATGAAAAAACCTTCTCGTCGTAAACAATGGCGTGTACAGTGCCGGGTTTATCTGAAGGAATCGGTGGTATGAAGAAAAATAATGTAAAAGTGTAATCCATCAGTTAGCCAACTCATTAAAAATTAGATGTTGGAAAGAAATTAAGACATAAAGTGTTTTGTAATTATTTCTCCTTATAGAAAATGCTGCCCATAATATTCATTTTTACAAGTTTCTAATCAATAACAAGGATGTGATAATTTTTGTGACATGTCGTGTACCTGTACAACGAACTTTCGCATTTATAATATTAGTTGAGTTTAGATCTGACAGAGTTCCTCTCTACTTCATAATAATGGGTTTTGCCGCGACGCGCGCGCCTGATCATTTTACATACCGATGCGCAATTGTTTTAACATTATCCCACCATTCCTTTGTTAGAAATTAACCGCGGCTACCGACGAGCCAAACTAACCCTAATAGTGAGCTTCCCAAGTTATATTTTAGTGAGTACGAAGATTTTCTCTCTTAATCGACCGGTATAAATAGCTAGGAACTCGTTTAGAATACGGCGTGTCGATTGTTCTATGTAACTAACTAGTTGTATTTATATAGCTTTCATAATATAACGTTAGTTGCTGATTATAAAAAAAAGGTTTCTTTTACCTTAAAATGGAATTTACACTTGATGTTATTCCAAATAAATTAAATCGGAATCTTCAAGCAATATACAACCTGCCACGCCATTTTTTATTTCACTTATATATTGCTTTGCAATTTCATTAAATTACTATTATTTTAGACTTTAGCTCATATTCCATTGAGATGATCATTGTATTGAATGCATCTAGTTTCGAATTCAACCTGTCATTCGAGAACATAACTAACGGTCAAGTGTAATGGCTCCGCTATTCATAGTAAGGGCTGTACTTACATTAGTCAGAGTTCACTGCATATGACTTTACTTGTCTTAATTTACTGTTCAGCTAAAATTTTTTTGAAAGTTTTTATTATATGATGACGTTACACAAAATCTGATGACTAACTAACGATAGAATTAAGTGTACTAATGTACAGGTTTTTCACTTTTATATTAAAGTGCTAAATTAAAAAAAAATAGGAACATTAGCAATAATATTTATTTTTTATTATAAGCGCTATTCACATTTAATTATATACAACGTAGATAACATACCTTATATTAATTATCACAACATTGTGCGACTCTGTGCCTACATAAATGAAGATTCGTAATTGCTGGTATCTTATCATGTGTTCCTGGTATCGACCTGCAAGGTCTGCTTTCACCGAACTAAACGAGCTTTATGAGCACATTGTTTATTGGGCTATTACAGTCACAATTCGCACTACCGTTCTGCGTGGGAGGTGTATTTAGTAAGATAGGCATTTGGCTTATCAAATTTGTAACGTACCTATTGGCTGTTATAAGCTTTAAAGTTACTTACGCGGTATAAATACATGTCTACATGTTTAGTCTTCTTTATAAAAGAAAAATAATAGTAGTTTGTGTACTTATTAAGTCTCTTGAAACATAACGCACGTGTTATCAAGTTTATAGGAATATCATTGATATTTTTCTATTTCCCGTGAAAAAAGCTACGTAATATTTAGTCGTTTTGGGTTTGTTCAAAATAGGTAGAATAGTATTTTAATACAACGCATATTTAAATTGATTCGGTTCGCTCGTTTGATCTACGATTGTGGAGGTTTACATAAAGGGACTGTTTTGAAGTAAACAATAGTTTTTAAGTACTTATCGTATTTTACAATTCACTAGAAATAATGACTTCTGCTAGATCCTGTCTTTTTTATTTCATGTTTCGGGCTTTTGAAGGTCCCTTTTTTAAATCTCCTATAAGAAGTTATTTGACTTTTTGGAGCCATATTCAGATAAAACAAAAAGAAATCATCTTAAATAATTAAGTGTTATCTAATGAGGAACTTGTAGTTCCAGTGGGAACATTTTCAGGTGCTTAATTATTGTAAATTAAAAAAATATACTTTTTTTTTCAGATACAAACTCAGTGGCTAGCGAGCGTGGCGGCTACAATGGCGAGGTGTGGTTCAAAGCGGCCACTATAGCTGTGCCAGTGTGCGGGGCGCTGATACTGTTCCTCCTAGTCGCTGTGGCTGTCAGGTTGTTGAAAGCAGACGCTTTACTACATGCCGATAGAAAGTTAAGGTAAGCGATACACCGAATTAGTATGTCTAATATATATATTTGGCATGGAAAATTGCACTGCATTTGCAATTGAAAATAAAGCCGGACAAAATGTGAAATATTGTCCGATTGCTCCTCGGACGCTTTTAGAACTAAGGGAAACTCGGACAGATGGCAGCCCTAGATTAGTTTCTAAAATTATTTTTAACAATTAAATAAATAAATGCCGTATTGTGTAGCTGTATTTTTTCTCTTCATTTTCCAAAGCTTACTTTAAATATTGAATTTTGCAATTCTGCCAATTTTGTAAACGTCATCCAAATAATGAATTTATTAGCAAGTTATATCATAGTTTTGATGCTATTTTTGTTTTCTATTTCAGAGGTGGTTACATGTCCCCTTTGGCGCAGAATACTGAAGACGTGAAGAAAGTGTGGGTAGGAGCATCCTCCGCCCCGCTATTGGTCGCCCCTGGCGGCTGCCTGGTCGCAATAGAAAGAGCACAACTCATAGACTTGCCACCATCTCAACAGCTCTGTGATATACAACGGTAGGGACCCGTTAATTGTGGTCCTAGGGAACTCCCTTTCGGTACTGCGTGCTTTTCAATAAAACCTCAATGTCAATTCTAAGCGGAGACTTTCGCGATTTGAAAATCGAACTAAAATAGTCTGCGGAAAATAACATATAAAATATTTCAAAATTGGAATGTTTACAATTGACCGAGAGGTCGGCATGAGTGCGTATAGTCTTGTGAGGTACAAATTTCAACCTTACCTCTTTGTATATAGGGCGTGTGAATAGCGGGCTGCGACGTGGAGTGAGCTCTAAGATCTGCTATAGTCGTGTGATGTATGGACTGATTTTATTTTAGTACTGATTATGACTCTGTGATTATCACTCTATGGGATTAAATAAAAGGTTCAATGAACTTATGTATGTTTTTAATGATGTTTGTATTTGACTGCCATTTATATCTGATTAACACAGCAATTCATATAAGATATAAAAATAATGATTTTTTTTAATTCCATAAATTCTTACGAAAATGATAATATTGGAAATTTATAACAAAAAAGGTAGAAAACCATTCGCAATCTCTATTATTATCTATGTTTTTATCATAAACACTCGTTTTCAAGCATGGCGCGAACAAAAGCTCCAATTGCGAATCTACATATTAAATTGATCTCAAATTTTTTTATATTTTTTAATCCATTTCACGAAGCAGCCCGTTGGTATATACCAAATTACCATTTCGTATAATTAATTATAATTATTATTATATTTATAAGCGCTTTGTGTTCCTTTATTATAAAGTCTTTGTAAAATGCACATCAACTCTTTACTGAAAATTACGCAGCTTAATTATGTAACTTACGTTACCCAAATCTTGTCTAGATTTATCTTCTTATTTTTAATTCAAATCGAGTATTTTATATTCTTTTAAATAATATTATAGAGAGCTTTTATCAGAATCACAAACGGAAAGGAGGTTTTCAATTCGTATGTATATTTATTTTTTTATTGTCCGGCTATAACTTCCGTAATGGTATCATGGAAATGACATCAAAGTTCAACAGTTTTTTTTATATCAATAAAACGAATAATATTGTATTCTTAATGCAAAATTAATCAAATATAATTGAATATAATGAATTATATAGAAATCTAAATAAATTTATAACTATGTGTTCTAAATAATTGGCAGGGAGTTTTTTTTTTAAATAATTACGAATAGATTTATAGCACTATGACATCTTTTTAATCATATCAGTGAAGTCACCAAAACAATAGCTTATACAGCCTAGAAATAAATGTGCTGATATTGTCTATACTTTATTTAGGGCTATATTGAATTCAGCAACTTTTACCTACCTGGTCTGGTCTTCAAATAGCTTATGACAGTTTAACAGCCAGTTGTATAAATGTCCATTAACATTGACAATAGTTTAATGTCAAATTATCAAATTTAGAACATTAATTAGAGCTTAAAGTTGTCATTACACTTTAATGGACGTTTTTCGACGATAAACGGATATATTTATTATATTCTTTTATTATTTACATATTCTATGATTTTGGTTGTGTTTGTTTTATTTTTAATTATATTAAATTTGACTTAATCAAAAGAGACAAACTATATCGGAAACTGAAATAAACTTAACTTTTTGATCAAAGTTTTTACTTTGATTTGTATAAAAAGTATTGTACTTTTTTAATTTAGTCAAATTTAATGCCTTTAATTCAAACAATTTAAACAAAACAAAACCATTGATTAAATATAGTAATAAATACTGTTCAATATGAAAGATTAATAACTCTTCAAATTCGTTAGACGTCACAATTGCCTCATAATGGGATTAGAACCCGTCATATCACAAACTATGCTATTGAAGTCACTACTAGAATATTCTAGATATATCACTTCTTCACTGTCATACATATACCGTCATATTTTATATTTGGCATTTAAAAATTAATCAAAAGCGCAATCTAAATCTAAGCCAAATAGTCTTATTTAAATTATTAATGTTAATTGCACACAGCAGCATATCAGATTAACACAATATGACTCTGCAATTGATTTTCAGCTCTACCCTAAACGCATTAAGGTATAAAATATATTTCGTCAACTTATCACTGCATGCATTTTCTCTACAATTAATTATTACTCCTCGTGTAAATTACCAATGTACATAAATAGTTAATGTATATAATCATAAGTTGTTACCTGTTTATAGTTATTAAATAAATTAAGATGATACATCGCGGTTTTATTAGTTTTGACATCTGACAACAGATGGCGTTGTAATAAGATGATCTTATTTTTCATAATAAAAAATTAGTTGTTCTATAATAATATGTTTTGCACTGTTACTAATGTACTGTTCAATTAGGTTAGAATATACAGAAAATTATACAGAAAATTTATTAATATAATTTGTGTTGTTAGTATGAAACATTTTATTGTTAAACTGAATGCATTTCCCAAGTGAAAAAGAAACTATTTTAAAAGCAAGCGCCATCTGTAAACAGGTATTGCAAACGGAACCATGATGTTTCATCTTTAAAATACGGAAGAATTGCGATGTCTGAAAGTTAAATCCATTGGAAGTTTTTCCTAGTCTTTTTTACTGAATTTAGTTATACGCGTTAGTAACATTTTTTTAAATATATAATATATAAAAAAAACTTCCATGTGGATTTCACTTGTGGTCGAATTTGCACAGACTTGAGTGGAAATAGATTTTTAAAATTAAGTAATAAATTAAAGAACAAATTTAAATATCCCCTGTATATGTATATAATTAATAAATTAGGCTATTTTACATTTTTTTAAATATATGTACAATCAATTGGCGGCAATTCTTCGACCATTTACACAGAGATTGTCATAATATAAGCTTCCATTGAGGTGCCTTAGCTGTCGACAAATATTTATATTAAAATAAGGTGCAAATAAATTAATACTCCATAATGTAATAAACCTGAGATCTTGTGTAAATAAAAATGTGTATAAAAGAAATAAACGAAGTTATTTTATTATTGGATATGTTTGTTTTTTTTTACCCTTAGGAACTTTAGGTGACTGTTGTATTATTTTTATTATGTCTAATAGTGCCCCAGGCAAAACACTGGATATTGGGGCACTAGGTAAAAAAACACAAGAACGATTCCTATAAATTAGTTACTGCAGCAGAGCAATTGCAATTCTGTAATATTCCGAATTAAGCCATGTGTCCGAATCTACATAATTTAGTGAAGAAATTCTATTGATACCATTTGTATAAAAATACAAAACAAAATTGTTTGAAAACGAAATGACATACGAATAGAATATCTGAGACTACACGTGTCTCAGGTGTTCTATTCGTATGTCATTTCGCTTCACTTTGCCACTAAACGTTATTATAAGGGGGCCAATTCTACTAAATAAATTTTGTTTAAATCGAATCGAAAACGGATCGAAACCGAACGAAACTACAGTTTTTAATGGTTTTCCTATTCTACAAAGTGACATACGATATAATTCCAGCTAAAATAGAACTGGAATTGTATCGTTAAAAACTAGTTTCGTTCGGTTTCGATCCATTTTCGATTCGATTTAAACAAAATTTATTTAGTAGAATTGACCCCCAGTTCAAGCTTGAATGGATGCCGCTAATCGAAGTGAATTTTGACACCTGAGTGAATACGAATTCGGGTTTGGATATTTACAGAATTGCAGGGCTGATCCGAAAATTGTGTAGTTTTGAATATAGCAGACACGGACTTTTCAAAGAAAAAAGACATAATTTTATTTTAAGTCCTACATTTCATGCCATCCTCATCCTCATGCCATGCCATCCTCATCCTCATGCCATGCCATACTCCAAAGGGCGCCCTAACAGTTGCCTAGTTTGCCTATATGGACTGGCCGGCCCTATTAATAGCGCAAAAGGCCCTAAATGTTATATCTATATTACTTTTTGTACAACGACCACCTACTTATGTCCAACCGAAAGATATTCTGTAACAGGGTTGTTGCGAATATCAGCATCAGCATCCACATCAGCAACAATCGATACTGATTTTTATGCTGACATTCAAGTCGTATCACGTTCGCGGAAAGCAAGAGGGAGCGCAACTCAAGTGAATAAAGTTTAAAAAGCAAGCTGGCACGTGCTCGCTCATTAGCTTGTTTTGTAGACCGTGACTAAAAGGTGACTAATTTTCTTTGTCTGACCGTCAGGAATATTATTAAAGAATATTAAACACACTATATATTGTGTCGACACATAGAACTTTAATGCCTGTCTAAGCAAAGGAAATAAATACGTATCTAATATTTTTCTATTATCTGACTGACGGGCTATTTAGGCTTTCTTTTTTTACCCAGGCATCATCCCTAATGTCAATTACTAACTGTTTTCCCGCGTTAATTGGTTACTTTACTGTTTTAAATCTTTATTATGATCAAATTAAACCACAATCATATTTATTTAATCTAAAAAGTGTTATTAAATAAAGGAAATTCATATTTTGATTCATTAAATTGTCCGCGTAACATTTTACTCATAAATTCATAACAAAGACGATTACATTACACTCCTTAAAGAGTAAAATTTTCACAATAGCTGAAACAGGAATACACTCCATTTTTTTAATGTGGTCTCATAATAAAAAATAATGTTTCTAACTTTAAAACTGATAGTGTCATACAAACTTTATGTTGTATTTTTATTATTATGTATCTTCTTTCTTATATTTGTACTCGTAGTGCATCGGTCGGTATTTACTTTGACGAACAAAACACAACTAAAATATAAATTAAGAGAGAAAAAAAAAAGGGTGGCTTCGCCCATAAGATGTCCTTTAGACAGAAAACGACAAATAAAAATCGTAATTTTATAGTTTAAGTGGGCCAATCCCGGCGGCACTGCAATGCCGGGCCGACCCGTGACGGGAGTGGAGCGAGCCCCGAACATCCCGTCGGTTTACAAAAATCAGTTTAATATACTGGTCCCTCAATGAGGGAACTTTCAGATATTAAGCTGAAAAGAACAGATACTACACTTTGATCTTAGCCAAAAGGCCGAGAAGCGATGTCTGGTAAAAACTAACTGAGTGGTACCATGAAATCAGTAACAAACTTAACAGCGCGAGTTATAAATAGTAACACTTCTTTACTGACGCCATCTATTGATGAATTTCGTAACCACTGCTTAACATTGTACATAGTGCAGTAAACAAGTATTTCATAAATCGATCTTTATGATAAACAAAAATTTAAATTATGTATATGTTTTATTTTCTTTAATAAAACTATACAATAAGTGAAAATAAATAAAAAAGGGTGATAACAAGTAGCAACGTTTTCATAGACATTTTTTCTTCTTTATCTTCATTTTGCAGTAAAGGATAGAATATTAATATTAAATAAAACATTTATTTATGTATATATTTATTTATTTTTAATTATATTTTATGTAAAAGGGCTGTCAATTATGATGATACTTTTCTTATCATAAATATGACATTGTGTTATTTTTTAATTTTGAATTACAGGAGGTTTAAAAATTATTTACGGTAGTTTTATTACAAATGAATGTTGTGTGCCGAAAATATATAGGTACTTATATATTTTGGTGGCTTTGGCGGAAACGTTAGAAACTAGTACCAACATACATTTAAAATCATTATAAGATAAATAGCAGGAAATCTACTTGTTATAAATAACGTAAAGATGTCTATTAAATACTTTGCTAGTTTACATTGATTTTGTTTATAGTTAAACATAAACATTTCAATATCATTTTATATGCAATATCCGCTCTAAAGATTCATAGATTGTCGTGATAAGACGCGTTATCTCATAATCAAAAAAAAAAATTAAAATATCAGGCTATATGAAATTATAAACTTGATTAATATTCAACTATCATGCCATAAATATATTTTTAATAAATTCACAATTTATTAGACCAGATCATTCGGTGATAATGAAAATTTAGCAATATATAAACGACATTTTTTTATCTAGACGCAGTTTTGTTACATTTCTTGTGGTGATTGTCACTTATTTGGTACAAAAAAGGTAACTGTTTTAAATATTATGAACCGAATTTGACAATATGCGTTATTAATATTTTTAAACTATATATGATATTTATTTAACTTGATGAAATACCTCTTAAGAGACCGGAGTTTGATATTCTGTTTTTAATTATCATACATGTATATTTTCATTAATAATCATATGTTTTAATTACCACCTATGCGTTTTAACATAAAATTTTATGTATCTAGAAATATATTAATTTCGGTTTTAAAAAAAAAGATAATAGGTATAGGTACTAGTCTATTATAAATATTATTATACGTGCACCTAGAATATGAATGTGTCATTGAACTAACTAAAATATCGTAATCCGATTTGAAAATAATGAAAACTAGCTTTCGATCGAATGAAGGCACCAGTAATCATATTCAAGAAAAAATTACTTCTCCAAATGTGAAATAATATGTTAAACAATTTTTAGAAATTAAACTATAACTTTGCTGAGGTAACTCCATTAAAATATGTTCAAATTCAATAACTCAATTGGAGTTTTTAATTGTAATATAAACATAGATAACCTATAAATCCAGGCAGAAATCTACGGACAGAATACAAATGAATTAAGTAAATTATCAGTTAATAACCATTTATTTCGCTGTGCAATCTAGTTCATAATTTATATGTAACTCACGTAACCATTGCGCTAATACTATTGCTCCATTTGTCTTTGTCTATGTATTTATTACTATTTTTTTAAAACGGTGTCATTTATATAAACATTAAATATGATTAAATAAATCATATTTGATTAGGCTCATACATAACACAGATGCAGATACTATATAATATGGCACTAGCGTTTCCTTTATAAATGTTCTTACTATTTAAAAATAAATATAATTTAACTTGTTGTTTTAGAATCTTATTACAATAAAAGAAGACAATTCTTCTTAAAAAAATATTCTTTAGAGGAGTAGTTATTTTTATTTAAACGAACAAACCTATTAATGATTTTTTATGTGATCGATATACATTTGATTTTACAGAAGTATATTTAAACTTGTAGTGACCTGCAACTAATCAGTTATTATATTTCATTTAAACACAACGTACATACAAATACAATAAAAAATAAAATATAACATTTGTTATTTTAAAAGAAAGTAAATAAAATTTGCTTTACTTCTTACTTACTATAAATATTTAGTGTTCTAAAATAATACAATTATGTATTAAAATCAATATACATATGTTCCCAGAAAGAAATATGACGAAGGGGAAATCGATTAAAGTCATAGAAGGCAAAGTGCTCAACTTCGACCATCTCATATTTTGGGTGGGAAATGCAAAAACAGTAAGTATAGTAGATATTTGATTTTAATATTATTTTGACTCCTTATTATATTATTGGTAATATAAAGGAACCAAGAAACACAAAATTATAAAGTAATACCTGTAACTCATTTTTCTATTAATACTTTATTTTTATAAGTTTATAATAAGAAAATAAAAAATACGTTGGATACGGATTAGCAATGATTTGTATTTGTTTACGGATTATTTGTTTCAGGCAGCTAGTTATTTCGTGACTCGCTTTGGTTTTAAGCCGTTCGCAACTCGGGAACCGACTGAAGGCAAGCCGGTGTTGTCCCACGCAGTGAAGCTCAATCAGGTACAAATTAAGTTACATCAATTTTTACTGAGACAGAGAAATTTGGTAAAAATAATCTAACCATCAAGTACTATCTAGATATGTTCACGGTCTTCAAAATATGTGTGTTAGGACATTAACACACATATTTTGTGTACGCCGATTTTAAAAATTTTTCTTCTCACTCTCCAACAGCACGCGATCGTTTGAATCGTGAAACCTTCATCGACTTTTATGTCCTTCAAATTTAGAGCTATAACACGAATTTCGCTATGTGGGTATTGTGCTCACTCAATGAGCGATATCGGTCTTTGAGCGTAACATTTAAATGGCAAAAAATATTTTCCTTAATATACGAAGAACAAAATTCAATATTTCGAATCATGCTGGCCACCCTGCTGACGAACGATTCAAAAATACAAAAAAAACGGCGTTTAGACTTAGAAGTTGAAGTTGATTTTAAATGAATGAATCAAAAATAGAGCACCTGTGCATTCTTGTCTCATGTCAGAAACAACGCAGCTTGCTTTTGTTGCTTTAAATATAATTTATAATTTTAATTTCAGATAACCATTGTATTTGAATCACCAACCACTGCGGGCGGCACATTAGTGAAAGATCTCGAGGCTCACGGGGATTTTGTAAAGGATGTGGCTTTTGAAGTAGAGGCATTGGATGAACTGGTGCGACGTGCCAGAGATGGTGGCGCTAAGCTAGTAGCTGACGTAACTGAAGAGAAAGATGAAGACGGAGTTATCAGATACGCGATTTTAAAAACAGTGGGTACCGATATTTAGTTATATGTACAGGAGCGATGTAGGTCCACAGTTCGGGTATAGAAATACCTCTAATTTTTGCGTATATTAAGTTTTTTAGTTAATATTGATATTTTTTTTCAGTACGGCGATAATACGCACACGCTTATAGACAGATCAAAATACAAAGGGCTGTTTCTACCTGGATATAAAACAGTCGAGGACGATCCTGTCAACGATCTTTTGTGAGAATCATAAGTATACTTATTATTTGCTTATTTTATTTCAATTATATAGTTAAGTAGTACTGCTTCTTTCCTATAAATTCTTTATTACTAGTATCAGAATCTTCATACAGAAATATCTAATAAAACAGTAAAGGACACGCCCAATCCCATATCATAGACTAACTGGTTAATATTGACTCGAACATTATTTTTATTTTTAGACCACTTACGAATTTAATGTATATTGACCACGTTGAAGGAAATATGGCTGATGGAACCTTAGCAGACTCTGTAGCTTGGTATGAAAAAAACCTCAACATGCACAGGTAAAAATAGGTATAAATCTTTTTAAACTCAAGCTCATTCTAAAAATGTTTACTTGCATACTTTATAAAGAATGGCAACGGCTGTGCCTGCCCTTACAGGGCACTATCAGAAAAAAAAACAATCTAATTTTATTACAAAATATGTAAATTTTGTGCAGCTACTTTAATTAAATCACTGTGTTAAACTAATTTAATTTTGAAATATGTAGTGAAACTGAAAGAATAAACTGTTTGGTAAGTAAATTAATATTATACATTTATTATGTAAATATTCTAATTATTATATTCATCAAAACAATTTACCTTAAAAATGTGGTACAGTGTTGCTTCCTTCCTTCCTTCTTGCAGGTTTTGGTGTGTAGACTACAATCATGATATTGTCCCGTATTCTTGCATCAATTCAGCGTCTGTCATCAATAAAAATGAAACTGTGTTGGTAAGAATCAATTTGAAAAATCCACTAATCTCTAATGAATTTTAATTTATGATTATCAAAAATATGTAGTTGATCTATCTAGATAAACAAGGAATTAGAAAGAATATTTTTCGCTCGCTATTTGATATTGTATTTAAGTTGAAGACAAGTTTATATGCCCACTCATGTACAGTCATAAAAATGTTATTTACTTGGTATTTATTTATAGACATAAAATATCTATCTTAATTTATTTTTCATTGAATCTCAGCTCTTAACATGTAACATAAAGAAATACTACTTAAAAATCATCAATGGATGACGTCTAAATTTGATAGGCCTTCTAACACGTGGTAATAGAGAAAATACTTGAATAATTCATGTTCTTAAAAATATTATAGTAAAAATAATTGAGTTTACTTATTGTGCTAAAAAATAAAATAGTGTCTACATAATTTTTTAAATCAATCATCGGAGACCTCGTTATATTTTTTATGATTTCGTATTACAAAAATAGATGGCGCTAGTATATATGTTTAATACTCGCGGTGTTAAGATTTTTTCTAGCTTGATGACGTCTCTTTGTTGAGTACTTAGTTTTATCGCTTCTCGGCCTTTTGGCTAAGATCAAAGTGTAGTATCTGTTCTTTTCAGCTTAATATCTGAAAGTTCCCTCACTGAGGGACCAGTATATTAAACTGATTTTAGTAAACCGACGGGATGTTCGGGGCTCGCTCCACTCCCGTCACGGGTCGGCCCACAAAATCATTAAAATTAGACTTTATTTTATGTTTATATCTCCTATAGCATCAGTCATAATGATCGGTTAAATCATCTACTTTATTTTGATTAAAACTCTTACTTTGTTGATTTCTACAATAAACACCCATTTTAAAAGCAACATTTGAAATACAATCCATCAATAAATTAAAATGTTTTTATGTTCATTACTTTACCTTTAGTAGATCACATTCTAGCATATTTTTTTACATAGATATATTATTTTGTCCACTAGTTGTCTATGAACGAAGCTGCCAAAGGGTTGCGTGTCAGCAAAGCCACTGAATTCGTCAAGGCCCTTGGCACATCAGGTGTGGAGCATGTAGCTTTGTATACCGACGATATCATTACCACGGTAAGTTTACTTTTTTATAGATAACAGGAAAAAATTGTAGACAGTATCTTTCTTTTCATACCTGACTAACATCGTCATCATCATCTCAAATCACGTCGTTATTTATAATATACCAACATACCAACTATTTATAATAAACTTATAAGTATACTTACAATATACTTACAGTTTTTTACTAATATTAAAACAAACATAAATTTAATAAATATCAAAGTCTTAATTATTAAATTGAATGTTTGACTATGAAAGAAGAAAGAATTTCCGGAACTATATTTTATTAAAGACTACGGTCATTTACACCAGTTTCAAGGAATCGTCATCTCTGAAGTCCCGCCGAGTTCTTTTCTTTGTCGTGTCAATATAGAAAATGAACTTTTCTATATCTCGTATCTGGGTGTTGTCTTCTTCATTGTTTCAGATTTCCATAATAATGCTTTAACTACTTATTTGAGATCTGAATAACGTATGTGATGTTGTATAATATAAATTTATTTATTTATTTTTAGATGCGTAACCTGAAAGCACGAGGTGCTGAGATTCTAGCTTTCCCTCCAACATACTATGATGTTATAAAAGGGAAATTAAAAGGCAGTTCTGTGAAGGTGGCAGAGAGTCTCGACGCCATGAAGGAGTTTAGTATACTTATAGACTTTGACGATAGAGGATATATGCTGCAAGCCTTCATGAAGCACTTACAACCGCGACCCACTCTTTTCATAGAGATATTGCAGAGAAGGAACCATAGAGTAAGTTGAATATTTTTCGTGGCCGATATTTAAAAAAAATCGTTTACATAACACTTGTGAATGTCGAAAACTACGCCAACGGGTCGCAAAACTACGGCGGGAGGCTTTTTCCCCTGTTTTATTTCACACAGAGAAGTCTTATTGGAAAGTGACTTCATTAGAATTTCATTCTTATTGTCAATCAAGAAGCTTTAAATACTAAATATTACTACAGGCTAACTCTTGAACGAAATCTTAATGTCAATGTCATTATAATCCAATAACGATCTCAATTATCATCAACTCTTAGCTCGTACCCTTGAAACATACACTCAATGTCAAGTAGTTTATTTAGTACACGCAATATTGAGTCAATTGGCGTTAGTGTGCCAAAGCAAGAGTACGAAACAACACAATTGCAAAGTCGATCTGTTGCGAATGCGTTCAACAGAAAGCATGTTGAAGGCCTATTCTATTTCTCGGAATATAAAATCTCGTCTTCGCACAAAAACTTTTCTATAATCTATGATTCACCGGAGGTAGGACGTGTGACTGCCTTTGATGCACAGATATCTTTGCGGATATAACTTTAACAAAACTATTAGAATGTTCCCTATGGATGCAGAATCATATCGAATAGGGATACTATACGACTCGAATATTTACGTCCTCACTGCAGGGGCTCAAGCCTTCCTTATGGGCTGTGACTGCTAAATTCAGCCGAGACTAACAGATTAACGTGACTTCCGAGGCATCGAGTAGCTCGATATAATATTTTTTTGGTTACTCATCCCGTGACCGATGACCGCGGCGTTTATCCACTACGCTACCGAGTTACTCTCGAATATTAATAAGTATATTTTATGTTGTTTTCATAGCGAGTGTGATTAATTTGTATACACTGTTGTTTGACAGGGTTTTGGCGCTATGAACTACCAATGGGTCTTTGAAGCAATCGAACTTCTTGAGGCTACATCCGAAAATAAACTAAAAGAAAAAGCCGTCGACAACAAATCTTAGAGTTATCTATGATATTAAAAAGCAACTCATTGTACTTAATTCTGCAAATATATTACAATACAATAAAATACATATAATCTCTACAATTAAAATTCTTTATTTTTTTATAAAAAGTAAGTAAATGGCGTTATTACAAAAATCTAATTAAAAATGTCATTTTATGTTATAATAAGGATTGTAAAACCACCAACCAACGTTTATCAAATCATTAAAATACTGACAACTTCGTGGTTCCTGTTTTTTCTTTTATTGTCTCGAGTCTGAATGTTGTGATGCTTTTGTTGATTCAGATTACTATAATACTGAACCTTATGTAGAACGCCATCTATGTAGTATAAAACCTAGTAGAAACAATCAGCCAATAATAAGGTAATAATAAGCCAAAGTTAAGGTTCATATGAAAGTTATGAGACAGTATGGTAGATTACCCTTGCAATTATATTACACAATGACTATTACTTCAAATTTCACACATCTCAGATAAAAGATAATACGTATAATAATGCATTGATACTGAATTAGACGAAACGTATAACTGAGCATCAAAACATTCAAGTTTACAAAGACTTACGGTGTGTTCAAAATGTCCACGTGCGTTTCACTATGGAAACTGACTCCATCAAAATAATATGGATCTATAAATTACGGCGACAAATTGAGTTGAAATGTCGCATGACGTCACGCTTTTGTACATTTTCTACAAAACTGTGACGTAACGAGCCCCCAATTCTTAACTTTTAATGCCTATTATCTAAACTATTTCTTGTTTAATTTAAATTAAAAAAATACGTTTCTAATCTGACTGAAGGACTAAATAGATTTTTTAGCCAGTCGTCATCCCTATTCTTATAGAATTAAATAGCTGTATTTCTTACTACAATGAAATACTGTTTTTAATAAATAAAGACCTACATTTTAAGTACTAAGCTGTTTTGAACAGTATAGCATAGTAGGCAACATATAAGCTACATAATTTTATTATGAAAACAAAAACATCAATTGTAATATTTGGCTCCTTAAAAAATTATCACAAAGACAACTTTCAAAAGCTAAAAAGGAATTTAATGATTCGGTTAATAAATATATTTAAAAAAAAATCTATGACGAATGAAATACTAACAAAATTGAGCAAATTAGAAGAAATTTAGGCAGCCTGTCTGAAACCCATTTCAGTATATATTTCATTAAGCTCAACGAGTTGTTCATAAAATGATGAGAATATCTTTAGTCAGTTACAGCAGACTTTGATAACGCATTTAGTGATGGTTGCATTCAGTTATAGAAAACGCTGCTGGAGCCGCAATATAAAAATATCATGGGGCATTTTTATTTTTATCTCATTTAACAGAAAATATTACAACAGTGACATGTGATTTTAGCGGTAAAGGTCATTAACATAATTTAAAAAAAGATTAGGGCTTAAGATACTTCCCTGAGGAACTCCAAAAAGGTATATTTCAGATAAAATTAGCTAAAAATATTCTCTCTTTTTACATATCCGGTATAGTCTAGGTGCTCGGAGAATAGTTTAAGCTTTAAGCTTCAGCGTAAAATTGACATAGCAAATTGTGTCGAAGGCTTAGCCATATCTAGAAGTACTCATGCTTTACAATTTACCGCAACGTTACTTATTTATTTAAATCCCATATAAACAATTTTTGTAGTGCTGTTTTTCTCTACAATTTTACAAACCAACATAATATTATTACGCTTCAATAATATATCGATGCCAAGAAATTAATCTCAGTAATTTCTTATTGCGTCTTAAACATTCGGTGTCAGAATGAATGTAATTTACAAACAATTTAATCAGCAATCTGTGATATTATATCACACTATCTATATATATATAAAAATTTATGTTCAATGGAAAATTCTCGATATTATTGCGCCATGTTTTGAAATATCAGAATATGCTAAATAGGCGACCAACTCGTACCGGACCCAAGATGAAACTAAGTGGGGTAGAGCCTGCGATAACGGATTATAAGAGAACTAGTAAAAGTAAAACAAATAGCTCTATAAAAACTATTGGAACAACTAAAAAACACTTTGAAAAACTTAAATTTGAAATCATAACTAAATAGAAATTTAAAGCGTTGCTCAATACTATTGATGAAATTGTAGGATTTGCTACTATTTTTTTTCATTTTATGGCCAAGTTTATATATAAGTATATCACTATCATATTCAAGTTACATAAACTTACAAAGTTACAAAGATTATGTGAAAAAAAATTAAAAGACGTATTTACGAGTTTTTTTTTTAATTACTTCAATAATCTGACAAAGTAATTATGTAAAACTAACATCCATATCACTTTAATACAAAAGATGCGAGAATTTCCTAAATTTAAAGCGGCAATATAATTAACTTAAACACAATTCATGTCAATTTTTACTTTTGACTTCATAAAACTGCATATACACTAATAGATAATAATATGAATTATATTGAACTGTATCTAAAGGTATAAAAGGTTCAATATTGATAGGATCAGTAGTGGAACAGCTAACAGTGACGCCACGCCACCCCGCCTCTGTGCTCGCAGCGTCGTCATTACTAGTTTTCCTTATTAGCATTTTGTTTATTATTAATCAGTAAGTAACACAGTGGTCAAACACCATACGATTTATACTAAAAAAGATATTGCGCATGAAAAAATATTTTTTAATTCTATTTTAACGCCTTTCCTAGTATTCTAGTAATAGTCAAAATTCATATTATTAAACAGAGACTTAGCAATGGTTGACCTAGTACGTGGTTGTATAGAACTAATATTTACTCCTAGAGGGTTTACATATTCTCTATATAATATAAATTCGGACTACTACTAAAATTGCAATTTTAGAGTAAATTTACTGACGCTAAATCTTGTTTATTAATAGCACTGATATGTCTGAAAGATAGTTATAATATCCCGAATGTAAAAATGTTCTAATGCGTTAACAATATCATTATTATTTTCTATTAAATTTGATAATTTGAATAAGTAATTATTAGTTATAAAGTTTCGTTATGAGCGGGGTTATAAAGACATCAACGCACTATATGTTTTTTTTTAATTAATCTATACCAAAAGCTATTTAAATGAACACAAATTCCTTTGCATAGCAAAAAATTGATTTAAAAAGTTTTCATTTGGATACTAAAAATTGGTGACTATTTAGTTCCATATTTTCATAGTCACGAAGCACTGTCCATTGGAGGCTTGGTTCGGCTGCTCTATGCGTCTTTAAACTTGATTCGATTGGACCAATCTAAAGCTGTGTCTACAATGCAAATGAAGAGAAATAAAACTTATGTGACCGTTTGGCTTGATGAATTGATAAAGTCAATGCGCTGCTACTTTTATACAATTAAGGATCCTTTTCCTCCTTTTAATTCCATTAAACTGCATAATGGCAGAAACTTTTCTTTCAAATATTTTAAACTACTCAACGGATTTAAAATCGGTTTTCATGAAAAGTTATTCAAGAGGAAGGTTTAAATGTAGGTATAATATAGACCCACGCGGGTGACTGATATGTAATTAATATTTTAGTTGTTTTTTTGTTATAACTCTATTTAACAAATACCATACACAAATGTTTATGACTATTTGTCATAGGTTAAACTGTTTTTTCTTTAGAAATACATCCAACATGATATTAAACATCTTACCATTGATTTAATTATTTAGCAATAGATGGCGCGTGCAGTATTCTACATTACACTATAGTTTTACAAAATGGAAGGGTTTTAAGTATTATGGTAATTTATTGTTCAAGTCGGATACCTCTTACGTAGGTTGTTAGTTTAACCGTCGATCGACTTTTTAACTAGTCGACCAAAGAAAGAACTATTTAACTAACGACGCGTTTGATCAAACTGATCTGTTGTTTCAATGCCCATCGCTTCTTCTTTCTTTCACTGTTTTGCTGTCGGTTGACCTAACGAAACCGTTCATAGACGCTAATCACCAGGTGGTGGTGGTTTTTAAGCATTTTTCATTAAGAATATTTTTCAGTAAAGCATTGTGGATGCAAAATTGATCAAATATAATAAAAACAAATGCAGTTATAAAAAAATCTTTTGATAGCCTTCCTTATGGATGGTTAAGGAGGATGGGCCATGACCCTCCATGCTGGCCCAATGCGGATTGGCGAGTATTAACGACTGCAAATGCAGCCGGGACCAACGGCTTAACGTGCCTTCCGAAGCACGAAGTAGCTCGAGATAATATTTTTTTTGGTCACCTATCCCGTGGCCGACCCTTGCGAAAGTTGCTTAACAACAACGATCGCAAGCCGCGGCGCTTATCCTCCACGCCATCGGGCTACATTATTACTTGATAACTTTAGATTACATCAAAACCTATTTTTGAGCATATTTTATAGAAAGTAATTTGGTATATAAAATGAGAGTTATGAATGCCAAGGAAACTGTCATGAATAACTGCCTTCTTATGGCTTTTTGATTATATACTTGCCATGGCTATTAAAAGACCGTAGATGTGCTCATTTCTCTCTGCCTACTCTGCAAGGGACTTTCAGTGCTTCTGTTATAAAATCAGTCTAGAACTCGACTAGCGCAGCGCTCTTACAGCATAAATCTTCAGTGAAATAAAACCTTTATTATCTGTTGAAGTAGGTTTTATTTGATTAAATTTCTATGCTATGATAACGCTGCGTTTGTTGACTAGTTCGAAGCTGTTTTTATAACGGAATAGCACTGAAGATTTAAGGCATAAAGTTTATTTTCCCTGAGTTAATAAAAACAAGGTTGGTCATCCATTGAGGACGCACCTTTATATTTATCTGGATTCCATAAAATGTGGTGGTTCATTATTATAAAAAAACATAGGTCTGGTTATAAAGGCACGCGTTCACGTGCCCGCGTCAGTGTATACAGTTTGTGCTATAGTGTTGACAACCGGGTATAATAAGAGGATTTTCAACTACTTTCAAAAAATGGTCAGTATATATATATATATTTCAAATAGTACATATTTCAAATCCTAATCTGTAACTAGTTTTCCCCCGACTTCGACTACGTATTTAATAGTCTGTATCATCCGTGGATTATATAGTTTCCCGGTGAATGAATTTTAAAAATCTGTCCAGTACTTTCAGGACCTATTCAATGCAAACAAACAAACAAATCTTTCCTCTTTTATGAATTGATTACAATTTTTATATTTTATGATCTTTTAAATCGGTTAAATGTTTTAAATCGTACAAAAACTTCAATTATATTGCAATTAAGTCATCTCTAAGTTAAAAGAGGTTAAATTTATTTTTAAAGTAACTGATTATTAGTTACTTTAATCAGGTACTTTAATCTTTAATCGGTCAGTTGCACAAACGTCCATTAAGGTTAAACGACGCCTTTAAGCTCTAATGAATGTCATATATGTATGGATTACGTTGTTTTAAACTAATTTACAATTTAAATGGACGTTTGAGCTATATGTATAATTGAAATACAATAATTACATGCACCAACTCAAAAATATCATCGTTTAAATAACACCCTCCTTAAACAATTACCGAACCAACCAAAAGATAAATGAAATATGTCGACTTCCTCGTCAAGTGCAACAATTTCATTGTATAGGTGCCACATGCGGACCATTAGCTTGTAGTAAGAAATATTATTAGTGCAAATCTCTAAAGCAAAAATTGCCAGATTTCACGTCACGAGCTCTGAACTATGTTTTGAAATTCAGAAGTGAAAGAAGGGTCCCTAATAAATATATAACAATAATTAATCTATTTACCTAAATAAAAACGCCGTGACCCTTAAACCGTGACCCAGTGGCGGACTAAGGGTGGAGGAGGGGGGAGGCTCCGGTTCTGAGGGACCTCCAAATGGCTACAAAGTCCCATGATCACTTTATAAATTCGAGTTGGAGGCGCCGTAGATAAATAAGTACAGCCTGTAGCTTGTCGTCCAACAGGGTTAGTCTGCTACTGCCGTGACCTCGTAGTTCGTACACCAGTTTTAAAGTTTTAAGGCATCAGAGATCCGCGGGTTCGATGTCTGTTCAGGTCAAAATAGAACATTTTTACTTTTCTATATTCTATCTTCGTTTTTTTCTGGTTTCCATCAAGTAATACTAGTTTTTAAGTCACCTACTGTGTTATCTGTAGGCTATTCTATAAAAAAAATCAACGACGAAATCGACGTTGATACAACATAAAGGTTAGATAAAATAAAACTAATAAGAAGCTGTATGGTGGCGTCACAACTGTCACGTCGCCATTTCGAGCCGAGAAAAAACATTTCTGATAAATGATCGAACAATGAAAGCTATAATAATTAAATTAATTAAATATTGTTGTAAAACAAGTTATTGTAAAAATATTTTCATACGCATAATTAATTTCGGTTATTAATTTCTTTCTTCACTATAGAATAGGTATTTTTTTTTATTTTTACTCATTATGCCTTACTTCAACTGATTCTATTCATTAATGCATCTAAGATAAAGTTAAATAGGCACTAGGAAATGTTAAACTAAACTTAACTGAGTCGTTAACTTACTTAATCAATCGTTTATATGTGGATTATGTATCGACTTTCATTCTAAGAAACTCACTATTCTGTTGATCGAGGCATATTATCAGTATTTACACCTCATGGTCGAGGCCTCAAACAGTGAGGAACTAAATGAGGTGGTTCAAATTTGAAAAACGAGTACTCCCTTATTTTGACGAAACGAGGACCTCAAAACCTCACGAGTGAGGGACTCATCATTAACTGATATCGCGTCTCGGCACTTTGGCTAAGATTCTTGTCAGCTTAATATCTGAAAGTTCCTTCACTGAGGAACCAGTATATTAATTCAACTGTCTTTGTGAATCGACGAGATGTTCCGGGCTCTCTGCGCTCCCGTCAGGGGGCCTCGCTCGGCATAGCAAGCAGTGCCGCCGGGATTAGCCCACATTAATTGAAAAACCCGCCTGCGCCGACGGGATCAATGCTTGGGCAAATAATAAAAGGCTGACTAGCTTGAGAATGGAATTTTGTGGTATAAATGGTAAAGAAAAGAAACTGGAACAAACAAAAAAATATTGTAAAAACAGTTCGTATGTTAAAATTACCAAAATGTATAAAATTTAAAATTACCAAATAAAATAAATAATAAATGTACCACGAGTATATGGCACACAGTTACATCGTGAGAGAAAAAGATACAATTCATGCATCTGAAATGAAAACTGTATTACTTTTTATTTCAGTATCATCGTTTTGTTTCAGACCACATATACAGACAAAGGAAAAAAGCCAGAGCAAGGCAGATTCGTTTCATTCGACCATTTAACGTTTTGGGTCTCCAACGCTAAACAGGTACATAATCAAAATTTTTGTTTCTTTTTTAACATTGTTTCATAGTCACATGTAACGATGTAACGACTGTAGATGCAACCGATGCCAACGGCTGAATGTGTCTTCTGAAAAGCGGAGTAGAGTTATGCAATACCAATTTTGTACCTTAATTTACTTTATCTAAATAATTATATCAATAACTTGCGCCTCAAAAGGCGTAACCACCATTTTCTCCAAAATAAGGTTATAATTTAATTAAGGTTTGACGTTCTCAAATTCTTAAAACAATGGTGAATATTATTGTAATTTCATCAAAATATTGGACGTAAATGACACTCGTAAAAGAACGCGGGTACATGTATGTCTTTGTGAGGGCGTATTCACCAACAAAATTTTAAATTATAAATAATTCTTAAAATATTATGTTTTATAATATTTCGCCATAAAAATTAATGACTTTTGAAGTAAGAATCATATTTCAAGAATGAATTTAACAGCAAAGTTGTAACAAATACAAAATTTTAATTATAGTTTTTTTGATCTCCCATCGTATTTTCAGCCGCAAAGTATCAATATTTTCAAGAAGCAAGCAAAAGTTTTAAAGAAAAAGTATATTCGAACCTAAAACCTCCTTTTATTTCATAATTAAGTAAAATAAAAAGAATTTCTTAGCAACCGACCTTTTTGCATACGATTCATAAAAAGTTCTAATATTTAATATCTATTTTATTAGGCTGCCAGTTACTACGTTTCACGGTTCGGATTCGAACCCGTAGCTTACGCCGGCTTGGAGACTGGTTCGAGACAAACGGCGTCATACGTAGTACGACTCAATAAGGTGATCAAGACCAGTATGCTTATTAATACATTAATTTGCAAGCGACCTTAAGAATTTGCGATATTGTAGATATAAGTAATTTGTATCGAATTTGTATAATACTAAGAATAACTTCTCTATTTAAAAATATAATACAATGGGTATGATGACAAATTTTTTTTTTATTGTCCGTCAAGAAGATTATTGAAAAATATGAAACACGTATTTTTTATCCATAAAATTACGACGATACACAGAGTTACACTTTTGTAAATTATTTACAAAACTGTGACGTAGCGAGCTCCCACACCTCAACTTTCATGCTCGTCATGTAAGCTATTTCTTATTCTATTCTATCGAATATTTTTCTATTAGTTAGACTAACGGACTAAATAGAGTTTATTTTTTTACCCTGCCTTCATCCTTATTCTATATTATATACTCATAACCTATTAGTTAGCTGCTAACAGGTCTTCTCTATAGATGAAATTGAATAGGTAGCATGGGCCATGAGTCTATGGCAGTTGGGGTTGACCAACAGCAGTTCGAGATAATTAATTTTTGATCTTATGAAATATGTCCAAGTGTGAAAGTTGCCTTTCCTGCGACTTCGTCCTCGTAATAGCGTATATCCGCGTATGATAAAGCTTCCCGTAGGTAAAAGAATTTTTGTGATCGAATCAGTAATTCCGAATATTTAGGGGTGTAAACAAACCAACAAAATTAGAAACTATCGCTTTTTAATCTAATATTAATATCCTTCTATTCCGTTCAGATCACGTTCGTGTTGCAAGCTCAATATGACCCAGTGGAGACGTCTTTCAACAAGGAGGTAGCCATCCACGGTGACTTCGTGAAGGACATAGCATTCGAAGTGGAGAATTTGGACTACATAGTGGAATATGCGAAGAAACAGGGAGCGGTCGTGGTGAAAGACATTTGGGAGGCAAAGGACGAATTTGGCTCTGTCCGGATGGCTGTTTTGAAAACTGTAAGGAATTATTATTTATATTAATTCACTTTAAATATAAATACAATATCCTATAGCTTCTAACATCATAAAGAAAAAGTATGTTTCACAAACTGACTGTCACTCTGTTGCTGAACCGTCCATTTTAATTGCCGATTCAAATTTTCAAATTTCGACTATTAATTAAGAACTTGAAGTCGGCATTAAGATTGCTTCTGTAAATGGATGTGTGACTATTTTCGGCGTTTTTCAACAGATCATTATTGTTCTAGTTTTTTATTTTGCGTAATCAATAAATTACGGCGATTGTGACGTAGCGAGCCCCCACTCCTCAACTTAAATGCCTATGCACCATTTTTTCTTAAATTGAAGAAAAAAATACGTATCTAATATTTTTCTATAACACATAACAGATTTTCTTTACCCAGTCATCACCCCTACTAAGTCCTATAACGGATTTCAATAATAATAATAATTGTCATTTTTTTCATTTGTTATATGGCTCCTACGGTGAGTTGCACAAACGTTCATTAAGGTTTAATGACTCCTTTAAGCTCTAATGAATGTCAAAAGTGTATGGATAATGTAACTTTAAATTAATGAAAGATTTAATGAACGTTTCCGCAACTGGCTGTTATTTAACTAACTTAATTATTTTTAATGAAACATGCTTAAAGAATCCCTTCACCCCAGATCACTAGTAGGGAAAAAGTAGCAAGTGCTTGAAAAAATTGTTGGTCACTTTGGTTTGCTTGTCCACTTTGGTCTCTGGTAGCTTGGTGGGTTGAAATGGGGTCGAACGACGCGGGAAGTGGCCTCCGGGCTGTCCCCGTGTATCGAGTTCATGGAGAGGGACATCGCTGAGCTTAGAGGGTGGCCCTGTTTCTTGAATAGCTCCATTCTATGATGGGTCCACAGGTGGAGTTTCAGATATTCCATCGACATGCGTAACGCATTTCTCAGCGTCAAAAAACGGTCATGGGTAGGTCAGTGGTTAGAGCAGTCACCCAGATTGCTATAGATCGTGGGTTCGAGTCCCACCTCGGGTGCCTAGGATTGGTGGATTTTTTAAGCATTTTTCATTTAACAAATTTATCAGATAGCATTGTAAATGCAATCGATCAAATAAAATTACTAAATTCTTTTTCGACTTACCGTTTACTTGATGGATAATATAATAAACATTGTTTACAGTACGGAGACAATACTCACACACTAGTGGACAGATCAAAATATAAGGGAGCATTCCTACCGGGATACCAATCACTACAAACCGATCCTATCAGTAAACATTTGTAAGTAAGAAAAAAGCAATTGAAATGTTTTTTTTTTTTAATGGAGAACCAAAGATTAAGTTTTCCCTTATTTTAGCAGAATTTTCATTGGGTATGTTTTGCTGGGTGCAATCTGAAACCCTCGGTCTCTGATCCTTCTGATCACTAGTAATGTACCATACTTTGCCACCATGCGCGCCAGTCGTAAAGGCCTAGTCATAGCACAATTTCGGATAAATAATTCTGATTTCTGATCATTACTAAACATCTACACTGTAGTAATGCTTTCTGTAAAAAATCTGCGTCGAGCTAAAAGCGAGTACAGAAATTTCACAGCATAGAGGTTCAGTCCAATAAATCCAATAAAATTAAATAAAGGTTTTATTTCATTGAAGCTCTATACTGTGATAGAGTTGTGTTCGACGGTGATTTTATCATAGAATAGCAAAGCACTGGTACTGCTTCAAAAGAATTCTTAAGGTTGAGACTGCACTGCGTTTAAAAATGCACCGCAGTTTTCCCACGACCAGGCCTTACCAGTGACTAAATTAATACTTATGTCACTAGCGTACCAGCTACCCGTAGGTAAAAAAAAATAGGTCCAGTAGCCCAAATTCTTTTCTAATCAAATCTTTACTCTTTAAAATATTAGTATACAAAATGCATAACATACAATTCGTCACGCGTTTCGAGACTAATGCGTGCTCTGCTCGTGTATAGATGCTAAATGTTACAAATCGCAAAATTTCAGTAACATACCTCAATGGTAATATACCTTTAATGAAAAAAGGGTTAAAAAATTCACCAGTCCAAGTTCCAATTGCACAGCGATAGAATTCGAGCTCACAATCTTTCGTAATCTGGACGAATGCTCTAACCATTGCGGTCCCCGAGACCCAACTTCTATAGCAGAAGGGTTCGCACACCGGTTTCAAAGTCGCCATTTCTGAGGTCACGGGATCGATTTCCGGTGGGGTTAATGGAGAAAATGGTAGGTACCTGTGTGGTACCTTTGTTGTCTCAAAGACCCGATACTCATCTTGGAATGTGAGTAATGTTGCCTAATAGGTGTTTTTTCAATGTGCAGGCCTAAAGTAGAGATAAATTTCATTGACCATGTAGTGGCGAATCAGCCAGACAATCAGATGGAACCGGTTGGATCGTGGTACGAACGTTGCCTGCAATTCCACAGGTGAGTCATCGTTACATGTATTTTCCATACGATGTATCCTTAGATTAATCTTTAACCATCGTTCCTAAGACAGGGGTAATTACCTCCCTATAAGTTATTCTTTGGTTACTCCCACGTTTGGGGTAACAAGAACCTAATATTATCACCAGCCTACTACCAAGGGGCAGACCCCCTTGTCGGGATGTTCCCAACACTAGTTATTACATAAGGTATAAATAGCTGAGCAATGTATCCGCGCGCTCTCTCTTTCACTGTATACTTCACAAGACGCACGCGTCTCAGTTTGTTGTTGACAATAATAAACCTCTTCATTATAATATACCAGCATTTTAATTACAAGTCCATTAACGGCTCCACATGGTCCTTCGCAAGGAAAACTTAATCAAGAAGAGACTTCAGCAACAACTGCAATTTGAAGGCAAGAGTAGCAAAAATTTTGAAATTGGTCGTGAGAAATAAGTAGGTACAATCTTACGCACGGCTGAAAAAATCCACGCGCGTGCGGACTGCAGTGCATGGCAACAGATCTACACCGTGCGGTGGGAGCGGGGGCGAAGGCTGCACACGAGGCGGACGACGCCTGTACCGGCCGAACTACCTCGCGACCGGGCGACCGCGCGAGCCGAGCGGGCGGGGGTGCATCACTACCAATACCACACCATTTCGACGCGAGGCGAGCGAGCGTACGCGCATATGCACGAAGTTAAAAATAATTTGTCACATAACATCGCGAGTTACGATCATTGTACTAAGTGTTATTTAATAATTAATTGCTTAAGTTTAGTGTTCGATTTAGAATATAAACGTAGTGTGTTTACGTACGGACAATGGAGCTGGCAGAGTTAATTAGTGCACGAAAATATACTAAAGGTAATATCACCCGTTTACATAATTGGTGCAATCAAATTGATGCAGAAAAAATAACTTTAGAAACATTAAACGTAAAAAGATCTCGTTTAATAGAATGCTTTAAAGAATACGAAAGCTATAACATAAAAATATTTTCATTAGATCCCGATAATAAAGAAAATATAGAAGATGTAGAGGAGAAATATTGTTCAACATTGTCGTGCTTAAACTCGGAGACAAAGAATCGTACCGAAGAAAATAAGCATAGTGCCAGCTGTCCACCTCCAGGGTCCGTGCCTAAAGTAATGTTACCACCGATAGATATACCTACGTTCGATGGTAAGTTCACTGAATACATACCATTTATTAATTTGTATAACTCATTAATAGGTAATAATAATTTATTAGATAATGTGCAAAAGTTATATTACCTAAGGTGTCACCTTAAATGTGAACCATTAGAATTGATAAAAAATTTATCACTTACACCTGAAAGCTATATCGATGCAATTAAAATTTTAAATGAAAGATATAACAATAAAAGTAGGTTAATCAACGGGCATATTAATGCGTTGCTAGATCTTAAGCCTATTTTAAAAACTACGGCAGCAAATTTAAGAGAGTTTGTATGTACTATAAAACAGATTCTTGCCGCTCTATTAAATTTAGAACCTAACGTTCGGTATTGGGACGCGATTATTTTATGCATATTGTTTCGTAAATTAGACGTCTATACGTCTCGCGCTTTCCAACTGGAAAGAAATGGCGCAGAAGATCCAACATTGGACGCCTTCCTCGCTTTCTTGGAAAAGCGCGCACTGGCGCTAGAGAATGCTGACCCGGGAGTTGCCGTTGGCGTCGGGCAGCATCGTCAGCAGCATCGTGAGCACGGAGCCGCTGCCGCACGCACCACTACCGTAGCAGCGACGACTAAACCTACGTGTCTACTATGTAAGTGTGAACATAAACTTTATTTATGCAACAAATTTAAATTAATGCCTATTTCAGAAAGGATTGACTTCGTCAAAGAAAAGTCTCTTTGTCGCATATGTTTAAGTCGTCACTCAAATAGGTGTAAATACCATTTTCGGTGTAACAAGTGCAAGGAACCACACAACTCATTGCTGCATCAAATCCCCAGCGATAGTGGTACCACATCAGCTGCCTCATTATCAGCAAACGAACTGACTAATCAAGTTTTATTACCCACAGCAAAGATAAAAATTATAGCTCGAGATGGCAAGCCAGTATATCTTCGAGCACTGCTGGATTCTGGGTCTCAGCTGTCTTTCATGACTGAAAAAGCGACACAGCTGCTAAAATTAAGGCCTACAGAAACAAATGTCAATGTAATAGGCATCACAAATACTAAATCCAGGTTAAAGTATTGTTTACCTGTAGAAATCCATTCAACAAAAAACTCCTTTAAAATTCCTGTTACATGCCATGTAATTGAAAAAATTACATGCAACCTGCCACAATATAAATTTAACTCCAAAGATTGCGTTCCTAGAGGGATTAATCTGGCAGATGATCAATTCAATGTACCAGGTGAGATTGATGTTCTAATGGGTGCGGATGTGGTATTCCAGGTGCTACTGCCTACGGAGTCGCCGAGCTACGAGCCTGTGAGCCAGCCTTCAAGTTTGCTGAGCCGCGAGCCAGCGACGCCGCTTAATATCCAGCCATCGGCAACGCAGTTTGACAGCCAGTCACCACGTCTCATTAATACTCAATTTGGATACATTATCGGAGGTACTCTGCCACGAGTTAATAATACATCTCAGTTTTGCAATAAGGTCACATTAAAGTGTACATGCGATGCTGTCACTAGTGACATCTTAAATAATTTTTGGAAAACTGAAAGTGTACCAGAAATTTATAATGAAAAATCCTCTGAGCATGAGCTTTGTGAAAATAATTTCAAAGAAACTTTTCAGCTAAAAGAAAATAAATTTAAAGTCGGGTTACCATTAAAATTACCTTTGAGTGAAATCAATACTGCTCTAGGTGATTCGTTTAATTTGGCACTTAAAAGATTTTTAAATTTAGAGAAAAAATTGCATAATAATTATTCACTCTTTTTAGAATATAAAAAATTTATTCATGAATATTTAAATTTGAAACATGGGCACTATGTCGATATTGAGCTTTATCAATTAAATAAAGATGCGGTGTATTTCTTACCCCATCATGCGGTTTTTAATCATAATAGTAAAACCACAAAATTACGTACAGTATTTGACGGTTCTATGAAAACCAACAAAAAGATATCTCTGAACGATTTATTACTAAACGGACCCACCGTACAAAGGGAACTTTTTGATATTTTATTATTATTTCGATTTGGTGATTTTACATTTATCACAGATATTAAGCAAATGTTTCGAAGTATTAATTTGGTCTCACAGCACACTTCACTACAAAACATATTGTGGCGTGATGACCCAAGTGAAAATATAAAATGCATAAGGCTTGACACTGTCACTTATGGTTTAAAAAGTTCAAGTTACCTTGCCACTCGTTGTCTAAAGCAGTTAGCAATGCAAAATGAAAATACATTGCCACTAGGTTCATTTATTTTAGACAATTGCACATATGTTGATGACATATTGTATGCCGATAACGATTTAAATAAAATTTTACAAGCAAAGTCACAAATTATTGAACTTCTAAAGTTAGGCAGCTTTCAAACTCATAAGTGGTCGTCTAATGACAATAGAATATTGACAGATATTTCACCTGATCACCAGCAGTTTGATGATGTAGAACTTCAAAGTAAAGATTGTAGTTTGAAAACCTTAGGTTTACAATTAATAGTCAAAAAGGATAAATTTAAAATATCTTGTCCAGAACCCTTTAGTGACAAAAATAAAGCAACTAAAAGGGAAATACTTGCTTACATTGGAAAATTCTATGATCCGATGGGCTTTATCAGTCCCATCATTGTGCAAGCAAAATCAATTATGCAAAAATTATGGTCTTCTAAAACTGACTGGGATTCGATGCCCGACAGTAGTATTAGGGAAGAATGGTTTAAATTTACTTCCAGTCTGTCTGAAATGGAACCTATATATATAGATAGAAATATTCATATAACTAATTCAGATACTGTTGAACTCATAGGTTTTTCGGATGCGTCCAGCTCAACAGCATACGGCTGTTGCGTTTATTTGCGAATTATACGTCCGTCAGGTAAAGTTGATATGTACCTGCTGTGTTCTAAGTCGCGCATTAACCCGCTTCAACGCAATAACATGACAGTGCCGCGCCTAGAGCTCAACGCTGCCCTACTGCTTTCAATTTTGGTTAAAAAATTACGGGAATTGCTACAATTAAAACACAAAATTAAAAATATATATTTATTCACAGATTCTAAAATAGTGTTAGCTTGGCTGCAAACTGAACCGATTAAACTGGGTGCTTACGTTGCGAACAGGGTTAAGGCTATTTCTGATAATATAAGTGATTGCATGTGGGCTTATGTGAATACCGCAGACAATCCCGCTGACTATGTAAGCCGGGGTGTAGCGCCGACAAAGCTAGCCTCCTGCTCTATGTGGTGGCACGGCCCGTCCTTAATGCACGACGCACGATATGTATTCTATAATCCAACAGAGCTCCCTGTTGACCTACCAGAGGTAAGGGCCGAGTCAACATTCTCTAGCAACCAGATAGTCACAGACACAAACGATGTTCACAATTACTTGAAAAAATTTTCGAGTATTCATAAGATGGTACGTACGTTAGCCTTCGTCTTAAGATTTGCAAATAATTTAAAGGGCGGCAGAATCTCTCATAATTATCTATCTAGTTCAGAATTAAAAAACGCTTTAATATTGCTTGTTAAGAAAGAACAAGAAATTTATTTTAAGGATGAATTATTTTGCTTAAAAAATAATAAAAATTTAAAGGGTTCATTGCAAAATTTATATCCTTTCATAGACACTTCTGGTATTCTTAGGGTAGGAGGTAGGTTACACCACTCTAACATTCCATTTGCACAAAAACACCAAATAATTTTACCAAGGGAATCTCATGTAACAAATTGTATAATACAGGCTGAACATTTAAGGCTGTTACATGCAGGGCCTAGATTACTATTGTCTAATTTAAATCAAAGATATTGGATTGTTAACGGTCTATCATATGTAAAGAAATTAACTAGAAAATGTATACCTTGTTTTAAGTTAAAGGCGGATGCGTCAAAGCAATTAATGGGTTCTTTGCCAGCCGACCGTGTGACTGCCATGAGTCGCCCGTTTGAAAAGGTCGGTGTTGATTTCGCTGGGCCAATAAATATTAAACTCTCGCGCGTAAGACGTTCACTTGTGGGCAAAGGGTATATTTGTGTATTTGTTTGCTTTGCTACTAAAGCGTTACACCTTGAAGTGACCTCTGATCTTACAACAGAGTCTTATCTCGCGTGCCTTAAAAGATTTATTTCCAGAAGGGGGTTGCCCAGAGAAGTCTACTCTGATAACGCTAGTACTTTTAAAGGCGCACAGAATCAATTAGCAGAGCTTTACCGCCTACAGTCATCAAAAGAACATCAAAGAAAGGTCTGCCAATATGCATCTACACAGAATATAAATTTCCATTTCATACCATCTTATTCACCTACCTTTGGTGGTCTTTGGGAGGCTGCAGTAAAAAGTACTAAATACCATCTTAAAAGAATTACACAGAACAAAATGTTAACATATGAACAAATTAATACTGTGTTAGTAGAAATTGAATGTGTTCTAAATTCCAGACCGTTGTTGCCACTGTCATCATCAGATGTAAACGATTATTCTTACCTGACACCTGGTCATTTTTTAATTGGTAACGCACTTACTATGTACCCTGAAAGTGATTTTATTGATATTCCAGAAAATCGCCTAAAATTCTGGCAATTATGTACTCAACTTAAGCAGTCATTTTGGAAAATATGGTATAAGCAATATCTTAATATATTGCAAAACAGACCCAAATGGAAAAATACCACAGCCAATGTAACAGTAGGTAGGCTAGTAATATTAAGAGAAGATAATGTACCTGTCATGTATTGGCCTATGGCTCGTATAACAAAAATCTTTCCAGGTCATGATGGTCTTGTAAGGGCAGTTGAAGTTAAAACTTCCAATGGTAAATCACATATCCGTTCCATTTTAAAAATAAGCATTTTACCCATTGAAGATTCATAATAAATTTGGTTGTTATAATAAAACACAAGTTTTAAGTTTGAGTACAATTACCATGTTTATAAATATAATAATATTTGATTTATTATTTCTTTTTGATGAAAATTAATTAATTATCTAATGTATAACATATATAAAGTAAGTATGTTTATTAATAAATTAAAAATGTTTAATGCATAATTATTTGATTGTCTATTGTATAATTAGATGTTTTATTTAAGAAAAAAAAAATGTAATTAGACATAAGTATGACATTCTTTGTGTGCCCGCAGCATGTCGGGATGTTCCCAACACTAGTTATTACATAAGGTATAAATAGCTGAGCAATGTATCCGCGCGCTCTCTCTTTCACTGTATACTTCACAAGACGCACGCGTCTCAGTTTGTTGTTGACAATAATAAACCTCTTCATTATAATATACCAGCATTTTAATTACAAGTCCATTAACGGCTCCACACCCCTAGCAGGGACATGACTGGCTTCCCGTGACCCTTCCGCCACGCGGGCCAGTACAGATTGGTAGGCGTTAACGATTGGAGATGGAGACTAACGGCTTGACGTGCCTTCTGAAACACGGAGGAGCTTGACAATAACAAATAATTTTTTGGACACTTATCCTATTACCGGCTCTTACGAAAGTTGCATAACATTCGCATCGCAGAGATCGAGATTAGATTTGTTTGAATTACTTTTTTTTATAATCTGCTCCCTAATGTACCTACTTCTATCTTTTACCTAGATTCTGGTCAGTGGACGACTCACAAATATTTACTGAATACTCTTCACTACGGTCTTTGGTGATGGCTAATTGGGAAGAGAATGTTAAATTACCCATCAACGAACCCGCCGAAGGCAAGAAGAAAAGTCAGATTCAAGAGTACGTGGAGTACCACGGTGGGCCAGGAGTGCAACACATAGCTATCAACACTGAAGACATTATCACTACTGTAAGTAAATGTTGCTAGACTTATAGCAACATTTCTGTGTGAAGTGGAAGTCATTTGCCGTTTTGTGCTCTTGATCGGACACTAGTGCCAGAATATGTTCGTGTAACTAATCGAGAGTACGAAACGGCACAATTGCAATGTCGATCAAACGCGATTGCCTTCGAGAGTAAGCAAGCTGGGGCTCTATTTTTGAATCATTCGTCTCGCGTCGAGCGCTCGTTTTCTTCTATCACTCGCATACAACGTTCGCTAAGCGACGAGTGGTTCATACCACTCGTTGCAGTCGAGCGATTTAGAAATGGCGAATTTGTTAAGTCGAACGAAAATCAGTAGAAAACGAGCGCTCGACACGAGACGAATGATTCAAAAATAGAGCCCCTGGTCGTGTATTCCCCAATCGATATAACCTAGAATACTTCAGTCATTTTGAATAGGCAACATGGTAAGATGGAGATAAATAGTTTTAATTAAAATATAGAAGGGAATATACGGCACACTTATACTTTCAATTTTGTTTTCCTAATTAGGGTGCCCATCCCAGAATTTTCACAAACAATTTGGTATTATAATCTCTCTAGATGCACATGAACACGACTCATTGCATATATACTGATTTATGGTCCTCCTGACATTTCCATATGGACCTTTAAAATTAGAATGAATAAACATTTTTGATTTTTTGAGATTTGATTTATATAAATCTACCCGCCTAAGTCTAAAACCCACTTCAAAAGTACATAATTTCATGGAATGGTCGTCCATTCCATGAAATGGCCGTTATAGTCATCTAAACCACTATTCAGAAATATATACAAACTCTTTTATAATTACAGATTAAAAATTTGAGAGAACGCGGAGTGGAGTTCCTGACAATACCTTCTGTGTACTACAAAATAATAAGAGAGAAGCTCCAACACAGCAAAGTACGAGTAGCTGAAAGCATAGATGAATTAGAACGTCTACACATACTTATAGATTATGACGACAACGGCTACCTCCTCCAGATATTCACGAAGAACACTCAAGATAGGCCCACTCTGTTCTTAGAAGTTATACAGAGGAGGAACCATAACGTAAGATTCATACCCAGTTGCACAAACTTCCATTACAATTGTAATTAGTTTAAAGGAGACATACTCAGCTTTACATACAAACATCCTTTAAGTTTTCATTAGTAAAAAACGACATAATCGGTTAAATATTTCCAATTTTGAACATTAATTAGAGCTAAAATCACTTTTTTTATTCATTAAACAAACAGGATATTACGCCTAATTACACAAACGTCCTTATTAGTTTGAAAAAACATTACCGATACAAATCAAATTTAGAACATTCATTATAGCTTATAGCCGTCAACTAATGCACTTCTTGTCTTACTAATAAGACCTCCTTGGCTGAATGTCGCTATCTACGAGATTTCGAATTCAATTATGTCGGATTATTATAGAAAATCACCTTTTCTGTAGGTATTGCATCGGATTAGGGTGTTGTTACATTCGTTGTAAGATTCCCATAATAAAAGGGCTTTAGCAATTTGGTTTAAGCAATTTATAATAATTGTTTATTTTTAGTTTGAGTAAAAAGGCATTGTCCAGTGTTTATTACATTAAAAGCTAAATAGTTCCGGTATTAAAGGAATGTTTAACGTATCAGTTGCATGTCCAAACCTCTATTTGAAGAGACTACTTGATTTCGTGAATTTTAAAAGATTTTGGATAGTGTTTTGTTTTAATTGATTATTGTTGGGTGTGTTGGTATCATGTTGGACTGTTGGCTTTGGTATTAAAATGAGTACCAGGAATATAAGTATGAAAAATAAGGAGTACAAACAATTTGTACCGTTTACAATGTTAAATTACCTACAATTAACATTCATACAGCGCCACATTTCTTTTCTAAAGAGAACTAAATTAAAAGAGAAATATAAAAATCATTAAAGAGTGTACACAATAATTTTTAAAATTCAATGACTACTTTTCTTAACAAACTTCGTTAAATTTCTAGAAGAAATACCTACATTAGATAAAAAAAAAAACAAAAATAATCTTTACTTTGAAAGTTGTAATAGTCTGTCCCACGAAAGAAGTTCCGCAGCATAACTCTTATTCCTTTGTAATAAGCGAAAACATTGTGAGCCGAAGGACCTCTTTCGTGACACGAACTCTATTACAATACCTACAACTTGTTTGTTTCATGGAGTTATTTTTCTTTTACAGGGCTTCGGTGCTGGTAACTTCAAAACTCTGTTCGAATCCATAGAATTGGAGCAAGCAAAACGTGGCAACTTATAAAATATCCTACATATTTACTCTCAGCTAAAATAACAACTTAACGTCTTTCGTTTGCTCAGAAATTCAGAATAATTCATTTTCTTTGAATTTATAGGCATGTAAAATACAGTTACAAAAATTGTCCAACTCTATTTGATTTTGATTTGATCGACTATGGAAATTTGACATATTTGCTGCTGTGTGTATTTACGTAACCTGGGTTGCTGCTGTGTGTACCAACTGAATACATAAAGTATTCAATACCAGCATAACATTTATGCGAAAAAAATGGCAAAAAAAAATATTGATGACATTGAGATTTCTTAAGCTAGTGTCCACTAGATACAGGAGTTGACTCGTGCAAGCGACATCTAATGTAACTCTCACGCAAATACACTTTGCAAGTTTTGGTAACCGACACCATTCTACTAGACCCGCACGTATGTCCGATAGAAAAATTGCACTCTATGGATTCGTTACTGACTTCTATAAGAAATTGCAGTCACTTGCCTGCCAACGGACATGTACAATAAATGGCACATCACATTAATCTAACTGACAAATCCTATTTAATTATAAACCTTATTGCGTTGAAATTAAAAAGAAAATGAAGTGTGGATATATGCCATTTTGTATTGACCTTAACTAAAATACTAAATAATTAGTGAAATCTTTCTTATTAGAGATTTTTATATTGTCATTGTATTTATTTAATCTTTCATCTTTTCTAACGAACAATATTATTCTAATTTAGTATACTATTTATATTGTCAGTTGTTAAGCTAAATTTGTTAACTTAAATAAATAAAACTACCAATAAAAGAGTATCATTTTTTATTGAATCACCAATGCATTAACATATACATGCGGCTTCGGTAACACCAATTAGATCTTCGAATGGATACATATTTACAAAACACAGTATGTGCTTGCGAAAAAACTGATCATGCCTCCAAATAAATATATATTCAATTGAACTCCAATAGAAATATATATCACAGCGAATCTGCAGATATTGAGAAAATCATAGAATTCCATAATCTCTTTGGTTAATTTTCAAATGCTATAAAAAAAAAATAAAGACAGATTTACAAATAAATCTAAGTTGGAAACATTGTCTTTATATAGAAATATTATATTAATAAAATAACTTACACAATTTGAAACTCTACTATTAATAATAAAAAAAAAATAATAATACAAAATAAAGGTTGTCAAAATGCAAACATTATTATAAATAAATATTATGTTGTCATTATTTATGTCAGCTCTGCCTTAAGTAGATAAACTTACTTTTTACAAAGTAAATAGAATCCTACTGTCTACAGATGAATATAAATCTAATTATTATTAAGGCTATTTCCGCTTATTTATTTTATTTCATTTCAAGTCCATTCCAATTATTTTTCATCACGAAATAAGTAAATAATAACAAAAACAGCACAAGCCGAATTTATACGAATAAAAAAAGTAATATATTTCAAATCAAAAATGTGAAAAATTCAAACGAATCAATTAAACCTGCAAATATGACCTTTTAATGATAATAGACATAATTCAATTTGCTTATCCGCTTCTGGATGCGACAGAGTCCTAGCTGGTAAGGTCCATAGGCTCGCATAGCACCAAAACATCACAAAATCATAAACAATTAACCTTTGCATAATGTATATACAGCACATTTGTCTAAAATATACTTTGAAAGGAACCAATAAAATACTTACTGTCCCTACTAAATACTGGATTGGACCAAAATAGAAACAGTCCAATAAATCAAAATCTATTTCAAAACTAATTCAGCAAGATCGTTTTTCGAATAGCAGATTGAATCAACGTTCAATAATAGGACCAAAAAAGATTCCCGCTCAATATAAAACAAAATCGCATCTAAAACAAGTCGTCTGTAGTTAATAGTATTTTTAGACCATGTAATTATTTAATAATTTTCGATTTAAACATCATATAAATATATACAATATGTAGTATAGTATGTATTCAATTTTAGAATTTACTTTCTAAGTTTCATACGAATTTATTAATATGGCAATAACGTCGAATCTACAAATTAGTCAAATCTAACACTAAAGGCGGGTCAAGTATTAGAGAAAAAATAAAAATTTAAAAATACTTCTTCATCAATGGTGATAAATACAATACTTTAATTGAAATCATAGCAAGTTCTTTTTAATAACAAACCATAGTTTGAACAACGGCCATAGAGTAGCGTTGGAACCAAATAATAATATTTATTTTCTCAAGGTTTCGTACCATATATGATACAAAGCATTATACATAAAAAGGGTTCAAGGAATTGATTCTATCAGTAGGAACTTCGGAACTAATCAACACTAAAAATCGATTAAAAATAGCCATGCGCATAACGTGATCACTAACCATATTTAATCTATTTCTATCATACGAATTTTTCAACTTGCAACACCAAATTATTTTTATTTAAATTCCGAATCTATCTTTAATGTATTTTATATTCAAACTAGCGCCCATAATTTGTGCTGAGATCAAGTATACTTTAGTCGAGTAAAATAAATTGAAACCTTTAACTATAATAAAATGTTCAGTTGAAATAAATACCTTGAGGATTATTTATAAATGCAATTTAACGTTACGACTTTGTACATTACATATATAATCTAATCGATGACAACAATTGATTTCAACAATTTCCTAAAAATATCCGTAAAACTAAAACTACATTCGAGTAGGAAAATAAATAAAAAAAAAACATATAATTTATATATTTATTGTCTACGGCAACGTTCAACACACACGCCACTCAAAGAAAACGTCAAGACTTACAACAATTTTCCCTACAAAATCTCACTTGTAATTTAAATACTGTTACACGTTACAGGCTTTGTGCAAACGATCCAAAGTATACTCGATATCAGCGTTGAATTATTGCGGGGCCTAAGTGGTGACGTCTTTGGGGTCTGGTTCTACATCGTCCGCCTCGACGATTTCGAAATCTCGATCTGTCGACGAACGCTGACTGTTCTCAGACTCTGACTCAGAGAGTTTGTCTGTGCTCTGTACGATTGGTATGTCCTCCCTGTAACAATTCAGACTTTGTTTAATCGAAACCCAATCACTACATATTATAAAAAAAGTACCCCACCGCGTCTGTCTATAAGTCTGTTCGTCAAAAACTCTAAAAGTACTGGACTAATTTACATACAGTTTTCAATAACAGGGAGAGTGAGTTGACTAAGGTTTTATACTCCATTCATTATAACATTAGAAAAAAGAGGGTCATAGAAGCAGCAGTTCAGAACATTTTATTTTAAATATATTTAAAAAACTATATATTAGTTTTGTTAAAAACTTTGAACATTAGGCAGTCTGAAAGAGCTGGGCAATTTTCCATTTTTTACGATACCTCAGAGTTGAGATGAGGCCAGCATTTTATAGATTCATCTTTTACTCCCAAGCCAAAATGGAACTAAAACTGAAACTATCTTTCTGTTGTTTTGATAAATTCTAATTGTAAGTGTAATTAGTTAGACTTTTGATGAAGACATTGGAAAAACTTCCTGAAATGTCAATGGTTGAGGGTAGGCATGGGGGCTTAGAGTGTAATTTATGTAGGCCACTCGAGCCTGCACAAAACTTAACAACATAAAGATAACAACTAAAACAAAACTATAAGAAAACAAAAATAAAACAGTAATTACTCAATCACCGAAAATGACAAAACAACAAGAAAGGCAGTAGCATTCACAATGAATGACAATCCCAGATTACATATTTTTACTATTATGAATAAATCATAATCTGACAAAATTAAAAAGCTGTACTGCCGAAACGTTTGAAGGGATTAGGCAACGTTTTAAATTTGGTAGAGTTATAGTGACATGAGAATCATGCCGAAACTATCTAACCCTGCTTCTTTAGGTTCTTTAAGATGAACACTTGTTATTGTAATAATTATTAAATGGTTTAAGTCAGTCATATACTCATAAATTTGTTTAATATATAGCTTAAAAGACTACGGTTAAGTATAGCAGCTGGTATTTAAGTGGATATGTAGCAAATTAGCCGTTAGTCTTAAAAGTAACAATGATTGTTGACATTTTGTCAAAAAGTATACCATAAAAAGAACCTTATTTTCATTTTGTCTAATGCTATAATGAATGGAGTATAGTGTATTATAAGTTTAGATTTTGTACAAACGAGGGTATTAGTAAAGCATGTCGGAAAAATTAAGCCGATCGGGAGCTTTCCTAAAAAACGCTGCCAAAACCTTTTGAGTTATAACAAAACAATGTATGGTGAGATTGTACCTCTTTTATAGATCTACAAAAAAGTCCGCGATGTTCCAAGGATAACCCACAATAACCACTTTGCTTTTAAATATTACAATAAAATGATAGGTACAGCACAGTACAGTATTACTATATATAGTTTTATGCATTTAATGTAGATCAAAATTGCCTTTTACACTATTAGACAGTTGGACAAACGTCCATTAAGGTTTAATGACGCCTTTAAGCTTTAATGAATGTCGAATTTTTATGGGTAATGTCGCTAGGGTAACTGGCTGTATATGGAAATTGCTAATATCTGATGAGTTATCGTAAAATAAATTTTTTACATGTTATTACCGACTCCGCACCGTCCCTAAACTCTATATAAGCCCGAGCGACATCGCGCTCGATTCTCTATAATAGTTCAGACGAAGATGGTATTCATCATCATCATCATCATCACCAGCCCTTTTACTTCCCCACTGCAGGGGCTCAGGCCTTCCTTATGGAAGGTTAAGGAGGATGGGCCATGACCCTCCACGCTGGCCCAAAGCGGATTGGAGGGTATTAACGACTGCAAATGCAGCCGGGACCAACGGCTTAACGTGCCTTCCGAAGCACGGAGTAGCTCGAGATAATAATTTTTTGGTCACCCATCCCGTGACCGACCTTTGCGAAAGTTGCTTAACGACTACGATCGCGGGCCGCGGTGCTTATCCACTATGCCACCGAGCTACTAGATGGTATTAGATGTTTCCAATACATTCATCTAATATAGGTGCTCTGAATTTTAATTCCGTAGACACCTTTTTGTGTTGGGTTCGTTAGATATTTATTTATTCTTTATTGCATTTTAAACACAAAAAACAGACTTAATACCATAGGCATTCTCTGACAGTCTACCAGAAGATATTGGAGTCTGGATGTTACGCGATATATTGATTAAAATTGGTTGTTCTAAGAACAAAAGTTGGGTTATGCTCATTCGTATTTTTGAAATAGTATCGGCGAAATGTGTGGACGCGCATAAATTCCGAACGACTTTTTTTATGTGACCTTACCGTCAGGTTAAGGTGTTGAAGTAAGTATTGAAGAAAATTTACAAAAAAGAAATCCTCAGTTGCGACTGCAGAAAGAAAATATGGCGGTACGAAATTCGCCGGGTCAGCTAGTATTGTATAACATTTAACCAACTTAAAAAAAGGTTCTCAATCCGACATGTTTGATCAAACCAAGAAAGTGAGAAATCATTCTTATCTTAAAAGCAGTTTACTTAAAGTTATTATTTAATAACCTATAGAAAACCACCACCCGATTTAAATAGAATTTTCAAATAATTGAATCACTTTTATGTGTTATTTCTCACTTTTCAAATGAGAACCGACAAGATTGAAGTCGGTTCTCATTTTTTTAATAGTTAGTATTCTATTCGTTGCCCTTATATAGTTTAATCTACAACACTGTATTAATAAACAATCTGAAGTTGTAAATAGCATGATATATACAAGATAAAGTAACATCTGATAAATAGTCATCATCTATTCGGCTAATCCAAAACTATAATGACTTTGATTCAATCTAATGTCAAGGAAATCAATGTTACTCGGTAAGCCAGCATGTTTTTTCTGTTAATATAAATATTATTCTTATGTACATAGATTTATATAATACTTACTTATTATCGACAGGTTCAGTTTCGTGTTCAGGCGGTTCAGTATCGGGTAATAAAGGCGTCTTTTCCGTCTCGTCGTCGGACTGTTTGTCTTTCTTGCGTTTCTTCTTGTTCTTTGAGGCTTTGTCGCTTTCCGAACCGGGCCCACGGTATTCGTACTGTGAACAAAAGGGTTGACGTATTATATATCTGATGGTAACAACTTAGTAACCAGTGCTTTGAGAGTTCGTATCTTTCATATAAATAATTTAGTTTCAATAGAAATTAAGCAAACGCCGAGGTCCCGTCAAATTGGATATTAGCGACTGAGGAAGCTTGATAGCGCAGCGGTTAGCGCGTTCGGTCTGCGATACAATTGTTAAGTAACTTTTCCAAGGGCCGGTAATGGGGTGGGTGACCAAAAAAACTTCTCCGTGCTTTGGAAGGCACGTTTAACTATCGATCTCAAACTAAACCACACTGGGCCCATGTTGTAGGTCTAGGGCACATTCTCTCAATTCGATTTCATCCACAATTATGATAAAAAAATATATATTACCTTGACCTACTCCGTACTAAGGAAAGTCACTTGAAGCCTTTGGTTCCCAGCTGCATTTGCAGTCGTCAATACCCACCAATCATGTCCACATGCCCCATCCTCCTTAACCATCCATTTGAAGGCCTGAGCCCCTGCAAAGAGGCCGTAAACGAGCTGCTGCTGACGAAACAGATTAGCGACCAAACGATACACGGCGGACGGCCACTGACCTTGTAGAGCGGCCAGAAGGAGGCGAAGAAGCCGACGTCCTCCGTGAGGTTGGGCAGCAGCCACAGGTGGTGGCGCGCCAGCGTGGCGGCCCACACCGCGCAGAACACCACCACGCGCACCACCGCCAGCACTATGATCAGCACCAGGAACGCGGCCGCCGCGATGCTCAAGTAGTACACGCCCAATCTGTACACACACACGCACAGTATATCAACGGCCGCGATATTCAAGTAGTACACGCCCAATCTGTACTCGCACAGATGCACGGTATATCAACGGCCGCGACACTCAAGTAGTACACGCCCAATCTGTACTCACACACACACACAGTATATCAATGGCCGCGATATTCAATTAGTACCTACACGCCCAATCTGCACTCACACACGTACAGTATATCAAGCGACTCAAGTAGTACACGCCCAATCTGCACTCACACACGCACTGTGTATCAAGCGACTCAAGTAGTACACGCCCAATATGTACTCCCACACATGCACGGTATATCAATGGCCGCGATATTCAAGTAGTACACGCCCAATCTGTACTAACACACACACAGTATATTAATGGCCGCGATATTCAATTAGTACACGCCCAATCTGTACTCACACACACGACAGTATATCAATGGCCGCGATATTCAATTAGTACCTACACGCCCAATCTGCACTCACACACGCACAGTATATCAACGGCCGCGCTACTCAAGTAGTACACGCCCAATCTGCACTCCCACACACGCACAGTGTATCAACGGCCGCGCTACTCAAGTAGTACACGCCCAATATGTACTCCCACACATGCACGGTATATCAATGGCCGCGATATTCAAGTAGTACACGCCCAATCTGTACTAACACACACACAGTATATTAATGGCCGCGATATTCAATTAGTACACGCCTAATCTGTACTCGCACAGACACAGTATATTAACGGCCGCGACACTCAAGTAGTACACGCCCAATCTGCACTCACACACGCACAGTATATCAAGCGACTCAAGTAGTACACGCCCAATATGTACTCCCACACACGCACAGTATATCAACGGCCGCGCTACTCAAGTAGTATACGCCCAATCTGTACTCCCACACACACAGTATATCAACGGCCGTGATGCTCAAGTAGTATACGCCCAATCTGCACTCACACACGCACAGTATATCAACGGCCGCGCTACTCAAGTAGTATACGCCCAATATGTATTCCCACACACGCACAGTATATCAACGGCCGCGCTACTCAAGTAGTATACGCCCGATATGTACTCGCACACACACAGTATATCAACGGCCGCGATACTCAAGTAGTACACGCCCAATCTGTACTCCCACACACGCACAGTATATCAACGGCCGCGCTTCTCAAGTAGTACACGCCCGATATGTACTCACACACACGCACAGTATATCAACGGCCGTGATGCTCAAGTAGTATACGCCCAATCTGCACTCACACACGCACAGTATATCAACGGCCGCGCTACTCAAGTAGTATACGCCCAATATGTATTCCCACACACGCACAGTATATCAACGGCCGCGCTACTCAAGTAGTATACGCCCGATATGTACTCGCACACACACAGTATATCAACGGCCGCGATACTCAAGTAGTACACGCCCAATCTGTACTCCCACACACGCACAGTATATCAACGGCCGCGCTTCTCAAGTAGTACACGCCCGATATGTACTCACACACACGCACAGTATATCAACGGCCGTGATGCTCAAGTAGTATACGCCCAATCTGCACTCACACACGCACAGTATATCAACGGCCGCGCTACTCAAGTAGTATACGCCCAATATGTATTCCCACACACGCACAGTATATCAACGGCCGCGCTACTCAAGTAGTATACGCCCGATATGTACTCGCACACACACAGTATATCAACGGCCGTGATGCTCAAGTAGTATACGCCCAATCTGCACTCACACACGCACAGTATATCAACGGCCGCGCTACTCAAGTAGTATACGCCCAATATGTATTCCCACACACGCACAGTATATCAACGGCCGCGCTACTCAAGTAGTATACGCCCGATATGTACTCGCACACACACAGTATATCAACGGCCGCGATACTCAAGTAGTACACGCCCAATCTGTACTCCCACACACGCACAGTATATCAACGGCCGCGCTTCTCAAGTAGTACACGCCCGATATGTACTCACACACACGCACAGTATATCAACGGCCGTGATGCTCAAGTAGTATACGCCCAATCTGCACTCACACACGCACAGTATATCAAGCGACTCAAGTAGTACACGCCCAATCTGCACTCCCACACATAATACATCAAGCGACGGTCCATCGATACAATCATGCCCAATAGGATGTTTGCATAAATCGTACGCTGAGAACGATAGTGACACAATGCAAAAAATACGTTTAAAGTTCAAGAAATTGTAAGCAGCCCCTCTAAACAACGTATCGTCACTACGCCACCTAACAGTTTCTATGCAAGCTACGTTTACAACGATCTTTGCACTTTAAAGTTTATACTTAACAAAGAAAAATGTTGCCAAAAGTTAAAAATAGGTACTTTTTAATAAGTGACATTGTCATTCTCAAAATTAAAATTAAATGAGGTAGTATTAAAAAAAATACATAAGTTCCCGAAATCAAACAAGATGTAGCTAAGGTGACGACCATTCCGGTTTTCATTTGTGTATAAAAGTAAATTAGTTTTTAAAACTCAATTAACAACTCGTACTCTATTTGCACTTTTTCTTATTTTAATATGATATCTAAGTTTCGAACTTAGCCAAAATTTCAGTTTTTAATATGTTACTTAAACGGAAAGCAAATGACTATCTTTGGAGCATTTGTTACTTGCAAAAATCAACTTTTGCTAGAATCGCCGTCTAGTGGAGGTGCTTTTTAGTGGTTTCTGTTTTTTAGATACTTCCCCATTATTCTTTATTAAATTAATATTTCGGGGAAATTTAATATATCTATACTCCATTCATTATAACATTAGAAAAAAGAGGGTCATAGAAGCAGCAGTGCAGAACATTTTATTTTCAAGATAAATTTAAAAAATATTTTATGTTTTGTTGAAACTTTGAATGTTAGGTAGTCTGAAAGAGCTGGGCAATTTTCCATTTTTTACGATACCTGGGGGTTGAGATGAGGCCAGCATTTTATAAATTCATCTTTTACTCCCAAGCCAACTTGGAACTAAAACTGAAACTATCTGTCTGTTTTTGACAAATTCTAATTGTACTTAGTTGGTCAAAGGTTGAGGGTAGGGGCTTAGCGCGTAATTTTTGTAGGCCACTCGGGCCTGCACCGGCATCATCCATATTTTACAAAATTTAACAACAAAAACAAAACAAAAATAAAACAATAACAAAACAACAAGAAAGGCAGTAGCACTTGCACTTTTTAATGGATGACAATCCCAGATTACGATTTTAACAATTATGAAAAATAATAAATAAATAATTTTAAGAATATTAAGACTCAGATGTAAGTACATAATTTTGTGTTGAGAGAATAAATGATTATTATTAATAATAGTCTGACAAAATTAAAAAGCTGTACTGCTGAAACGTTTGAAGGAGTTAGGCAACGTTTTAAATTTGGTAGAGTTATAGTAACATGAAAATCGTGCCGAAACTATTCAACCCTGCTTCTTTAGGTTCTTTATGATGAACACTTTTTATTGTAATAGTTATTAAATCATTTAAGTTAGTCATATACTCATAAATTTGTTTAATAGATAGCTTAAATGACAACATTTAAGTATAGCAGCTGGTATTTAAGTGGATATGTAGCAAATTAGCCGTCAGTCTTAAGAGTAACATGATTGTTGATATTTTGTCACAAAGTATACCATAAAAAGAACCTTATTTGACTTCTGTCTAATGCTATAATGAATGGAGTATATATATATGAAAATGAATCACCAAAATATATGTACGCGCATAACCTGCAAACGACTGTTTTTTTTTATGTTTTCCTTATTGTCGTCACCAAGCGAACTCTACAAGTACGCAGGTATTAAAAGTACATGTAGAGACTACTTAGAACCGAACGTTCAATGCTTTTAAAAATAAGTTATGTCAGATCGCTCTGGGATCTTACTCTATAAATGTAATATAACTTAGTCATAGTTAAGGTATATGTCTTAACATATAAATAAAAGTCGTGATATTAGTTACCTGACGGTAGCGGGCCATAACGGGAACATACAAACGCCGATAGTTCCGAACACAACCAGAGCTCCACAGGGCCAGTAGTACCAGGGCATCGGGTCGTATATCCACACGTACGCGTCCGCAGTGTCCAGGAACACCTGCTCCAGGTGCATCTCCAGCCTTATCTTGCGTTTCTTCTTCTCCTTCTCTTTGCCGTCTTTGGAATCCTGGCAACGACGACACATCATCAATAATACAAGGAGTATATACATATTCTGTCCGGAAATATTGTGTCGAATAATTAAAAAGATTCTAAGAATTTTAGTATTACTTTTTAACAGCAAATTATCTAGGCACCAGAGTAACAGGTACTCTCTGTAGGATCATAAAAAAATTGGCAAAATTTTTACAATTCTTAATTAAAATGCTTATTAAAACCTGAATACAAAACTGATTATATATAATAATTATAACAAATTATCATCTCGATGAGTGTATTCCTTGCCAGCTCGACAAGTTTTGGAGATTTAGGACATTAATGTTATTTATTGGGTAAAAAACATACCTTGCCCTCGCAAGCGCTGGCCTGACTCTTCTCACCATCTTTCTCGTCACCGCTTTTGCTGGTCTTTTCGATTTCTTTCTTTTTAGATTTGCCTTTTAATTCTTGCTCACTAACTGGCACCTTTAATGAATAATTGTGATTTGATATAGAAAATAGTGTTTTTTCGGTGTACAAGCTATGTTGCTTTTATTTTAAAAAAAGTTTTGAAACTACGGATCTCGGGATTTTCTTGGACTACTTTTTTTTATTTGCTTTGCGTTATTTTCTTCTCACGTCTTATTATTAAACCTTAGGTTAAACACAAATAAAAAACCTTGAAAACACGTATAAAAGCTAAAATAAGTGATTCTAGCGACCCCCAAGGCAGAACAACGAGCGACACTGCGACATTGTCGCAGACAGCCGAGTAGGTCTGCAGACAGTTCGTTGTCGCAGACAGCCGAGTAGGTCTGCAGACAGTTCGTTGTCGCAGACAGCCGAGTAGGTCTGCAGACAGTTCGGCAGTCTTAGATAAATAAAAAAATTACACTAGCAGAAACAGAATTTTATTTTCAGGTTTTTATAATCTGTCGCAGACAGATCAAAACCCTTCTGCTATGGGGCTAGCGACGAAGAAGTTGGCGCAAATGAGTTATCTTTTTCAAAGTATTTAAAACAGTACGATATGTTTCAAACCCTGAAAGAGCCTCAGTCAGATCCTTGGACTGGCCTTTTTACTTTGATATTAATATGCCTTTTTACATCAAAAATGTGCCATTATAAACCTAATCATCACCCTCTCTCGCCAACGGAACCATGGGGATCTGATAAATCGGTACAACTATTAGGTATGACAGATAATTTACCAAATGGGTTCGGTCGCAAAAAATTGTATATATAGTTTTTTTTTTGTTGACCTGATATTATTTCTGTCATAAAATCAGTGCTGTTTTAATCACGAATATAAGTTTCAAATTGATCTAAAGAGAAACTCTCCGTAGTTTAGATAAAACCATGAAATCTTGGCTATCACTGCAATTTTTTTTTTATTTTAGATTTTTTTCGATTAGTACTACTTTTACTCTATACAAAGACAGTTTGTCCAACTACTACATAATGATCGAAAACAGGTAATTTTAACAAAAATTTTGACCGTTATTGCGTTTGTAAGTTGAGTTGAAGTTCTGAATACTTTATTTAACGCGTTTAAAAGGTTATCATCAGTTTATCAATAACCATAATAATTTTATTTAACTTTGAAAATGCGTCCATTTTTTTTTGCGTATGTAACGTCATGAGTATAACGGTATTATAACGCATATTTTTGCCACACTACATAATAATTTGGTTGCTTTTGCCTTTTATTTACTGGCAACACCGTTAATTAAGATGCCAACATTCAGAAAACAAAAACGTCCATGTTTGTTTGGAGTGAAAATCAAAAAAGTGTGTCAACGTGAGAATTGTCGCCTGAAATTAATTTTATTGTGTTGAATTGCAAGGTAAGTATTGGGCATTCTTCCTAATTTATTGATAAAAGTTATTAAATCTTTGCTATCACATAAAGCAATAAAACTACTTCACTGTATGTATTTATTTGCAGTGCAGTGATATTTTGATTTGAAGTTATGTCGTGCGCTTTTTTCTGTCATGATTGTAATAAATGTAACGAAATGTGTAACGTTACGGTCATGACCGATTGTAAGGCGGAGAATACACTTAAGAAATTCAATTTCGACTTAATTTAATTTTCTTGATTTTATATTTCAGATGGCGCCACTGACCAATGCCGAAAGGCAAAAGAAATATCGTGAAAAGTTGCGAACTCAAAATCCTGCAAAGTACGAGGAGATTAAAACAAAAAATGCAGAGCGAAATAAAAAACGGAAGAAAATTAATGAGTGTTCTGAAATACTTCAAGATTTGAAAAGAAAACAGTGGAGAGCTACTCAGCAACGCTGTAGAATGAAGAAAGAAAAAACTGATGATACTGTTACGTCCCGACATCATGACTATGCTACCCTTAACACAGACTGCGGGAATATGTCCTTGGTTAGAAAATTACAAAGAAGGTTGGTTAGTCAAAGGAAACTATACGATGAAAAGATAAAAAAGATGAAGAAAGAAATGCAAAGTTTAAAAAGGAAGTGTAAGCGTTACATGCAGAAGAATAGAGATATGATTAGTTTTGTAGATGAATTAAAATCGAAAGCGACTGAACCACGTGAAACACAGATTGCTGCTCAAGAAGAAGACAAAACAAATTTACAACATCTCAACATCATTCAAAATGAAAACGAAATGACTCCTTTGTCCAAGTCTAACAGTTTCGTAGAACAAAACCTACCTCACATTGCGGAAGAAGATAAAGAAAAAGTAAAAAAGCACCTTTTAACATATAATGTTTTAGTGAATGCTATTCAAGACACATATGAGAACACCGAAAAAAATAGTGAACGAAATATTCTTAAAAGAATCGTTAAAAATAAATGTATGACCAAATATGTCAGGAAGAGTGTAATAACGAGATCTGTGCTGGGATTAAAAGGAAGTGCTCGTCAAAGGAAAATGATTAAGAAAAACAATAGCATTGTAGACGAAATTATTAAGTTTTATAATAGAGACGATGTATCTCGAGCTACAGCGGGGAAAAAAGAATTTAAAACTCAAGGTAAAATAAAAAAACAAAGACGATACTTGCTGGACACTTTGAAAGAGCTTTATAAAAAGTACAGAGCGGAGGGAGGAAGAGCTAAATTGACGTGTTTCAAAAAGTACAGACCATATTATGTGATACCACCGAAACTTTCTGATCGAGAAACGTGTTCATGCGTAAAGCACGAAAACGTCCTTATGAAAATTAAGAAGTTGACGTCCTTAGGAATGATTGAAACTACAAATTTAAATGACACCTTATCAATGGTGGTATGTAACTTAGATTCCAAGGCATGTGCCTATAATGAATGTTTGACGTGCTGCAATAATTGTATAGAATTTAACGAGGACACTTGTGATATGAATGAAATTGTTACTTGGGACGAATTTGCTACTCAGGAACATGAATATATCAATAAAAATGATGGTAAAATGTCAACTACTAAGAAGGTAGTGAAAAAAGAAGTTCAAGATAAATTGAAAGCGCTGACTTCTGCCTTTAATGAAGATCTGAAAATGATGAAAAAACATGTGTTCAACATAAAACATCAATATGCGCAGTATCTGTCGTGTATTACGAACTTAAAGTCAAACGAAGTAGCTATACACATAGACTTTAGTGAAAATTACTTGTGCAAACTATCAACCGAAGTACAATCAATGCACTTCGGTGCGTCGAAACCGCAGGTGACACTGCATACTGGCGTTCTGTACGTAAAAGGAAAGAAACCACAGTCATTTGGTTCCGTATCTGCCTGCAATGACCACACTCCTGAGGCGATTTGGGGTCATTTAAAACCCATATTAAACTACGTGAACACACAATATCCGCTGGTTAATGCGGTGCATTTCTTTTCCGACGGGCCAGTGACACAGTATAAACAAAAAAAGAACTTCTTTTTGTTTACAAACAACGTTAAAGGTATGGGGTTCCCCTATTCAACCTGGAACTTTAGTGAAGCTGGCCATGGTAAGGGTGCTGCCGACGGAGTAGGAGGAGCACTTAAACGCAGACTGGATGACTTGGTCAAACATGGCACCGACATACCAGACGCTCACACGGCCTATACACTTATTAAAAATTCTGACACCGCGATAATGATTTTTTACATCAGAGAGGATGATATTGCTAAAAACTCGGTAGAGGAAGATCTGGTTCCCGTTCCACAGACCATGATGTTACATCAAATATGTAATACTGATAAAACTAACGTTATACGGTTCAGGTTTCTGAGCTGTTTTTGTGCCGCTCCGCAAAGAGGCTATTGCGAATGCTTTGAAGTGAAGAATCATTGCCTTGTAAAGACATTTACCAAAGAAAATAAAAGCCAAAGAAGTCCATCTTTCTTAAAAAGAAAGACAACTGAAGATGACACGAGACAGAGAGATGAAGGGATAAAAAAGACAAAAGTGACAGTCCTATCGGATATTCGATACAGGGTAGAGAATATGGGTTATGACAATTTACAAAACTATAGACCATTTAAACTGAAAAGAATGAAGAAAATAAGCAAAGACTTTGTCCTGACAAATTCCGGCAAAGAAAACATAGATTACGATAATCCTGTGCCCTCGACTTCAGGCACAAGGACTAAGCACGTTAAACAAAGTACTGTGAACGAAATACAAGGGAAAAAAATAGTAAAAAGATACTCCAATGACAGTAGTACTGATGAAGACGACCAGTTCTCCTTGCACGATTCTTCCGATGACAATTTTTATGACGAGCTATTATCTGATACTACGGGTAAATAAATTATTACTAATATAAATTTTATTTTATAATCAATAAATCATATAATAAACAAGAAAGAAAAAGTATTGCTTTACTATCTTCTCTGGTGCAGATGATGAGATGACATTTGGTATAGAATAGAAATCTAGTAGAGTGGATTAGGGATTGATTGATCTGGATATTGATTATGAAATGAATAATATTAAGTAGGCACCTATATTGTATCTATTTTTTGTTTACAGGGGAAGAAAATAATAAGGTTAACAAAAAATACACTGACACTGTGATAGGGGAAAAGCAAGATAATTGTGACTTTACCAGAATCTCTACGACAGGTAATAAGAATTAGTTTAATGAAAGGTAAAACTATATGATTATAACGGAAAAAATTATAATAAAATCAAATTCACAGATGAGGTCAAAAATGCTAATGAGAATGTGACTGATAAAAATAAAGATAATGTTGTACCAGAAAAAGTAGAAAAGGAAAAATTTGATATGACTATGATTACTGACACTTCTTCAGCAGGTAATTTGAATTAGTTAAATCTCAGGCAGATGGCACTGCAGCACTGATTAACAATTGAGGAACCATGAAATTTATAATGAACCTGCCCCCTGATTGTCTAATTTTAAATCTATTGCAATCGCTTTCAGTTTGAAAGGTGTTGCACAACCATTGCTGCAAATACTTTTTTTCAATTGTCTTCAGAAACAAGCAATGGTTATACAACATCTTTCAAACCGAAAGCGATGGCGATAGATTTTAAAGTTAGACAATTAGTTCTCTGGTTTGTATTATGCTATAATTATGATAAAACCAATTTATGTTTACAGAACAAAAGGTCGAAAATACTGTTGTGACTAACACTAATAAAAATGAGGATTGTAACTTTACCCATTTTTCTACAGCAGGTAATAAGAATTATTGAAACGTGGACGGATAGCACCAATTTCTGATAATTATGTGTTAAACACACTTGTTTCTTTTTCACAGATGTAGAAGAAAATAATAAAATGATTACAAAAACTGGCAAAAATATAGAAACCAAAGAAATGCCATATTATAATATTGATGATAGTGTAATAGTGAGATATTATCTTCAAAATAAGTGGAAATATTATATAGGTTTCATTGAAAAAATTAATCTTGAGAAGGATACTAGTGTGATAATGTATAAAATAAAATTTTTGAAAACAGTAAACAAGCCAATTCTGAAATTCATCACTAAAAAACTTGATTATGATGTTGTACCTGAAATCTGTATAGTAAAAAAAGTGCAACTGACTTTTATAAACTCACAAGAGTATATTATTAGGGAAGACGATGAAGCTTCCTTAATTTATTTTTAACTTATGTTTAGCCTGCGTCATATAATGTTCAAAAATAAGGTTGATTATATTTTATTAGAATTTTATTTTATTATTAAAATTATAATATTATAAGATGCTACTTTGTTTTCATTGATTCGACCTATTTAAAAAAGTTGTTTACTTACTTTCACGAAATTACATTTTATACTTAAATTATAATTACGTCACCCGGCCTCGAGAGGTAAGTAATCATGTTTATCAAAGAACTAGCTTTTCGCCCGCGACTTCGTCCGCGTTATTGAGTTTTTCCGTGGAAATGAGTAATACTTCGATTTATACAAACTTTCATCCCCTATTTTATCCACTTAGGGGTGGAATTTATCAAAATCCTTTCTTAGGGGAGGCCCACGTCATAGTAGATTTATGCATGCAAAATCTCAGCCCGATCGGTTTAAATTGACAAAGTTTCATACAAACTTTCATCCCCTATTTAATCCCCTAGGGGGTAGAATTGATCAAAATCCTTTCTTAGCGGATAACATCTACCTGCATGCCAAGTTTCAGCCCGATTCGTCCAGTGGTTTAGGCTGTGCGTTCATAGATCACTATGTCAGTCAGTCAGTCACCTTTGAGTTATATATATTTAGATGTTCGACAGAATTAATTGTTTTATTATAAAAACATAATAAGTATCACCATTATTAGCGGCATTATAACCAAATGTAAAAAAAATACTAGTGTATTAAGATTTATAATTATAAATCATTTTATTGTACGAATCTGAACTAAGCTTTATGCTGATCATGAATGTAACATTGAGTCTCGTATGTAACGTTTGTTACGTTGTCATGAATGTAACTGTACAATTTTTAACGACCGAACCCAAATACAGTATATAAGTCATTATTATTATTACCTTTTTAGCTCTGTGGAACAATTTGTGCAGGAGCATTTGGTGAAGAAAGTCTGTTACTTCGTGTCGGGTGGTGAAAATGGGATTCTTGCCGGTTGCCCATTTTGATGTCAAGAGAGCGTCCACAGCTTTCGTGCCTGTAAAAAGAAAAACGTTTTACCATGATCATTCTAAGATGACAAAACTTTTTGGTATTGCTGTGTATGTAGATCATACTTACAATTACGATTGACGAAAAAAAATAAACTGTTTGTTTTCGAACTGCACTTACGTAGATTTAAAAAAAGATTTGATTCTAGAACATACCTTTATTTAATTACCTTTAATAATATAATAGGTTGGGGAAAAAGTTTCTTCGCATTTTGTATGAAAATTCAAATCATTTTTTAATATAGTCTATTTACATTAAATTAAAGAGTATTAGTATCATTTTGTTCGATAACTTATTGCCATCAAAAAACCGCGACAAGTTGTTTTAACAGGCCTAGTGTGATGTGAATGTAATGTGTTTCTTTTGCACTGCATAAAGTATAAAGAATTCTGAAGCGACCAAAACAGATGGAAATCTGAAGGTGCAAGGTCAGGGCTATACGGCGGATGGATTAACACCTCCCAGTCAAACTCTCTCAATTTTTGTTGAGTGGCGAATTGATGAAAAACCTCTTTCTCGACTTCTTGCTTTAATCTCATTAGTTGTCCGCAGAATCTTCTTTAAAATATAAACCAGCCAGAAACAAATGGTATAGCTAGAAAGATTTTATTACAAATTAATGCATATTTTATTTTATTTTATAATAATAAAAATATAAAATAAAAATGATAAAAATAAAAATAAAATATTTTATGCGAAAAGACTTTATCTCCAACCTAATATTTCAAACAGGATTTTGAGTAACTTCATCGATATCTAAATGGCCAATACAATCAATAACTTTATCAAACAACGATGGTATAAACTCTCGCAATAAAGTTTTCGTAGAATAAATGTAATAATAATAATCACATTACCACGGAGTTTCACAAAATGTAAACTACATTGATAACCTATTAAATAGTGGGTCAAACGCATGTTTCCTATACACATAAGTTACCATATAATATCACAACTCAGCAATCAATTTAAATATGTATTAAATAGGCACAAAGCTCAAAATCATTTGGAGATGTTTTGTATAGAGCAACGTGTTGTTGATTGTACAGAAAATCTGTTGTTTTTACAGATTTGTTCCGTTTTTAATTCATCAATTATACCGTGTATTTCACAACAGTAAACAATGGAGTTTGATTAGTATAAAGATATAAATCTTGTATAAACAACTCTAGCTTACATTATTATAGTTGGCATAATTCGTTAATTACCTCGCGGTATTTATGCTTTTTTTAGTTAAAGGATAAAAAACTTGTACGTCCTGCCCACGTTACACCGTATTCTTGACTATTATATGTATAATATTTATAATAGATGGGCAATTCGGATTTAATAAAAAACGGTATTCAATATTGAAAGTTAAGTAAATACTGATTGAATCCGATGACAAAGTTGAGTGCATTATGATTGAATCCGATGTCAAGAAAACCGATATAAGGTTAGACAATATTAAGTATGTCACCTGTGAAGTATTCGACGTGATGATTCAAGAACTTGGTCTTCTTTGTGGGGACGTTCGCTTTCAACCATTTCGCCACTGCGTATTCCTCGCTGGTGGGCTTCTCCGACTCCGTTGGCTCACCATACTCCTAGAAATAAAATGGATACATTTAAAAACCATTTGTTTCCAAAATCTTCCCAATAACCAGACAAAATGAATATGAGTTCAGTAAAAAAAAAATTGAGAAAGTACACATCTACTGTTAAGATATCTATCAGAATGAAACACATCAACGGAGGTGAAAAAAAGATATTATACAATTCTTTGTATGAAAACATAATAACCACCAGAAATGAGCAACGTCAGAATCTAAATGTGTAAAATATTTCGAAGGGTCCTTCGGCTCTATTATATATTTGATCACCATTAAAGTAAGGAGAAAACAAATCCGAGAAGATAGTCGATCAGACAAACAGACACAAATATCTTATATTACGTCAAAAATATTTTAAAATAAAATCACTCGCTAAATATTAAGCAAATACAATTATTGTATTTTCTTCGGATATCGCACTTAAGTTTCACGTTGACTCGCACATTTATCAAAATAATATTGGTATTTTAGAGAAGACATTGATTATATATATGTAGTTGAATTGGAGATGTAACTACGAATTTTTTTTTTAACGAATTTTTACTTATGTATCGTCTAGTTTGAAGGCTTGTTAATCCCAAAACGAAATTTGGTCTATTTTCGAAACGCTGATACCTAATACTCAAAACAAACACAATTTTCAATTCTTTACGATGCAACGGAAGGACCTGCCCCCTGATTGTCTAATTTTAAATCTATTGCAATCGCTTTCAGTTTGAAAGGTGTTGCACAACCATTGCTGCATAATACAAATACTTTTTTTCAACTGTCTTCAGAAACAAGCAATGGTTATACAACATCTTTCAAACCGAAAGATTTTAAAGTTAGACAATTAGTTCCCTGACTCTACTTCTGATGCACAGATAATCTTCACGGATATGATTGTAACAATTTTATAAGAATGATTCGAAATATTCCAAAACTTCGTTCGCCGACAATAAGAGTAGACCCTCTGGTTCGTCGTATACCAAGCGATAAACGGACAATGACTCAAATTATTATGTGAGCGTATACGAATCGCTAAACGCTATCAATAGAACTGTATCGTTTCAGCGAAGTATTACATTTTCATGTACGGGCCGCTAAGTCTCCCAGTACTTTAATTAGCAGTTCTTCGCAGAAACGATACAGGGTTCTATGGGTAGCGATATGTATCGTTTACTTTGTACGTTCACATAATACTTTTAGGTCATTATCCGTTTTTTCGTCTGCTCTAGTAACAAACTAAAGTTTGTCCATTGTTTATGAAAATGCTTACTTTCTTATGTAATAATGTGCATAGAGCTTATATTCTATTATTGGTTTATTACAATTTTCAAAGTAACTTATAAATAAATAACCCTAACGTCATCTTTTAACAGACAAACTGTAAATACGTGATGATTCTTTTAATAAAAATGCAGTCCTTTTGACTCTAACCAACGGATGAGATGACAAAAATAGATGACGAATTCTTAACCAAAAATACACCGCCCTTTCTTCGCTTGTCGGAGAGATCAAAAATCGGTATACAAAAAACACCATTCTTAAAACATTATTAGACTACATAATCCACGAATATAGGTCGATACTTACTACTTAATATTGAAAAGCGTTTCGATTTGTTTTTTGTGAATCAGATATATTCCGCCATAAATTCAATGAACTGATTTCCTGTTTGCCAAATAAGTAATCTTACAACTTAAATTATTTTAACATCCGGAATAGAAAATGACATAACAAGATAATATTTCAATGGACTTGAGTCACACGCACGCAACCTCGAATATTAACGGTACGTTATGCAACATTGGCCCTGACTTTGTACCATACAATTACAGTCATTAACGTCCAACTAACCTACACTAATATTACAAAGAAAGATTTCATCATCACCCCGTCCCCACTGCAGGGGCTCAGGCCTTCCTTATGGATGGTTAAGGAGAATGGGCCATGACCCTCCACGTTGGCCCAATGCGAATTGGAGGGTATTAACAGCTTAACGTGCCTTCCGAAGCACGGAGTATCTCGAGATAATGATTTTTTGGTCACCCATCCTGTGACCGACCCTTGCGAAAGCATCTTAACGACAACGATCGCGGACCGCGGCGTTTATCCACTACGCCACCGAGCTACTCCTAAAGATTTAATTGTTTATTAAAACTTTAAATCTTTAAAACTCTTACCTTAGGGAAGCTACATAATACGCGAGTGACACAGGCTATTTATGCAAGTGGCGGGAAAACAGTTAGTTCTATATAAAAAAAAACTTACACTGTAAATTTTATCAATAGCCAAATTTTATAGTTTAATAATACTCTTAATAGCCGGTATAAGTAAAAATCAATAATTGAGGTGTGTACAGATCAAAACCACAAATAGCCAGATTTATTGAGTTTGGTTAAGGTACCATTTTTAAATGAAAACTATATAATTCTTTGATATAATCAAGTTTCTATTTCAAGAAAATTAGATTAGTTCGGATCCGCTTGGCTTCGAATAATATTAATTTAACTTATTTTATTAATAAATTCCGATTCCCACAGGTAAAAGCACGCTACTTGAAATTGTAATTGGGAATAACAACATGATTGCTTTTAAACAAAAACAAGTTATGCTTAAAAAAATAAACAATTCACTTCTCGGTTCACAATCAAAGATCGATTTTTATAATTAAAAATAAAAAAGAGAATATCTCTCGGAACTCGTAATCAACTCGCATTACCAAAATTTCTTTCGCCATTAAGTATTTTAGAGTATTTTATAAAAAATTGTATTGCCCTTCCTCATTTAGCTATTTTAACTGATACTTCTAACACAGATCTGTTGAAGTTTCTAGAAAGAGATGGCGTTGAAAAACGGGAGTTCAATTCTTGAATCACTCTTTTAAAATCATTTAAAGGCGTATACGATATAAATCACACTATTCCACTTGCAAAAGACTGTAAGGCTTCTTTACCAAATATTTCGAATTTCTTATATCGAATGAAAATTAGTAGAAAAAGAGGAAATTATTAAAAATCAGGCTATGCTTATTTACGGTGGGATTATATTTTTATGAATAAAACACACTGGTATTTGAATTCTGTACGAAATGAGACGTGTGGGAAATGGACATTATGTGCCTCAACGTTAGATTTCTTGATGATTGATAAGATACTTTCCTATTAATAAGCTCGACAAAAATAAGCGAAAATGTATGTAATTGATACAACAACATCAAGTAAGTAGTGTTGGCCAACGAATCGTCCTTTAGCAAAACCTGTAAACTACTAACAAAAATCTTTATTTATTTAAATGGTCTTTGGCATTATAATAATGTATACCATCTGCAAACTAACCGTAAAAAAGTTGATATTAAAGAAAAAGAACAACTGTTCAAATTGACCCTTTCCATTATTATATTACATTAAAAAAAATATATAAAATACTTACAAAATCTTTCACCATAGTAACTATGCGGGTTTATTAAACACTTTATATTAGGTACTATAACTAGAAACACCACTTGTTCATATGACAGTTACTTGACTTGTGGTGCCTTAACGGATATCAGTGAAAGTAGGCCGACGCCTGCGCAGCTTATAGAACAAATTTATGTTAGCCCAAACAGAACTTTGTGACGATTGGTCATGGAATTTGATTGTGTGCTCTGTTTGTGCCTATAATATTTCTGACATGCATTTTTATAAATTTCACTGTTATTTTTAGGTTTTCTTCGTGGCGTCCGTCTGTATGTCTGACCGTCCGTCGGCGGTTTAACTGAAATACTATTGGTACTATTAAGTTGTAATTTGGCTTGAGTATACACGTTAATCATGCCAAAGAGAAAGTGGTAAAATAATGTAATCTGGAAAATGGAGATAGTTTTAATTCGTATGGGGTATCATTGGATAGATCAATTATGAATTGCCAATTTTCGTTGGAGTAAGTATCTTCGTCCTCCCCTCCCGTTCTATCAACACTTAAGTTAGCTTTACGAGTTTATAAGTAATAGTCGACCCATTGTATTTCACTAGAAAATTTCGGACAACTCCATCATCATCAACAGTCTAATAAATGTCCCCACGGCAGGGGCTTAAGCCAGCCACCTCCATAGAAAACAACAAACGTTTTTTTTTCGTTTTTTATAGATTAAGGTACGAACCCTTCATGCGCGAGTCCAACACGCACTTGGCAGGTAATACTACAGAAGATTATGTATGCTAGCAAGTAAGGCGCCTACCACACGTGCATGCTTGACCACAGTTTTACTTGCGCATGCCGGCTTTGGGGTTTGCGCATGCTACCATTTTACCAACTACACGCACAGTGTTCAGTGTACAAGCCGGCATGCGCAAGTAAAACTGTGGTCAAGCATACACGTGTGGTAGGCGCATAAGCTATTCTACGCAGCGCTGTCAAAGTAAAAGCTTCGATTAAATAAAAGCTTTATTACCTTTTGAAATAGGTTTTATTTCATTAAACCTCTATGTTGTCACACGAACTCTAACGTGGCTGTTTTATAAAAGAATAACATCGTTATAGTAGTGTGGCATTTGCCGATGTTTGTGAACATAGGCGTAAGATATTTAGTTCTCGGTGGAGTCAATATAAAAAAAGAAATTTACTGCTTATTGTACTTTGTACTAGATGGCCCGTTGTAGATCCTATCACCTCTCACCGTTTAAAGTTTGGTCTACGACTAACATTTCAAAAACAAAATCAGCTAAATCGGCTCGGTCATTCTCGGACACAGACGAATAGAAATCGATTCTCATATATAAGTTTTGTAATTCGATAACTTACGTCAGCGGGAAATTCTAAGCATCGCCAATTGATACTATGTTTAACATTATTATTAACTACTGATATCTATAATATTACCTCCGCGTAATAAACGAATAGAAGGAAATCTTATAACATCGTAGACAAAGTATGCAATCGAATATGAAAAATAGTTTGCAGTGCATATGACTGAAATGTTTATGTCGAGATAAGATTAATATAAGAGGCGAAATGCGAAACGGCAAGGCGGAGAAAAAATGATCAGGCATTAGGTGAAATTCGATCATAGCAATCATCATCTTCAGCCTAATAACGCCCCTACTGCTGGATAACAGACCTTCCCTGTCTATTGAATCAAAATAGGGAACGGTAGGATAGGCTCCAAGCATCAGGCCTCCACGCGGGCTTCGTGCAGCCGGGACTAACGGCTTAATGTATCTTCCGAAGCACAGAGGAGGTTGCGATAATAAATTTTTGCCCACCCATCACTTTTGCGAAAGTTGCTATCTTCCGCATCGCAGAACGAATGCTCTAACCGCTGCTCGATCGACCTCCTCACGAGAAGTAGCAGTAGTATGCATGTGCATTAATTTGGATGAGAAAGAAAAAAAGAGAAGACAACCAGTGAAATGGTTAAGAAGAGAATGTTGAGATATTTGAGAGGCTGAAGTGTGGTAGGACTTGTTTGTGCTTACCCCAAAAATTGTTGAAAGCAAGCAACTAATGAAAAGGTGTATAAGCATCTTCTCTTTGTTTTATTTTTAAAAGAACAAGTAAGAATGGATAATTTTAATCTTAATCTGCCTAGAAAAGAGGGTTATTTATTTTATTGGCCCTTGAACTGGCGTCATGTGCAAAAACATAAGCAACATGAACACATGTGGTCTAGTATGCTCAGTGATAAAATACCAGTGTCACAAACCTTCCTCAAGTCATTTTATTTATGTGATTTAGAAAGAGTTAAGAGACCTATTACTAATACAAACTCGCTACATGGCTGAACAAACTGAGCTTGGTTAGCCAATGCTTCGCGTTTTGTAGTAATTTTGCTGTTATATGTATTGTTTCTATTGAAATAGTATAATAAATTTGTGCTTACTAATTATGAAATCTTTAATAGTTTTTCTGGTACAAATTCAGGATAAATTCGCAGTTAAAGCTGTTATCTATTTATATTATATTATTTAAAATATTTTTATAAATAATAATATTATATTTCTATATTAAATAAATCACATTTCAAAATTTCAAGTTCAGTACGAACTATACAATTATAAATAAGATAACATTATTTTTTTTTTCATTTATTCAGACCAGTACCTCAATCCAGGAGCCCAAAAAAGTGCTATTGCTTATTTTATGAAAATCTTTCTCTACTATGTTAGGTTTAATTAAAAACAAAAGCTGCTATGAACTATTCCAATAGTTATCTGCACTATTCAATAAGACAATATTCTCTGTTCAATAAGGATCATAAATAATCAAAAGTATAATTTATATTTGCTTTTGAGCAACATTATAAAAATTATATCAATACTAGCTTATGCCCGCGACTTTGTCCGCGTAGTAAAGTTACTCTGAGCAGCATTTCTAACAAATATTTATTCAATATATCATGTAAAAATCCTGAAATAAAGTTTCATCCCCTATTTTATACCCTTAGGGGTAGAGTTATCAAAATACTTTCTTAGGGGATGCTTACGTCATAGTAGCTTTATGCATGCAAAGTCTCAGCCCGATCAGTTTAAAATTGACAAAGTTTCATCCCCTATTTTATCCCCTTGGGGGTAGAATTTATCAAAATCCTTTCTTAGCGGATGCCTCTGTCATAACATCTACCTGTATGCCAAATTTCAGCCTGATCCATCCAGTGGTTTCAACTGTGCGTTGATAGATCACTACGTCAGTTAGTCACCTATGAGTTATATATATTTAGATTGCATCAGAAAATAAAGGTGAAAATGAACTGTAGAAAAGATTCCCAATTTAATTGACACATACAGCCTTATGTGATTCAAAAGAGAGTTGAAATAAACACATGTGCAAAATCAAAAAAGGATAAAAGAAAATTAACCAAACAAACCTTCTTACGCTGTAAAAAAACAATCATTAATGAGTTAATGGATTACCTGTTATATTTTTCTATACTTTGAATAAGCTCTATACTACTGGACTAATTTTAAAAATTCTTTCATCTACGGAAAGCTACATCATTAAAACTTTCATATCTTGGATAAAAAGATTCAGTTTCTTAAATAGACATTCATATAAGAATACTTTTTCTCTGTAACATTGGTCAGTTGCAGAAATGTCCATTAAGTTTTAATGACACCTATATTGAATCGGTAATGTCACTTTAAACTAATGACAATTTTAGTGAATATTTGAGCAACTGGCTGCAAATCTTGTTATATTTTAACAACTACACTAGAAAGGGAAACAAACTTATTTATATCAATGCCTTGAAGATCAAAAAGAGCATAACAATCGCCAAAACATGACTTTTCAGAAGTCAAAAATCTTATATTAAGTCACCATTGTTATCAGAATTTGTGAACTTAAAAATTACCTTTTGATGGTACAGAAAAAACTGAATAAGATGGCATTCAAAGCTAATTTTGGAGGATACGGTGATTAAGCCCTTTGAGCCACAAGGCATTGGTATAGCCACTGACATGTGTCACCACTGACATTAACACAACTAAAGCTGGTCGCTGCTAGCGTAATTTACCTCTATCGTTGGTGCGTAATATAGTTGTAATAACAGTCAGGACTAAATCAGTTATTTTCCAAATAGGTCATTGGGGTAACAATCATGAAAAAATTGAGAACCACTGTTCTATATAAAAACTATTGAAAAGGGCAGGAGATGTAAGCGAATTGAATATAATTATAATTGTCTATTTATCTACCGTCTATAACGCATAATTAGGTGTTGGACTCAAAAACTATTCAAAATTTTACAAATGGTAAAAGAGGACTTTATAAATAGATAAAAATAAATATTTCAATAGTCCATTTATAACCATAATGATGGTGCTCTGGTAGTTATAAATTATTTTATTGTAATTTGTATATCTTTGGTCAGCGGTATAAAGGTGTTAAGTCAAAATCATCAATTTTTCAGGAGAGCAAAAAGAAGGTTTCAAAAATTTCCACAGAAAGACTGGAAATGAATAGAATTTCAAAATAGTTAATATATCTATTAATATACATAATAGACTTACGCTAATTGTACCATTCAAATGCAATTTTTTTCTACATGTTTCTATTGACATAAGTCATTTTGACCAAAAATTGACAACACCTTCATACTGATGACCAGAGATATTTTAAGGTACATTTTGTGTGGTAGATAATAGAAAAATTTACATGCTTAATGTGCTTTGTGTGATGATAAATAATATAAGCTTAACATATTGCGGTTGCAGGAAATTATAAACAGATTGCATTTTAAAATGTCTTATCCATAACCAGTTGATTATATCAATTTCAAATATATAACATTTTCCATTATCGATTGTCACGAAAATATTTCTATTAAAAAACATTTTAAAATAATATTGTATTTATTTCAAATAATTTGATTGGATATTGTGCAAAGTGTAAAGACGTGACAACATTTAGTTCCCTTGTCACTACAATTATTTCAGTATACTTGACGAATGAAAATTGTAACGCGTAAATTGAATAAAAGACAAAATATTAAACAAAAAAGCCGAATCATCAATGCCGGGCACCAAAAACTACGCAGAAATAATACCACGCATTACAGAAATAGTAAACAAATACGCACGTCATTCAATTTCTTCCTTTGTCTCGGAAGTAAAGCCAAAAACAGGGTGAACTTTCATCACTCAATCCGGGAAAAGTGATACGTAGAAATGTATAACCATATGTATAATTTTCTCATCGGGAAAAACCGCAATATGGAAACGTAAACGTAGACAAAAACACAATAGCATAATTACAGTATTTTCTATTAATAATTAAATAACAGACTTACCTCCTTGCGCTTTTTAGTCTTACGTTTCTCGGTCATTGTAGTTAGTTTTGTCGCCGTAGATTACGTTATTTCTTGGCAAAAATCACTTTTTGTTCTTCAATTTCGTTCCAAATTCTTTCTCTTTCCTTTGAAGACTGTGTCAAATTTTTTGTACGACAGTACACGACTGATTGACTGATATAGGGATGCAAAGATATCGGAAAACAAAAAAAACATCGATAACCATGATCCTTTAATATCGATTTGGGTAAACCAAATTCAAAAAAATAAGCCATCTTCAAAAAAATCGTAATAAAGAGGAACGAATAAAAAAAAAGAAATAATGCTACTAAATAGGAAAAATAATAATAATAATCCCTATTATTAGACGTAGAGATTCCTAATCTGAATAGATCTTTTAGAAGAGCGATTCACGACATGACGATATACCATTTTTTTAAATCAGTTCAATAGAATACGACCTAAAATCAGATCGAATAAAAAAAACAGTGTCAATAAAACACAAGCAATTATCAGTGGTCCATAGTGTGTATCTGCGACAAAGTAAAATCACGCATATTCGGTAGAACATAACGACCGACACTCCCGAGGTTCCTGGAGAGTACTATTTGTCTTTAATATGATGTAAAAAAATTATAAGTCTAGGTCAAATAGTTTCGGAGATATTAAATTACAAAGTTTTTGAAAAAAAATGAGTGTTTTCAACCCTGAGTCAGCTGTTTTTGGGACGTACTAAGGAAAAGTTTTAAATTGGTCATTGACTTCTTCATTTCTAAAAACGAAATAAACTAGTTTGTGATTTATAAGACTGCTTTCATGCAAATTCTACCAGACAATCAATAAACAAGGCAGTCAAAATGCTTAAATCGATTTACAGACTAACAGCCGGTTTCTGATTTGAAAAAAGTAGAAAATTTCTACTGCTTGTTCTCAATAACCTAAGTTTTTTTAATTTCACAAGTCAAATAGTCCTAGTTTTATCAAACTGCTATCAACTGATCATCAAAAAACTAAAATCGAAACGAAAACTAAGTGATGTTAGTTTGAGACGTTTAACTTTAAATTCTCAATTAAGAAACCGAGTGTAAAATTTCCTAAATTATTGTAGAGAGATCAGTCTAACATTAACCTACGTTATTTTAAAAGAGCAATTCTCCAAAAAAATTGTTTGAATGGGGTAATACTCCTTTAACAACGGGATCGTTAATTAAACTCGATAAACTCACAAATCTTCCAGCGATTCATCATTAACACAAATGAACTTTGTTTTAAAATCATTGAGGAATTTGTTATTAAAATAGCATTTAAAAAGAACATTAAAAAATGCGTGATATCAAAAGACGAAAAAAAAATGTGAACCGAGTTCGTCCCTCGATATCAAAGCCCCACCCGCCCGCCAGCCGCCAGGCGGCTTCATTATTCTGTCGATATTTTCCGGCCGATCAGTCGCCGTCGACCTTTTGCGCTGGAGTGTTGTTGCGCATCGCCGCCGACGCACCGCTGCGAAGCGTCTTTTTTGTCGATTTTTGTTTTGTTCTAGTGCATTTTTAATTGAATTTTTGTTAATAAGATACTAGAGTGTTCGTCTTGAGTGTTAAGTTTAGTTTAGTGAAGATTGTGTTTAGTTTTGTGTGAAATGTGATGTGTTTTGCGCGTGCATGCACCGGCATTGAAAAGAGCGTGCTTAGCTCAGTCTTCAGAGAGGAAGTGGACATTTTCAGCATCGACTATCATTAAGATATCGGTAAATAATTAAATAAAATTAATATATTTCGCGGTTCGTTGTAATCTGCACACAATCGATATTGCGCATGCGCGTTATAGGGCTGTTAACACTTAGAAATTTAAAATTTTTACTCCATTTTTACACCTCCTCTATTTTTAAATATTTGTCAAATAAAATGAACGTTTGCATGTAACCTAACTTGAAACTTTCGGCTGTGTCGGTCATTTTGTTCCTCCCAGTGTATCTTTTCATTGTTTGTTATTGGTTTCGTATAATCAAAGATTGTGATAAGTATAAAATAAGGCTTCTAATACCGATATTGCGGAATCACGCACATTTATTCTAACTCTGTGTTGTGGGTAGTGATGTAAGTCTGGGAATATTGCCACTGCCGGAATTTTTTTTGTTAAATTCCCAGTAATTTTTTTGTATTACGTATTCGCTGGGTACAAAGTAGTGGTGAGAGCTCCATTAATCGATCACAGCGCGTACCGTTATGAAAAAATGAACTATTTTCAGACAAGCTGTTAAGTTTTACTTCAGAAGTTGTGACATCCGTGAAATTTAAATAAAATAAATAAACATGCGTAACTAAACCATAGTTAATGGAAAAAGAAGTAATCAATGTCGAGAGGATAATGTCTATCAAATATTAAATTAAATTCCTCAAAATTTGTTATACCGTATTGATGATAATTTGCATAGTATTAGTAAATTTGCAGTCCTCAATATTTTCAAAAAATAATCCCGTGTATGTTTTTTGGTACTGTTTTCTGGATTTTTATTATAATTCCAAGAATAAAATTGAAATAAAAAAATCATAATGCAGTTTACTTTTAGTGTAAAGACTTTTATTTTATATAGTTGAACAATTAACATGTAACCACGACTAATAAATTATGAATATTTAACATGGTAAAATTCATTGTTTACTTTTATTCTCGTTTGTTGGTGGAAAGCTGTGCCGTGTGTGATAACTTGAAATCATTTTTTATAATTAATTGTCTTCGATATATATGAAATGCATTTTTAGAATTTTGTTAATTTCTTTACTTATTTCCCGTGAAGTCGGCAACAATTAGATGGCAAATAAAAATATCAACATATTATATCATTGACACAGATTTAATAGAATCTAAGTAAATTATGATATTTTTATTGTAATTATTGTTTGTATATTACTTTTCGTACTAAACACAAGCCATTTGACATATCAAAGTCCGACGTAATTGAAATCACTAGTTGGCGCTGTCATCGCGCACCCATTGAGTAGACGATATATTTATTTTACTTAGATTTATATATCGTGGAGTTATTGTATAGCAGAACCAGTTTATATATTAGAAGATGCTGTCCCTGTCCATTTGCATAAATTCTTCAAACAAAATTTAAATTTGGCATACTTTTAATTATAATTTAGCATAAATTCAACCATATCATTCTCAATAAAGAGGTTATTTACATCATTCTCACATATTCGTAATAATAAAATTGTATATTATTACCAACCAATTGTCTCCACATCACCCTAAAGTTGACTGATAGAAAATGCCTACGGCATTATGTCCGCCATTGTACATTTGTGAAAGAAATATCAATAAATAAATAAAAGAAGCAAACTTACAACAAAACAAGCAAATCTGCTATATAGAACAGAACTTGAACTAATGAAGGAAAAAAACACACATGAATATTTTAATTTTATTTGATTTCGAATGCTACCAAATATTCAACTAAAAGAGTTGACTCCATTAATAACATTGTATCGTATAGGTAATTACTTTTACATTCACCATTGGAAACTTAATTGAGAATTTACTGGCAATAAACTGGAAATTTTGCTGGGAATTTTGCCGGGAACTTTTGGCAACCATCTGGGAATTTTCATCATTATGACATTTTAATGCCTACTTTAGTTTCTAGTACATAGATAATTATAAAGCAATGAAATGAAAATGTTTTATTCAAGTAAGCTTGTTACAAGCACTTTTGAATCATCCAAAAATATTTTTCCCCTACCACTTGTTCAGGACGTCTTTTAGCTAACAAGAAGAACAAGCGAAAGAAACTTACCAGCTCTTGATCATAAGTAATGACATATACATTAATCATCATCACCATCATCATCACCAGCCCTTTTACGTCCCCTCTGCGGGGGCTCAGGCCTTCCTTCCTAATGGATGGTTAAGGAGGATGGGCCATGCCCCTCCACGCTGGCCCCATGCGGATTGGAGGGTATTAACGACTGCAAATGCAGTCGATACCAATGGCTTAACGTGCCTTCCGAAGCACGTAGTAACTCGAGATAATAATTGTTTTGGTCCCCATTTCGTGACCCGTCCCGTGACCGACTCTTGCAAAAGTTGCTTAACGACTACGATCGCGGGCCATGGCGCTTATGCACTACGCCACCGAGCTACTCGGTCATTACATAAATCATGTCATTACCAAAATAGTACATATACTGAACAATAATAAATACAAGTTTCAAAGTCTGTAGGACATAGGTTGGTACATACCTATAATTAGTCGTGATAGAACAGAGCGAAGGCTATTAATTCCATGCATTGCGGTTCTTAAAATAATCATTAACTTTATAAAAGCCTTTCCTCATAAGTATATTCTTTATATGAATTTTAAATTTATTTATGGGTAGATCAATTACATTTTGTGGAACTTTATTGAACATAGCTACATACATTTACCCAGAAATGATCCTCTAGTCTTTTGAAGTCTGAAGCTTGGAACGGCAAGTTTACTTTTATTTAAAATTATGAACACTACTTTTTAGTGAAGGAATCGTAATGTTTTCTTGTGTACATAATATTCTCATAGATGTATTGAGAGGCAACAGTCAGAATATTTATTTCTTTACATATTTCTCTGAGAGATTCCCTAGACTGTAAATTGTATATAGCACGGCCAGCTCTCTTTTGTCGAATAAAAATATACTGAATGCTAACCGCAGAACCCCACAACAATATACCATACGTCATTACACTATGAAAATAACTAAAATATATCAATCTTGCCGTTTCAACATTTGTCAAGAGTCTAATTTTCTTAACAGCAAAAACTGCAGAACTCAGTCTACTTGACAAGCTATCAATATGAGGATCCCATTGCAGTCGGGAATCTAGTGCAATACCAAGGAACTTTGTCAATTCTACCAACTCAACTTTTTCACTATTTATATTTATAAGTGTACTGACATGCCTCACATTAGGTAATGCAAACTTTATGCATTTCGTTTTATTTGAATTGAGCTTTAAATTATTACTATCAAACCAATGTAGAACATTGTCGAGAGCATCATTTACATCGTCAAAACAATCATTATTCCTGTCAGAGGTGTCATCTGCAAATAATACTGTCTCGCACAAATTCTTCGTAAAGTGAGGAAGATCATTAATATAAATTAGAAAAAACAATGGTCCTAATACCGATCCCTGAGGTACGCCCATAGTAACTGGTGCCCCTGCAATTTAAATTAACATAAAATATTTACAAAATATAGAAGATTTATCCAATACTTCCAATTAATTTCCACTTTGGGAAAGCTGCTGGCAATGTTCGCAACTAAATTGGCACGGTACATCATTACAGGCGCGGTATAGGAGGAATTTGCGGAACAGGAAAGATACATACACACGACATCTCGGGTGCGAGATCACTTGATGACTAGACGCGCACTGATTGAAAAATTGACCAAACTAAATTATAAAAGTCATAATTAATTTTATAAAATTTTCAACTTAATGTTGAAAATGTTTTAGTGAATTTTTTATTTAGTAGATCAATGGATGATATTGTAGGCGAAAGATTTTTGTTTTTCAGTTTTCAGTGCAAAGAAACACATTAATTGATCTCATGCTGATAGTAAAACTGAAATTAATTTGAGTGCCTAATTCTTGTTTTATTTGCCTTATGTATACTTATATAAATATTAATACTTGTCTTTATGTGGGATTTCGCAAATACAAACTACGGCATTAGAAGTCCTAGTAGTATGCCCATAATATAATTCGTTAGATCCAGAACGTTTATCAAATCTACTCTTTATGAAAAGTTTATAGACAGATAATTTTATTTTTATTGAAATCAAAACCTTAAATACAACCATAAAAACCTTTGTACGTGATATTCTTTGCATTATATTACTTGATCGATATTCCAAGATCGAAGGGGATCTAATCAATGCAATACATTTCGAATCTTGATTAGATTATCGATGACTCGATCAAAAGATCCAAAAAATCGATACAAAACAAAATATTGAACATCCCTCATCTGACTTGAAGGTGACGCAAAACCTTTCTTCTTTATATGTAAGCAAAGGGATCTTACTTAAACAGCCTGTTCTTAAAATAGGTATTGTTTCGGTTTAGAGATTTTTAATTTTATTTCTTCGATCAACAATGTAACGAGATAATGCCACTCATACAAAACAATATCTACAGACTCAAATCGGCACCAAACCATAGACCATACACTGCAACACAACAACTAAGAAACATAATACCACAGTAAAATCTATTATCTTTGCACACATTATAATTTAAGTCTTTTACGTTACAATGTTAAGAAGGCAATTTATAGCTAAATAATCTTTCAGTACTATCGATACAATCTATCTTCCAAAGAACCGGTGAAACAAACTCCGATAAGAAAATGATTACTCTCTATATTTTTAATATTTACAGACTAACTGTTACTTTAGGTTTTCGGTGTGTGATCTGTTTTATTTGGCTATAAGATCCGAAGTCGATGGTATATTCAACCTTTATTTCTATTAAAAAAGTAATAACAAGCAATCACCAATTTAAGTCACTCACAGGGAATGCATCTTTTGCTTTAAAAAGTTTTGTTGTAAATAGATACTCATAATATTTATATATTTATGCACGCGACTTTGTAATCGAAAACACGAACCACGTCACCAAAATGGTTTTCAATTATTGTTCAAATTTTTGGTAAAACAATGTAATAGTACACTACTTCATGTATGTACTTCAAACATTGAATATTTGGCCTTCTATTTTTTAATTACTGCCATGTTGGCTCGTCGCTTGGATAAACAATACTCGATTATTTTAACCCGTAAATATAATATTGCAATAGATACATTTTTATTCCGATAGTTATAATTGCAGTTTTAATACGCACGTGACATCGTAATCATTCCGAACGTTGGCGCCGTCGCAAACAAACGAAATCAAAATAAGTAGGTACTTTGTAGTGAGGTGTTTTTCAGAAATCTTTGAGACTCTGACTGGACTATCTAATTGTATTGTTGTTCGAAGTTTTATTTGTAGTTTTTGAGGCAGAGACATAAAGTAATCCTTTGGAAAAGAACATGGTAGTTAAAATTCATAATAATATTTTACTATTCAATTTTTAATGTTAAAATCACATTGTAGATTCCAATAGTTTTACAATAACGACAACCCGGAAGTTTTCTTCTTTTATTAATGGCTTATCTGCGCATTTTGCATAATAATAAAGTATATAAGAATATTTTAGTTAAGAGGAATGGAAGTGACTATCTTTGGTCCATTGTTTTTCTGCAAAGTCAACTTTTGCTAGAATCGCCATCCAGTGAGGTACTTTTCAGTGCTTTCTTTTTTTTAATACTTCCTCATTCGCAGTTGGATCTAAATTCCCACCAAGTCACCTTTGTTGGATAGCTAGTTTACTTTTTTTAACAATTAAAAACAAGAAACAATAAAAAAGGGAAAATATCAATTTATATTTTTGATGAATTCAATTTTATCTATCTCTTTTTATCTTTGACTAACCTCTTGATTTCGTCTCATTTTTATGCGCACTTTTAATATATCCTTGTTTTATTTGACTTTTGACCTAGCCGATGACGAATGTAAAATGTCGTCAATGTAAAAATTACTCACATACGTAAGACCGCAACCTAAAGCGTATTATTAGTCATGTGTATGAGTTACTTAAAAGCAGTCAAACATACTAAATGCAGATTGTAAACTACTGAGTTTGTAATAAGTATTTTATCTAAATTAGAAAACGGATACAAATGTGATCTTATATGAAATGGAACAAAGTAAGTAAAAGTTCATTGAATTTTCAATTGGTCAGTGAACTGTTCACAAATGGGATAAATATTAATTATTTTCTTCTTAACTTAGCAAAATCCATGTTTATCGAATAAAATTTCTTTAATGATCAATTTTATAATTTTGCAATGTCTCATCAGAGTTTTGTTATTATAATCTTTTATCACTTAACACGACGTTGGCAATTTATTTCATCTTCTTCACAATAAAAAAAAAAAAACTCCGAATGATCAAAAATATACAATGAATCTAACGGCAAGTTTGTGGAATTAAATTTTGTGGTGGGTATACCATCTATATCCTACTGAATATGGTAAATTTCATTATAATTTTCTGGAAAACTAGAGGAAATCTACGGAACTACTGGAATGAATCTACGGTAACAATCTCAAAAGTTATAAAAGTTCAATTTTCTGGGAATCACTAAATATATTACATATTTTTAATTTTAAAATCTAGAATCAGGTATTGCATACAAACCCTGACACCGCAGATTAAAACCTGGTTAGGTTAAGAATTATAGTTAGGTCATTGGAATTTATCCCGTTAAATGGTTTTTTAACGGGATAAATTCCAAACAATTCCAATGAGTACATATTAAAAAAAAAGTTCCCGAAGTCAAACTAGATGCCGCTACAGTATGTTCTTGATTTCTCCATGACAAACCTTCCGGTTTTCTTTTTTGTTGAAAAGTAAATTAGTTTTCAAAACTCAATAAACAACTCATAAGCTATTTGTACTTTTTCGTATTTGCATTGATATCTAAGTTTCGAACTTTTAAAATTTCAGTTTTCTAATATTTGAGTTAAAAGGAACGGAAATGACTGACTTTGGTCCATTCGTTTCCTGCAAAAATCAACTTTTGTTAGAGTCTGGCGGTGGTGCTTTCGTTTTTTTTTTTAATTTTTCCTCATTAATTTTAATTTTTTACACAGTTTAAATGCGAAGTTTTTTGTGTACCGTACCAAAGAAAAGTACTTAAACACTCTTTATAAGATCTTTTGCTTGCCTGTCTCGGTTCTTCGCTAAACTAAATTAATCATACCTATACGCATTTAGATAGTGAAAGGTTTAAGTATAATTAGTATTCTAATATTAAACTAACAATTTTGTTCTATTTTAAGGAATCATAGAAGAAATTGAGATACCGGTTCCGTGGGGGCACGTAGCCGGCCGTTGGTGGGGTCCTAGGAATAAACAACCAGTAATTGCTTTACACGGCTGGCAGGACAATGCTGGAACTTGGGATAACCTTATTCCTTTGCTGTCTGTCACAACTGCAGTACTCTGTCTCGATTTACCCGGTCACGGTTTATCTTCCCATTACCCTAAAGGAATGAACTATTATACATATTGGGACGGCATAATTCTCCTCAGAAGAATTATAAAACATTATAATTGGTCTAAAGTGATACTAATGGGACATTCACTTGGTGCCGCCATAAGTTTTATGTATGCGGCATCATTTCCTGAAGAAGTAGACAGAATCATATGTATCGACTCTGCAAGTCCAGCTGTAAGAGAACCCCATGTTGCAGCTAGTCATACAGGGACAGGTATAGACAAACTATTGGATTATGAAAATTTACCAAAAGAAAAACTAACGCCATGTTTTGATTACGATTTTATGATTGATATTGCATGTGACGGGTACAATGGTTCTGTTTCCAGAAGAAACTGTATCGTTTTGATGAAGAGAGGATTAGCTGCAGCTCCTATATGTAATAAGAAAAGAGGCTACTATTTTAAAAGAGATCCCAAGTTAAAAGTTATTGGGATAGGTACAATGGATATAAATACTGCTCTGGTATATGCTAGTAGGATCAGGTGCAAAGTTTTAAATATACGAGCAATACCTGGACTGAAGCGAGAAAGGTTGGACTACTATCTTGACATCATTGAAAAAATGAAAGAAAATACAATTGTGCGTTACGAAGAAGTGAAAGGAACACATCATGTACATTTGGAAACACCAGAGAATATAGTCCATATTGTAGAAGAGTTTTTGAATACATAACTATTGATTTTTAGGTGGAATTATCTAAAACTTAAGAGTAGAGCTATGTTTTTGATAATTTCACTTTGTTAAAAAAATACAATAGTATTAATCTATTTAAATGTGAATAAAATGAATAATTTTCATTGTTTAAACTTTGGTCATATTGTGGGCCAAACTTTAGTGTGCAAATACGTTCGCGGGCCTTAATAAGTTCTAAAGTTCTAAATTAAGTAGCATTGTTAATTTTGCCAGTTCTGGAATATAAGTCAAATGGCTTTAATCTGTGATTCCCTTTATTCCAAATCATAACCCAAATTTTTGTTTGATCATAATGGTATAAAAACTAAATACTGACGATAAGATTAACAAATCCTATTAACTACGATCACCACATACAACCAAAAATTTGCTTTTTGAGTTTTAATTTTTGAAGATCATCCTCAATTACCTATTCAAGAACACTATCATTACTTAGGTGGTCGGTAATCACATACTATATTTAAAATACTCAATTCTACACAATAAACTTCAGTATCTCGTTCTACCGTTAATTCTACGATATCTTCCGTTCCTTACATTTTAAATTATTACTAACAAATATCAATGATCCACCGCATTATGCTCCTTTGCGTACATATGAACTTTACAAATGAAAATTATTTAAACAAAATGACATTTTATCAGGTCGCAGTCAACGTTCTGTTTAATAAACTATTTCTACATCGTTAGATTTAATAAATAACTCTAATTATTAGTCCTTGCCGGCCAAATATTTGAAGCATTATATTAACATAAGTCGATTTGGCCTTTGTCTTTTCAGTTTTAAACTGAATTTGTCAAATCAATATTTACTTTAGTAAAATTACTAATACAAAAATTGTTCTGTGTTACATCAAATATAACAGAATCTTGTATATTAAAAGCTGACAAAGTGGCTTAAAAGATAAAGAAGATCAGTCCTAGCTAAAGTGAACTCGAATTCACAACTTTTCACAAACCAGGCATTATTCATTACCTAAATATATTTACCAATAAAGCGTTGTTAATACAAAAGTACTTTTACGTTGGTCTTATAAACTTCGCTGCACGTAAGGTTATCGAAATATGTCAAAATTTGCAATAGCTTTTGATCTCTATCCTCAATTTACTAAGGCGTTACAACATAGTACTAATATAACATGGATACTAAGGCTAATAAAAGTTTTTTTATTTATTACATGTTTGATGAAAAGCCATATGAATGTGAAAATCAGAAATAATAATTACTTATATTAAGTTATTATTATATTATGATGCAATATATCCAGGCAAACTATATAATACAAAAAATTTAGTCCCTGATATATATTAACCGACCCGGTTATTAATTACCCGGTATCATTGCATTAATACTTGATACAGAACTACTCAAACCTTATTATGAAATAATTTCCACAGTTGATAATAAACTCCTCAAAAAAAAATTGATTAAATACTGAAAAATGATCTACTAAAATACATTAGAATGTCATGAAATATTGTTGTATTGAAATGGTTTCTGAATACACAGACGAAGCTATGAGCGGAACTGTGTAAGCCTACTTTATTTTTATTTATTTGGAGGATAAGGCTGATTGGTTTAAAATCAAGTTTCACAGTTTGGTATAATCTGACATGCAGTTGACTATACATCATCTACTAGTAATACCTATACCAGTAAGATAACGTTGTTATTTGCATTGTTATTTAGTAGATGGAATTCGCCTTACGAAAGAAGTCCCTCGGGCTTGAAACCGGTTCAGAATAAACCGTTTTTATTTAGGTAAAACCTGTTCTCTTATAATGTTCCGTTCCGGATCGGAACTATATGCGGAGTGAAATTCGGATGGAATAAAAACTGGTTAATTTGCTTGGTTCGTAAAAAGCAATGTTCCTAGGCTTTTAATGGGAATTATATCATTTTTAAGCCACGACATTTATCATATATAGTTTGCCTGGATGTTATAAATAGGAGTAAAGGCACTTAAAAATCGCGCTGAAGTTTGTGAGATCATTGTTTGGAATCATATTTAAACCGGTTAATGAAGAAAACCGTATTTCTAGTGAACCTGTTCAAAGGAGCTGAACCTTTTATGAAAAGTTTTGCATGTACTTACGTCGAACCGGTTCAAAAAATTAACCGGTTTCCAAGCCCTGCCTCGGATCACAATAATTTCGCTTTTATTGCAAAGAAATAAGAGTTATGTCGCGCGACTTCTTTCTTGATATAGGCTTTACTTAAAATTTTTTAGGATTATTCTTTTCGTTTTGTTTAAGTGAAATTACGTTCTGTCTGTCTGTTACATTTTACATTGTGTCTATATTTTTATTCGTTGTCAAAATTAGTAAATAGTTTATTAATAATGAGGAAGTAAAAAAAAACATAAGTTCTCGAAATTAAACTAGATGTCGCTACGGCACTTTCTTGATTTCTCCATAACAACCCTTCTTTCCTTTCATGTATAAAAGTATGTTAGTTTTCAAAATTCAATAAACAACTCATATTCTTTTTGTACTTTTCGTATTTGTATTGATATCTAAGTTTTGAACTATGCAAAATTCAGTTTTTTAATATATTAGTTAAAAGGAACGAAAATTACTGTCTTTGGTCCATTCGTTTCCTGCAAAATCAATTTTTGGTTGAGTCGCCATCTAGTGAGGTGCTTTTTTATAACTTTCTTTTTTCTTCTTTAAATGCTTCCTCATTGATATTTAATATTTACCAAGCAATAAATTAATTTATAGAGAGATAGTTATATAAAAAGTAATTAAAAATTATTTCATCACATATCGGGCACCTAATACTGATGATTTTTTAAAGTATAAATCTATTATTGTAAGTAAACTTTAATAACTTTAAAACATTCAAGCAACAAAATTGCATCCGTAAAGTAATCTGCATTCAGAATTTATAAACTGAATGTGAATAAAAAAAAAACGATTTTTGGTTAGTTCTTGAACTGTCATTTGACATCAGCTAATGAGGAAGTATTTAAAAAAAAAGTTCCCGAAATCAAACTAGATATTGCTACGGCACTTTCTTTTCCGGTTTTCTTTCATATTTAAATGTAAATAACTTTTCAAAACTCAATAGACAACTCGTATTCGTGTTTAAAACTGCGTGTTTTCGCGCGGAATGCCTGCAGCCTCCGACTTGCCTGTGACGCGACAGAATCGAACTCGAGATGACCGCACTACAAATTAAATAGAATTCTTTGCAAATCACTTATTATTTTCTACTTATTGGATGTTCTAACGTTGTTTTAAGTAATTAAGGGATATACCATTTTATTTTTTATTTGTATGTAGTTTATTTTATATTTCTACAATAATAAGAAAATAAACAATGGATAAAGGCATTACTTTTAATGAGTATCAACTTGATTAGTTATCAATCAGTATAAAAAACAGGCAACATAACTGACATAACCACACAGCCAGCTGTGTGGTATCCAATGAAGGATTTACCGCCTCCTTCCCCGTTGGGAGGGTGGTTCCGAACCCCATGCCCATAAGGTTGAGAGCCGAAAAAAAATCGTAGTGACAAAATACCTTGACCGCACTGCGATAAAAATTCCGTTCAATTATTTTCAGTTTTATGTTGCTTCCGGTGAAGATAAACGTTTAAAAAACCCAGTCAAATGCGAATCGGACTCACGCACGCAAGGTTCCAACCCCGGAAATGAGAATAAAAATTACATTAGTTGTATGGGAGCCCCTATAAATGTTATTCTGGTTTTTAGTAAAAACCTTTTAGTATTTTTGAAAGTTTCAACAGTCTAATTTTCACGGTATATAAGATACAGCCTGGTGACAGCCATACAGATAGACCAACTACGAAGCCATAGTAATAGGATTCCCGTTTTACCACTCAAAGGGTAACGGAATTCTAAAAATGAACTACAGGACAATTTTATTTTTTTAACTTGTTTGATTCACAACCTCGTTTTTAATTGCCTATCATAGTACTTTGCTCTGAAAATTGTTCCATAGCCTATTTTGAATTGGCATTATAAACATTTCAATGTCATTTTTGAGTAAATAGGAAATGAACCGCGTAACACCTTTCCAATGTTAGTGCTGATGCACGACTGTGCAAACGCAAAAATCTGTGGGTAAGCAAATATAAATAAAGAAAAAGAAATGTTCATATAAACTGTGCGAATTTTAATCGTATGTATGTGGGATTTCCCTGTTGAAGTAAATGACTTAAACGGAGATATCCCGCAGCGCAGAATTAGGTGTAGCCAACTTTGAAAAGCACACTTAACACTCGCGGACTTATGTTCAGCCGTATTGTAAAACGTTGCGTTCAGCTACTCGGCTGATTGAAAGTCAGCCTGTTATGCATATCGGGCTTTTCTGTTCGGTGTTTGCTTGCTTTTTACAGCTTGAAGATGCATGAGATTTTATCAGTTTTGGAGTGCGAATCTGATGAAGATTATATTGATAATATAGTTTATGTTGAACCACCTATTGAGCGGAGTGGTCAAGCTACAGACGAGGACAGTGACAAGTCTGCAGTCTGATGAACAGAATGCCATTCTAAATCGTTTGGGGCGTGTATTACTCCAAAGTGGATGTGAACTACGTCAGTTGCAAACAAAGAGACATGATCCGGCCCCATCAATCTCTTCGAGTGCTGTAATGCTGAATGCTGCTCGCCTTGTAATGCTGAAAATCAGGCCTCTAGTGAAGAAAGCGATGGTGAAGATAGCATATCACTAGCTTCTCTAAGAACGCGAATTTTTCCTCCGAAAAGGTCACAAACTAAGAAGAGAAGGGGTAGACAAATGTGGCCAGCTGATTGCAAATTTACGCACTGGAATGCGTATTACAAATGATGGTGGCTAATATTTGCCTACTTTACTGATGTTTCGGTGGTAAATGGCTGGTTGATAGCAAGAAAAAATGATTTTAAAAATGGTGATCCATTTAAATTATTCACAATTCCAGACTCTGATATTCAAATAACTTGCGAAATATCAACTAATAACATTCGCCCTTACTTTTACCTGCACGGTTTCGAGAACACACTATTAAAAATATACATGACCTCAGCCATCCCGGAATCGCGGCAACAAGGCGATTGCTTAAATTGCAGCATGAATAGCGATTTAAAGAAATATGTCCAAAGTTGCATTCCTTGTCCAAAAAGTAATTTACGAGTACAACGCCACTCGTTGCTTACACCGATAGGCGAATTTGATGGTGCGTCACGCTTTGAACATGTACATATATATCATAGGTCCGTTGCCATATTCCGATGATTATAGATATTGCGTAATCATGATAGATAGATTAACAAGATATTACGGCCGAAACGGTTGCTAAAGTTTTAATAGAAAACTGGATAGCTCGTTTTCGGTTCAGATCAAGGTCGTCAGTTCGAGTCCGACTTATACGCACAATTATTAAAACTACTCGGCGTCGAACGCGTTCTTACAACCGCATAGAATCCAAAAGCGAACGGTATGATTGAACGACTACATTGCACTTTAAAAGCAGCATCATGGCAAAATGTACAATGGATACAGGAATTACCATTAGTTCTACTAGGCTCACGGACAGCTGTCAAGTTAGATCTAGGCTATAGCCCCTCACATTTTTTATACGGCACTAGTCTTAAATTGCCAGGTGATTTATTCATAACAGACCATAGAGTCTGGCTAATGAAAGTAGACACTGAAAAAGCGCGGCAAATTTAAAAAATAAAAGCATGACCACCCTAAAAACAGTAGGCATTTCTTGGAATAAAGTATTTTGATACTTTTGCAAAATACAAGGTATAAGTAATTTATAAGATTATTATTTAATAATACAATAATGTATAACATACACAAGTAATATAAATGACTGGGGCTGTGCAACACAAAAAGATTATTTTGAATCCAAACTAGTAGTTCCTGAGATTAGCGCGTTCAATCAAACAAACAAACTCTTCAGCTTTATATTAGTATAGAGAGATGTAAGAAAGAAAAAAATAAAATAAATAAAAAATATCTTTGTATTGATTAAGAAAATATTTATTTAATCACCATAATCAAAATCTGAATCTAAGAATTCCATATGTAGGGATTCATTATCAGAGTCACTGGAATCACTATCTCCAACATTGATAATAAAACTTTCCAAATTATCTTCTGTAATACAATCTCTTTCTTTGTATTTATCCTCCACATGTATAACATGATCTGTCATTTTCTTCCATTCCACAGGTGTTATGTTTTCAAATGACTCTTTTATCACCTTTTCTAACTCTACTGCAGACAGAGCTATATTTTTACTCGCTACTTTACGTTTAGCCAAACTCCATACCAATTCAATAGCATTTAAGTCGCAGTGGTAAGGAGGAAGTCTCAACACCTCATGACCATTCTGCCTTAAAAGTTCATCAGCTTCATATATTGGCTCTTGTGTGTGCAATTTTACAAAACATAGCAGTTCTGCTTTCGTGTGGTAGTCTTCAAATGGAATATTATTTATACTAAGCCATTCTTTTATTTCATTTTTGCGGTTTTGTAATGTAGGAGCTTTATTTACAATTACTGAATGATAGCTAGCGTTATCCATAACTATTATACTTGGCTCATTCAAATTAGGTATAAGTTTTTCTTGTAGCCATTTATTAAAATTTGTAGCATTCATGTCATGGTGGTAGTCAGCCATTTTTGACTTAGAGCTGTAAACTATCAATGAGTCTGGTACAGGGCCTCTTTCCGAGCCAGCATGTACAATTATGTACCTTTTTCCTGCTGAAATATTTTCAATCGCACCACTTGTAGAAGGACCTTGCCAAGACTTTTTGGGTTTGTAGTTTTTATGAACATAGGTCTCATCTAAGTAAATTATTTGTTTCCCTTCTGCACGTTTAATACCTATGGCCCTTAAAAAACGGTGTCTCCAGGCAGATATGTCATAGCGTTCAACTAATAATGAACGTTCACTTTTGTTTCTTTTGAATTCAAAGCCATTTGCCAATAATATTCGGCGAAGAGTTTCCCGGCATCCATTAAATTGAATACTTTCCCGTAATTCCAGCATAAGTGTTTTCAATGTAGGAACATGTTTTCTCACAATATAAAATTCATTAATTTTATTGCGAATAGCATCTACATCAAAACTATCTAACTCTGACACTGTGGGTTTGTGTGGCCGTTTTTTTCCTGGAGTATTCCAGACACCATCATTTACTGCACCTTCCTTTTTTATTCGTTTTAATGTTGTTACACTAACCTCTGTGAAAAATAAATAAAATAAATGGTATTTACTTACAATTAAAAATTATTTGAAATATGTATGTACATACAAATTACAATAGTAAAGTTACCAGCGAGTGAAGCTATTTTTTCTAGGTATTGGTTTTGATTTGTTAATCTGTTTTTCTGCTCCAAATCAGTAAGTTTTTTGATAATTTCAACTATTTTATTTACCCCTGCAACATCCTCCAAATTCTCTGTAAATAAATATACTTTCATTATTTTTTTTAATTACATTAATACGTTATATGATAAATGTGCTTGTAGAAATGGTAAATACGCAATTGTTTATGATTTCTTTAACTCAAATTAAAAAGTAAACATAACAAAGTATCAAAGTAATATTGTTTTACTAACCAAAAAAATTTAATATTACGCGTAAACAACCCTGTTTTTCTTCAAAAACAGCATCATTTTCTTCTTTTTGTTCTTGAAATTTGGAAATCATACGGAACAATAACTCCCGCACACCACTTTTAATTGTTTTATTCATCCTTATGTACGTAAATCACAAAAACAAGATCACGATAAAACACAACAAATGACAACGAACCACCATCTTACCACTTTGATATTGACATTTAGTATTGCCATGTCAAAAGTTTGCAAATAAACCCAGTGTCTACTTTCATTAGCCAGACTCTAAAACATCGGTTCATAAAACGTCACTTTCAAACTTTACTAACTAAAAACTAACGTTCTCATCTTTGCATTTGGCAGGGGCACCCCAATACCAGCTTCTCCCTCTAGACCGCATTCAGCGGAGAGCGACTCGAATCGTCGATTGCCGGGACACTTGAAGTCGGCTTGATCCACTGGCCCTGCGTAGAGATGTTGCTTCACAGTGCATCTTCTATCGCATCTATCTATTCCCCGTAAATAGATGATGCGCTTCGGCATGAATGGGCCGGCTCGACCGGAGTGATACCACGGCCTCCCAACCCCTCCCTATTCCCTTCCCTCTACCCCTCAACCCTTCCCTCCAAGGCCGGCAGCGCGCTTGTAGCCCCTCTGGTGTTGCAGGTGTCCATGGGCGACGGTAGTCACTTACCATCAGGTGATCCGTCTGCTCGTCTGCCCCCTAACACATAAAAAAAAAGAGGAATTGTTCGGTCTCATACCTGCCGCTACCTTCCGCCATCGTTCCACGCGACAAGAAATCCACGCCCATCATTTGGATGGTTGGAAGTCCTCAACTGTGCGTTTTTCTAGAAGTTTCCTGCCTCGCACATTCTGGAGCAGTTTGTCGCCAGCGGTATTTACGACCGATACGACCTTCAAACTTCAAGCGTAGATCAGGTGATCCGTCTGTTCGTCTGTCCCTTATCCCATAAAAAAAAACTTACAAGGAGCCTCAGAATCAACTTCTCACAACAAAGGCAATAAAATATTTATTCATAATAATTTAAGTTCATATTCACACGTCTTCTTAAGGAACGAAACAAGAAAAGCAATGATTCCACCTTATGAAAGCCCCTTTAAGTAGTATTGCGACATATTTCTACACTCTAGTTTAACCAATTTATTAAATATGCCTAATATTGAGCCTTGAGGAATGACGTAGATATGATAGTTTCATCCTTACTTATGTGTTCTCCAATGACAGTTGATTGGCTTCGATTGGGTAAGTGTTCTCGGAAAAGTTGCAATTGAACACTCCGTATACCCAGCACTTCCAGTAAATTATCATAATAAATACAATTTTCATTGCAATGTGTTTATTCTGAAGTACCTAGTTCATGGAATCGCTGTGCATTACGTCCGATATATCGTACGGGGCCCAAATCGATAAATATGTCAGAATCTTGAATTTTATCTTATCTAGGGTTTTTATGGTATGTGTTGTGAATTAGTATAAAACTTTTTAAAGAGGATTATAGAAAAATAAATTTCTGACGTTTTCTTCTTCTTTGATGTCAGTTCGAAAGAAATGGTGGTTTTTTTCTAATATTTCAACATTCAGCGTCCCTTTAAATTTAACATTGTGGCGACCGTAGGCATTTATTAGTAATAAAAATGGATTTGCAAAATAAGAAAAAGGAACGAACTGTGTTGAGAAGACTTTTTACCAATACCACAAATAGTTTCGAAACATTGCTAGACCAGAAGGTAACCGTAGATTTAGACGTCTGCTATACAAAGCTAAGCGATCATACGGAAAATCTTTTTAAATTAGACAATGAAATAAAAAACTTGATTTTAAGTAAAGAATTTGACGAAAACGATTTAGAGGAAGAACTTATATCAGTTGACACCTATAAAGAAAAATGGCTGCGTATTAAGAAAAAATTTAACGATATATCTAAAGTTGCGGAAAAAGCAGATATTATAGATAAAGAATTAAATCAACAAGCCAGAAATCTAAAACTGCCAAGATTACAATTACATATTTTTGATGGCGAGCTAAAAAACTGGTTGCCTTTTTGGGGTCAATTTAGTAAAATTGATAGTGACCCAATAATGGACAAAATTGATAAATACCAATATTTGGTACAGTCAGCAAAAGAAAACTCGGAGGTTCGTGAATTGATCGAGAGTTTTTCTCCAACAACTTATGACGAATGTTTAGAACAGTTAAAGGCGAGATACGCGAGAACTGACTTACTCACACTTATATACGTAAGAGAAATTTTGGGAATCATTCTAGTAGACAAGAAAGATTCAATAACTCATTTGTACGATAAGTTAAACGCTCAACTGCGTGCGCTTGAAACTCTAGGTCTTACTATTAAAAATTATGCCGCGATCTTATTACCATTGGTAGAATCTGCTATACCCCAAGAGCTTCTTAGAACATGGGAAAGAAACAAGCAGAAGACAAAAGACTTGTCCGAAGAATTAACAGATTTGTTAGAGTTTTTGAAGAAAGAAGTTGCAAGTGAGCAAAGAATTCTTATGTCAAGGGAAACATTTAATAAAAAGATTTGTCAATTGGAAAACCAAGTACTGCAGAATGTCTCATATCAAACATAAAACAAAAACAACTCGTATGTTTATGGTGCGACAAAAGCACACATGGAAGCCTCGAATGTTATAAAATACAAAAAATGTCATTGGAACAGCGACGCCAGATGCTAAAAGACAAAAAAGCATGCGCCATTTGTCTTAGAAAGGGTCATCATCCTAAAGTATGCAGAGCGATCGTCAAGTGTTTCATTTGTGCGAAACGCCACTCTACGGTCTTATGTACAGATCAGAGGACTGAGAGAAACCCAGTAATTTCAGGAAAGTCAGATGAGGCCGCTGCGCTTTCTTCCAGCATTTTTACAAAGGGACAGACTCTGTTACAAACTATTATAGTTGAAGTAGAATGTGGTGGTAAGAAATTACGAGTACGTACTTTGCTTGATTCGGGTTCTCAGCGCACATATATACGAGAAGATATTGTAAAGAAATTAGGTATGATACCTTTAACGAAGGAAAAGTTAGTTTTTTCATTATTTGGTGGACATGAAACTGAATCGCAAGACCGTAATGTATATAATATTAAGTTGAATTCCTTAGAGAATACATTTAGTATAGTTGTATCTGTTATAAGCTTAAATACTATTTGTAATAACATACCAAAAATTAATTTTAGAGATGTGAATATTAAAAATATGCTTGTCAGACATAATATCTCCCTGACAGACAAGGGTGACATCTCAGATATTGGGTTGTTGATAGGTGCGGACTATTTAGGATTTCTGTTAACAGGTACTATAGTTCAGCTGGAGGATGGTCTAGTCGCAATTAAAACCAACTTGGGTTGGGCGTTACAGGGCAAACCGGTGAGTATAAATAATTCATTTGATAAGGTTTTATCTGTTCTTTATTGCTCATGTGATAATAATAATTTGACAGAATTTTGGTCTTTGGAGACACTTGGGATTAGAGACCCAGCGGAGGTAAAGTCAAAAACGGAAATTGTCGCTGATACTTTAATGACTTTCCGAGAGAATATAAAAACATTGGGCGATGGAAGGTATGAAGTTAATTTACCATTTAAGACGAATTTTGATGATTTAACTCCGAATTTTGAGAAAGCCAATAAACGGTTAGAGTCAATGACTAGACGGTTGATTGCAAGCGGAAAATATCAGTTATATGACGATGTTTTTAAAATGTGGTTGCAGTTAGGAATTATTGAAACAGCGAAAAATACTACTATCAACTGTGGACATTACCTACCACATAGGCCGGTGATAAAAGAGCAAAGTCTCACGACGAGTATTCGACCCGTTTTTGATGCTTCAGCTATCGATAAAAACGGTCTTAGTCTTAATAAGTGTCTAGAAAAGGGTAATAACTTAATTGATAAAATACCCAATTTAATCAATAATTTTAGAGTCGGAGTCATAGGGATGACAGCCGACATTGAGAAGGCTTTTCTTCAAATAAGTCTGGCAGAGCCTGATCGAGAATATTTGAAGTTTCTTTGGTTTGAAGATGATACAATGACGAAATTAGTCACATATAGACACTGTAGAGTCGTATTTGGGCTCACATCTAGTCCATTTTTATTATCAGCTACATTACAATATCACCTTAATTATATGGAGAATGGACCATTAGGTGGTACAGCGAAACTATTAAATAAATCATTTTATGTTGATAACTGTTTGATTAGTGTCGATACAAAAGATGAGGCTGTTTCTGAAGCCAAAAGGATTATGCAAGTTGGTAAGTTTAATCTTAGAATGTGGGTATCTTCTGAAGGGCTAAATGAGGTTGGTAAGAGTGTGATTTCTATTTTGGGTTTGAATTGGAATGTAGTGACGGATGAGTTATGTTGCAATTGTAGTAGTCTTCCTACATTCAGCGAAATTGAAGGAATCACAAAGCGTAAACTTTTGTCTGTGGCTCAAAAGATATTTGATCCGATTGGTTACACATCCCCAGTTGTTTTGACGCCTAAACTTCTTCTGCAAGAGGCGTGGCAACGACAGATACCATGGGATGAAAAATTACCCTCAGATTTGTTTATGAAGTTTCAAGACTGGTATCAATATATAAATTTTATAGGTGAATGTTCTATACCGAGACGGTTGTCGGTGGATATTTTGAGTGAATGTAGTGTTAGTTTTCATTTATTTTGTGACGCTAGTAAAAGAGGATATGGTGCTTGTGTCTTAATAAGGTCTGAGAAGGATAAGAAGGTGTCAGTTCAGTTAGTGGCCGCTAAATCGAGGGTAACCCCGTCACAAAATATGACTATACCTCGATTGGAGCTCACTGCTGTATTGATAGGATCTCGACTACTGGCTAATGTCAGAGATAGTTTACAACTGTCTAACTGTTCCGAATATTGCTGGACAGACTCTGAAGTTGCTTTGTGTTGGGTAAAACGCGAGCTTTCTCTAAACACATTTGTAGGCAACAGAGTGAAAGAAATCCGGCGAAACACAAATATTTGTGACTGGTACCATGTTCCAGGAGAACTAAATTGGGCTGACCTGGCATCTAGGGGATGTAACGCGAAAAAGTTATTTGAATGTCGCTGGTGGGAAGGACCGTCATGGTTACGATTACCACCAGCAGACTGGCCCCACTCGGAGTTAGTCGTAAACGAAAGAGAGGTACTTGCTGAAACAAAAAAGACAGTTTGTAATATAAATGTAAACACGGATGAGAATTTTATTTGTAGATTGCAGAAATATTTTTTCAATATATTCAAAGACTATTAGAATGACTGCTTGGGTACTAAGATTTGCATATAATATTAAAAATATTGATAATAAACGGAAAGGAGAATTAACATCAAAAGAATTCGAAAAGGCCGAAGAGTTTATTATAAAACTTATACAATTGGTAAACAAGGAGTACTTAGATAAATGTTCAGGAAATTTAGTAACATTTAAAGACAGTGACGGAGTGGTTCGAATTAAAACGAAATTGTTATTATCAGATTTTCCCGAGTCTATGAAATCTCCATATTTATTACCAGCGAGAGATCCAGTTGTACTTATGTTAGTGAGACAACGTCACCTTCATTTACAACATGCTGGTGCAAATCAACTTATTGCAGATATTCGGTCTAGATTTTGGATCATTGGCATACGAAGGCTCGTGCGACAGGTTATCATGTCCTGTGTTGTTTGCAAGAGACACAAAGCGAAGCCAACTATAGCTCCTGTTGCACCATTGCCTCTGGAGCGCGTGACATGCTCAGCTCCATTTCAGACGACTGGTGTCGATTTAGCAGGTCCATTATTTTTACGAAATGGCAAAAAGTGCTGGATTGTCTTATTCACATGTGCCGTTTATCGTGCTGTTCATTTGGAGATCGCGATATCACTGTCGACAGAAGATTTTATAATGGCTCTGCGAAGATTCATAGCGCGACGTGGGCGAATTAATATGCTTAACTCCGACCAAGGAACAAATTTTCACGGCACGAAGAATTTAATGGCTAAATTAGACTGGAATGACATACAAAAATATTCTACTGTGAAACGTATCACGTGGAAAATGAACGCACCCGCAGCTCCATGGTGGGGCGGTTATTGGGAGCGATTAATTAGGATAATGAAAGACTTACTTCGTCGAGTCTTAGGTAATGCAGCAGTTTCACATGAAGAGTTACATACCATTATATGTGACTGCGAGGCTACTATGAATGGACGACCACTTACTTTTATAAACGATGATAAGGCTGAATATTTGGAACCTTTAACACCTGCTTATTTTATACAGCCAATTTCAAGTTCTAATGTTGTGGATCTTGATGAGATCGATAGAACGAACCTAAATAAGCGCTTGAAATATTTGCAGGAACTGCGTGATCAATTTCGTCAGAGGTTTAAGGCGGACTATCTTGCTTTTCTGGTGCAGAAAGGTAATGAGAAAAAAGATAGGATTGAAAAGGGAGATATCGTTTTAGTCGAAGCAGATGGAAAACGGATTAAATGGCCTCTAGCAATAGTGGAAGATTTACTTCCAGGTATTGATGGGGTTGTGAGGACGGCGAGAATCAAAACAGCATCTGGGGTGAAAGTAAGAGCCATTCAGAGACTTTATAAGTTGGAAATATCAGGTGAGGATCGAACCTTATTAAATTCAGTCGACCCTGCAGGCGAAAAAGAATCAGATCACACAGCAGACTCTACTAGACGTGGGGTGACAGTCCATTCAACGAAGACTACGCGTCTCGGCAGGAAGGTAAGACTCCCAAGTAGGTTCGATGTATACGTTTAAGTTATTGTTTTATTTTATTCCATAAGTAAGATTATCACTATTTATTAATTGTAAAATGAAGTTGTTTTCTTTTAATTTATTTTCAATAAGAATAAAGGTTGTGTTTTAAGTTTGTCTGTCAAGGAAGTATTAAGTTATAAAACTTATATTGATGAAATGTAGGTACTTGCAGAGTTATGAATTTAATGAAATTGTTATATTTTAAAGTCTGTATGTTACCTTAATAAATATTATATATTATTTTTATAATTAAATGACGTTAGCAACGCCCTTTGTAACTCGAATTTCAAAAGAAGGTATTGTAGTCATAGAGATGTTATTCATTGCTTTGTTATATTATTCTGAGATTCATTTGGTGATTTATTTTATATTTAAGATTTTTTTGCCGCTCAGAGGATGTTGTGAATTAGTATAAAACTTTTTAAAGAGGATTATAGAAAAATAAATTTCTGACGTTTTCTTCTTCTTTGATGTCAGTTCGAAAGAAATGGTGGTTTTTTTCTAATATTTCAACATTCAGCGTCCCTTTAAATTTAACAGTATGTGTTTTCATCCCAAATGGTCTGTCCAGCTTACTCTATGGTTTGTTTGTCATTTTGTGTTATGTCATACAAAAATAAGAGGTCCCTTTTGACACTTCAAAAATACGATAGAACGAACATGGTACGTAATCGATTAATGGGAAATAAATTATTATGATGCAAATTGATAAAAAGATAGCATATGTTTAAAATGAAAGCGTTGTAGTACAACATATTCTTGAAGTTAGAATATATTTTATTATTAATATATTGATTATAAACTATCATTATTAGATTATATAATTAATATTAATGCTTTCAAAATGTTAAATTAAAATAAGAAAGTTTAACGATCGTGGCTTTCTTATGCTCGATAATATTAAAATGAAAATGCTACAATTTTGATTCTAATATAAAATTAATGAAGATCATAAGTTTGAGCTTAAAACGAAAAACGCACAATTGTGTATGTGAATAAAAATACTGTACTGGAATATTTTCCGCAACAGTATTTGTATGTTTGTATACATTACACTACTGGAAATCGTGTTAGTTTCACATATATAGACATTATAATCGTTAATTAAAAATAATCGGTAAACTGTTATCGAATGTTTGTTACTATTGATTGACACATGTCAAAGTAATAATACATCTATAATAAAGTGGTACTTGGACTCGGTATTTAAGCCATCTTTCATTCATTTCATTTACCACCATCAACTCTGGCTGATCGTTCCCCTTCAGGGAGTCAGCTGTAGCCCCCCGGGGTTAACGGCTAACATCTCGATGTTACAATTCATGTAAGTGAATAGAGACGTCTGCGCCGCCCCCCCTCTTGCGGGAGGGCGGTCGCTCCGGTCGAAGGTTCGTTGCCCCTTCAGGGCACGCAATCAACTATCCAACTCTGCGTTGCCAGAAGGTTACTTTTGTAACCTTTTAGGTGATTTTTAACTCCTTGAGGTTACTTCGAGGTTACACGACACAAAAGGTAACTTTGTGGTAACTTTTAAAATTGCGCGGAAATGCTTTTCTATGTTCCCACCAGGGGCTTGTATCTACCTAGTCTGTGACAGGAAGTGCAACCACAGAATCAAATCAAACATACTCTTCAATCGTCCGATTCGCTCGATTAATCGTCTAAAGTTAAATACGCGATTCACTATCTTACCACCTGATGTTTTGTCCCAATTTTGGCCGCGAGCAGACTTATCTTGGGCGGACTCTATCTTCATTCATTCATTCCTCCAGTCAGTTTATTTATTATATTTTAAACTGTGCACTTGCATTATTGTTTTATCAGCTACAATATTGCAAAATCACTGACCCCTACAAATTAGAGTACTGTAATCCACGGTTTTTCATACCGCTTGAAAAAATGTATCTAGGCGTGTCCACTCAAGAATCCATTATTGAAATTGAAAAAGAAATTCCAGCACCTAAAACGCAGATAACTGATTTTAGAAAATCATGTTTGCCGTTTTATATCGAAGCAATCAAACAGATCACACAACGTTTTATCTTTTCGGACCCACTTTACGACATAATCGAACTAGTCACAGATCCTCAAAAAGCTCAATCATTTGAGACAAAAGACCTTACTTTTGTCGTCAATAGATTTCCATATTTAAGAAACGATTTAGATCTCGAAGAGCTAAATAAAGAATGGAAAATGCATGCACTGTTAGATTTTACTCATTTAAATTTGTCTCCGAATCTAGAAATACTCGATTACTGGAACAATGTGTTTAGGTTAAAAAAAAGTTCAGGAGAGCCTCAGTTTCCATGTTTAAAGAAAGTTATAATAATGCTTTTGCTGGTCCTACCCTTTTCAAACGCCAGCGTGGAACGCGTTTTCAGCCAGCTCAAATTGATTAAATCGGACCATAGAAATAGGCTTGCCACGGAAACAATATCAGCTTTGATGGCTACCAAAGCAAATATTCCAAATGCCATGACATTTGAGCCAACAAAGCTGATGCTGAAAACTAGAATAAAATATAAAAAGGATGGGGAAAGCGAAGAAGGTACTAACTGATTACTAATTCATTGATTTTTACTTTGTACGTAATAGTAAGAAAGCCATGTGATCTGTAAGAAAGGTCCTCGTGATCTATAATTTTTGTTTATTTGTGAATCTATTGTCTTTAATTACAGGTGTTCAGAAGAAGTAATTTTTATACTTAATAGCAACTTAAATATGGATAAGAAACTTTTAAATGCCTACCCATAAATACGTAAGTATTTTTTTATGCTTTTGAACATCTAAAATGTAAAAGGTTACTTTTCCTGTAAAAAGGTTACTTTTTTGCACACCGCAGGTAACTTTTGACAAGACCTCGCTGGCAACACTGATCCAACAATCAGTAGGAGCGGGACTTTTTGGCGGGAAGTCAAATAGAGCGGCAGCTTTAAAATTTCCTGTTATAGTAAATTAATCTTTTATTGGTTTTTGTTGACTAAAAACATCGTAATATTGTTGTTTGTCGTCGAGGATGGGTTCCCACAGCGATGGGGAGGACCTAGCAGCAGAAAAAAAGAAGAGAAAGTATGGAGTTATATCCAATGACACAAGTAAGAAACAAAATGATAAATATAAAATTTACACCAAACCGAACTACAAAAGGCTTTTTTCTGAAAATAACACAGGAGAATTCACCGTGTACGTTGAGTCCACGGAACAAGAAAAAATAGGAAATAAAAATCCTATTACCTTGACGAAATTATTTACTGAACATGTTAAAGGTATAACTGGCGTACACAGAGTAAACGCACACAAAATTGGAGTTTCTTTTAAAAAAGCTTCCTCGGCAAATTATTTCCTAAAAATGGAAGACTTTTTATACAAACATAAAATGAAGGCGTTCGTACTATCTTATCTCACAGAAAAAATCGGCGTACTTAAGTTTGTCCCTAAAGATATGTCGAACGAGGAGATATATAAAAACATCGTATGTGACGCAGAAGTGATCTCCATCAAACGATTTATGAAAAAATCTAACGATACCCTCACACCTCTGACCACAATTGCCGTTACATTCGCAACAACATCCTTGCCTCAGTATGCGTATATACAATTATTCAGATACCAAGTACACCAGTACGTACCTCCGGTCTTACAATGTTTCAAATGTTTGAAATTTAATCACTCTGCTAAAGTGTGTAGAAACATCCAAATGTGTTCATCGTGTGCTGGTCAACATTCTTACAAGGAGTGTGACGTCGAAGAAATTGTTTGCATTAACTGCAGTGGTAACCACTTGGCCATTTCAAGAGACTGCCCCATAAAAAAACAAAAAATTGAAGAATTAAGGAAGAAGTACAATCAGCAAAACTATGCCACTGTGGTGAGTTCTCCCCCACCCAAAAATGACCAAACATACCCACCACTTACGAATATAAACAATAATAAAGACCATTTTGATATTAACTTTATAGCTAATAATGAAATCATTATCAATGCCATTGTAAAGTCTCTTGTAGCTCTAGGCAATGACCGTGACAAAGCACCTTTGACTTCAAAGAAAATAAAGGATACATTTTTGGGTTACTTAATTTAATGGATAGTTATATACATATATGTCAGTATAATATACAAAGTTTACAGAGCAAAAAACCTTTATTACAAAAGTTACTAATTGAAAAAGATATTGATATTTGTCTCTTAAATGAAACCTGGCTTACAAATTCTTCCAATATTCCGAACTTTTCAAATTATAATTTTATTTACAAAAACTCTATAAATACACATAATGGTGTAGGTATTCTAGTTAAACATGGTTTGAAATATGATATTTTAAATACAAAGTTTCATGAAAGTATTCAGAATATAGCCATTAGCCTTAAAACACAATCAGGTGATATTTCTATTCTCTGTGTATATTGTCCACCTAATAGTAATAGATTTGAAGGTAATAAATTAAAAAACATTGTAAATAGATTGCCTAAACCTTGCATTATCATGGGTGATTTTAATGCACATCATATAGCCTTTGGTTGCCACAGTAACAATAATAGAGGCAATAGTTTGTTCAACATAATAGATGAATCTGAATTATGTATTTTAAATGATGGTACTCCAACTACATGTCCTTATCCTAATAGAAATGCTTCTGCCATAGATTTGTCACTTGTCAGCCCCTCCATAGCCCACTTATGTAATTGGCACGTCCAGGATGATCCCATGGGTAGCTATCACTATCCAATTTCCCTTCATTTAAACATCCAACCATCGCTGTTTGAATTTGGTCCTGTTGAAGAAAAATATCTCTATAGTAAAGCTGATTGGGTTAGATATTACTCACAGTCAGAGACATGTTTCTCTGAAATAGATATTGAATATGAAAATCCACTAGATATGTATAACAAATTTGTAAATATTTTAAATGACTTAAGAGAACTAACTATACCTAGGAAAAAGCGAAATGGTCAGCTTCAATTACATAAAAAACCAGTCCCTTGGTGGAATAAAAAATGTGATGATGCAATATGTAAATCAAGGCAGGCATTAAGGAATTACAAAATGAATCCATCTATTGATAACTTTATTGAATACAAAAAGGTAGATGCCCTCAAAAAACGAGTAATAAAAGAAGAAAGTAGGGAATCTTGGAAAAAACTATGCAATAGTTTTAACAGACTAACACCTATTTCTAGGATATGGCAGTATATAAAAAAGTTTAAAAGAATTGGTAGTCCTGATAATAAACATTTTGAAGATGGATGGATTCTAAGTTTTATTAACAATTTGTCTGATTCCACTGAAATCAATGAAAACAGAATTTTCAGCTTATTCCATATTGCTGAAGAAAATTCTTTAAATTCCTTTCTAAATCAACCATTTTCTTTTAATGAGTTTACTAAGTCACTACAAAGCAGGAAAGACACAACACCAGGACTTGATAATATACCATATATATTAGTTAAACATTTACATAATAATGCACAACAGATTTTATTGTATATATATAATAAATTGTGGCAATACTGTATAGTACCGGAATCTTGGAAAACTCAATGTGTCATTCCAGTTTTAAAGCCAAATAAACCACACAGTATTCCCTCTTCTTACAGACCAATATCATTATCATCCTGTTTAGGAAAATTATTTGAAAACATGCTCAAGTTACGTCTAGATTATTTCTCAGAAACCAATAATTTGATTCCTCCTATTCAGCATGGGTTTAGAAAAGGTAGAAGTTGCTCTGAGAGTTTTGTATCATTTATACAGGATATTAAAAATGTTAAACTAAGCCATTCTAACATGATCTGTGTTTTTTTGGACATTAAAGGTGCTTTTGATAATGTCAACATTGAGGAACTTGTTCAAGTTTTATGTGATATAGGTATGCCAAAAAAAATATTACAATGGCTTCACACCTTCTTAAATAACAGAACAGTCTATGTAAAATACAATAATAAATTACATGGTCCTAAAGTTGCTAATAAAGGAACAATGCAAGGAGCAACACTGTCTCCTTTATTGTATAATTTGTATACTTCAGAAATACTCAAATTTGTTAATACTGAAAATGTAAATATACTACAGTTTGCTGATGATCTACTCTTGTATAGCATTAATCAAGATTTGGATGTAGCCCAACAAAATGTCAATACTGCCTTAAAACAGTTACATTCTTATTATAACAATAAACTTAAGCTAGATATTAGTCCAGAAAAAAGTTCTGTTTTAGTCTTTAGTAGAAATAGAAATAATATAAAAATTTCATATGATAATATAGAAATTCCTGTTGTTAATGAACATAAATTTTTAGGTATCATTATAGACAACCAACTAAAATTTGATAAACACATAAATTATATAAGTGCAAAGGCTATGAGAGCAATAAATATTCTAAGACACTTAGCTGGAACATTTTGGGGTTCTGATCCTAAATCTATGAGCATGCTATACAAGAGTATAGTGAGAAGTCATTTTGACTATAGCTGTTTTGCATATATAAATGCTAGTAATACTCTTTTAAGAAAGTTGGATGTAATACAGAATATAGGCCTGAGATTAATTTGTGGAGCAATGCGTTCTACTCCCATCAACTCATTAGAAATTGAAACATGTGTACCTCCACTGTTCTTAAGGCGACTTCAATTGGCTGAGAAGTTTAGTCTTAAAATCTTGTCTTCCAGTAATCTCCTCATTGAAAAGCTGAATAGAATGTCTAATGTTTACCAATCAATGGCACATCCTCATATTACATTAGATAAACTTTTGGCAGGTCCTGAAATAGTTACAATATTTACACATGTTAAAAATAGCTGTCTAAACATACATAGATCTGAAATATGGCCTCTATATACATGTACATACAATAGTTTAATTAATGGTAGTAATAACTATCACTTAGATATTATTAGCAATAAAAAAGAGTTTCTTGAGTTTAAAAATAATAAAGCTGATCACTATTTTATATATACGGATGGGTCAAAAGATGACAATGTTAAATCAGCCTTCTATGACCCCAGAGCTAACTACACAAAGTGCATAAAATTAGACAGCCATTGTAGTATTTTCACAGCAGAAAGTTATGCTCTACAGCAAGCTTTAATTTATGCAAATAACCATGTAAATAATGTAAATATTGTACTAGTGTGTGATTCCAAAAGTGTATTATATTCTTTATCTTATGGTCTATCTTCATATAAAGTCAATTATATATTGTGTAACATAATTAAATTGATTGAACATCTTAATAGAAAAGGCATTAATGTAGAATTTGTATGGGTTCCCTCACACAGTGGCATAGAGGGGAACGAGATAGCTGACAGTCTTACACATATGGAACATGATGAAGATCATAGCAATATTCTGTTAGTGCCATTTACTGATTATTACGGGGTTTTTTAAGGAAAACGCAAGAATGCTTTGGAGATCGTACTGGGAACTGACATTACAGACTAAAGGCAAGTGGTATGCTGAAATACAGAGAAACTTACCCATCAAGCCTTGGTATGAAAAATCCAAGTCCTACTTGAATAGAAAATTTATCACAGCCTTATCCCGTATGCGTCTTGGTCATTGCCTTGTACCAACCCATCTTACGAGAATCAACGTCCTAAGCAACGCCCAATGTCTCTACTGTACACAAGATAACGCAGACCTTCAGCACATCATTTTCAGTTGTCCAAATTTCAATATTCAACGGTTAACGTTGACATGTGACGTTAGTGACATCTGTGAACGACTAAAACTAAACAGTGTACCCCGCCGCGTTCAAGAATTATTAAGTAACCCTGAATTTTTTAAGTCGCTGTACATATTCATAGAAAATACCATTGAAAAGATTTAAAACCTTGTAAATACTATTGAAAAGATTTAAAACTTTTAATTAGATTTTAATCAGTTGTTTTTAAATGTTCTAATATCTATTTGTTATAATTTTAAAAAGAAAATAATAATAATAATAAGAATTGTCATCAGATAATGTTATTCCAAACTTTGTAAATAGCTTCTAATATGTTGGAAATTATTTTCCTTTTCATTATTTTTTGTTCTCTTATTTTGAATATGTAATTCAATTTTTAATATGTATGCAACTGATGGACTTGTATCCAGGTTAAGAAATAAATTAAAAAAAAAAAAAAAAAATATCAGTAGGAGCCTGATATAACCACACTGCCGGCTGCATAGATAATACATAATACCCGGCTGTGTGGTATCCAATGAAGGATTCACCCTCTCCTTCTCCTTTTGGGAGGGTGGTTCCGAACCCTTAAGGTTGAGAGCCGAAAAAAAAAAAACATTTCATTTTCATTTTATATGTAATCATTAATTTATCCACTTGACAGATATAGGAAAAAATCATCGCCATCTTTCATTCATTTCATTTTTATTTTACATGTAAAAATGTATTTATTTACTTGACATTGGCAGAATTGTGCAAAATGCGCAGATAAGCCATTAATTAAAAATAAGAAGAAGATCCACTTGACATTGGCAGAATTGTGCGAAACGCGCAGATAAGCCATTAATGAAAGAAGAAGAACAAAGTGGTATATTATACTACAAAATAATCACGGAGATGCTGAGTTTAATTGGATAAAATTGGAATTCATAATTAATTTTAAAAAACGCCGTTCGTAAGACATTGGCTATGTCATGGACAGTTGTAAATAATAAGCTTGACGTGGATAACGGCATTTTCTTATTTAATACTAGGAATTAAACTTCTTCAAGGAAATAGTGACTGTATTATCATTATCAACTTTATCATACAGTATTAACTTGGCAACTTAAACCTACTAGCAGTGAACAGTCGTCGCCACCGTCGCACTGCAGGTGAATCGACAGTTCACACGCATTAGTATCGTGCCGTTCAATCTCTTAAGTGTGTTCATTGCGTTCTAGAAAAGGCCTCTGTGTCAAATATATGATACTTTATATTGGCAATTCAACTGTGAGAAACGTATAGAAATGTGTTAGTAAATTATATACTTTAGATCTACTTATAAAGTGAGTGATATCTCTATAACCATGGCAGAAATTTTTATGAATGGACATCAGAAGGAAGAAAGTAAGTTTAGAATTATATAATCTAAAAAAGGTACAGACAAATACTTAAGGGAAATTTAAGTTCAAATTTTATTTCATAAATGAGATTTATTTGCTGATGCATGATGTTACTAATTCTGATTTGTCTTTGAAGCCTGTTCCTTACTGTGTAACAAATTTTGTTTTTTATTTATTGGTTTACAGTTATTATAATATTTACTTCTTCACTTTTAAAAGATAATCACAATCACATTTGACGTTCTCATCTAATTTTTTAAACATTTTATTAATTTATACATATTATTACTAATTACTAATATTTTTCATCTATTACTCATACTGAAACATGTTATGAAATTGTGGATGCCAAAAAGATCATTGAGATTTGAGTGTATTTAAAAGCATGTCAAAACAAAACTAAATTTTCTCCATCTAATGTAAAATTTCAATAAAATAGAAATAAAAATGGATTCCATTTTTATAATGATGGTGCAATTAAGGTTTCATGAACTGTGAATTTAAAAGTGCTTTCATAAATTATAAGTTACTAAATATAAAGGTTGTAAAAACACCATTCGTTTAAAAACAACAGAGACCTATAAACTTGATTATAAGAATATTTTATGTAAATATTGGAACTTAATGTAGATTTAATGAGCAATTTCTAAAAATGTGTCAATTATTTTCACCTGGTGTTTACAACCTTTTTTAGACATAATAATTTTAAAGTTCAATTAAAGTGAAATTAAGTTTGACAGTTTGGTACGACCTGAATACTGTTTGACTGTAGCTAATAAGGCCATAAAAGATTCTTAATTTAAATACAACAGTACTGATGAATATGGATAATTTTCAATAGGTACTTTTTAATAATAGTTTTGTCTATGTTACATGTTAATTATTCTTAATTTATGTAAATAATAACTTCAGAAGTCAGAAGTAATTTCATCATCATTTGTCCTAGCAATGTATACTTTGCTTACCCAGTTATCCAAATACAACAATGACACTGTCATCATTGTTATATTTGAATAGCACATTAACACATGCCTACATAGTAAAATATCTAACTCTCAATTGATTTCGAACAAGAATAAAGCCCAAATAACTATAATTTAAGGCCCTACCCTATGATAAAAAACATGTCCTGAACTATTGTCGGGCATAATAAGATAAATGAGATGGTGAATTGTGCAAAAAACACTATTTTTATTTAATCACAAACTATTACAGTTATTGTGAATGTATTACATATAGCCCTCAGCTACAATGTGACTTGCATATTTACTAATTCTTTTTTGTATAATTTTTCTATTGATACATTAACTAGTTCACATTTTTAATTGTCTGACAAAAATCTTTTTAACCCTTTAGAGTTTTAAACTTTTGTCTAACAAAAGCTTTAAACTCTTAAGTATGTATACCAAAATATGATAGAAATATCTTCTCTTCTCTGTGATGAATATTAATAATTATTTATTTTTTTTATTAAATAATGCGATATAGTGCATGTAACAGATATTTACTGGCACAATTTTAATACCTCATGTAACTATTTAAAAAAAAAACATTATTATTAACAAAATCATACAGAGTGTAATGATTTATAGAAGATAAGTTTTTGATGCTGTTTTGCACAATAGTCGATAATTTATTCCCTTCTAATTTACTAGCCTGTTTTTTTATTAATCTTGAAAATGGGTCAGTGGGAATAGACTTGCGCACCGAGTGTCAGACGATTATAAGAACTAATTACTTGACTCTTTCTCTATTTTGATAAAGTATAGCATCATGTGTGGAACCTGGTCAATATGCCATAACAACAGTCATTAAAAGTTGTGCAGTAGGTACTTATTATCTGAACATTTACAGACATGTACCTAAACAGCTCTGCATTGTCACATCCTAAAACGAATACAAATATATTAAAAGTTATCATTATTATTATTATTACTTAAAATTAAAATTTAGGTTATATTTGTGTTATACCTGGTGATTGTATTTTGATATGAGTACAATATATAGGCACAATGCAGTAGGAAACCTGGCAATATCATAAAATTCACCCAATTCACCCTTTACTTTGACTTGGTCTTCAGGAAATTTTATAAATTCGTCTCTTAATTTTGCAATTATAGCCTCTGACACTTTTTTTTATTATTCTACTGCTGGTAGCAATACTGATGCCCCCAAATCAGCTTGAAACAAAAGCTGACGATCCACTGCATAATACTGTTATTTTATCAGGTAGTAGCTTTATTAGAGACACTGAATGATTCCTGAAAACAGATGAGTTTTTAACTTTTCATATTGATAGAAACGTTACTCTCCTCAGCGCGGGGTTGGCGGGATATGTGGGACTCTCCTCTGCTGATCCACCCCACAATAGGGCTAGTCAAATAGTAGGGTCATTAAAAGTCAGCGATGTCCTCTACTGAGGAGATGCACGCGGACAGCCCGAAGACTATTTCCCGCGCCGATTGAAACATAACCTAATCTTACCAACGTTAAAACATCTAACACATTGCAATGAAAATCCAAATCTTTTTCTATTTTTTCTTATACAGATTGAACATTATACTATGATAATCTATAATGTTTGAAAAGTCATCGTTGTCGTATTTACTGCATTACCTATTTAATTCAGTCGTTCTCGAATTATTTGCCGTCTAAACAATTTGAAATTTTGAACGAAATCAAATAAACATTATAAGTATTTCATCAATTTTGCATTGCTATAATGCTATACTGGAAAATATTGATGAAAAATGCCTGAATATTGATGAAAATAGGTTCTGTAGTAGCGAAAAAGAAACAAGTGCTTGAATAATTCGTGAGTCCTGTTAGACCAGCCCTGCGATTCTGTAAAAATCCAGACCCGAATTCGAATCCACTCATGTGTCCGAATTCTCATCATTTAGTAAAGAAATCATATTGATTCCATTTTTTGTATAAAAATACTAAACAAAATTGATTGATTAAACGTGTCTTAGATATTTTAATCCTATATCATTTCGAAACTCACTTCACTTATGTCACGAAACATTATTACCTACCAGGGACAAAGTAGACTTTTAAAACATTTTCATTAAGAATAAAATCCATTAATTCTGTATCCATTCTCTAAACTCCTTATTAAAACAAATAAATGTTATAGACTTATATTCGGTCCCTTACATTTTAATAGGGGTCCCTTAGCTATGGTGAAACGCAATAACGTAGTTGAGGATCACCTATGCAGGTTTAGAAGTCCCTTTAATTTAGAGGACGTTGGCGAAATCGGGCCCTAGAACCGTAGAACCTTACGCATTGGTGAAACGCAATATCCTAATTGGGCATTAGAGAATAAAGTTTTGTTCCCTTATCTTTCTATCAAATGTCCTATTAGTAAACGAAGTAAAATTTATACTATGTTGTAAAGAACTATTTTGTGTATTAGGATTATACCATGTGACCTTCAACGATGTTCACTAATTTTATAACTGTCGAGATATAGAATTTAAAAAATGTGCAGTGTCATGGTACAACGTCCAATGTACAATGTCCAATCCAAATAGCCATTTGGCATTCTTTGCTTAGAAAAAGTTGATTTCCTTTTTTCAATATGAATGAATACTTTGCATGAAGCATAAACTATTGTATTTAAAGTTATTTATATATTTTATTTTTATATATACTAAGATACTATTATAATGTGTTATCTAATTATAATTTCACATTATATCACATTCAACTTCGTATCGAAAACACATATTTTTTTGCAATCTCACTAGTATAAATCTCAGATATGTAATTAAGTATGCCTTTATTGATATTATCTCGTCTACGTTTAAAACTTATTAAGAACCTATAAGAATTTTGAAATTTTATTTATCTATCTTATTTATAGTGGTGAATAATAATGGTAAAATTACTCCTTTCAGAGCTGCCTGCCGGTGTCGTCGTGAATGAAATCGAGATCCCAGTACCATGGGGACACGTAGCTGGTCGGTGGTGGGGACCACGCGATAAACAGCCAATGATAGCGCTACACGGTTGGCAGGATAACGCTGGCACATGGGACAATCTTATCCCGTTACTGCCCGTAACAACTTCAGTGCTCTGTCTAGATCTACCAGGTCACGGCTTATCAACGTATTACCCTAAAGGAATGCTCTATTATATATTCTGGGACGGTATTGTTCTACTCAGAAGGATCATAAAACATTTCAACTGGTCCAAAGTGACTTTAATGGGACATTCACTCGGTGGTGCGATTAGTTTTATGTACGCTTCATCATATCCCGAAGACGTAGATAGGATAATTTGTATTGACATTGCCAGTCCAGCAGTTAGAGAACCTAAAGTAACGGCGAAGGATGTAGGGAAGTCTATAGACAAAGTGCTAGAGTACGAAGACTTACCCGAGGAAAAAATACCATGTTACGAATATGAAGAAATGATTGATATTGTATTCGACGCGTATAAAGGTTCGGTATCGAGGGAGAATTGTGAAGTTTTGATGAGGAGAGGAATGGAACCGACTCCGGCACACACTAAGAAAAAAGGATACCATTTTAAAAGAGACCCCAGGCTAAAGGTTTCGGGCTTGGGAATGATGTCTATAGATGCCGCTTTAGAACACGCTAGCAAAATTAGGTGTAAGGTACTTAATATAAGAGCAATACCAGGACAGAAATGGGAAAGACTCGACTACTACATGGATGTCATTGAGAAGATGAAGGAAAATGCTGATGTTCGCTATATAGAAGTAGAAGGAACGCATCATGTGCAATTAGATGCACCAGAGAATATATCACAACTCATAGAAGATTTTTTAGAAGAATATTGACTTCATATTAGTTAAGTCATTGTGATATGCGTCATGTGATTGAAGTAGTTTGGCTTCGTTAGATATATTTTGCATGATGCAATGTTTTATTATTATTTAAAGGCAAAATGTGAAATTAAATTTCAAATGTAGGTCACAATTTTTCGATATATTTAAAATACTTAAAGTATGTCGGATTCGATTCTTTATCGGGACTATATAGAAAATATTTTTTCCATATTTCTACTTACTTTGCTATGTGAGTTCGTATGTGATATTTATTATTATTTATCAAGAATATTGATTTAATTAATTATTTAAGGAAGTACGTGACAAAGACCCTAATATCAGACAGCGTATTTGGTGGTCTGCTAGAAAATTACAGAATTAAGTCTGCCACTGCATCACAGTAAAAAGCGTAATATATTCTGTGATTATATTAGTGTATAAAGTGTTAAATAAATAAATAACATTGGCAAAAGAAACAAAATTAGGAAAAAATTAGGGGGTGCCAGATTGCCGTCACATTTTTTTTCACATCCAGTTAGGATAACGAATGTAGCAACAATAATAAGTATTTTACCTTTTTATGATTAAATACACATACAAAGTATCTATGTATTATTATTACGTTACAAAAATTCAATAGCTTGGGAAGGGGTCTATTTTGCTAATAAAAATGTCATCAAAAATAATAAGTTTCTTTTTATGAAACGCCTAACCTTCGTATCTATAGTCAAGAGAAGTGATTACTTGAGAATATGTCATTCATTACTAAAGCAGATATTTTTACCAAATAAACAAGAATTGCTTATGTTAACATTTTCTCAAGTAACTCTCGAGTCTTGACTAAATTAATAGAAGTTGCAGCCGGAGATTAAAAAAAAAACAAAATTACTTAATAAAAATTAAATAAAATGCAATTATCATTTTATTTCTTAATTACTAGTCTATGTGATCCGATCGATGGTTGATCAAAAAGTGCATTTCAATGACTTCTTAGTATTATTCATTTTCAGTGTTTTTAATAAGCAGGGATTTGCGTTGGAGTAAATTAACGCTGAAACTCACTTAGTATTAGTCAAAATTCATATTATTAAATAGAGACTTAGCAAAGATTAACCTACTAGGTTCTGCGGGAGTAATATTTGCTCCTAGCGGTTTGCTTATTCTCTGTGTAATATGAATTTGAGCTACTTAATACTAAAATGCAATTTAAGCGTAAATTTACTCTGAAGCTAAGCCTTGTTTTTTATGTTCATGTTTTCATACAACTTCATACCGTTTAGTCGAGCGTATTAGAAAAGGCGATTGTTATGTCGACCAAAAAACAGTTAAAACAAGTGCTTGACGCGAGACTAATGATTCAAAAATAAAGCTCCTGGTTCACCAGCAGAGCGACCACCTAACTATCTCGTTATAACTAGCCATAGCAATAAATAGGTTTTATTGATTCTAACAATGAACCGGTTGTTAATCTTTTACGGCGTTGTTTTTTATTGTTTATAGGTATATTCAATCAATCATTTTACTTAATTTCATTTTTCGAAATAACTTGCTTGTCTATTTTTTTTTTAATTTAGTCAATCTTTATAACCACTCATGTGGAGAAAAATAACTATAAAATTTTTCGAAACTGAATCTAGGTTTTATTTTCTAATCAGTTGTAGTACTTGTTAATAAAGTGAAGTGCTATAATAATTAGTATTCTCATACTTTATAGTGGACTTCACATTTTTAGCAAATTAGGATTCCCTACAACTTAGCGGCAGACTTCTTCTTCTTCTTCTTAACTTTAATGGCACTTTGCGTCACCACATTACTGCCAACTACTGTGCGAGTCTAGCAAACATTTTAAAGACTTTAGTCTCTGGAAATAGTTGCGCTAAATCATGATATTTTTCGTTTCTTGTCAGATCCATCTGACAACAGAGAGCTAAATGACGGTAACGGTCCCGATATATCGGGATATGGCAACCCTAGTCACTAGAGATTTCAAAAAATGTTCTAAAAATAAGTACGTAAATAAAGAGAAAAAGCACCTCTATTTTCGTAACATTTATTCATGGATTCACTTAATTCAAATGTATGCATTCAGTTTGTGAAGAATTTAATTGCTGCATAAAGAAAAAACTAGTTTCGAGTGGAAGATTTTCGATAGGTAGGTCTCTTGAAGGACGCCTCGTTAGAGTTCAAAGGTCAGAATGAACAATCTAATAAAAAGAAACTAATAAATCTAATGTCTACGTAAACTACGTAAATTTTTATTTATAAAGAAGTAGTAATACTACTTTTTTACTTCGTAAATAAATAGTTTATAAGAAGGTTATGTCACCTTGCTATGTAGAGATAGACCGGTGTAGAGATGAGATGGGCGGTGGAAAAAACCTGATGAGGAAAACCCATATTTTTTCGGGTTTTTTTATTAAGAATATATATATACGAGGGTGGATTGAAAAGTTCGCGGCCTCAGCAAGAAAGCAATATAAAATATAAGGAAAAGTAATTTTATTTTTCCACGTAATCTCCACTTAACTCTATGCACTTCTTCCATCTGGTTTCCACCACCTGTATGCCGGTCATAAAAAAAGTTTCTTCAAGGCCTTCAAAAAAGGTCAGTTACATTGAAATAGTTTAAGTATTTGTGTTAGGCCGCAAACTTTTCAATCCACCCTCGTATATCCGCAGTTTTACGAGGGTCAAACTGAAAGTTCTTAGAAAATCAAAAATTGATTACATTAGCCAGTTATTAGTTTTATTATATCTTTTCAAAATATTGTCCATTCACGTCAATACACCGCTGCATGCGATGGAACCACTGGGAAAAGCACTTTGCCCACTCGTCCTTAGGGGTCTCTTCAATGGCATCGCGATACGCAGCCACCGCTTCTTCAGCATTCATAAACCGCTTTCCTTTAAGTTTTTCTTTAATTTTTGGAAATAAATAAAAATCACAAGGCGCGAGGTCGGGGCTATACGGCGGGTGACCCAGTAATTCAACGTTTGATGTCGCCAAATAGTCGATCGTTCGCTTGGCGGTGTGCGACGAGGCGTTGTCGTGGTGAAGGAGGATCCTACTGCGAGGTCGTTTCTCTCGAACTTTTTCCAAGACAAGTGGCAAACAATTGGTAGTGTACCATTCTGCAGAAACTGTTTTTTGATCCTCTAACACAATTGTTGCAAAATGACCTATCCTTCCAAAGAACGAGGCCACCATTTTTTTTCCCGCACTTCGATCTCTCTTCACTTTAGTTGGCAACTCCTCGAAAGGAAACACCCACTGAGCAGATTGTCTTTTGGTTTTAGGATCATAACAGTAAATCCAGCTTTCGTCACCTGTTAGTATGTCGAACACAGCATTTGAGTCACCTCCGTTAAATCTTTCAATCATTTTACGACACCAATCCACACGATGGAGTTTTTGAGCCTCAGTCAAATTATGAGGTATCCACCGGGCGCAAAGCTTCCTGACCGCTAAATGTTCGTGGAGGATTTTGTGCACTTGACTCATACCGATGCCTAAGCTTGTCCGAATCTGTTGATAGGTCACTCTTTTGTCAGTCTCTATCATACGCCGCACAACACAGATGTTATCTTCAGTCGTCGCCGTAGAAGGCCGTCCCTCACGTAAATCATCAGTGAGATTAGTGCGACCACGTTTAAACTCATTAAACCAGTTGTAAACAGTCGCACGAGATGGGGCTTCATCGTGAAAGGCCAATCGTAGTCTATCATAACTTTCTTGTTGACTTAAATGACATCGAAAGTCATAAAAAATCATTGCACGAAAATTTTCTCGTGTTAAATTCATGATGACGTGACACAGACAATTTTCAATTTGCCGCCAAATCGTAAAACAAATGACAAATGAATGAAATATATACTCAGTAATATTGGTAAAGAGTTATATTTTCAAATTTTAGAATTATTTTTTTATTATATTGTTTATAAGTGGCCAGTTCTAAGAACTTTCAGTTTGACCCTCGTATTTGATAAATAAACTGACTTAATATATTCTATTCGATTCAAAATATTACATTATCTGCTCTATGGGTGTATTCCTTATTTGTCATGTTACAGTCACGGACCTTCGACTTTTTTTAACCGTGGCAGAAACCTGAGCTAACCGCGTGATCTTTTTCTTGTATTTCATATAGCGACTTTGATTGAAAACATGTCTATTCTATTGTGGCCTAAAGTGTATGAATATTGAAGAATTTTTGGTGAAGCTCGTTGTATTTTAACCATATTATATTTTAATTATTTTGGCGTCCCCTTGACACTGGCGTCCGGGGCCAATGCTCCCACTTGCTAGTCTTAGATTCGACCTTGATGTTACGTAATGGATGGACATGACAATGGTTTGGTCACCATAATTTAATACACCAATTGCTCGAAAGAAGAGAGGTATAGTTTGTTGGTTATTTATTAAATAAAATATACTGTACTTTTTCTCAACGTTTCAGTTAATGATAACATTTATTTATTTACAAGAAATTTATTTATTGACCCCACATAATAGTAAACGAGAATACAATAAAAAAAGAAAAAAATGCGAGGTCAAGATGTACCCCTATCTCTTGATTCTCTAAGTAGAGGGGCATGACGTCAGGCGCCGTTAGCCTTCATGTGTCAACGATTATAAAATATTTTAATTTTCATAATTAATTCAAGCAATATTATAAATTTGAAAAGTATAAAAATACTGTCTACACCCGTATTTCAATTTACAAGAGCAACCCTAGCAATTAACATTCCAGACTTCAATGCGTTACGTTAAGGTTCTACTCATAAGATATAATCAATATATAATCTTTGGTTGAGAACACAGAACACGGAAAAGAGTTCTTTCTGTGTTCTGTGGTTGAGACCACAGGTAGAGGCATATCCGTGAACGCAAGAATGTCACGCAAGAAGTTTAGATATATCTCTTTATTTTAGTGTCACGCCACGGGCAATATGGCATACACATTAACACGGCTCACACAGGCCGTTACGAATACGACAGGCTTTTCTTTAGCACCTTTAAAAAATGGAATCAAATACATGGGCATGACGTAACTTATAAACATTGTTCTATAATTGAGTTCAAGTAAACTTTACCTGTCTTATTTTGGTCTTATTATAAAACGGGGCTGATGAATCGAAACAGCTATAGAATTAGTATATGAATACTAAACTTAAGGTACCCTTAAGCAAATTGACTAATGCGTAATGACAGAAAAGAAAACCTCAAGTTGAGACTAGGGAGTACTATCTTGTGGGGATGGAACCGGCGGGCTCCTTGCCGGATCACGTGTCCTTCCCAACCGGACGGACGTATCGTTTTTGCTTCAATTTAACAAGAAACTGCTTCTATCAATTTAATTCAATTTAACAAGAAACTGCTGCTATCGTTTTTGCTTCAATTTAACAAGAAACTGCTTAGATAGTAGGCATTAAAGTTGAGAAGTGGACGCTCGCTACGTCACAACTGTGTAGAAAATGACGTCATGCAACATTTCCAACTCAATGTATCGCTGTAATTTATTGATTATGCAAAAAATGAAAAAAACACTCGTGTTTAATATTAATCTAGCCAAGAGTAAATTTCAAAATCCAAGAGGGTGGCACTGCCATTCTAACGGATATGTATAGTCGTCAAGTTCCTCTTAATTAACCTCAAAAAAATAAAAGTGTTTGTTTATGAACCATTATTTATTAAAACAAGAAATATATTATTTGCATCTTCATTAATTTAACATTTGATTCTATGTTTGCTCACATATTTTTAAGCATGAATCTGATAAAGAATTATTGAAGTCGTCCGGGTTGATAATCTGTAAGAGATAATTTTAAAGTTAGATAACACATAATATGAATTAATGTATTGTTACTTTCGGTGGCGTAGTGGATAAACGCTGAGGCATGTGATCGTTGTTGTTAAGCAACTTGCGCAAGGGTCGAACACGGGATGGGTGACCAAAAAATTATTATCTCAACCCACTCCGTGCTTCGGAAGGCACGTTAAGCCGTAGATCCCGGCTGCATTTGCAGTCGTTAATACCCTCCAATCCGCATTGGGCCAGCGTGGTCCGTCCTCTTTAACGATCCATAAGGAAGGCCTGAGTCCCCTGCAGTGGGGACGAAGTTAAGGGCTGATGGTGATTGTTTATGGGGTATAAATAAGCATGTTAAGGTAGTCAAAAGACAAAATTTCGCATTCAATTTTAAACCTTATATAAATTGAAATAACGATTAATCATTTTAATAGGACATTGTGGCAGTGAAAAATGTGAAAACCCCAATATATATATATAAAAAAAATTGAAATATATTATAGAGTAGGAACGGTGAACCCGTCTGATAAGGAATGAAAGGAAGTGCAAAAGAAAGATCAAGTATACGGAATGGAAGAATGTAATAAATGATAGAACTGGAATGGAGGAGAACAACAGAATAAAAATGTCCTGCCGGGTATTAAAAAAAAGGTACTTACGCCAACGGGAAGTGGAAGGATGTTATCGACAGATGAGAAAAGATTTCCTTAACTTTATCAGATATCTGTAAATTGGCTTTCGAGCCAATCTAGTGGATAGTCATACGATCTTAGTAATGGATACTTATCTTTCTACTATTATACTATGCTTTCCAATACGTTGTTCATTAAAAAATAAGAAACGTGTGGAAGCTCTGGGATCTTATTCTAATATACACATATACTATTTAAATTATGCGCCTCGGTATATTTCGTGTTTACGAATTTAACCGATCAAGAAACCAATGTGTGATCGTCGTTTTAGGCGCCAAAACTCTTCTTCTTTTATTAATGGCTTATCTGCGCATTTCACAGAATTTTGCCAATGTCTAGTTAATAAATTAATTCCTACATGTAAAATGAAAATTAAATGAATAAAAGATTAATTAAACCATTAGTATCTTTATTCTTTGTGTCAGTATCTCGACTGTGATGGAAGTGACAACACCCAATATTTCAGTATTAAGAATTGTATAGAGCTGTAATACGCCAAATTAACTTTTTTTAATATAGGTACTGTGGCAACTTATAGCAACTTAGTCTAATGGTGGAGGTGGGTGGCGCAATGAAAAAACTGGTAGAACTTCTCAGTCTTGATTTATTTTCAGTTAGAATTACATTAAATCACTTACAACCAAATACTATGATGCTCACTCTAAGCTGGCCTCGATCAGAAAGGGAGACTATATCCCCAGCAAAACACGAACACGCGAATTCTAATATGAAAAAGTAATAATTTAAAATATTAACGGCCAGCACTTGACCATAAACCGTCCGAAGAGTAAACCCTACCTATAGTAATGTGCTTGGACGTTACAGTACTAAAACATTGGTTCCAGCAGCGACAGTAATGATTCTGAGTCTGAAATATCGGGTATAGAAGTCATATGAAATTGTGATTAATTAATGAATTTATATGAATTGATGATTTTTGTTTTATGAAAAAAACTGGTCTACTTACTGGTGTCAGAAACTTATTTAGTTAGTACAACCGATTTATCTTAATTCGATTTTCTTTAATCTGGGGTTTTCATTTTGGTATCAGCTGGTGGCAAGAAACACAATATACTTTTATTTTTAAATTGGCTGACCTAATCTAAATTTAAGCGAAATGATTAATTATATAATAACAACTCTATATATATATCTTTAAAATACATTAGGATTACCGAAGCTTGACGAATAAAGCCGAAGCGCATAATTTAAATACGACGACAACAATAAAACCTTTTTATAGTTTTTATATTTTGTTTCATTATGTCATTCATTATATAGAAAAAATAACCAAATATAGAAAAAATAAAAAATAATATAGAAAACCACGGATTTTTATATTGGAATTATTATCAATCATACTCACCTTTAAAGTATTGAATTTATGCGTGTCACAACGTAACGTTATTATGTTCCCAATGGCATTCTTTGCCACCAATTTATCGTTGATAAGCTTCCAAATGTTACTGGCAGATTTCAGGACGTTCATGTTGCCGAATATATAAAAACCTGTTTAATAAATAAATATATAAACTAACCTCTGTTTTCGTTAACCTAGAACAAGCTTAACAAGGAAACGCCTAATCTTACGAATCGCCTAAGCAGATTAGTTTAATTCCAAATAAATATTTTTTCTTTTATCCCTTGACGTATTTATGACCTGTCTTTACGCAAATGCGTAGCGCAAGGCGTCGCATAACGAATATCATAACTTTAGGCATTGCTTAATTTCGTTAGGTGGTTCCTAGTCAATGGTGAAATGCATTTTTACCTTAGGCGCTTTCTAAATATTTAGGCGACAGTTTTGGGTCGACACCTAAGTTTAGTGAAAACGGGCATAACTTTATTTAATAATAAAAATTACCCTACTTCGTCTTTACTTAACGTGACTTATCCACTTCAGTTGAGTATATTATCGTAAGTCTATACTAATATTATAAATAGAAATTTGATCGTTTGCATCGAATAGGCTCCGAAATACTGGAAATTGGTATTGGCTTGGTCTGTGATACAGTTTTTAACCAACTTACACAAGGGCCGGTGACAGGATGGGTGACCAAAATTTATTATCTCGAGCTCCTCCGTGCTTCGGAAGGCACGTTAAGCCGTCCCGTGTGCATCTGCAGTTGCTAACACCCACCAATCGGCAAGGGGATATTCTCCTTATTCTATACGATTCGATTTCATCAATAGGCTGGTGATGATGACGTATAGTCGTAGTTTACTGATTACGCAAAAATATGCGTTTAATGTATTTCATTGATATACGTACTTGACAAAACAAGAAATTTATTTTATAGCGATATGGCTATATTATAATAAAATGACAGCGCAGTCGTATGCCACTGATCATAACAAAACAAACTGTTGTACCCTACACGGAATGACTGAATAATATATATTTCTTTAGTTTCTTACTTTATGCTGTCTAGAGGGCGCTGTTGCCAATTTAATGTAACGTCACATAGACTACAGCATGCGGACAACTAAGACGTTTCTAATGATACCTCATTTGTCCAGTTACAATGATTAGTTTCGAAGTTATTAGGGAAGAGATGAATATTTTTAAATACATACATACCGGCCAAAATCATAACCCTCCTGTTCGCTTCGCCGTAGTCCGGTAAAAAAATAAGTCACAATCTCTATTCTGAAATAATGTTACCTTCTTTCGCTCGAGATAGAGCCACGCAGATTCGATTGGCCGCTGATAAAAAGCCAATGCTGATATCTTTATTACTTCTCACAAGTGACAATATAATTATTCTATTCTCTTTTCCTTGGTAACTGTCGACGGCTGTCATTTTCACGTCTCGTAATTTAGGATACTTTTTGCTGAACTACGACAAATAAATACAATAAAAATACAGTTAGTTATAATTTCATCGATAACGAAATTTTCGGCGAAGAGCTATGTCGACCTTATATATTATTGTGGACATGCTTCAGGAGTTTTGAAATTAAGAACTTTAACAAACACAGACCGTGTCATAACAGGCGGTCCTATCGTCCCACGATATATCATTTAGATACAAGTTAATATTGTAAGTTGATACGATTTCTTTTTTGCTGTTTAGAAAAGTTAAAGAGAAGATAATCATTTACTCTGGGGGAACTAAAGTAATATATTTTTTTCTGCTGTTTGATACTTCTTCATATATATGAAGAAGTATAAGAGATAAAGCTCTTTAATGCATATGCATTAAAGAGCTTTATCTTATATAGGCACACGCATAACTCGCTGAATATTATTTTAAGGTCCAAAATAGCACTTGGTTCTTTACGGATATTAGGCATGTCCATACTAAGACAACATACACTCAGTAACCCTACTTTTTACGATACCTAGATTAAATATAACCCAACTTTATTAATGTTGTTGGCTAACTTTTGTTTTAAACTTTAGTCCTATTAGTAATGAGGATTAAGTTGATTTTAAATTAGGAACTTTGCCACTTGAAAGATGTTCACTAACTTTACGCTACAACTATTTAATATGTAATATCTTTGCGATAGAAACAAATATCTTGGAAAGCTAATGATAAATGTCAAACGAAATGCTATCTGCAATCTTTTAGGTTTCTTGATCATTTAAATCATTCGTTCCAAAAGCGGTTGCAACTTTAAGTTATATTATAGAATAGATAAAATGTCATCAAAATACCTATATCTTTGTTAGGGTCGGGATAGATTTTAAAGTTGAAAATAACTTACCTCTTTGATCAGTGCAACTTGACCCGTGTAAGTGGATAGTATGGTTATCTCGTCAGAATTATATTTCATTTGTCGTAAATAATCAGCTAGCGCAACACACCATTTTGCTTCCACACTGTTTTTGTGACTCCAACTATCTTCTAAACCCTGAAGATTATTACATCAAATTAAACAGTGAAAGTGCAAAATCCTTTATCTTTAAAAGTTTCTGTACAGGAGGGGAATGAAAGGGTTCGCCAAATTTCATACAGATTCCTTTGAAGTCTCGAGCACACTTAATATCTTATGAAAGTAAGACACAAAATATAATACTGTATAGAAAATTATGCTCAAACCGCTGATGATAAGGTTTATTTTTCTTTAAAATTTGGTAATTGTTTTTACGAATAAAACACGCCGTTTTGATAGAAACAGTATTGATTTGGGTTAACTATAAATGACAGATAAATAATTCTTTGTTTGAAGAAGCTGCTACAGAACTGTCATTACATCTGTTAGTATTGGCATAATGTTGAAATTAGCAGTATGGAGTAATTAAAAACAGACTCTTTTGGATCAAATTGGTACTGATTATTAAGCTGTTATAAGCAAAATTCTACTTTATAATAACAAACCTTATTTTTCTCCCACTGTACATAGAATTTAAGAGTACATCATATTTTTCACAAATTAGTTTTCTGAATAAGGTCTAAATTAAAAAGTATGTGACATACTTCTTAAATTTAGACGAAGGTATTCAAAAAATTAAAATAAAGATAAACATTGTCTTTATATTAATAGACAGATACCTTTGGTGACTGCACAATAATATAGTTTTGACGTTAATTAAACTAACCTCAGAGTCCTCGAACACATCATGCGTGTAAAAATACAAATTATCCTGCATCCCCCTGACATCAGGGTATTCGTACACGTTAGGGTGACAATCAAGCTTCTCATAAATTGTCGGAACAAGTAAATCTACGAAGTCCGGTCTCATTCTGCGTTGGGTGGTCAACGTTTTGGCGTGGACACCGTTACGTATCATCCTTTCGAATAGAGATATCTCTAGATTGTAGTGTTTTGCCAGTTTGTATTGGGCTGCATTCGGTTTGAGTTGCTTGTGATCACCTACGAGTAACATGATTGGTTAAATTTTATCTTCAGGTTATTAATAGATATAAGAATGTCCATCAGTAAGTACAGTGCCCGGCACGAAAGTACACCCCTGCGCATTATCCAAATTGCAAATGAATCCATTTCATTGATAAGTACACTCAAGAAACAAAGCGACTTATTTTTTGACAGTGGATTTTTAAATTACACTCGTGTAATGTTACATTAAATCATCATCAGCAATAATATACATACATAATACATTTGTTACTTATCTAGTATAACAAACTCTCCTGTAATTTTTTTCATTATATTAACATTGTAGTGAGTAGGAGGTAATTAAAGTGAATGTTATTCACTACACTCTACTTGTATTTGTTTCTTCGACATCATTGTAAGGTTCAATGGTAGACAATGCTTAAGTGATTAAGTCCGCCATTGTATTTTAAATGTGCATTAAGTATTAAATAAATTTTCCCAATGCTGCAGTTCAAGCCTTCTATGGATATAATCATATGGACAACAGGTTATGTGGGTTATATCTCGTTAGTTTAAAAGTATAGGTCATGGCCCGGGTCAATACGTTTTAGCGGATTTGAACGATTAAGATTCAGATGAGTTTCAGGCGAAACCAACGGAAACCTTTGGTCACCCATCTGATGGCCAACCTTTGTGAAATTTGCTTAAACACCTCAATATCATAGAACTAAAGCGCTCGCCACTGCGCAACAGTTCCTTAAAACATTAGTTATTCTCTAACAAAAGAAAGCTTATGTTTTTTTTTCATAATGTTAGCATTTTAGGTCGTGGTGGGAAGTCTGTATAATGAAAGTTGATAGCGGCTAAAAGCGACAAAATTTTAAAATATTAGCATGTTGGCTTTGAAATATTTATGTCCGTTTTAACTAAACTTAGGAGTCGTCCAAATCTGACATCTAAATATTTGGGCATTGTCTAAGGTGAAAATGTGTTTCACGAATGACAAGAATTCACTTAACGACCATAAGCAATTCTTTGCCTTAGGACACGCATTGTGCGGCGCATAGCGCTGGGCATTTGCGTAATGTGACAGATACATTTACTCTTTGGCCGTAACGTATGTGGCAAGGGATAAAATCAATTTCATAAGTTGGAATCAAGGAGTTTATATAGAATTAAGATATAAACAATGTTTTTTCTTAATTTTGATCTTATTAATATCCACCCTTTTAATCTATGAAAGATATAACAATATAGTGTAAACAGAGAATTTTGTTACATTCATCTATATATAAATAACTCAAAGGTGACTGACTGACATAGTGATCTATCAACGCACAGCCCCAACCACTGGACGGATCGGGCTGAAATTTGGCATGCAGGTAGATGTTATGACGTAAGTATCCGCTAAGAAAGGATTTTGATCAATGCTGCTCAAAGTAACTTTACCACGCGGACGAAGTCGCGGGCAAAAGCTAGTTATTCTTAATACAAAATGTTTAAAAAAATCCACTTGGTCCCTGGCACCCTGAGATGGGAATCGAACCCACGAGCTTTCGCAATCCGGGCGACTGTGAATGCAAAATTAATTAAAATATAAAAGCTAGTTATTTGAATAAGACCAATGGACAGCTATGCTTAAGTTTTTAAAGATATCAATATACCGCAATATTCTATAGAACTTAAGAGCAAATACAATATATGCATCGATATCTCACCAATTAATATTAAATGTTGACAATGACGCGTAAGAGACGCGACAATATGAGCTTCTAATACTTCTGCTGCTTCTTCGACTATCACTGAAAAAATGTGAGGGGCATAGTAAGTGTTGGCGTTGAATGAAAAATAAAAAAACCGATAAATTAGTGTACTACTTTGAAAACATGCTAAAACGTTTTTTTTAATGCTGAAATATATTATTCATATTTTATTATTGAATAAAGTTTCCAACAAATGAAATGCATAGTAGGTCCCCTTTAAATGTCACGACTCTTTTCACACAAACTCGTTTTAGCTTGTTTCGATAGTAAACACCTCCATTTTCATACATTTGAAAGTATATTTTTTGCCTTATAATATGAAAAAGAATCTCTTGTTTTGTCTCTTATATGTCAAATTTTGACAGAATGTAAACGTTAAACAGTAAGGTCATATGGAGTTTAAAAAAGGTTTGAGTTTTAATTTATTAGTGTACACACACGGACGCACGTGTGCGCGCACTCAGACATACACACATACACACAAAGAGAGAGAGAGAGAGAGAGGGATAGAGAGAGAGAGGGATAGAGAGGGGGGGGGGGGGGAATAGACACGTTGGCACGCACATACAAGTACAAATTTTGTTTAAAAGTCCTCATTAACTTAAATGGAAATGTTTAGATGATGAAATATATATTTTTTAATTCTTACCTATAGGGGAGAGCAGTTGCCGCATTAGGTCGTGCCGTCTCGCCGCCGTAGTGGTGGTGACGCCGACTACCCTCACGTTCCTCATGACGTCACAGTCTATTAATGTTGATATCTCATCCAACTCTTTATTACACACATTGTGTTGTTCCTGGTAATAATAAAAGGCAATTCGAATACTTTTTTAATTATATAAATAAATATTCCATTCATCATCATCAACCGAGAGACGCTCACTGCTGGGCATAGGCCTCCCCCAATGATCTCCAACGTGATCGGTCCTGCGCCCTCGCATCCAGCGGTTTCCCGCGACCTTCACGAGATTGTCGGTCCACCTTGTGGGGGGACCGAGATATTAATATTCCATTAATATCTGAGAAATAATGTAGAAGCAATAGCGTGTCTGCGATCAATAATTTCAGAGATATGGTGGTATGTTTTTAGAACTGTTGCTAGTAAGCCAAAAATGCTCCATAGAAATTCAAGGCACGAATTCAAGCCTTGGTACAAAACACGTCTGGGCGATCTTTGTAATATTTTTGTTATTTGTGAGTTTATGTTTATAGTTGTTAGGTTTTACGTAATTAATATCATGCCGTGTGTATTTTTCAACAAATTTTTGTAATTTCCTGCCTTCTTCAAATTTTCGAAACGTAATATTTTTCAAATTAGTTTTAAAAAAAATCATTTTGTTAAATATTGATGACTTGTAATGGTTCATATTCATCGAACATATAACAGAATACTACCTATCCTATTCTTTATTTGCTATAAATAGAATCATTCTGAGTGACTATACTATTATCAAAATTTAGTTCTACCTGTAAGTATTCTTAGTGTTACAATAAGTATAACGACTGGGTAAAAAAAAATCAATTCTATTTAGTCCGTCAGTCAGATAATAGAAAAATATTAGATACGTATTTTTATTTACTTCAATTTAACAAGAAATAGCTTAGATAACTGGCATTAAAGTTGAGGAGTGGGGGCTCGTTACGTCACAGTTTAGTAGATAACGTACCATAACGTGACGTCATGCGAAATTTTAACTTCATGTATCGCCGTAATTTTATTATTACGAAAAAAAAATACATGTTAAATTTTTTTTAACACTCTACCAGACGGACAAACAAACAAAAATTAGTCGTCATCCCTATTTTCTTTATCGTCTTACAGAGAAAATTTCGTACGTTGTTTCTACTGATAGACATCGTAAATAAGTTCACTTCAATATGACAAAATTGGTTAGATGCATCTGTGCGAGTGCAATAGCATAATATATGCGCACGAATGAGAGAGATATGCAATGTCGGGTTATTGTACGAAATTCATTCTGTTAGGCAAGCGTGCTACACTCAATTGTCACCATACCAATAGGTTGTTCATTTTTGTCATAAGTTCCTTCTTGATTGTTCCAACGCACTGATAATAAAGTGCCCATCTTTGTTCCAATGTTAGGCTGTACAAGTCAGCTGCTTCTCCTGGTATAATTACAGGTACTTCGTTTTGGCCCAAAGAAATGTATTTCTAAAAATTTTTTTAAATAGAAAATATAATTGTTAAACTAGTTTTGAAGTTTCAGTGTACAAAATGGCGGATTTCCGCAATTCATTTTAATCTTAACAATCAACATATTAAGGTTTAAAGTTGATTAGGGAAAGAGCTTCGAATATTTCGCACTTCTGCCAGTTTTTTTTTTACAAATAATCATATAATATAAAAAGAAAATATGAATAAACTCAGAAGTGTTCGCGATAAGTATCTTAGAAAAATGTATTTTAGATGGTATAATATAAATGATAGTAGAATTTTAGAAAATTATAATAAACTAGTTTTTTGCCAGGGGCTTTAGCCCATATCCTGTATTATACATATAAATATTGCGCTTAAATCACTCAGTATATAGTCAAAGACCGCGTTGTAATCTTGTGTAGTTTAAAGATCTCAGCATACAGACACTGTATGGCAATAAAATATATTCTATTCTAGTCTATAGATAACGTTAAGAGAATTTCCTTGATTGATTGATTGAGACAAAAAATAGCACAATATTTGCATTCTAATTTTTTTGTTTATCTGAAAGTATTTGATAACCTGAACGTTTCACACACAAACAACCTTTTAGATATTCAATTTTAATCTATACTAATATTATAAAACTGAAGAGTTTGTTTGTTTGAAGGCGCTTATCTCAGGAACTACTGGTTCGAATAGAAAAAATCTTTTTGTGTTGAATGGACTATTTATAGAGGAAGGCTTTAGGCTATATAACATCACGCTGCAACTATTAGGAGCGAAGAAATAATGGAAAACGCAGACGAAGTCGCTGGCGGCCACTAGAGTTCTATACTATACTTTAATGCCAGAACTCTTACATGATAGACAGTTACTAATATATATCAATTTAATTTACCTTAAAACAATTGATTCTTTTGCGAAATCCATTTATTTTCATTTCAAATTGATCAGTTATCTTTTGTGCTTCCGAGTGGTCATCAGTAATATCTTTCACATATTGAATACTATTCATCATTGAATCTATTTCTTTTAATGCCCATTCCTCAGAGAAACAAGTTTCAATTTTAATATCGTTCATACTTATATCATCAAATTGTTTATCCCAATCGTCTAAATTATCCACAGCAGCCTCTTTAGATTCCTTAACATCATTAAAAAGCCAACTCAATATAGGATCTTCATCATAATTCTTCAGTTCATATAATTTGTCATTAATTTTAAGATAAGGTTTGATTGTTTCATAGCATAAAATCTCTTTTTCACATTTTTCAATTTCAGTTTGTAAATCTGTCATTTCTTTATATATTTTCTCTAATTCAGATCTCTTCTTGGCATACAAATGTGAAAATTTAGATTTCACTTGATATCTTAGATTATTTAAAGTGTAGGACTCTAAAGTTTTGCTCTTACTTTGACTCCCTAAACGAACTATGTTCGTAGTTACATTAAGTATACCTTCCAAAAATTTATCAAGAGCATGGTTTGTGTAACAGATGATCAACATTGGAGTACCTTGTAATGACAGATTTCTTAGTAGAGTTGATGCGATTTTCACCCCTATAAAAGTTTTGCCTGTACCTGGAGGACCTTGTATCACAGCAAATTCTCTGGTGAGCGCTAATTTGTAAGCTTCCATTTGGGAATCATCCAGGCCGAAGGAGATACTTTGAGGCCAATTATCTGAACTGAGAACATCAAAAGACAGCTCTTTTAAAGTGTTATTTTCAATGATGCTATAAACAGTATCTTTCTGTAAGTATGATGGTGGTTGAGTTTCATTCTGTAAAAACAAATATTGTATTTGAAAAGATTATTTTTAACTTAATATTAATAATAAGATTGGAAATAAATAAGATAAACAGTAAATCTTACTTGAACATTAACAATGTATTTCTGCATCGGCATATCATTATCTTTAAAACTCTGCAGAACTCTTAATACCCTGTGATATGGCTCAAAAAACACTTCACTCTCCACCATAAGGTAAGGTTTAGAAAACACATTCTTAGAGACTGGGTTTTGAAACGAAACAACTATCTAAAATATGAAATTGGTAAAATAGAAAAGTTAAACAAAGAACTTAAATAATATTATTGTATTACTATGATAAAATAAACATTATCTGGTAATGGGTAAACACAAAAGCATTTATTTCTCAAAGAAATATAAGAACAAATGAACAACCAACAAGTTAATTGAATTTTTAAATTTACAATTACTACTAGCTAACCCGGCAAACATTGTTTTGCCATATAAATTATTTCTAAATAATTTCTAGACAAAAAATGTTAAGGGTGGACAACCTTTATCACTAAGGGGTATGAAAAATAAATGTTGACTAATTCTCAGACCTACTCAATATGCTCATAAAATTTAATGAGAAATGGTCAAGCTGTTTCAGAGGAGTACAGGATCGAAAATTGTGACATGAGAATTAATATATATATAGAGATAAAAAGACTTACATATCCATCTGAAAGTAAACTATAATTTGAATCCAATACTGTAGCACACAATATAGTCTCAAAATTATCATTAGTAAACAGTAGTAACGATCCAAACATCAGCTGTTTGCTGTTTGCAAACTTTTTGGTGTCAATTTGCGAATCATTGTTACGATTTTTCCATGCAATGTCTACCAAGTGACCAACTTTATTGTTGCTGACAAATGTACGAATTATGCGCACTTTTGGATGTATTCTGGAAAACATGTTGTTTAAGAATAACTATTTCTTATCAAGATAAAATACAGGTAACAAATAGATATTTCTGAATAGGAACTTTTTTGCCTTTATTGTATTAAAATTAATAATTTACCTTACATTTTCATGTCTTTTCTTTGATGGGTTTTTCATATAATTACCTGAAGATTTTAAAATGCTATTTTAAATAATTTTCATAGTAGAAATGACTTATATCATAATAGATTTTACCAACATATTCCATCACGTAGAGCTCCAAAACAATCTTCCCTCAATAACTTGAATTGCAAATCGAGGTAACATTCAGCACTAGTATAAGCACCATTTACAATGTTCGGTTGAATTAATAATTCAATATTTCCAAGTAAGTCATCTCTAGATGGATATATAGAAAGCTTTCTGAAACTTCTAGAATCTTCATTTAGGATATTGGATGACTGTGGGACGCTCTTCATATCATTCTGAAATCAAAAAACAAAAATTATTTGGTAGATTATAAAAAATGTTTGTTTAAAATATTGGTGTGGTTAAAGTCTGTTGAGAAAATAACAAATCAAGATCTTCAGTACAATTTTTTCTTAAAAGAGTGTGTCTATTCGGCAGATGTTTTTTTAACTACTTTGCGATCCCAATTTTTAGCTTCAGTACACAATAACAAACAATATCACATGTAATATCTAGATTAAATACTTACATTGCAAATAATATTGTTAATTTTATTATGCAGGTTGTGTATTCTTATAAACAACTTGTCATTGAAAGTCTCTGTATGCTCTTCTTTCACTCCAATAGCACTGGTCTCTGTTACATCTAACAATTCACAGATTTTAATTAAAAGTTCAATGTTATTTGTGTCATAATTAACTATACCTTCACATAGATACACCACATTAGAGAAAAATGCTTCTGCATCATCCCATAGCTTAGAATTCATTTTTTTTTCAACAACTCTCACACTAGGTAAGTTTATTAAAAACTCTTTCATGGTATTCAGGAAATTAGACCTTTCAAACTGTGTTTTCAAAAGATTTGTTATTCTAGATTTTTCACCAGGCTGTACAGAGTTATAGATATTGGCTAAAACTTTAACAATTATAACTATGAAGTCTCCTTTAAGCTGTGAATCTAAAAGCATCCAAAACCCAGGTCTATGAGAGACTTCTAAGATAAGTATGGGGCCTTCTAACGATGAGATATCAAGGAGTCGTTTAAAACCAATAGGTTTCCTCTCAACATAATTAGGTTTTCTTTCTGATTGCTGTCCATCCTCTTCTTCATTATCGAATTCTGAAATCGAAGCAATATTTGGATTGTTGTCTTCAATTAACGTTCCGTCAAACCAATCAATGCGTAACGATGGTTTGTTTCTATCAGTCATCATAAAAAAACATAAACAATAATTTCTTTCAAATAAAATTACAATACACAGCGCTCAGCTAACTCAATTCATTTTTTGACACTGACCATAGAATAATAGTACAACGACACTGACATTTGACTGACATACAGTAAATGTGTTCTGTGTTAGTAAATGTGTTCTGTGCTGACATAACATCACGTTGACAATACAATTTTGAATAGGGATGCAACGATAATGGTTAATCGATTAATATCAATAATCACCTTACAACCAATATGCAAAAAATATCGATTCCAAAATAGCATATTGAAACGTAATATCGAATGAATACAAAAAGTAAATATGCTTTTTTTTTTATAATCTTTACTCGTAATTTTTTGGCCATGTTTAAAAATATCACTGATTAAAATTTTCGACTAAAAATCCTATATAGAATAAAGAACGACTTAATCACATTCTTTTTACACTAAAAATGAATTTTCTTAATAATATAAACGTTCTAAATATGTTATATTCCCACAAATTACTAATGCGTTTGACGGCCATTTTGGTGATGTAATTGTGTGTTAAACAAACCGCTGCATGAATGCACGAGAAGAGCGAGAGTTCGGGAGGAGTGGCGTCGCATTGTGAAGCAGGCCACTAATGTAGACTTGACGACCACGACCACTCTGTCAAGAGTGTAGCGCCTAAGAAGAAGAAGAAGAATTGTGTTCAACAATCAGTACTCTAATGTTGGGAACAGCGGTATTTTTGGGTGGCGCAATGAAATACTGGTAGAACTCTTCAGTCATGATTTTATTTGCTATAACATTATTATCAAAACACGAACACACGAATTCAAATACGGAAAAGTAATCATTCAAAATATTAGCGGCCAGCATTAACCATAATAATAATAATACCGTTAATATCCTCCAATCCGCATTGGGTCAGCGAGAAGGGTCATGGCCCATCCTCCTTAACCATCCATAAGGAAGGCCTGAGCCCCTGCAGTGGGGACGTAAAAGGGCTGATAATGATGTTGATGATGATGATTAACCATAAATCTTCCAGAGAGTAAACCTTCCTATAGAAATGTGCACAGACGTTACAGTATCGTAAACAAATAAACACTTGTTGACACTTATTGATTCGGGTTGTGTTGAGATCACATACCATTTTTGTTCACCCAAGTGCATAATTATTCACCTAAGTTAAGATTTAAAAGTGAGATGAACTAATTGTAATATATATATTTTTTATAGCCTTTTATTCCAGAATTATAAATACTCAAATGAAAACTTTTAACTTTCTGTTTGCCATTTGGCAAAGCCATCCAGCCTCTTCCACTCATTTCTGTCTCTGGCTACTCTACTCCAGGTTACTTTAGCAATTGGTTTGAAATCGTCATTCCACCTCTTGTTCTGTCTACCTCTTCGTCTTTTTCTATTTCTTGGATACCATGCATTGACTCTTTTGCTCCATTTCCCTATTCCTCGTATCATGTGACCTGCCCATCTCCACTTTAACCGTTTGATATTCACAGTGACATCATGAACTTTAGTTCTTCTCATTATTATATCATTTCTGAGTCTATCAATTCTTTTTATTCCTAACATACTGCGCTCCATTGAGCGTTGGCAGGTTGTTAAAACGTTGATTTTTTTGTTAGTTACGGTCATATAAGTAATAAAATCCACTTGGTCCCTGGCACCCTGAGATGGGAATCGAACCCACGACATTTCGCAATCCGGGCGACTGTTCTAACCTCTGAGCTACCCATTGTGAATGCAAAATTAATCAAAAATATAATAATTAGAACAAAATTCTCATCTTTATCGAAAGTTTCAATATTTGTAATAATATACCTTTCGGTTGTATGGGTGGATGCCTGAACATTGATGAGAATGCGCTCTGTAGTAGCGTAAAGTAACAAGTGCTTGAGAGATTCGTCAGTCCTGTTAGGTCCTGGGTAGCTCGGCGGTTGGAGCAGTCGCCCGGATTGCGAAAGGTTGTGGGTTCGATCCCCATCTCAGGGTGCCAGGGACCAAGTGGATTTTTTAAGCATTTTGTATTAAGAATATTTTCCAGTATGGCATTGTGAATGCAAAATTAGTCAAAAATATAATAATTATTTAATATTTCGTACGTGGAATCCACTGCTTATAATGTAATTTTTATCCAAAGTAGGTGATAAGATTAATTAACTTCAAAAAACTAAGCAGAAGGCAAAGAAACCTAGAGAATTTCTTCACAATGTAGAATCTAGGGATTTTATAATGATTAATTATATTTCGTCTATTTTGCATTAACATTCTCAAAGGAAAAAGCCTAAAAAATCATTAGTTACAGATGACCGAGATGGAATTATTGACCAAATATAATAAATAGAATATCCACATTTTCGTCTTCAAAGTTTAAAAATATTGTGGCTCACTAGTAACGAAAGTGACAAGTGCTTCAGGAATTCGTCATAATTGGTTGAAACAGGCGCCCTGATTGCGAAAGGTTATGGGTTCGATTACTACTCGGGCAACTGGGCCTTAATGTTACTACAAATATATCATACACATTAATTACTTGCCGCAAAGCATGAACTTGATGATGACAAAACATTTACATTTTAACGGTCTGTTGGCATAAATTGGTACAATACGGCAATTATCGTATAATAGGCTTAAATGTGTTATTCAATTACAATGTTTCTTTACCGTATTTAGTTGTATTCGGTTAAAGCTTTAGTTACAGCATTCATGTTTATAAATTGTTTATACGGTTGGGCGAAAAGTTGTCGATAGCGCAGTGGTTAGCGTGTACAGTCTGCGATACGGAAGTTATGCAATTTACATAAAGGTCGCTCATAGGATAGTTGACCAAAAATTTACTATCTTCTCCGACCTTCAGTTGAACTTAAATCACAAGTCTCAAATTGAAGGCTAATCACAAAATAACTAAAAGCGGAGCTTTTAAAGCTTAACTGGCAGAACTATATGTTTTTTCACGATCAGTCCACTGCGGGTCTTAGCCTTCCCAATCCAAACAAATCCCTCCATTTTGTATTTTTGGGTTAGTCTCATAAAACTTTTTGCCGAGGTGGAGATACCTCGATTTCGAGCATCTTTAAATACCCTAGTGATAGTTGGTTCGTCGACAAACATGGCTAGTCCACTGCCATTACTTGTGTGGTACTGAGTAGCGCATATAGTTTGTCATTGCCAACCTGTACCAAGATTAATCTACTATAGCGTGCTACCGCCCTTACATAAATATTATCTGTGCACATCCCTTAACTAACAGGTGTTAACCAGTATGATACCTACCACGAGCAGCCTGCGTAGCCGCCGGTCGTCCATGCGCCCGCCATTTTAGTTAGTGCAAGCCGGAGCGCATTCGAGTGAACGCGTATCGCTTTGCTATAAACTTGTGTACCGAAAATTGTGTAAATGGTATGTTTTACACTGAATAAAACTCTTGTGAATGTGTCTCGGTGTTTCAACAAAGTAGGGTAATATTGGGCATTCTGTCCCCCACTCATTCGTGTCGGCGTTTCGCCACCACTCACTCGTGGAATGACAGAATGCCCAATATTATAAATGGATTCACTATTAGAATTTATTAGAGAATTGATGCTATTCACGCTTTTTAATTCAAGTTTTATTGAATGGATAATCGACTAACCTGGTGACCATGGCAGCGAGATTGATCACATTTTTTCACTACACTGACTGAAACGTAAACATTCATTATATTCCTTTAATATGCCTAACGCAATGAACATACATATTAAATATTTAGCGATAGGACTACGGTATACTTTTATAACTTTATGGATGAGCAGCTTGCGTCAGTTAACACCCGGAAATTATGGTAGTAAAATTATATACTCTATCCAGTTTGGCTCGTGGTCTCCCTGAATAAAAATTCAGTGCCGATTGCCTCGGAGTTGCCACTAGAGTATCATAATTTTAGTAGTAAAATCAAAATCAGAAATTATATACTCCATCCAGTTTGGCTCGTGGTCTCCCTGAATAAAAATTCAGTGCCGATTGCCTCGGAGTTGCCACTGGAGTATCATATTTGTTTTAGTTCTATGAAGTCTCGACCCGATTGGCTCATGGTCTCCTTGAATAAAAATTCAGTGCAGTTTGCTTCGGAGTTACCATATTGACTTCTAGATTTTTTCTGTACCCGATTGGTTCGTGTCTCCTCACCCAATATAGTTAAAAAGTAATACCAATAACCCCTAACTAGCTAGGTAACATCTAAATGATAATTGGAATCTAATAAATTATTTTGTTTCTCACTGTTTAAATACACACACTTTACACGTTGCTTATCGGAACACTGACTGACTGAATGTACAAACGGTGTGACTATTCAAGTTATAAGCGGAAGCGTTTTAAGAATTGGTTTGAACTGATCGCTATTATATTGCGTTTTTGCCTTGAAATAAAACCAATGTATGAAATTTAAAATAATTAAGTCCTCATCACAAAAAAATATAGTTTAATGTTTAAATTAATAACCAACGTAATAATTTAAACTCACAAAAAGTTTTTAGGTACTAATAGAATAACTAAACATACATACTTGTGATATATGTATTTATAATCTATCATTAACTAACTTAATATTTTACACGTGAGTATACTTTCATTTAATAATAACACTATACATTCTATTTAGAAAGTCTATTGTTTGATCCTATTTATTTATGCGACAGTATTCAAGTTAGATAAATATCGCAGTATATGAATCAATGTGAACCATTATAATCTTATTTTCTTTGACTTGGACCACATTATATGCAACACTGAAGGTTATAGACTAGGAGTTAAATAAATAAAATCGATGACATGATGTAAAATAGATTTAAAACAGAAAATAATTCTTAACAATATTACTTATCGAGTTTTAGATTTTTCTAGTATCCTATCATAGTCCATAAAACAATTACAGTTATGCATCCGCGAGTAGTCTTATAAGCGAGTAACTAATGCTTTTGAAAATTTATTTTATAAAGACTATATGGTTTTTATTTTGTAATAATACGTATTTTTAATTGCCATCTTCCTGATGAGTCGTTGAAACGATTATTATTACTTATTTACATTATTAATAAATAGTAATAGTAAGTTTTTATATTACTATTAAAGAATAAAAACTGTGACATGTAATAAATCACTATTATTGAAGAATATATTAAAGAAAATTATTATAAAGACCAATAAAAATATCTGTTTGGAATTATTTATCACACAGCTCCCGCACTCTATAACATTATTCTATAATTCATTTCTGCAACGTTGTTTATGTATATTTTTCTGCAAGTAAGGCATAAAGTGGTATACGACCAACATCCGCTAAATGAAACGTGATACTTTAGCAAGTAAATAATCTTGTCGTGGTTTTACTTGTTATTTTTATCTACTAATTATAAAAAAAATTACTTATAAAACCGAAAAAATAAAATCAACGAGTTTATAAGCATTTTAATGTTAATAATAAAATCGAATTTTATTCAAAAAATATTTAAAATTTATTACATGTTGTTATCATTGTATTGTTAAACGATTTATTATGCTAAGTAAATAGCACAATATATACGATTTAGAAAAAGTATATTTACATAGTCCATATTATTCTAATATCAACATTTAGATGTGTATTATTATCACAAAAATCAAATCATATGAGAACGATGATACAATGTAGAAAAGTATTTTTTTTATATGAACTCATACAAGAACCAAACCCGGTACACCTTTGTTAAAATCATGTTAGCACTGAGGCGTTCCTAATAATCACACAGCAACGGAGCATTTATATCACCATTTATTATATCACAAACTATGTAAGTATAGCTTGTATGATGATTTCTGTGGTCAAGTGGTTCGCAGGTCGTTTGCTATCTTTTAGGTTTTGGTTTTTATTCCTGTTTGGGTCATTGTAGAAAATGAACTTCTAATATTAATACTATCGATAGGCTAACACATCGGTTTCAATGTGTTGCCACCGCTGAGTTCCTGAATTCGATTCCCAGTCGAGTCAATATGAAATATTATCTAATATTTATTTATTATAAGTTACATGCATCGATGTATCTAGATATAGAAAAATATAAAAAACCTCCGTAGTCAATGTCACTGAGGTCTCGGGTTCGGTTCCCAGTGGGGTCAATGTAGAAAAATCTTTTTTTGTATATTGCATCAGGTTCTAGATGTTAATGGCACCTTCGATGTTTCAAATACAAGTACATCTTTAGCTACACATCTTGGAATCTGAGCAATATACGTGATGTGATAATGTTGTGTAATATTTATTTATTCTTCATTTCTAATTCAATGTATTATCGATTTTTATGCAAATTACTTTAAAGCTATTTAAAGTAATTGTTTTTCGTATAGAGATTAAAAAAATATATGAAAATTTTTAGAAATAGTTTCAATATAATCTAATAAAACTATTTTTTATTGATGATGATAATAAGTTCGAGTTATCACGGATAAACTTAGTATACAACCGTCTCTTATTAACCACTCAACCACGCGGTCTTCATAATTTGTAAGCAATACAGTTCATATTGCCGTCATGATTACGATATTGATATGTGTCTTTTTTAAATTGATTTACTAACTTGCGCGTGTCATCCGATATGATGCTAATGAGTTATAACTTTAAAACAATAAGGCACATTTTGCTAAATCAACAACGGAATATGTATTTACGTCTTTTTAAATACAATTACAAACTGCTGTACAAGCGTATTTTTTTAAACAAAACCCCGAATTTTCGAACAATTTTCATTCATTCTTCACAAGTATTTGCAAGTACAAAGCTGCAAGAGCGCTGCTGCCACTCCACATACTTCACACCGCTGCCCCAACCTTCATCGAGTATATTGAGGTGTGCACAAGTTCTTAAAAAGTAAAAAAAATGTTAGTGAGTATTTATAATAATTTTACTTACAAATATAATCTATTTGAATTGTTTGGATAATGTTTTCATGTATAGACTTAGTATTCACTCACGAATTATTTTCTAGTTCCAGGTTATAGACTTAGTATTTCACTTACTAATATTTGTTTTATTTCCAGGTCTGACTCCGAGTGTGAATCCATTGCCGTTCCAAACGTGATCGCGAAAAGCGCAAAGAAAAATCCAACAAATAAGCGTAAGAGCAACATCAGTTCACAAAGGTAAAATCTATTTTTTGTTTGTTGTTATTAAGATGTTTTATTTCAGTACATTATATAAACAAACACTTACAGTTATTATGACGAATCAGAACTAAAAAGCTATATACTAAGGTTTATGTTTAACATATTTTACTGTAGACTTATATGTTTATGTTGTTAGCATAATGAAATACTGTGTTCGACTTGCGGTAATACCTAATTACGTTTTTTCGTTATATTACTTTTTACAGATCACGAGAAGAATACCGGTTTATATATTATATTTTTATTAAACACTGATAAATATTAAAATTATTTTCAGAAGTACCAACAAGAAGCCAAAGGTGGTGGACATTTTCGGTCTATGTGACGGCGAGGAAGACACCGAAGTGACAGAGGTGAAGTCTTCGAAGTTGTCGTCGGTTATAATAAACAAAGTTGCGAACGGTTCCCAACGTCGATACGCCTCTACAACCGGTGACCTCTATGTGGAACTGAAAGTGTACCACCGAGACGACGTTGAAACCAGTCTCCCAGACGAACGCTGGAAGAAGGCTCTGCTGCGATTGAACTGTTTACTGGAAAACGACTCGACGCAGTGGAAACACCTACAGCGATTTGTAAAAGAAACGAACCTCTTATTTGAGGACGCGAATCCTGTTTTTTATAGTGATAAATTAGAGATTAAGCGTAGCGTAAAATAAATTAAATCAATAAATTATATTTTATTATTAATGAGACACTTTTAAACACAATCATAATATCCCATATCGATTCAGTATAATAGATTTTTTTAATTTTTTTATTAATAGTCAACCGCTTATTCGTAATAATGCCTTTTTGTACATCTTGTAATACGACAATAGACAGTAGGTGTTGGGTAGGACACTTACGAAGTAACAAACATAAAAACAATAATAGTTCACCTTATTGTGATGGGGTACAGTTAATAAAGTCGGCATTTCGTGGTCGCATTGCTGCGTATAGAATAGGAGCCCGTGAAGGCAAGGAACTTTATTCTATAATTTCATTCTTAGATACTCTTCGTTCTAAAGTTGAAGTCCTTTTAGATGAATCGTTGCAAATTCATACCTGTCTTAAAGTCAACTTTGAATTATATTCCATGTTTTTATTAATAAAAGACGACAGAGAGGAACTTAAATCATTTGCAACGAAAAATTTTTCTATCCATTTAAATTATAATTTTAATGATCTTTATTTAAATATAAGAAACTCTCTGGTTAAGAATATAGAAGAATTTCAATGTAAAGATAGTGGTTGGACATTTTTACATAATTCTCATTTTGAAATAAACATAAACAAATTTCAGCCACTGAGCGGATCAACTTTTATAGACTTACCAAAGTTTATAAAAAATAAAAAAGCCTGTCTCAATATTCACAACAAAGACAAACATTGTTTCTTATGGTGTGTTACCGCGGCTTTGTATCCAACAAATAAACACCCTGAGCGTGTAACCTCTTATCCACATTATAGACATGTGCTTAATATTAATGATATCTCTTTTCCAGTAAATTTCTCAGATATCAATATTTTTGAGAGAAATAATCCTTGTGTCAGTATTAACGTCTATGGTTTAAAAAATAATAAGTTTGTTACAGGTCCGTTGTATAGATCTGAAAATAAAAGTGGTAAGCGCATTCATATTTTACTTATAGAGGTTGGCAACCTGTCTCATTACTGTTTAATTAAAAATCTAGAACGTCTCGTTAGAAGTCAAATTACTAAACATCATGGCTCTTTGTTTTTTTGCGATAGCTGTTTAATGTTTTTTCCATCAACAGATAAGCTTAATAATCATGTTTGCGAGGGAGTTGTTACTATTTTACCTGAAAAAGGTTCTGTTTTACAATTTAAAAATTTCGATCGCAAGCAAAATATACCTTTTGTAATTTACGCTGATTTCGAAACTATGTTACAGCCAGTATCGGGGTGTGAACCAAATCCAAACTTTGCGGGTACTACCGACTTACAGCGACACATACCAATTGCATTCGCATATAATGTTGTCTGTTCCTTTGACGCCTCGAAAAATCAATTTATTTCATATCGTGGTCATGACTGTGTTACGAAGTTCGTTAAATTAGTTCATATTCAAGCAAAAAAAATCTATGATATTTTAAGTTCTACCAAACCGATGATTTTTACCGAGTTAGACGAGGAAAACTTTAACAAAGCCTCGAGCTGTCACATTTGTAACCATCTACTGTGGAGCGATAAAGTACGCGATCACTGTCATGTTACCGGTCTGTATCGCGGAGCGGCTCATCAAATTTGTAATTTGCGTTACAAAACTCCTCAATTTATTCCTATATTTTTTCATAATTTATCTGGCTATGACTGTCACCTTTTTATAAAAGAGTTAGGTGAAATGCCTGGCAAGGTAAAAGTTATAGCGAAAACTAAAGAAAACTATATATCGTTTACCAAGTTTTTATCAATGTCTAATGGCGAATTTATACAATTACGTTTCACAGATTCATTTAAGTTTTTGGGTACGAGTTTAGATAAACTAGCCAAAACTATGAAAAAAGATGATTTTCACTGTTTACGTTCTCATTTCCCAAACATTAAGCAATTTGATTTGTTAACTAGAAAAGGAGTGTACCCTTACGATTATATGAATAATTTAGATCGATACTCAGAAAAGTCGTTACCTTCTAAATCATGCTTTTTTAACTCCCTAACTAATGAACATATTTCTGAAGATGACTATAAACACGCTGAAGCTGTTTGGTCAGTTTTCAAATTAAGAGATTTAGGCGCTTATACCGATTTATACTTAAAAACAGACGTACTTTTACTAACGGATATATTTGAAAAGTTTCGCAGAACATGTAAATGTCATTACGAACTCGATCCGGCCTTTTATGTTACTGCGCCCAGTTTATCATTTGATGCAATGCTTTTGATAACAGGTGTTCAACTTCAGCTCCTCGATGATTTGTCAATGATCCGTATGATACAAAAGGGAATACGAGGGGGAGTGTGTATGTGTTCCCACCGTTATGGTAAGGCAAATAACAAATACATGCCTGACTATGATCCCTCTAAAGAAGACTCTTTTATAGTTTATTTAGACTGTAATAATTTATATGGTTACAGTATGAGTCTATCACTACCTTACTCTAACTTTAGATTTTTAAATAATAATGAAATAGAGGAGTTAGACGTTTTATCCATAGATGATAACGCAGAAAACGGATATATTCTTGAAGTGGACTTGCTTTATCCTGAACACTTGCATCATTATCATAATGATTTACCATTCTGTCCTGAAAAATTCATTCCACCGGGTGGTAAAAATAAGAAACTGATACCTAATTTATACAATAAGTATAATTATGTCATTCATTACGTACACTTAAAAAAATGTTTAGAACATGGACTTCAACTACGCAAAATTCATCGAGCTATTACATTTAGACAAAGTGCGTATCTTAAAAAATATATAGAATTAAATACACATTTGCGTCAAAAGGCAGAATCCACCTTTGAACAAGATTTTTTTAAGCTCTTGAACAACTCGGTGTTTGGGAAAACGTTAGAAAATAATGAAGCTCGTGTAAATGTACATTTAGTGAACTATTGGTCTGATACTGGTAATAAAACTAAAAAAAGATTGAGTGCTAGTAAACTAATCGCTAATCCTTATTTTCATAGCGTTTCTGTATTTACAGAAAATTTCGTTGCTGTACAAATGAAACCTGATGAAATTGTATTAGACAAACCCATCTACGTCGGTTTTACCGTTTTAGAGCTATCTAAAGCACATATGTACCACTTTCATTATAATATAGTTAAACCGTATTATCATGACCGCGTGAAGCTTTGCTATACCGACACCGACAGTTTTATTTACATCATAAATACTCTAGATTTTTATAAAGATCTAAAAACATTTTTCTTAAATTTTTTTGATACTAGTAATTTTAATAAAGAAAATCAATTCAAACTACCTTTAATTAATAAAAAGGTACCAGGATTATTCAAAGATGAAATGGGAGGACAATTGATATCTGATTTTGTTGGACTAAGATCTAAACTGTACTGTATAAAAACTTTCGATAAAGTTATAAAAAAAGCTAAAGGAGTCAAATCATATGTAATTCGCGACCTGAATATGAGTGACTATGAATCAGTACTTTTAAACGCGAATATAATACGTAAAAAAAATATTTTGTTTAAATCCATCAAACATGAAATCCTTACGAGAGGTGTTAACAAAATTGCTCTCTCTGGTAATGATGATAAAAGATTGATATCATCTGATAGAATATCCACTACTGCTTGGGGTAGTTCTAATATACTGTAACGGTTGGCTTATTATGTTGGTTAACGTTTTAAAATGTCTCTTTTTTAGGTTATTTTATTATATTAGGTAAGTTACATTAGTATTTTAACACTTTGTTATAAATTATTGTAATAGGGTTAATGTAACTACAATTCTATAAAGAAGTTGTTATTATTAATGAACATATATAACTTTACATTTAATAGATGCATGTGTTTAAAATCAAATCAAGGTTGTAGGTATAACTGCAGGAAATAAATATTGCTGAATATGCTTTGCTACATGAACTTGATTTCATTATTAAGTCAGCATTATTGTACTGTCAGTAGGTACATCACCTTATTGGCAAATTATGTGGTTTCTGAAACATTCCACAATTGGTCATTGTGATATCAACACGATATTAAGTTAAATTACAAATGGAAAACGAAATTAATTCATGCAGTTTGTTTGAGCAAAATGCTCAGGATCCTCTTGCTGGTTTTGACGAAATGTTCCCAGAGTTGGCTAAGCTTCAACGAGAACCAAAGAAGAAAAGGGGAAAACGTGGAGCTCAAGAAGAATGTGCAGTGGTGCCTCCGAAAAGATCGAACGTACATAGTGTGGGATCCTACATTTACACTAATGAACCTAAACGAGGTTTTCGACTCATCAAAGTGGAGATTGTTGACTTGGAAAACAGTAGTATAGTGCAAAGTGAAAGTGACAACGAAAAAATACTGTACAGCAGTCAGTATGTAGTGGCTGATCATTATGATCCAATTATGGAACAAACGGAACAATTAATTAGAAATATAAGTAAGAAAATATGTGACAATAATTTTTAAGTGAATTATTAGATTTAGTAGTAGTTAGATTTATATTTTATATTATTTTGAAATATAAACCCTAAAATATATTTTCTTTGTTTTATTTAATCAATTTGACATTTTCATAATTTTTAAGATTAAAGTTGTCGTAGTGGCATCAACGGATGTTTACGAAATTTCCTAGTCACCATTGAGTCGAGAATGGTACAGATATGCAAAATAATAGTAAGGTTTTAATTTAAAATAATACACTTTTTCTTATAAATTTAATTTTATTAAACATTATTACACACAATTATTTAAATACCACTTCTTAATACAGAAAACATTTTTTAGCGCACATTCTTTTTTATGGTCTAAACAATTAAAATTAGATTCACACTTACAATATGTTTTATACAGATCTAAAAAATTAGGACTACCTTTTTCTTCAATATTTATCAAAAAACAGTTTTCACACAATTCCTTTATCCATTTCTGTTTCTCTAATCCTTTCATGATTATAGTTTTGTTTTGTAAAATTGGAATGATAAGTCTTTTGAATTCTCTGTAGTCAATATTTCCTTCACTCCACGTTATACCTCTATTTCGTTCAATCCATCTCACTTTCTTTTTTTCATCCACGGTTAACTTTGAATACGGGTAGGGTGGTTTTACTAAGAAAACCTGAGAAATATCCTTCGTCGACAATGCTAATTCTTTTAAAATGAACTTATTTTGATAATCTTTAAATCCTTGAATATCGACAAAAACAGTAGAAGTCATGATATTTTACGAACTATATTACTAAGAGGTTTATATTCGACTATGCAATCGTTTAAAATCAAACAATATGCTGATGTCTGGTCCGGTATCTCCTTATGGCTCTCTAATTCTAAGCGAATGTTAATAACGGGTCCTGTTTTTATATTATCGTTCTGCCTTGAACAATCGATTACAAATAATGGTGCATATTCTCTAAATTCTTGAGCACTTAATAAACAACTCGATTTACGCGAATAATAAGACTGCTGAAAATTTGCGAATTGTTCATATATTAAGGCATAGTTGTGCTTTGCAAAGTCGGTATTATAGCTTTCATAAGGGTAATAAATAGAATTTAAATAAACCTTAACATCACGTAGATTACAATGATCAAATTGGGACATATCTTTTGATCCATTATTTTTTCTATTAGTTTGCAAGCCGAGAATAACATACCTAGGTTTTTCAATCTGAGTAGAAGTTTTAATTGACCATGTATGTTTAGTGGTCTTTGGTAGCATTGGGTATTCGTAAAGATCCCAGTTCCGAAACGTCAATTGAATTGGTTTATCTTTTTCCAGAATTTTGAGTAAATTGATTTTTTCTCTGTCAGATACTTTGACATGAGGAACACGCCAAATTATTTTATGTATATCAATACTTTCTATTACTTCATCGTTATTAAGTTTTAAAGCATTGAGGTTTGTATTGCTTCGTAATAGAACAAGCTCATGTTTACAATTTGCTATAACCTTTTTATAATCTTCAGCAAATCCTAGTATGTTACTTAGTGGTATTGATACAGAGAAGTGACCACCGATAGTATTTTTTAAACCCTGTATATTCCAACCCCAGACTTCAGATATCTTCGATTCAGTTTCATTCATAGAGAGTAAAGATTTCATAGTAGTTGTTATACCAGCATTTTTCACTTTATCTATTTCAACGCCGTTTAACTCATAACGTATGTCTTGAAACAAGTACATCAACGCATTATTAGTAAAATGAAAAGAAGGCACTCTTTCTTTTGTACCCTTATCTCCAAATTTGATCACATTTACCACTCCTTCAATATACAAGGTGCTTGCACTTGGAAGCACATATAAGTCTTGTTGATTTATCGGTATTCTTATTTCATCATTTCTATTGAAACTTGTTATGTATGGTTTATAAGAATGAGTTTCTATGCACTCTATAGAATTGTCATATGCAGGCGGATTTGTTATATTTAGAATATTCATTTTAACAATCCAATCAATTTCAAAAATGCTTTATTTTGTGGAGTTAGTTTAATATTAGCAGAAGAATGTGTGTTCTTGCGAAGTGATCGAATACCACTAAACTTGTGACTATGAGATGATACGTTTTTATTGTAATCAATCATGTTTCTTTATATGTAAGTATAAATTCACTTCTTCTCCTCGAAGGTCAACAGGATTATTATATATATCTAGTATTCTTATGGTGATACTATTGATAGTATCTCTGTTCACTGGAAAATATATAGTATTCTTTGGTATTTCTATTATTCTATAACCCGGAGGTACCGTGGGTGCAAACTCGTGTAGTATATGACTTGGTTCACCGTTTATATACGACCCGCTTATGATATCACATTCGACTCTCACCACAGTCGTTGATAAAATGTTTACGGGAAGAAGTGACTCATGTAATATATGACTTTTTAGGACTTCCTTACTATAACCCAGCAATTCTCCGAAAGAATCGTGTTTTTCAAAATGAATATCTTTAGTACAGAATATAGTTGTCTTTAGTGTATTGTTATTGCAATATAACTTTAAATCACAATCTTTTACTTCAAACTTTAAAAAATCGTAAATATCTTGTAGTTCATAAGCTCCTTCAGGAATCTCAACCACTTCATTAGTACCATAGTGAAATTTGTTATTAGCTTTAGTGATATTCGGTATAGAATTAAAAGTAGAGAAATGCAATAATGCACATTCATAATCACCATTCAGATTTAAAGTTGGTGAGTAGTTCGTGGTTAATATGGAACTTTTGCCAGTTATAGACAATGTGAAAGACATCGTGAAAATGTATATATAAAAATCAAGTCTGTCAATATATACTAACTTGATCCCAAAAGTTGTGCAAAAATTCTAAACATAAATGTCCACAATTAACGCTATTATATTTTTGATATCGATTATAATTGTAATAAATATCACGATGACCGAAATATTTCAATAACTCTTTTGGTGGTTTTAAATCACCAAAACTATCAAAATATTCACAATAACTGTTTATTATTGCATAAGCTACCCAATGCGTTCCATTGTTATTATGATTATCTAAATTAACGATTCCACATTCTATTGGTTTTGACTTAGTTGGTAATCTATCTTTCATAAAAACTCCTCGAAAATGAGGTATATTTCTAGAATATTTCATTAACTCAATATTAGATAAAGCTTTATTGGGTAACTGCGAAATTAGTTTTTTGAACTTCTTATAAATAAACCACTGCCTTTTTTATACGGTTTGATGTAAAGACCTTTTCCCAATGCAATAGCTTCCATGGTTTTATTGTGACGTTCTGATTCTTTTAAATTTTGTTGCGCAGCTTTGTATTCATTTACCGTTTTCGCAACACCTGCCGCACCTCCAGCTAATGCACCTAGAGCAGACAATCCCGCAAAAATGGGTATCAGAGGTAATATTCCTCCTGTCTTTGGAATCGGTATTATTCGCGGTAGACGATAATGACAATTTTTGGGAAAGCATTTTTTAGCAGCTTCATATGCGTACTTAATTGCAGCTGTATGGCTCTTTGGTTTGATTTTTTTTATTTGAGATTGAATTTTCGATACAATTGTCTTAAATTTTTTTACTCCAGAACCACTTTTTACTTTAGCTTTCATAACTTTACTAACTAACCATGACGCTAGTTTTTCACCTCTTCCAGCGTCTTTCGAATGCAATCGTCTCTTCGCCATGCTGAGTAGTTCCAAGTCCGCTTTATGTCTACTGTTTGAATCGGTGTTTATGTACGCAATATCATGAAATTTGCAGGCTTCGTCTAATTCATTGACTCCTTTATCACCTCTCGCTAATCTTTCTTTTAACTTGGTCCCTGGTCCACAATAGTTATATCCTGGTAAATGTAGTTCAAACGGTAAACTGTCAATTATATTGTTGACTAGTCCTCCTCCTTGCATATCTGGATATGCAATGATTACAAAAAATGCTATTTAACTCTTATATTATATAGTGATTGAACTGCGATCAATCCAACTGTTTTCACTATTAGGGAGACCTAACCATTTAACGAACAATTTATTACCCTTCTTTTTAATTACTTTTTCTATTAAATAAACATCAGGATGATTAGTTTTTTGTAACTCTTCCTGGTAAAACGTTCCTAATATTGGTTGACTCCTTCGGTCTTGTAAATTATATGTAACAGGATCAGTTTTATTGACCGATTTAATAATAAATAATTCTGTTGACCAATTCGGTGTATAACCCTTTTCAAAACTGCTTTTGTATTTGCTTATTCTAACAAAATCACCTATTTGAAATTTATTCCTATGTGATTTAATTCGTCTGTTAAAAAACTTTTCGATGTTATTCTTAACCTTTGTTTCATTTATCGAATTTACATTAACTGGTTTATGTTTAGTGACACTATGCTTGCTATTATTATAAGTATTCAAAACATCTTCTAAAGTCTTTCCCACCCATTTGTAACTACCGTTATAGCTAAAAGATACATGCAATTTGTTCTTTAATGTTCTTATCAATCTTTCAACAATAGATGCTTTTTTTGTAGAGTAAGTCGAATAGTGCTTTATATTTAGTGACTGCATTAGTTCTTTAAATGATTCATTGTAAAATTCTGTTCCCATATCAGTTTGTAAGTGAACAGGAGATTGACCACTTGTTTTGAGAATTCTCTTAAACGCATTAACCACACATTTTCTCGATTTTGACTTTAAGGGAATACCCCATGCATATTTGCTAAAGCAATCAATAACAATTAAAATATATGTGTAACCACTGTTATATTTTTTTAAAGATTTAAAATCAATTAGATCTGCTTGCCATAGATCATTAATGCCTTTTAGTACAACAGATCTTCGAATAAAGTTTTTACGTGCAGACCTATGGATTTCTTTTACTACTTGGAGCTTGACCATTTTTTCTGTTGGTTACATTCTGTTCATTCAAGCTCTTAGTGTTAAACTTCTCTTCAAACTGTTTTATTTTGTTGGTGATATCAGCTTTTATTGATTCAATCCAAACATGCAGTTCATGCTTCGTGCACAAGGTTGCAATTTTTTCATCTACGTATTGTTTATTGACAGCGTCATCCTTTTCCAAAGGTGTGTTGACTCCAGTTAATCTAGATGATTGTAAATTAAAACACCCACTTTCTGATTTCATTAAAGAGTTTTCCCTAAAATCTAACAGTTCAGACAAACGTAGCCTTTTGTGGACATGATGCCCGAATTTATCAATATTCATTTTTATTAATTAGAGATCCGATGCAATCAAGGGAGAGTGTGTAAATAAAAAACAATAAACTATGACAACTATTTTATAATTCCGTTTTCACGTAATTCTTCAATAATAGAAATTATTTCATTTTCTACTCCAGTATTTCCTGCTTCTTTAGAAGCTATCAGTAATTTTAATCTTTCAACTAACTCATTAGGATCATCCCAATAAATATAATCAGTATATTTCTTAAACTTTTTCTTAAGTCTTAACCCTTCTCCTTCACTTAAATGTTCTGTTCTAGAAGAAACAGAAGATGTTGACGGTTTACGTAACTTAAACAGCGGTTTTATAATTTGCAAATACTTTCGACCTCGATTAGTTTTTATTGGTTTATTTGGATCATAATCTCTTCGATGAGCATTTGTTTCTAACAACAATGCTTTATATACTTGGGAATCTTTTTCTGTAACCAAATTTAATTCAGGAACTCTCTTGAACAAAAGTTCATATAATCCAGGAGTTTTCTTGTATACTCGACCTGCTACGGATATATTCTCCTCGTGAACTTCCACACGTGAGTTACCCATCAATAGTTTACCTCGTTCTCTTCTGACACCAAATGGCACATCCTCAAATACTTCCGAAGATAATGACCAAGACAAAGCATCTCGGTTAGGACTATGGACGGACTCGACTGTTGCAAACGATGTATCGCTTGTATTATTTTTATTTTGACCATCGAAACTGTTTTCATCAATATTGTCATCAGAATCGCTATCATGGGACTCGGATATGGAATCGTTACGTTTAAAATATGAGTCTGTATTCAAATTGTCTTCTTTAGGTACTTCATGGACTTTAGATTTGTTAGATTTTGAAGGATTTGTGTTATGATGAATTATTTGATGAAGTGGTTTAGTGATGGGTTGAAAAACTGTATTTAACATGTTTTCTTGATAAGATTCCCTCATACGCATTTCCTTCAGCTTCTTTTTAACACCTTCTGCAGCTCGAACAACCTCAGCTTTTAATTCCATTTCCATTTTGAAAGAACAGTAGCTTGAGTTATGCAACGTGTTGTATCTTATAGCTTTACTTCTTAAATGAATTGTGTTCTAGATTGAAAGTAACTTTATTTTGTTACTCATCGAAAGTAACGAAGGTGTCGAAGTTCATTCTGTAGCAACCGTCATTCTTTGCACAATCTTTATTAATAACTAAAAAGTTGTATGTATCTTTCCAAATTTTTGAACACATTTCCCGAAATTCTGACCACGACATATCTGTATTCACATGTTCATCATATACATGTCGTAAATTTATATCGTCTTGTTTGAATAATATTATAAGGTTTGCATTGTCTCTTACTAGTTGTTTTGGTATTTTACTATATGTTTGGTTTAAGTAAAAACAATCAATAAATTTATGTCTGCCCATAGCGAAATAATCTCGCATATTAGTTTGATTCTCACAAGCAACATCATCAAAAATTATTACAGAATGGGGCTTAGCATCATGTGGACTGAGAATCAATTCATTATCACTGTATTTTGCAAACGTAACACTAGGTAGCAATTTAAAGACGTTCTCTAAATAAATGTACTTAGTTTGATACAGTGTTTTTGAGTATAAATATACATTCTTAAAATGTAATCCATTTTCATGCAACAGAAGACCTATTATTAAATTTGTTTTTCCACAGTTTGATGGACCGCAAACTAAACAACGAACTGAATTAGGAAGCAAGTTTCCATGTCGAGAAATAACTGTCTCAGTATCTGAACAAATTCTATCCAATTGCAACGTTTCAGATTGTTTTATAAATTTCATAGTAGTAAGCAATTCTTTCGGGTGTCCTAGATAAAGTGAGTCAATTTGTACAAATTTGACTATTTATATAAAGTGCGAGTAATCAGAAACATTTTATGGATTTTCGTCAAAAAACCGTCATCAAATGAATGTAATATCTATTTGTAATATTGGGCATACTGTCATTCCATGAGTGAGTGGCGGCAAAACGTCGACACGAACGAGTGGGGGACAGAATGCCCAATATTACCCTACTCAACAAGCCACCTACTACGCCCACCCCATTCAGCTCCTGTCGAGCTAAACTACTTCTACAAACTCGTTCGTGCTTTGGAAAGAGCGTAAAACTATTGGTCTCAGATGTATCTGCAGAAGTTAGCTCCTATCGCTCAGGGCCCATGTGTTGAGTTATGGCTTGTTCTATCTGTGTTTCCATCAATAGAGAAGGCACTGGCGACATTAATAGGCTGCTGTAGATTATGATGAGCACTTAAGAGTATATCATAATCTACAGCAGCCTATTATATATGGTATTTATTTATCAATAGTTATTTTCTTTATAATATTTCAAGTATTTGAGAATATTGAGATTTGTGAATCGCTATTTTTACATACAAATTAATAAAGGACATTTTTGGAGTTATTTTCCATTAAATCATTCTACAAATTGTGTTTGAATGGATTATAGCTATGATTTAAAGGGTTATATTTATTCTTCGTGCCAATGAATAATAATTTCTGGAATCCTAGAAATACCAGGGCTCTTAGTAACACATACACAAAGTAATGGGTGTTATTTGAAGGCGTTCTTTAGATAGAAGATCTTTAGTGTCTTTAGAGTATATAAGATCTAATTAATACAAAACTGGATCTACTTGATTTATGTTTAATTTTTCAAATGTGGTTGGATTTTCAGATGCAAAATCTTGTTTATTCAAAAATGCTCTAGTGTCGAACGTCTTTCTAAGAAACTCCAGAGATATTTTATCATAATGGATTAATGAGTTCCTCGCATCAACTATGATGCTTTTAATTAATAAATTTCATCTCGGCACCTGAACGCCGTTTATCCCAGCGCATCCTTCCAAGTTATTAGCCACGATTGGGTTAAAGGATCAAAGGGCAGGATTAAATACGGGATAAGCGTTTTAGCCCCGAATTAACTGACATGCGTGAGGGCAATTAAGCATACTTAACGGCGGTCCCTATTCTGAAAGCACGATGAGAGGGCTTGAAGTGTATGATAAAACTACTGTCGTCAGACGTGAGCCGTTTAGGAGGAATACATTTCTTTGGGATAATGTCTGCCAAGTAAATGTAAACGACGATAAAATTAATGGGGTTCGTATTTACAGAAATGAAGCGTATCAAAAAATTAAGGGCAGGGGGCGTATAATGTTGGTGTAAAGTGCATTTAATATTAAAATCTTTTACTTGACATAGGCTATACTGTACGCAGGGAGCGGAAAAACAGATAGGTGTTAGAATAGAGGGTAATAAAAAATAGACATGTTAATCATAGCTAATTTTGTAGTTGTTAGCCTAAGTGAAATGTCCAGATAAATTGACTTTTATCCGGCGAACGAAACAGCCGCATTGTTAATTACAAACTTTTAGTATTGCAGTTGTTTCTTGTTTACGATACTGCAGCTGCCGTTTGCAAATTGATCAAAAAGATCTATTTACTGCATGTTACAGTGTATTGAAATATAACGTGGCCCGCTGACTGTGTTGAATGTTTTATTTTTTTTTCTATGTTTGCTGTCTGTGGAAATTGAAATGTAGAATATGCAGTGAGGTTTTTAAAATAAATTGCAGTTTCTATACTAACAATAAAAAGAGGTAGAGTTTATAGCTTTGTTAGTTTGTAGGGTATAATCTTCGGATACACTAACCCACTCCTTCCCAGTGTCATATTTTTAAGACACCATTTTCAACATTTTTTTTATATCTTTTAGATCATTTATTTTTATTATTTCAGATAAAATTCGTATTTTTACACTGTTTTTCTGGTATTTATATATTTTTTTACTGCAATAATTGTATCCGTAAATTTAATGTAATTTTTTCAAATTGATCATTTTGTTGCCTCGAAAGGTTAGTTCCGAACACATTACATGTCGTGATACAATTGTGATTTATTTATCAAACTAGAGTTCAAAAATAGTGATTACGTAGAAGGTTGTGAAAAGGTGAGTTAAAAATATTTTTATTTTGTACAATATACCTATTAGTTGTTAGGTAAAGGTGTAAATTATATGTTTTTATTCTTTATAGATCATGAATCCAGTAAATAAAAAGTATAAAAAAGCTTTGAAGGTGTCCGAAATCACAGACTATCTTCAAGATTTAGAAGATTGTCGAGATGAGGAATTGGACGACATTGAAATTGCCATATTACCTCCTGACGAAGTGGACGAAATGACTGACATAGAAGAAGGTCTTGACGACGATATGGGAGTTCTACCAGTGTCAGATGTAGCTGGTCACGTGGAATTTTCATGTACAATTGACAACGAGGAAGAAGATCATAATACCCCATCCACGTCTCGAACAAACAAGACAGTAACTTGGCGTAAGTGTAATCCAGTATACTCTGGAATTCATTCGGAATCTAATACTGCTAAACAATATTTGGCAAATATGACAACGGAGTTAGAAGGAAAATCAGCGATAGAAATATTAGAAAACTTGCTATGTGAAGATATTTTAGAATATATTGTGCGAGAAACAGTAAACTACGCCAAACAATTTGAATTTCAATCTAACGGTAAGTAACTTAAAAGTGTTTATAGGAATTCTGTTTTTTTCGTCGTACTATATATTCCATTCCATTTGTTATATTCCATTTGTTGAAAGAGCTATGTCTCGTAATCGTTTTGATAAAATTAAATCTTATTTACATTTTAATGACAACTCAAAAATTGATAATACTGACAAAGCTTTCAAAATACGCCCATTTATCGACAAAGCCAATGAGTCCTTCCGAAAGTTTGAATTTTTTATAAAAATAATGAAATATAGTCTTTTGACAAATTTGGATACTAGAGAACCTTTTGTAAAAACTAATAGGTACTCGAAAACAGAGAAAGCAAAAGTAGCTGTGAATCAGCCAAAGCTTATTCATAATTATAATAAAAACATGGGAGGAGTGGATAAACATGATTGGCTGATTTCTAAATATCCAATTCGCTTTAGAGGTAAAAAATGGTATTGGCCTCTAGTCATTCGTATTTTAGACATGTCCCTAGTAAGTGCATGGATTATTTACAACGAGGTAAATAAAGATGAGACCATCTCTCTAATAGATTTCAGGCGTAGGGTTTGTTTTGCTTGGATGAAAAAATCGGAAGGCAAGGCAAGCAACCAGGCACAGGAAGATCAGAAAGTCTTTTACAATCCATCAGGTTTAACAATATTGGTCACTATATGAAGAAGAGAGACAAACAGAGGCGTTGCCAGGGACAAGATTGTAAAAAAAAAAACCTCTTACTTTTTGTGCTAAATGTGAAAAAACACTCTGCAGTGATTGTTTTATACCTTATCATACAAAATAAGCTCTTAAAACTTAATATTTAAAACTGTTTATGGTCATAGTTTTCAAATACCGTTGATTTTCTTATAATTGATAACTTTCATTATTTTTGATCACATGTTTTTTGATCACATTTTTTGGTCAGATTTTGAAATTAAGTTCATAATAGGCTTATAAAAAATAATATGAAGAAAAATATTAACTACCTTTAATGCTGAGTCAGCCTGTCCTATAAATATGACAGTCCCCACTGTAATATAAATATTTATATAAATAATTATAATTATAATAAGAAAAATATTAACTACCTTTTAGCATTAAAGGTAGTTGATATTTTTCTTCATATTATTTTTTATAAGCCTATTATGAACTTAATTTCAAAATTTGACCAAAAAATTCCAATGTTTTCGATGCTTGGGAAGTAATGGACTAATCCGGGGCATAATTGACTAATTTTAAAATCTATTGCAATCCCTTTCAATTTGATATTTGAAAGATAATTATTTATCATGCGCAATAACGATTGTGATTACGACGTTTTTTTTTGATAGATATTGAATTAACGATTAATTGGAATAATCTAAGACAAGAGTTAGACGCTTTACTTGAAGTTCTAAGTTAGTAAATTTTTATTATTTTTGTGGCAACTCCTTGCCAGACAGCCTTAATGCTCATCCAAGTAATTGCTATGAGGAAGTATTTTAAGAAAAAAAAAAAGAATATACTAAAAAAGCACCTCACTAGACAGCGACTCTTTGGATGGATCGACGAAATAATTCAAGTAGCCGGTAAAGATTGGAGGAAAAAAGCAAAAAATTGAAAAGCTTGGAGTAAATTAGAGGAGGCCTTTACCCTACATGGGGTTCCAATAACATAGTTTTTAGTTAAATAGTTTATAAGATAAAAATGTTAAGGTTGCTGGAAATAAATGGGCTTATTATTATTATGAGATAGCTACTCTTTGACTGAATTTGCAGGAAACGAATGGACCAAAGATAGTAATTTCCGTTCCTTTTAAGTAACATATTAAAAAACTGTAATTTGCAAAGTTCGAAACTTTGATATCAATACGAAAACGACAAATACGCAAAAGTACAAATTTAATATGACTTGTATATTGAGTTTGAAAATTAATTTACTTTTATACATGAAAGAAAACCGAAAGGGTTGTCATGGAGAAATCAAGAAAGTACCGTAGCGATATCTAGTTTGATTTCGAGAACTATTTTTTTTTATAGTTTCTCATTGTACTTACTTTGTAATATAATAAGTAGATGATTTATATAAATATATTACTTGAGTAGTAATGATTAGATAACGTTTCCTCGTCAGCCAGACCGTTTTGATAGTTCCAACTCTTACCAGACAAGTCCTTGGTAGTAGGTATTAACGACTGCAGATAGTCACCCATCCTATACCTAGCCATTGCTTAACAACCGTATCGCAGACCGAGCGCGTTAATCGCTGCGTTATCGAGCTTCTCGTAATTCGTAATTCGAACCCGAATTTACAATTTATCCAGTTGTCCGAATATACTTGGAAAGCGAATCCGTTTAACTTTCCTTTCCACTTTCCTTTCTTTTTATATAAAAGTACAAAACAAGATTGATCCGTCACGTATGAACCAATAAGATATTTTATCCCTATGTCATTTCGAAAGTCACATCACTTATGCCACAAATATACCAATTCTAGGTTAAGCGGATGTCGCTTTCGAAGTGAATTTGGACACCCGAGTGAATTCGCATGCGTGTTAGGATTTTTACGGAACCGCTCTGCGAATTTATTGCATATTAGGTTGTCACTACATATTTCCTTGAGAATGTCCTTCAAAATTCCATTTTACGCTCAAGTAGGTATATTCACTTCATTTACTTTAATAACATGTCAGCCATTATTTCTAGGTCTTCGCTATAAGATTTTATGACGGAGAAGCTTGATAGCGTATAGTTAGCGGATGCGGTCTCTGATTGGGAGCTAAAGGGGGAAAAAACTAAACTAAATAGGTTACATTCGTAAGGGCTGATCATAGGATAGGTGACCAAAAAGTCTAGTAAGTAGTACAGTTAAACAAATTCAGTATCTATTCACTCAGTATTTATTAAAAATAAATAAATAAATGTAATCTTTCCTACCTCTTTAGTAGAGTGGTTCACACGGTTTCAAGGACCATCTTTAAAGACCTAACTGTGATTATAAGTATGTAATAATGCAGCGCGATAGTTTAAAAATGAAAAGATTATTTGAATGATTAAGAGATAATGAAATCGTGGTTTAAACTTAAAGAAGTATAAACGTTTAACGTTTGCCTTAGACAATTCCAATTAACATTAAAATCTTTAAAGAAAATGTCATGTTCGTTGTGAGTTTCGTCAAAATCTTCCAAATGACAAATTGAAAGTGATTGTGATCGATTTACAAATTTAGATAATTAGACTTCTGAGTTCGATTCCCGGTCGAATGTAGAAACTTGTCTATATTGTCTCAGGTCTCTGAGCTGTGGTTCGATCTTTGCGATATAATATGAGTGCTTTAACTACTTATCTAACAATCCGAGCAATGTAAATGATGCGTCTTTATATTTTTGAGATATTAATTTATAATCAATACTTTTTTAAAGCAACACTGAAAATTTTTTTTACTATTTGTTACTAGTGAAGATATTTGTTCAATTCACTTAAATTTGCTAAAAGTAAATTGTGAATTAAAATAGGTCAAATGTAATAATTACTATTTTTTAAATATGTGTAAATGAAATAGTTCCTAATTCGAAAAAGCCGCTGTTTAAAAACTATCCAGGCCATTAGTAATGTCCTTGGAAAACAGAACGGTTGCCAACTTTCAGTTAAGAAAAATGTTGGTCATCGTTAACAAGAAAAAAGTTTACATCGCTGTCAAATATACAACCTTCTTCTTTTTGATTTTGAAGTCGTTTAAACACTATATCATGTCCATAAGGAAGGATAGTCCCGTCAGCAATCTACCTCCTTTGAAACCAATATCAAGTATCAATAACCCTGTCCAGAACATAACAAAGCTCATACAATATAACGCCCAATACATATTTCATAGTTCGAAGTATACCAAAGGTTCAAATGACAAACCCATGTTCTGAATTTGAATGGAATGTTACGTGACAATAACAGATACGTTACTACACGTAGGTTGATATCACGTGCGAGCCGAACGCGATGCGCAGTGGAAGTACAAGAGTAGGGTTGTCAACTCTACTCTTTAATAGAGTATTGTACTCTATATCATGTAGGCGTACTCTATAATCTATGACACTAATAGAAGACTCCAAAATACTCTTTTTGACATTTATCATTATTATCAGCCCATTTTGTATGGGCCTTACGAAGTAGGGGAGTAGCTCGAGATAATATTTTTTTGGTAACCCACGCCGCGCCGTGACTACGCTTATTCACTACGCTGCCGAGCTATATTACATTTTGACACTATAATTATGATACTCACATATGTATATGCTGCATACCTATTATCGTAACCAGAAAAGTATAAAACAATCATTTCATAATTTTTAAAAGTGGTAGATAAATAAATAATAAAATTTGGTAACTCTACACAAGAGCTAAATTTATTGTAGGCAAGGTTTATTTTAAGGAGTCCTCCAATACATAACGCAATTAGAGATGTTTTAGAAAATTTTATAGCTAGCTGGCTTATCTTATGCGTAATGCTCATGATGTCTGAGATGTAAAGATGCTATAATATAATATTTTTTTAAGATAAAATATTCGTATTCGGAATACTTAAAATGGTTTGCAGAGCGGAGATTTGAGTTTCGATTCTTTTTAAAGTTCTGTACCCCAAAGGGTAAAACGGGAACCTTATTACTAAGACTTCGCTGTCTGTCTGTCTGTAAACCAGGCTGTATCTCATGAACCATGAAAGTTTGTAATATTGCGGCAGAAGCCGCAGAGAGACACAATATTTGTAATATTATGTCTCTCTGCGGCTTCTGCAACAGCAAATACTAAAAATTAGAATAAAATAAATTTTTAAGGTGGCTCCCATACAACAAACTTGTTTTTTTTTTGGCCTGTTTTTGCTCGATATTGATAACGACTACAGGTAGACGCTTGAAATATTTACTGAATATATATTTTTATATAGTATATTTAAAAATAAATAATTAAATAAAAATTAAACAAATAATTATGGGGGGCTCCCATACAACAAATGTGTTTTTTAAATTTATTTCGGCTTCGAGCCTTTTGCACAGCGGGTAGTGCTGCATCTGTGGTTAGTGACCAACACCGCTTTAGGAACTTATTTTATGTATTACAAGATTCCACTATGCGGGCCCCATCAAACAATGAAAGTGAGCCCTCAAGGCTCAGTTACACTGGTCGGGTCTACGCGCGAACGTGGGCAATATCTGCGGGCTTATATTATTGGTTATAAAAACAATTACCGACCAATGAAAGCGAACCATTATAATCGACCGCACTCCGCACGCGGATGTCGATCAGTGTAACTAAAGCCAAGCCCGCTTGTAGCGCCGTATGTCACGTGGCATTGGTTGATCAATTGGCAAACATACAAATTGTGTTTACCAACTATATCACGTTATTACCCACTGCTGCCTGAGGCGCTATTGCTTTGATTATAAATAAAGTTTAGCATAATCGCGAAATTTCGTACCGCATATGAAAAGTTTTGTTATCTCATGTAAACTAACCGAATGTGGAATAGTTTAACTAAAGCGGAATACTGAAATTAATTTTGAAATTATTGTACATAAAAACCAAGCGCGAATTTCCAGGACTTATATTTTTTTTGTTACAGATAATTTAAGAAGGAATATAAATGTACCATATTCGGTTACTTTCCTAGCCAAGACACTCACGAGCCCTCACTTTACACAACAATCAGGAACTATATAAAAACTCAAAGAATAGACATATCGTTAAAAAAGAACATTGACATGTTTATTGATAAAATTAACTATATACGTATGGCAAGAATCATATCTCGAGAATTAAGTAAGCGTCAGTTACATTTGGCACGCGCCATGGTCGTGTAGGTACAGTCAGCATCATAATTATCAAAGCGTCCAAGTAGATCAAAATGATGTCATGTACAGAAGTTCAGTTTTATTTATGTAACCAAATATTTTAATTACTAATAACATGAATTGTTTAAATACATTTGCTCGACTCGCTGTAAGATATAGAAAACGGTCGTTAGTGAATATAATAGGGATGATGACTATTTTTTGTTTGTTTGTCCGTCAGGTAGAGTGTTAAAAAATATTAAACACGTATTTTTTTTATTTTTTTCCTAATCATAAAATTACGGCGTTACATTGAGTTGAAATTTCGCATGACGTCACGTTAGAGTACGTTTTCTACTCAACTGTGACGTAGCGAGCAACTTTAATGCCTGTTATACTATTTCTTGTTAAATTGAAGTAAAAAAAATACGTATCTAATATTTTTCTTTTATCTGACTGACGGACTAAATAGAATTGCATTTTTTTACCCAGTCATCATCCCTATTCTATATAGATAATTGAGATAATAACAACTCCATATTTTAAGTTAGTTAGTTTCAAATTACAGACACATATGAAATTGATTTAAATTGATTTGATAGTTTCGGTGTTTATCAGCGACATGTTCGTGACACTAGATTTTAATCTATAGACGTAAATTTATACAAGTTCTATTTAATAAAAAATATAATTATCAATATCATGTTTTAAAATGTGTTTATTTAGTGACTTCAAAATAAATTCTTATAAATAATATTACTATAATCATAATGATAACAATATGTATCAAAGAAAATTCTTTCTCGTTTTAGCTGGAAGGAAGCGCTTTTTTTTCCCAGTCATTACTCGTGAAGTCATTTATCTATCCGTCTTTTGTTTTAGAAAAAATATTAAGAAATAAGAAAGAGGCAGCGTTTATTTATGTAAGCTGATTACTAAATGTCAGTTAGCATTACAGTGAAAAAAAAACAATTTGAATATCGAATCATTCGTTCGGAAGCGACAGTGACGAATGGTCTAGGCATTCAGCCAATGCCCGACGATCGGAAAATGATTCTATCGGTCAATCAATGAATGCGTCCCTTTTCACAATCAGCGCTAATGAGTATTCCACGATCACACTGATTTTGTTTTTGTCTTCTTTTTTGCGAAGATTAATATGTTTCGGTTGGAGGTGCTTAAAGAAAAATTGTTTACCGAATTTAGACTATTAATGAATTGCATAGATCTAAAAGTTTATGCAGCGCTATTCTGTTATAAAAACAGTCTCGAACTCGTCGATAAATGTAGCGTTATTTTAGGTTCAATCAAATAAAACCTACTTCATTAGGTAATCAAGGTGTTGTTTTATTGAAACTATGATGTACGAGCCATGCGTTCGACGACGACTGCAGACTGTAGATTGTTACTGCTGGTAATAATACGTCACAAAATGGTTGATTTTTTAAATGAATGGTTAGGATATTTTACAGCACATTAAAATTTCCTTACTCTTAGTGCTGATAGTAGCAGATTAACTTAATACAAGTTCCCACTAAGACTATAATTACATTTCAAGACCTCCATTTTTAATTATAAAATAATTAAACAAACTTTCAGTGCATCGCTAACATTGGGTTCGAGCCTGTTTTTAATAGAAAACCGTAGGATGGCTGTTGTTACTCCTGTGGCCTTTGCGATATTCATTATCAGCCCGTTTACGTCGCTACTGCAGATGTGCCATAATCCTCCATGCTGGCCCAATGCGGATTGGGGGGTATTAACGACTGCAAATACAGCCGAGACATACAAAGCATAAAAAGTTCGTTAATCTCAAGATGATAATTTATGGTCACCCATCCCGTGACCGACCCTTGCGAAAATTGCTTAACAACAACGATCACGGGCCGCAGCGCTTATTCACTACGCCACCGAGCTGTCATGTATGCGATATTTTTTATTATAAATGAATTACCAGTTACAGATAATGCAATCTATGAAAGGGATATAAAGCTGATAGCAGTGTGTGTTAGGCCATTAGAATATATAGTGAGCGATATTTTATCTTATGATATAATATAATAGTAACTTTACCGTCTGTTACGAGCTTTAACCGCTATAAAAACTATTGCAGAGCGAGCGCGGTTTGGTCTCATTAGCTTGCTACATATTAGTGATCTGTGGTCTCACTTAACATCTAAACGCCGTTCGAAATAATTTAGATTTGTTATTTGGAGTAATAGGTGTTCTTACAAATTATTGGTATAAATGCTATTCAAAATTATGCGAGTATGTGTCGAGGTTAATATTACTACCTTGTTACAATTCCAAAATATTCAGTAAATTACTTGTATTAATATAAAATATATTCCTCCAATCTGCATTGGGCCTGCGTGGAGGCTCATGGCCCATCCTCCTTAACCATCCATAAGGAAGGCCTGAGCCCCTGCAGTAGGGATGTAAAAGGGCTGGTGATGAATGATTAATGGTGATGGTGATGAATATTATTATCACTAGATTCACATAATAAAGTTACTCTGATTTGATGTTACACAGTTGGCATCAGGAGTAGGACATAAATACGATTCACATTCTTTAAAAAAACAAAAAAACCAATTACCCAAACATTATTAAATGTCATTATTTAACTTAGTCTTTTGCCTTTGAATGTTGCGGTGATTTTTTGCTCTCTGACATAAATTTGTGACGATTTTTTACTTGCGATTTAACACGCTTTTGTTGTGAGTGGCTTACTCATAACAAAAGCTTAATTTACCTACAATGTCACGAGCAAAATTTCGTTACATGTAAATAGGCTGAGTGGAACGTCAAATTGTTTTAAGAAGCTTAAATAAGGTTTCGTTGTCAAATTGAATACCTCTTCAATACATTTATTCTTATGAAGTTACACATAAGCCATTATAAGCTTTATTATACAAGAGTAGCTTAATTGAATAATTTCCATAAATGTAACTTAAAGTTTATTGCGTAAATAGCGTTATTTCAGTTTATTAACAATGTAAAAAAATAATTAAGTTATAAATGTTATGAATATAATTGATATAAAAAATATTTTTACAATCTATTTAAAACAATAATTTGGATATTAAAATAAATATAAAGTATAAATATAAATAATAATAAAATAATAATAATAATAAATATAAAATTAAAATAAATTTACTAAAACTGAACGATAAATTTATATTAAATTATGTGAACAGAGCAATGTATATCTAGACATCGTAAACATATTGTAATACAGACTACTTTTGTTTTGTCATTGCACGATTTAGGTGGATTACCTGAATATTTATGAAAATACGCTCTGTAGTAGCGAAAAGTAACAAGTGCTTGAACAATTCGTCAGTCCTGTTAGGTCACGGGTTCGAGTCCCATCTCAGAGTGCCAGGGACAAAGTGGATTTTTTAAGAATTTTTCATTAAGAAAATAGTGTTTATTTATCTATCTATATTGGATAAATATTACAATGACGACGATGATGAAGTTACAAAATAAGTTCTCGCCATCTATACGCTGAGATTTTATTTTAAACTAAATGGATATTAATGCGGTTTTTGTTAATATACAGAGTTTGACTTAAGACGAAAGTTTATATGTATAATGTAGGACCAAGAAGACACTGCTGGCGGAAAGCTAGTTATAGATAAATTACAGAGGGGTGTAGAAGTTTTTGGCACACAGTATGGTAAATATTTGGCATCTACGACAGTGGACTTATAGCATGAACCCAGTTATAAATTTATTTTAAGAAAATCTTGCCAACAAATGCCTTTTACACAGATCACTTTCATGTAAATATCGATCAAAGCTAAATATCAAAAACATATGAAAATCTTGACCAAGCGGCAATAAAATTTTTGTAACTGAGTGGTTCTAGGTATCATCTCCGTAACTGAGTGGTTCTACAATTCGATTCTCGGTCGAGTTAATATAGAAAATAGACATTTCTATTCTTTCTCGGGTCTGGGAGTTGTGGTAACTTTATTGTCTCAGATACTCCATAATAACAATCTTGAGCGGTTACAAAACCTCTGTATCAGATTCATATTTGGTTTACGAAAATATGATAAATATGAAAATATGAAAATCATGTATCCGATTTCCGTGCAAAAACTCAAGTGGCTTCCGATTCGTCTTCGCCGGAATGCATATATCGTTTCCCTTTTTTAAAGTGTTTTGTTTAATCGACTTTCGCCATCTTATCTTAAGGAACGTTTTAATTTCCTTCATAATACCCACACTCGAGTTTTGAGATCATCGGAGAACTTAAAATTGGAGACACGAATGCATTTCACAAAATTTCTTGACAAATCTTTTATAGTTCAAGCCTCCCGTCTCTGGAATGCATTGCCCGAAAATATAAGACGTGCTTAAACGGTAGATAGTTTCAAAAATCTAGTAAAGGAGCACTATCTGTCATTATGAACTTTGACATTATATCCAGTTATAGTATGTATGATATTTATAGCTATACTATGTATGATAATTATGTACTCGTATGTATGTTTATATCATGTACATTTATGACACCATAAACTACCTAATTTAGATTTAAATTAAAATTTTCCAATCGGTAACGGATGCCTGGAAGAAATTGCTTCTTAGCGATAAGGCCGCCGATTGTACTATTTGTTTTATATTATTGTTACCTATAATTGGTGTTTTTGTACAATAAAGAATTATTCTATTCTATTCTAATACGAGGACTTTAGTTACTCATGATGGACTCTGAGCAATGTATTAAAAAAAAGGTTTCAAGAATCCCATTTTTTTACTAAACAGCAACATAAACATTGCTAAGATTCCAAGATGAGTATTTTATGCCCCCGTATTATGGAGTATCTAAGAAAAGAAACGGATAGCACAACACCCAGATCCGAAACAATAAAGAAATGTTCTTTTTCCACATTGACCCGACCGATCATCGAACCCACGACCTCAGAGATGACACCTAAAAACCGGCGTGCGTACCACTCGCCTACGAAGTTCGTTGCATGTGATGTTATCTAATGTTTATCTATTAATATTTATTCTGGCCTTAGCTCACAAGAAAATGTATGGGCCGAATAACTTTGATAATATTATAAAGGGATAAAGTTTCTGACTTTGTTTTTTTGGAAGGGGTGATCTTTGGAATTGCTGATCCGATCATGAAATTTTTTTCATCTGCGGGAAGCTACATAATAGGGGTGACATAGCCTATAATTTACGTGGGCAAACTCGCGGGCAAATTACTAAGTAATAAGCAAAGAGAATATTGAAGGTTAACTCGCATCAGTGCGGATTATTTCTTACATCCAGTATGAATACAGATTAATAATATTTATGTACGTCTCTTTATCTATCTCTCTTTGTCTGTGTCTGTGTCCATCGCTTAGTAATGTGAGTAATGTTTATTTTTTAATTCCTATTAACATTCTTCATTCCATCTCCTTAAAAAAATAAACAAAATTTTCGCAAAAAGGAAAACAAAGCATTTTTCTTTTCATTTCATATTAATCTTTTATTAATACTACGATAGAATTGTGAATGCAGTATTCGGTTAGAATAATAATTACTTCCGGTTTACTTCGTCTTTCATAATGCTGCTACGAATTACGTAGTCTACGATTATTCGTAGCTAGAGCTACGTACGTCTACGTAGAGTTGACTACTATAAAACAAAGTTCTTATACCAATGTCTGTCTGTTTGAACGCGAGAATCTATCGAATTTCTTGTAATTTTCGCCATTGGTTAGTGTAATTTGTGAGGAAAGTTTTGGTGTATAATTCATTTAGGTTTTATATAAGTTAAAGTATGAATGCGTATGTTAAAGATGTTAGGAAATATTAATTTGTCTTGCAGCTTTATACTTGCATATTGCATTCAGGCAGTCCATTAGTTCTTTTTTCGAATACTTGCTGTTTCTCCGCGAATTTACTCGCGTAAATTATAATCTATATCAATCGCGTATTATGTAGCTTCCTTTTGGTGAGATAATTTAAAAAAACGGTGCAATAATTTGTGAGCTTATTAAATGCAAACAAAAAACAATTAAAACTTTTTATAAAATAAGATCAGATCACTAGATCACTGGGTCACTAGGTTAGGTTAGGGGCCCTCAAATTTTCCACACTTAGGCGCTTCAATTGGTCCATTGTGCGTTAGTACATATCGTTATTTAGGACATCTAATACGAGGGTCAAACTGAAAGTTCTTAGAAAATCAAAAACTGATTACATTAGCCAGTTATTAGTTTTATTATATCTTTTCAAAATATTGTCCATTCACGTCAATACACCGCTGCATGCGATGGAACCACTGGGAAAAGCACTTTGCCCACTCGTCCTTAGGGGTCTCTTCAATGGCATCGCGATACGCAGCCACCGCTTCTTCAGCATTCATAAACCGCTTTCCTTTAAGTTTTTCTTTAATTTTTGGAAATAAATAAAAATCACAAGGCGCGAGGTCGGGGCTATACGGCGGGTGACCCAGTAATTCAACGTTTGATGTCGCCAAATAGTCGATCGTTCGCTTGGCGGTGTGCGACGAGGCGTTGTCGTGGTGAAGGAGGATCCTACTGCGAGGTCGTTTCTCTCGAACTTTTTCCAAGACAAGTGGCAAACAATTGGTAGTGTACCATTCTGCAGAAACTGTTTTTTGATCCTCTAACACAATTGTTGCAAAATGACCTATCCTTCCAAAGAACGAGGCCACCATTTTTTTTCCCGCACTTCGATCTCTCTTCACTTTAGTTGGCAACTCCTCGAAAGGAAACACCCACTGAGCAGATTGTCTTTTGGTTTTAGGATCATAACAGTAAATCCAGCTTTCGTCACCTGTTAGTATGTCGAACACAGCATTTGAGTCACCTCCGTTAAATCTTTCAATCATTTTACGACACCAATCCACACGATGGAGTTTTTGAGCCTCAGTCAAATTATGAGGTATCCACCGGGCGCAAAGCTTCCTGACCGCTAAATGTTCGTGGAGGATTTTGTGCACTTGACTCATACCGATGCCTAAGCTTGTCCGAATCTGTTGATAGGTCACTCTTTTGTCAGTCTCTATCATACGCCGCACAACACAGATGTTATCTTCAGTCGTCACCGTAGAAGGCCGTCCCTCACGTAAATCATCAGTGAGATTAGTGCGACCACGTTTAAACTCATTAAACCAGTTGTAAACAGTCGCACGAGATGGGGCTTCATCGTGAAAGGCCAATCGTAGTCTATCATAACTTTCTTGTTGACTTAAATGACATCGAAAGTCATAAAAAATCATTGCACGAAAATTTTCTCGTGTTAAATTCATGATGACGTGACACAGACAATTTTCAATTTGCCGCCAAATCGTAAAACAAATGACAAATGAATGAAATATATACTCAGTAATATTGGCAAAGAGTTATATTTTCAAATTTTAGAATTATTTTTTTATTATATTGTTTATAAGTGGCCAGTTCTAAGAACTTTCAGTTTGACCCTCGTATTGAATTATATTAACATAATGTATTCACATTACAAGTTTTCCGTAACATAGGAGTTAGTGTTTGTATAATGGAAGAGCTTTAGAAGCCATTACGAAAAGGGTCGGAAAGTTGTCTGTTTTAGAAACACTTACCATGTCGCAATGTTTGCTGAGCACGCCAAATTGAACATGAAGGATGCATTATAATGTAGAAATAGATATCTCGCATCAGCCACTAAAGATTTTATTTCTGGTTATTGTTTATCAGTACCAGCCTATTAATTTGCCCACTGCTAGGGCTCAGGCCTTTCCTACGAATAACATCAAATTGAATTGAACAGGAAGAATGGGCTATGACCCACCATGCGGGCCCAATGGTGGGTGTTAAGAACTGCAAATGCGAGAAAAACGAGTTCCAAAGCATTTCTTCTATATTCCAGCAGTGAATATATTAGTAAGGCTTGTATAATGATTATAGAGGTTTTAATCACTTTTTTTAAAAATATAGAACCGATTTCAAAGTTTAAGAAATTGATTAATACTTATCTCAAAAGCGACTTAATCAAGAAAATGCTGTTGAAGTCGCGAGGAGGTTTTCCGTAGGTTATTAATTAAATTATAGGCAAAATTCAATAGTATTTTCTTATTTGATATAAGTATTATTTACCACTTTTTAAATAGGGATGGCGTTGGGTATAGAAAAAGAAATCTATTTAGTCAGAGAATAGAAAAATATAAGATACGTATTATTTTTGCTTCAGTTTAACCAAGAAATGGTTTAGATAACACGCATTAAAGTTGAAGAGTGGGGGCTCATTGTACAAAAGTGTGACGTCATGCGACATTTCAACTTAATGTATCGCTGTAATTTATTGATTACGCAAAAAACAAGAAATATTTTTTAATAATCTAACTAAACGGACAAATAAAAAAAATAGTCATCCCTAATACTAATATATTTATTTATATTTGATCAATTTTGCATCCATGATGCCAACTGAAAAATATTCTTAATGAAAAATGTTTAAAAAATCCACTTGCCCAGAGTACCTATACGCAATCCGGGCGACTGTTCTAACCATTGACCTACGACCCTCCTACCCTCGACCTAACACGTCTAACAGAGCTGACGACTAAAGCAAAAAATGAAGTGCAAGGAGAAAACAACAGAAGTATAAGTAAGGAACACAAAAACATATGAACAAGTATGTGGTTCGTAACAAAAACATATGAACAAGTGATGGTAAACTAGGAGAAAACGAAAAAGTAAACAAGGAATAACTGGAAATGACAATAGGATTAACCGGATATGACATAAAACAAAAATAACAACTAAGAACTTAACAAATAGAATACGTAAGAATAGTTAAGGATAGATACGAAACAAAGGGATCAACCCCGGAATGAAATACTAGATTAAGAAAATATGTAATAAAATAGAAAGAAAATAGAGTAAATAAATGTAAGGAATATAGAGATATAAGTAAAAATATGTACAGAAAATATAGTAGATAATAAAGGATAAAAAAACAATTAAGTGTAAAAGACTAAGATAACTTAATACAGGTGCATAGAGAAATTGAGGAAATAATGAGGATTCTAATAAATAGAATATATAAATAACTAGACATAAGTATAAAGAATGTAATAAAAACAAGGAAAAATATAACAAATAGAAATCTCAATAACTGGATGTGACAAAACAATAAAAGTTTGGTGTACATTATTGTAAGCGACATACTCATTTAAGGGTATCTTAATAAATAATTATAAAATATATATGTAGGTTTTAATGCGCAAATAAGCGCAGTCAGTTTGCACACATCCACACTAACTTGATAGGCATATTTCTGTAACGCTGCTTATATCAATAAATCAAGTTGTGGACATCTGCATATTTTCATTGACCAGACTTCTAAATTGTACAATTATTGAATAAAAAACAGAAATATAAATAGATATAATAAGTAGCGTAGGTAGTGATAGATACGGCAATCCCAGTCGCACGAGGAATGAAATAGATGAATAAAAGAAAGATAAAGTAATATGCGGAAATGCACTATAGTATTATGCGGAATTAATGAGTTATTATAATTGAAAGAACTGGAGTAAAAGAGAAAATCGAACAACAAAGGCCTGTTACAGGATGGAGTGCTGTTAGGAGTCCAGTCGATAATGTAAAGCCGAACATGAAAAAAACAGGGGTGACGATTTTTTCCTATCCTGGCAGAAAACCGTATATTCGTTTTTTTGACAACATAGGAAAATATACTTTACTACCTTATGATGGATCTTACTAACATAAGTATTGTGTATCCAGTGTCGTGAATGACAAACTGACAGGTTACTTTATAATGCTAGATTTATATAGTTTGTTAGGCGGTCACCACAGAACATAGAGAGAGAATAGAAGTAGTAAGTGGGCGGGGCAAGCGTCGCTGGCATATGCGCTTTTACTCATATGACGCCCTTTTCTCGGTTTTATATTTGTCAGTCGTTCGTCAATCGTCGAGTGGTGATTTTACTGATTTTTTCTATAAAAAATACCGTTTTGTGCTATTATCACTTGCAAAAAGCAAAACAAAGTATACAATCTAACTAATGCAAACATTTCCTTTCACTGGTAAGTACAATTTTAGTGCTAAAATATAAAAACCGTAATAATTTGACATAATTTCAAATAAAATATACATTGTTTGCTCAAACCAACATTAATGTTTCTAACCCCGTTTCTAGACAGCAATGTAAATCATATTGTGCACTTTTGCAAAAAATAGTGCTGTGCCTCCTGAAAATAAAAGATGAATTGATACTGAACAGATGAAATAATGAACTATTCAGATTCGTTTAATTATTTACACGCAGATAAATATTAAAAAATACTGATGTGCTTGCTATAAATATCTAAGTTACGAAGTATATCAACGTTTTATGAACAATATATAAATCAAATGAAACTTCGTGAAAAGCTACGAGTGTTGGCCTAATAGGTCTTATTAGAAACTGGTGAAACTGGATTTCACTTATTTTGCATTACTTATATTTCAGTTTCCCTAATAACTTTACAACGGATTGCCTTGTTTACATAATTTATTTTGTCCTATCCGTTTTAGACCTAAACCTATCAAATGAACTTCAAAACAACATATTACCTATACAAACAAAAAATTATGTTTTCAACTAACGTAATATTGTTGGTGGTGTGAATTTAATTTACATAATTAATTTATAGGCGCCAATTTAATTTACTTTATTATGCTGATTCATAATCGGAAACCATTATTATAGAAATCGAGTTAAGATAGCCACTTTAAAGAACCGCCCATAGAACAGCTTTTATCAGTTTTTTTGTTGCTTCATATTTGCACATAAGTTTATAAACGCATGTCTCAAACGGATGTGACTTTATATGTAGATTGACGTTTGTACGTACTTATCGCTTTTGTGTCTGTCTTCAAACTTTTTTGTCACGGCTTTCAAACTCATACTTGACCAGCGATTCCTTATTGTCCAGTCGTTGCAATTAAAAATGCAGGTAATTATTATTACAGTTATAAAACTTAGAATAATAAAGTAAAACAAACATGGCTATGATCAATTTATTATTGTAATGATCATATTAGTTATTATGAAATGAAATGAAAATATCTTTATTCAAGTAGGCTATTACAAGCACTTTTGAATCGTTCAAAAAATTTTTTTCCCCTACCACTTGTTCAGGACGTCTTTTAGCTGACAAGAAGAACAAGCGAAAGAAACTTACCAGCCCTATGATATTTACATAAATCATGTCATTTCATATCTTATCACAATAATAAATACAACTTTCAAAGTCTGTAGGACATAGGTTGAACATATAATTAGTCTTTATAGAACAAACATGCATTGCGATTCTTAAAATAATCATCAACTTTATAATAGCCTTTACTCATAAGTATGTTCATTACATGAATTTTAAATTTATTTATGGGTAGGTCAATTACATTTTGTGAAACTTTATTGAACATAGCAATGTAAATGCATTGATCCTCTGGTTTTCTGAAGTCTGAAGCTTGGAACGGCAAGTTTATTTTTATTTCTGATTATGTGTTATGATTATGAATACTACTTTTTTTTTGTGAAGGAATCGTAATGTTTTCTTGCGTAGATAATATTTTCATTGATGTATTGAGAGGCAACAGTCAAAATATTTATTTCTTTAAATATTTCTCTGAGAGATTCTCTAGACCGTAAATTATATATAGCATGGACAGCTCTCTTTTGTTGAATAAAAATATTAACAATAGATTATACGTCATTACACTATGAAAATAACTAAAATATACCAATCCTGCCGTTTCAACATTTGTCAAGAGTCTAATTTGCTTAACAGCAAATGCTGCAGAACTCAGTCTACTTGACAAATTATCAATATGAGAATCCCATTGCAGTCGGGAATCTAGTGTAATACCAAGGAACTTTGTCGATTTCACCAACTCAACTTTTTCACTATTTACATTTATAAGTGTATTTATATGCCTCATATTAGGTAATGCAAACTTTATGTATTTCATTTTATTTAAACATTTCAATTTATTTAAACCACTGTAGAACATTGTCGAACTGAATTACATTTTACTGTTTCATAACAAAATTTAAACCTCTTATTTCATCAACTACTATTATGTCACATCACTAATATGCACAATCGGAATGATACCAGTAAGAAAAAATTACAAATTAGGCTTAATGTAATTAATACAAAAATTCTGTTGGTTTCTTAATTTTTGTTTTTTTTTTATACTTTCCCTCGCTTAATTATATTACTCCACAGACATATGATAGAGTTTATCATTAAGTTTTCTTAGTTTTTGTACTGCGCTTTTTTAAAAGAAGTTATATAGGGAAAAGCGTTATTTTTTAATGTACACTTGGTTACAGCAAAATCTAATCTTAATACAGCCACGTGACAGTTCTACATTCATGTTAAAGTAAATTATTTATTATCACGTTGAATTAGAGTTTGTTTTTAATCGTGTGATTTCTTAGATTAGTATCTTTTTGGGATTCTGTTTATGTTATCACGAACGTATCGCGTGGCAGTTTTTCATGTAGTGAACAAAATTATCATTTCATCTAATCTGTATTTGTGTGCGGAGAGGCGACACTCGGTTCCCATACTAAATCAATATCATTATACTTCTATTCTCTCTCTGTTCTGTGGCGGTCACATACAAGAGTTAATGCTAACCGGGAAATAACTTATTCATCGATCACGCAGTTTTCTCGGTCAATTGCAGAGTTTCAACACAACACATTGTCATTGATAGATCGTTTGATTTATTTTGAGTGTGTAAAATGATATTATGCGTGCAGTTCTATAGGATGCTCGGTACTGTGAAATATCCCTTGTTTTGTAGTAAGAAATTTAATAGAATTCGATGTGTGCCTTTATGGTTTCACGTTTTTTGACTCAGTATCTTAACAAAAATCATAGAAAAAAAATATAAATAGATATTTTTTTCTTCGATGATACGAGCTGATAAACAGTGTTTTTGTTATTTGGCAGAAAACTTCTAGTTATCTTATTATAAAAACAGAACTGCTAATTCAATTTAGATACATTTCCTCAGGCTCCTTAATACCACAAGATTTCGAATAAACTCAGTCTATACGTCGCAGAGAAAACGCCGATAATACACACAAATAAAAAAACATATTTTTAACTCGCAATACGCCATTTACTATCTCGTTTTCTCTTTTATCATCGCGCCCAGTTTTAGTTGTTTGCGTAATGGAATCTTAACGGCCAGTTTCTGAATTCAAAAAAGCACAAAATCTCAACTTTTATTCTCAATAGCATAAGTTTTTTACGTTTCACACGGCAAAAACTCCGTTTTATCAAACTGCTATCAAGTGATGGTTAAAATATGAAAATGAGAAACGAAACCCTATTTAACTTAAAATTCTCAATTCAGAAACCGGGTGTTAGTGTCTTCAAAGAGGCCAGTTAATAAATATTTAATGGATCACCGTAACTTTCATACAGGGTTTATGTATTCTAAAGTTTATAATTGTGTTTTCTACTTTCACCCTCATTAAATATTAATTGTAGTCACTACGTTATCAAACATAATTTAAATAATTTCCTGCCAGTTTTATACTCAACATCGCAATTGTTTTTCTTAGCGTGTGTATTGAAGCGAGAATTATAACAAGAAAAATATTATGTATAATTAAAAAACACGACAGACAAAATTGAACTAAATATGAAAGAAACAAGTTGTATTATGGCTTGGCTTAAACAAATTATCATCGTGAGGACATCTTAGATAAATGTTTCACAGAACAATCCCTAATTGCAATGAGATTTTTTTAGCCAAGCAATAATATAACTAGTTTCTTTCATTTTTAGTTCGATTTTTGAAGTATCTTTCGATAGGAAGTTGTAGAGTTTGTTCTTCTTTGATGCAATCCCAGAACATTATCATAAAACATAATCTACCTCGATAATTTATTTTCAAATCTTTCAAAACGTATCATACGACAAGTCAATGAACTTGGTATTGTTTTTGCCGATAAGTCTGAAGGGCGAAGGGAACATACATGCTAGAACAGAGATCTATTTTTTTGGTAAATGATTTTTCAAAAGTTGACGGTAATGGACAGTGTCGATCAAATCCACCGCTAATGTAGACGAAGGGCCAACGGTGAATGTGAAAAGGTTTTTTCGACGGTAAATAAAACGTTTTGATAGATGACACGATTTTTCTAGATAGTATGTTATAAATACTTATTGTTTTGTTTGTATACGTATACCATGACTTGAGATGAGTTAATAGTGTAGAATTGAATTTTATTCAAGGGCAGATCAATTTGTTTCTGCGGCACCCAACAGGTTAACAAATTGGCCGCGTATATTATGTCTTTAACGGTTTTTTTTAATAAACAAACTCTTTTACTTTAATTTAAAACCAATGACATATGTGTTGTTTAATACGATACATTACCATTTTGCTGCATCCGGCAGAGTGAAATCAAAATGGTGGCACTGAAAAGACAGATAATTTTTTTTATTTCACAATAGGGACGATGACTTATTTTTGTTTGTTTGTCCGTCAGGTAGAGTGTTAAAAAATATTAAACACGTATTTTTTTATTTTTTTTGTAATCATAAAATTACGGCGTTACATGGAGTTGAAATTTCGCATGACGTCACGTTAGGGTACGTTTTCTACTCAACTGTGACGTAGCGAGCCCCCACTCCTCAACATTAATGCCTGTTATCTAAGCTATTTTTTGTTAAATTGAAGTAAGAAAATACGTATTTAATATTTTTCTATTATCTGACTGACGGACTAAATAGAATTGCATTTTTTTTACCCAGTCATCATCCCTATTACTCGAAGAGGTTTTACTCGGGCTTAGATAGTATAAGTATATAGTATAAGAAAAAAACAGAGAAGTTAGATAATTAATCCGTACTTATAATATTATTCGTTATATCATATCAGCTGGAAGACATCCATTATTGGACAAAGAGCTGCCCTGAAAGCTCCACGATGAACAGTCGCGCGGCCATCCATCGCTGAGCTTACAACTGATCAGCATGCTTACTCTTGAACGCAAGCGCGATCATCGACATTGCAATTATAATGTTTCGCACTCTTGATTTGGTACACTAGCGCCAGTTAGCTCAATATTGTGTGGTAATTGAATGAACTAATAATAATATTATACCAGAATAATACTGTCAATCCACCACCTCTATGGTCAAATGGTTCAAGCGGTATCAAAGTTTCGTTGTTTCAGTGTTAAGGGCTTAAGCTACTTTAATTTAAATCTTAGCCAAATGTACTCCTGTTATTTATTATAATAAAATATACCTGTATGAGAACATTGAAAGGATTACAATACATAGCTCTGAGAAATGGAGCTACATAATAAGACTTTGAATTTGCACAAACAAATTCATGGACTAAAGTTTGATTCAAAAATAAATCACGACTAACCGACTTACGACAAATTATTCTACTCCAGATGATTTGTGTAACATCACGAACAAAAGTAAGTACCTAAATAAAGTCTAAAAGCCGCAGTGGATATTCTCTTGATATGATGATAATATTTTCCTCACGTACTCGTTGTAAAGCCTCGTTCAAAAATACTTAATGTCGCAGTACGCTATGCGAAGCTATGCATAAAAGTTCTTACATCCAAACAATTTTCAAGAAATATTATCGTAAAAGTGACCCATGAGATTGGTGTGGGTCTGGCAAATTCGTTTTTCGCCACATTGAATTTATGGGGCGGCAAAAATTTCTTATCTCACTCATGCGAGCGTGGCTGAATAAGAAATATGTGAAGAATCGAATAAATGTCTTCGGATATTGTTTTTTTAGTAAGAAATATTATATTTTCGGATGGATGAATGATATTGTAATGATGTGAGCCTCGTTAAGTATATTATGTTCTGCAGAAGCAGCGTAACATGGCGTGTTTGGACCACAGCCATATCTAACGGTTCAAAGGGTCTCACGCCTCAAAGCTGTAATTCTAGACTATCTGAAAAAATATGATTCTTATTTGATTTATTCTCTTTGATATTTTTTATGACAAACCTTTTTATAAACATAATAACAACATATTTGAAAATGCCGCTGCATGAACCATAAGAAGAGCTTGCAAAATGTGGGCACTCATTAAATTTAGTCATGTGCCACCGTCTATTTGTATTATTATGCTCTTTCATGATGTCCAGAAAGGATCGAGAGCCACAAGGACACGTCGTTCATTGTTGAAGGTTGAAATGTTGACCTCGGACCAAAGTAGAAAATTTACTTTTCAAAATTGTCTCAAATTTAGATGTTGAGGTACTTTTGTTATATCAGATGTACATAATACGAGGACTTTAGCTACTGAGTTTTTAATCTGAGTATTGCATATATTACGTACAAAAGACAATAAAAAATTATCTCGTTTTTGCCCAGTTCCTTACAACCTGGTTTTTACTGGTTTACAATAAAAAAATAATAATTTATTTAATTTGCATCGCAAACTAGTTTTCAATTTATTAGGTTGGAATAAAGTCTCATCGCATATAGTATGCATAAACTTGTAATAAAATCTTTTTGGTAATACCATTTGTGGCTGGTTTCGGTATCATTAAAAAGTAGGTATAAATTAAAAAAAAAAAGATGACTGAATGAAATTAGGAAAATGTGTGATTATTATTTTTTTTTTAATTTTATTACAATAAAAGGTAAAAATGCAATGCAAGATGCGAATAAAATTGTGACGTTTATGGAATTCACCTAGTGCAGTTTCTGTGAGAGTAGCAGAAATTTGGTTTGAGCGTTTTCAGGCCGGAAATTTTGATGTAAAAGATGCACGGCATATCTTTAGTTACGGCGTAGCTGAAGACACAAGACAGTTTTGGCGCCTTTGAAAAAAGCTGGGTACACAAAAAAGTTGGATATTTGGATACCTCACGAGCTCACTGAATGAAACGCAATGAACCGCATATTCTGTGATTATTTATTATAGCGTAATGAATTGTTGAAGAAACAGGTGATGAATACTGGATCACGTACGACAAGAAAGTGAGAAAAAGGTCGTAGTCAAAGGTCGGTCAGGCTTTACAGACTGTGACGAAACCCGGGTTAACTTGCAACAAGGTGATGCTGTGTGTATGGTGGTACGGCAAGGTATTATGCATTATGAGCTGTTACCACCAAGACCATCGATTATGAACTCTAATGCGAACAACTGATGATATTAAAGTAAGAAGTTGAGTGAAAGCGGACAGAATTAATCAATAAAAGGGGTGTGGTTTCTTATCATTATAGCGCTAGACCTCATACATCTTTTGCTACTCAGCAAAAATTAAGACTCTTTGGCTGGGAGGTGTTAATGCATCCGCCGTATAGTCCTGAACTTGCACCTTCAGATTTCGCTCAGCGTAGCTTCTAAAAATTCAAATTCAAAATATTTATTTACTTTAAATAAGGTTACAGTGATACGAAATTATTAGTCTTAGTATTGCAAGTCAATGAACTTATACATATTTACTAAAATAAATTACGAATTATTACATGAAAGAAGATCTAATTTGTTTAATTGTTTCGATTAATAATAAAAGATAAGATTGTATGTACATTGTCTACGCAATGTTAACAAACAAACAATGTAATCTTTTATCTACATATGTTATATTATGTTATATATTATACTATAATATAACATAGTAGACATTTAAAAACGTAGTTCAGTATTCTTAAGCATCATAATAGCGGTCTCAGAATGTAAATTTTATAGAATTAAAAAGATTAAAACAGTTCATAGTCAGCACTCAATGCAAATAGTCAGATTTATACTTACAAATTGAAGTGCTTATTGAGTTTCTAGTGTAAAAACGTTGGCACAATAAGAGCAGATTTTTATTAGGGGTGTAGACAGCGTTTTTATATTTTTATTTAATAGATAGGTATACAAGAAATAAAAAAAAGAAAGCAAATAAAAAAATATCATTCATATAAGTTAAAATCTAAACATTTAATTAGCAAAAATTCCCGCGAAAACCCCACTTCTGTCATGGCGTCGCTATGATGCCACGGCAAGGGCGTGACGTCATGCGCTGTTTGCGATCACGTGACAATAACTATAAAATATTTGTTTTTCATAATTAGTTTAAGCAAAAGTATTATTACTTAAATAATTATCAATAATTACTTCTCTCGATTTATAGTTACCGGTTGTACCACCCATTTTCACTAACCTAGAACAAGGCATAGCTTAACTAGGAAACGCCTAATATTAGGAATCACCTAAGTATAAACCAAATAAATATTTTTTTCTTTTATCCCTTGACATATTTATGATCTGTCATATACACAAATGCCTAGCTCGAGGCGCGCAGCATAACGAATATCATCATTTTAGACTTGCTTAATTTCGTTAGGTGGTTTCTACTCAATGGTGAAATGCATTTTTACCTTAGGCGGTTCCTAAACATTTTGGCGACAGATTTGGGCGACTCCTAAGTTTGGTGAAAACGGGCATTACTATTATACCGGACATAAATATTAAATAAATTAGTATTCAAACTAAGCTGTGCACAGGTTAGCGAATTCGGTCTGCGATGCGGAAATTAAGCAACTTTCATGAGGGCCGGTGATAGGAAGGGTGACTAAAAATTTCTCCAAAAGAGCTCCTCCGTGTTTTGAAAAGCACGTTAAGTCGTAGATTCCACCCGACTGCATCTCCATTTCTTAATATCTACTAATATATACCGGGCTCGCGTGGTGGGTCGTGGCCCATTCTCCTCATTTGATTCGATGTCATTCATAGGGAAGGCCTGCCCAGCATTGGGGACATTAATAGAATGATTATGAGTATTCAAATATATCTGGCATCTTTTAATCAGTGCCTATCTAGTTTAGTTTTTCACAACTAAACAGTTTTAACTTTTCCAACTCAGTTTAATGGTGGACAATAATACTCAAACTTGAAATTTATTTTATTTTGCTGTGAAATAAATAATATTATTTGTACGATCAGTGTGTCGCGTCTTATAATGCGATTTTAAGTTGGAAGTCTTTTTTTCTTGCTGGGTAAGACTTCCTGTAAAGCCTTCAAAGCCCAGATTTAAAAGCGGTTACATGAAAATGAATCGTCGAATTTTGGAGTCTCTCAGAGACTCCGTGAGTAGCTTTCTTTATAATGCAAAGGTTTTATAAGATAGAGCATCGTCATATATCTACTTTAATCGTTTTTTTTGGGTTCTGAAAAGGAAAAAGGCTAATAAAGACGGGTCAGTCTGTCTGTTTGTCAAGGCGTTTATTTTCGGGACCATATAATATTTATATTATAAATCTAGTTTCGTATATAATTGAAGCTACTAGTTCAAATGTTTTTAAGTGTTTTTTTAAATTTTATTCGATTCCACAGATGACTGTGGTTATCGAAGGCTGCGTACAAATATTTGTAACCCATAAATTTTTGTGCTAACCCGACTTACGCTTGCCCATTTCGGGGTTCTACTAATAATTGTACGGAATACTCCGTGCGCGAATCAGATTCGCACTTAGCCTGGGTTTTAATATGAAAATTTCAATTTTCAAATTGAATTTATTTGAAAATTGATAATATGAGAGCACTAATTAAACCTTTCAGTACCTCTTCGGACACAAGGTGCTACACTACTGTCCTCAATTATTATCAATCTGATTAAAATTCCTTTTCCTTTTGTTGTTTTCTATTTTCAGAATTGTGCACCCTTGCCTCACATGACTGAAAAGCAGATCAAATTTATGGATATTAATATTTTCAATTTTGCAAATGCGAGAGAAGGTCAAGCTCGGTGTCGTAGTGGTTAGCGCGCTTGGTCTGCGATACGGTTGTCTCGCAGACCAAGCGCGCTAGACGTGATCATAGGATGGGTGACTAAAAATTTAGCCTTATTAGCGGAAGGCATGTTTAGCCGTTTATTCCGGCTGCATCTGCTGTCGTTAATATCCATCATACCGCGCTGGACCTGCGTGCTTGGTCATGGCCCATTCTCCCTAATCGTTTTTATTCCATTCGTACAGCGGCGGGGATATTAATAGGAATGTGATGATGATTAGAGTGGGTAGTAACTTTTTTTTAACAGGTGTGTGTGTATGAATATTCTTTACGACGAAAGATTTGATTGTTTGTTTATTTGCATCGAATAGGCTCCAAAACTACTGGACTGATGCTATATCATACGCGGGTAACATAGTCTATAATTTACGTAGGCGAAGTCAGTCAACAGCTAATTTTTCTACAGCGTAGTGAAAAGGAGGATAATGATTTTTGCCGGTATGTAAGAATGTTCATCTGTTCCATTATACCTTCGAAACTGCTCATCGTAACTGGACAAATGAGTATCATTAAAAGCGTTTAAGTTGTCCGCGTATAGGCTATCTGCTGTTACATTAAATTGGCAATAGCGCCCTCTAGAGAGCATAAAGTAAGAAACTAAAAAATACATTTACTATTCTAGTCTCGGGTCTGGGTGTTGTGGTACCTTCGTTGTTCAGATACTTCATAATACGGGGACTTTAGCTACTCATCTTTGAATTTGAGCAATATATTACATGATTTTGTGTATAAAATATCTACTGTCGGAATACTGAACAAAAATAAATGCCAAGCGGAAACAAAGAAAGATAAAGATTGAACGATACACTTCCTTTCTTAATGTATAATTTACTTATTTAATCTTTTTCTGTAGCACAATGTCCATCCACCACTTCTCATTTTAACTAATCCCAGGGGACGTCGCGTTGCAAATCCTCGGGGATTAAAAGGAACGTGGGTAGTGTTTTGTCTGTAAAACTGTAGCTTTGCTGTTGTTTTATTAAATAAAAACACTTTCGTGGTATGCAGATTATTCGCTGTTTGTTTAGGGGAAAGGAATAAAAAACCGTTGTCAAAGTTCATTGTAAAAGTTTACAATAGCTGAAACAATTTAGTTGTCTATACTATACTATAATATTATATAAGGGAAGATTTGATTTTGATACCTATTATCATTATATGATACACTATATAATGGTAAAACCGAGAATGGTAATTAAAAAGTAACAAAGAGCAAAAGAAGAAAAAGTATTAATATGAAAAATATACTTATTAAAAAGGAAGGATGATGGCCAGTCGCCAATAGATTGTATATTTGTATTTAATGAATAGGCTCCCAAAAATACTAGGCTGAGTGAATTTTTTTTTTTGGTTGTGTAGATAGATTCCCTGGCCGTGTTAATAAAAAAATATAGTCTTAAATGCGGCGTACTACAGCGCTGTCGCAGATGAAACTACTTATATAGGTAATAAAGGTTTTATATGATTGTACCTCTAACGCTGTGACTGCGCTTTAAGCAACGCTGTGTTTTTAATGCCTACCAAAGTCGAATATTGATGTAAGATGGCTCATGAGCACTGATAGGAAAAAATGCTTATGAAATTCAACAATAATACTAAATAATCTAATTAACGCATTTGTAGGGCTAGTGAAAGGTTATGAGTTCGAGTTCGAGTTCGAATTTCATCTCGAGCATATGAGAACGTTGAATTTCTGTTGCATTTGTCTAGGAAATCTCGAGTCATGGTTTATGTCATTGATAAACTCTGAAACTACTGATTTTAATAAAATGTTTCTGTCATATGATATCTTAAAAGGTTTTATGTCAATTAAACATTTTAAAAGTAAACTAATTCACACTTAGATATCAATATAAATACGAAAAAGTACAAAAAGAATGTGAGTTGTTTCAAAACTCAATAAACAACTCACATTCTTTTTGTACTTTTTCGTATTTGTATTGATATCTAAGTGTCAAACTTTGCAAATTCCAGTTTTTTAATATGTTGGTTAAAAGGAACGGAAATGACTATTTTTGGTGCATTCGTTTCCTGCAAGAATCAACTTTTGTTAGAATCGCCATCTAGTGAGGTGCTTTTTTAGTGGTTTCTTTTTTTTCTTAATATACTTCCACCATCTAGTGATGTGCTTTTTAATGCTTATTTTTTCTTAAAATACTTCCTCATTAGAATAAGAAGTAGTTGAGTTAGCTAATCTACGTACCATCTTCTATAAAATATCTATAAATTCGACCTGAGTTATAACACGTCAGTGCTGGTAGCACAAATACGAACAGACATGTTTGATTTAAGGTAGAATATGTTAATTCACCGAAACTGTATTGGGTAATCGCTATATTACTACTAATGTGCTAATATTTAACTTACGAGAAACGTGATGACTTGTATACTACCAGTAAATTTACATATTCAATTTATTCAAGAACTTTAATTACGAAAGGAACAATTCGTATTATTTTTGTATCAAGTTTCTAGACAGAGATGATCTTCAGAAGAAATTATTCGGGTAATTTATTTGATTTTAAATTAATATCATAAATCAGAAATAACATTATCTAATTATTGCGTTTGGTTTCAAAGTAACGACCCAGGTCAATTTTTGCTTTTTTGTCAATTTTGGACTTCAAACTTTACACAATTAGTATTCTCTTTTTTCTTTCTTTTTTTGTTTTTAATGTTATCACTTATCGGTCAGTTGCACAAACGTCCATTAACGTTTAATGACGCTTTTAAGCGCTAATGAATGTCAAATTTGTATGGGTAATGTTGCTTTAAACTAAGGAAAAGTTAAATGGATGTTTGTGCAACTAGCTATCTTTTAACTCTCCCCACTTGTGTTGTAATCATATTGCCACCAAAATAATAATGAGAAATCTTGGTGACACCTCGACATACCACTGTAGGTCGGAATATAAAAATATTTATACCAGCTTAGAAATTTTATAAAATCTTTTTATTCTATATGTCATTTAAAAAGACATCAAGGAATTACCGCTTATTACCACTTATAGAGCATATTAATATCGCTTATACAGCATATAAAGCTTATTAAACAGTTATCTTGCCAAGAAATAGACCACCGACATTAGACAACGACATAACAATACTGTAATAGCAAATATTTTGGAAACGATAAGCCAATACTTATTAGCTATTGATAAAAAACAATTGTTAAAAGAGTGTTTAAACTGTTTTGATTATGATATTTGTGAAAAACTTAATTTCCTAGTATTATACAACTTTTGACAAATTGATTGTAGTAATGAAATAATTAGATTTTATTCTCTAAAAAAGTATGTATACAAAGAGTTTGGTATGTAGTTGTTTCAAATAAGTCTTGGTTTTGGAAAAACATTGTGGCTAACTTATGTTTATTAATCGCTTTCTATATTTAGTTTTCTAGAACACCACTTCCCTTATCATATTTAACAGCAATAAGAAAGGCACTGGCTCCCATAATACAGTTCAAACTAGTATAGGAGACAATGTTAAAAAAAATGTACTGTCATTATTGATAACGATAGAACTGAACCATCAAAAAACGCTGTAGCAATTCCGACAAAGACCTTCATTGAAATTGAACCGGAATCGTAATACTGCGGCAACCATTCGTCGCCAGTCACCCTGAAATGATAAAGTGAGTGCGTACAAAACGGTCGCTGCAATAAAATGTCAACAGAACACCGTTACGTATATAATTTTACTAAATTCGAATCAACATCGCGAAATTAGTGTTATGCATGTTGAAACAAGTTTCATGAAACTAATTTCAGTATATGTGAAAACTTAATCTTATATAAATTTTAAAAAACATTTGTCTAGAAAGAAAAGACCTTATAAAAATCAAAAATGTGTCTCGATTTCTATTTAAATATAAATTATTATATGACGCATATGCTGACACTTGTTTCGCACGCACTTATTTATGCACATACATATAAGCTTTAGTTGCGTTACATTAGTTTTATTCAAATATGGACATGCCACAAAGCTACTCTAGTGTCATAAAACTAACGCATATGTTGTGAAAATGGATCTTTATTTTTAGTGAAATTAATACAATATTAAGTTCTTTTTTTATAGGTACTAATTAATATTATGTTACTTTCGGTCATTATCATCATCAGCCCTTTTACGTTTCCACTGAAGGGGCTCAGGCTTTTCTTATGAATAGTTAAGGAGGATGGGCCATGAACATCCCTGTTGACCTAATGCCGATTCGAGGGTATTAACGATTGCAAATGCAGCCGCGACCAACAATATGACGTGTCTTTGACCGACCTTTACGAAAGTTGCTTAATAACAACAATCGCGAACTACTTTAATTTTTAGTTAAACATTTATAATTTTTATCAGAAGTACTTAAAAATGAAGATAAAAAATAGGCCTAAAGAATTTAACCACCAAACATCTCTCGACAATTTTTACAGTTCGCTGAACGCGAAATATCGTATCTATAGTAGACAGAAGTATTAACTTGAGAAATTAGCATAACCTAAGCAGATATTTTACGATATGATACGACGAGAATTTGAATGTAATAATACTTAACAGTTACTTAGCTTATAATAAAAATAATAGTAGGTTTTCTTAATATTAACAGTTCTTACTTCATTAAAATTCTCGATTATTTATTAAAAATAATTTCTTAAAAATTACTTTTAGTCTAGTGAAATACAGGTGTCAATGTGTTTACTTGATCGTAACGAGCGTAGCAATGTCGTAGTTGCATTAATTATTCGTAACGTAACTAAGTAGCATTTGTATACGGATTGTACTACATGAGTAGGCACGATTTGTATACCAATGTATGCAGAGTGGAAAGTGTAAGTTTTACGCTAACGCGTTCACTAGTGAGCGCGTTAAGAATTTGTATGGAGATTTGTAGTTCTTGGTAGTTACCGCTAGGGGCGCTGTACCGGATTCCATACTAAAATCTTAACGCGCTCACGATCGACAGTGAACGTAAATGTCAAAGAAACTTACACTAACCGTTCAGGTATGTATATAGTGTTAACTGATTATAAAGTGCTGTTACGAATAAAATGATAAGGCATAATTATTGTCTATTTTATATAACATAGTACAATAGTGGCCGATAACAGCTTCACAATACTCTTGACTGTTTTAGTATTTATATAATTTTTTATTAATAAAATTATGATTTCTAAATATATATGGAAATTTAATCATGCTAATTAATATTCTATCATAAACAGTATGTACTCTCTATGAAATATCTATACATTGTATATAACGATTGCTTCCCGCTCTCTATACTCTGAAATCTTTTAAACTACACAACGGATTTTCGTGCGATTTCATCAATTTACAGACTGATTCATGGGGAAGGTATATGTATAATATATAACACGCCCAGCGCTCTGGGCGGAAAGCTAGTCAATAGATAAATAAGTTTAATAATAATACAATTCATGTTACATGTAAATTTATATTAAGCCTACTCCATATATCCGTAATACCCATCATATATCCATAAGAATGCGAATATCTAATGCACGGTCACTGCGTTGTACAAAGTAACTTGAACTTCACAATGTTTTATGTGAGTTCACATTTCCTGCAAATTAATGAACTGGAAGCGCACATAAGGATTTTGCAGGTCCTGAGTAATGATGTCACAAATCTTCTAGCACTCAGGATTCTGTATCCGGTCGCGTGACGCAATCTGTACATGTACGACTTGTGTTAAAAGGTTGTGATGTATTCAATGACGTATACAGGGACGATGACTGGATAAAAGTTCTGGGAAATTCTATTTAGTCAGTCGGATAATAGAAAAATATTAGATACTTACATATTTTATTTTGCTTCGATGTAACTAGGAACGGCTTATTTAACAGGCATTATAGTTAGGCTCGCTACATCACAACCATGTAGAAAATGTACAAAGGTGTGACGTCATGCATTTCAAGTCAATGTATAGTCGAATTTATTGATTACGCAAAAGAACGCATTGTCTGCGTTACAAAATGGCGTAAACATGAAGTACATAGATTAGATAAATTACATTCATATAACTTTTAAAATTTTATATTTATTGATGTAAATATGTTAAATATATAAATATAGTACGAGATAGGGAAATCCGGCTGTGACTTACTTTTATATTGCACCTATTGAACTCTGGCAACGCAATGTGTTATATACCATTGAATAAGGGCCGGCCCGTCCATACAGGTAAACTAGGCCACTGCCTAGGGCGCTCGTATTTGGGGGCGGCATGCCATGAAAACAGATTATGTTTGGTCTAATTATTTGAACCTTAAAAAAGTCTAATTTCGTTATTTGAGAATAAGTCCATGTCTAGTATTTACTTTGAATTGAAAAAATATATTCGTTTGATTTAACCAATTACTTGAAATTCGGCATTTATGACGGCACAATTTGCTTGTTTAAAAACAATAATAGGCAGCTAAGTGAAATTATTATAAAACATAAGCACAAAGAATCCAAAAAATTAAGTAGGTGTATATAATTTCTCATTTGTATGTGGACAATATGTTATAGATACTTCTACATCATAACATGATGTATCACGATAATGAAATTAGCAGTATACCTTTTATTTAACTAGACTGTGGACTCACAAAACATATGGTGTAATTTATTTATGGAAATTGAATAGGTACTTGACAAAATGTTTATATATCATTAGGGAATTCATGATTATATCGATTTAAATTTGGAATTATCATCTTTTTATTCGGAACACTGTCGTTAGAATAATCAAACGATATTTTAAGTTCTATAACAATAACATAAGGTTGATCTTTAAATGCCTTTCAATAAGTGTTGGTGAATTGCTTTTTTCACAATCTACCATAAAAAAGGGACGATTTTACGAGTGAATCTTCGGAGTTTTTATTTTTTAGTCTCCAAACGTAACGGACCGATACAAGTTGTTACAAGATATCTATTGCCATTGATATTGGAAATGAGAACCGTACTTTAGTTTGAAATTGTTTGCGATTTATATAGGTTTCTTTATGAAGACATTGTTGACGGCATACATATATACCATGTTATGGATCAAGTAATAAATAACAGCATTTTTGTGGCAAGCTTTTGAGAGTGAAATAAATAGTAGTGATTTGAACTTCTTTATTCATCCGATTGCCCTGTTCCACGTTATGAATATTGTTCAGGCAATCTGATAAATTATGTTAGGTTTAACCTTCCACTATCATTAAGATCTGATGTTTCATCTAAACACATAAATCAACAAATGATGATGAAGATTATCATCATCATTTGTATGTAGGTGTTAGGCTTTAAGATCAAAATCGCTCATTAATTGAAAAAAATAGTTCGCAACGCGTTGTGGCAATGAAGAAAAACCTTTTTTTTATGGGATAGGGGGCAGACGAGCTGACGGATCACCTGATGGGGAGTGATTACCGCCGCCTATGGACACCTGCAACACCAGAGGAGCTACAAGCGCGCTGCCGATCGACATTAGCGTATTGAACCATATTTGATTAGTTCTAGTTAGAGTATGACAAACAATGCCAGAAGAGAATCGCTTTTGTAAAATGAAATAGTTATTTAATCCAATTAGTGTATAGAACCCTTCGTGGCTTTTCTTCATTGCCACAACGCGTTGAGGTCGAATAGCATATAAGCCACGACATGGATTACGTTATGTTGTTAATCTGCGATTGCCAAAACGCGTTGTGAACTATTTATGCTCTCTTAAGCATAACATATGTGTTTATATTCACAAGATATATGTAATTATATGTTAGTTTATTTAATTATTGGTATGTTTTATTTTGTAATATAATATCTTAGTTGAGTATTATTGTTGTTGTAGTTTTAAATTACTTACCTATATTTTTTATCGCTCTGATAGTGTGTTTGTCATTTTTCCTAAAAGTCGACTAGGAGAGAATGCTATTAGCAGTAAGTCCGTCTTTTGTATCATACTTGATTTAGTCAATAAATAAATAAATACCTAATACACGTGTATGAGGCGTTTTATATATGTTTAGGTAACTAATGTTCATGATAATAAAATGTTAAGACGATAATAATATATATTTATTTTTAAGACAATTAATTGTACGGGTTCATTACACGGGGTGCCGGCAGGTGAACAAATAGAGGAGGACAACAATTGGTTATGCTCTATGAAAGAAACTCATTATTAGGAAACAAAGAGATTTATATCCGTACAGCCAAGATATGACGTGAGTATGTATACGTTACCTACTATTATAAGTAGCTAGAATTTGAAGAGAACCTTTGATAAAAAAAAATAATATTCGAACCACTTATTTCTATTATAAAAATATATTTTAAACTTATTCGGAATATGTACCTATAAGGTTTTCCTAAAAATTGGTAATGGAAGAACGGCGTTGATTTCTATAACAAATTCAGTTGATATTACTATTGAGTTGTAATTCAATTAGGACACATAGCTCATACTTACGGCTAATTACTACCAACCCATAATAATAATAATATAGTCGCAAAACCCATGGGGTCGTGGACCACAGATTGGCAATCACTGTACTACAATAGTGACGAGCGTAACGCTGTGCAAATATAAATAAAAAAATTAACATATGAATTCAATATGAACTCAATAAATTTACTTGCCAAGTAATGTGATCGCCTTTAATATATGGCATACACCACTTTTACTCCAAGAGACAGTAGCTTAGTGGCGTAATGGACAAGAGCTGTGGCTCCCTTTTATGAAGTAGCTTAGTAGCGTAGTGGACAAGAGCTGGAGCTCCCTGTTATGAAGCTGCTATGAAGCAACTTTCGCAAGGGTCGGTCAAGGGATGTGTGATCAAAAAATTTTTATCTCGTGCTACTCCGTGCCTCGGAAGGCATGTTAAGCCGTTGGTCCCGGCTGCGTTTATAGTCGGCTGCGTTTAACCGCATTGGGCCAGCGTGGGGGATTTTTTGTAACATTGAACTTTATATTTTAAGAAGTTCGAGGCCTGTTGAGCGACCTAACTCTAGCTATAGTTATAAAAACTATTAGTGATTTTATCAATGAATATGTTTAGATCCTTTTATAATTATATGTCTTTTAACTATTTATATATTTAGTGTAACATTTCGGTTTATTCCAAATTTTAGTTTGTTTTAAATCGTTCTCGTTTCCCATGCTTTATTTCTGTGTGCTAATGTAGGTGAATTACGAGCTTGTGAGCATGCATTTCACAGTTTTTATATGTGGTTTATATTTTTGAAGTATTTTCTACATGTGACGTATCTTTATATAACCAGCTGAAAATAAACAAAAGCCTTTAGGTAATAAGTTTCTTGAGTGGTTTTGTTCAGTTGGTAACGTCGGTAATGATGTTAAAACATGGAGTAGTGTAAAAACGAGGTCGTCCAGACTTACTTCCCTTCGCGTGCTTGTAAACCTCAAACAGTTGATAGAAATCAAGCATTTATAAAATATTAATTACTCTATAAGTATTATGAAAATCCGAGTCCGACTATCGGGTCTGGGAGTTGATACATTCTCGTAACACTGAAACCTATTATGTTCTCTGAAGATCCTTATTATTATCCGTATGCAAGATCCCAAGTCTTAATATGAAACTTAATGGAAAGTTGTATTACTTTCAAGGGCCACGTTTGTATAATAAAATAAATAGAATATTGTGCATACAAAAAATAATAATGACTGTAAAAGAGCTGTGTTTCATTCGCTAAATAATTTAAATTATTAAGGAATTGGTAAGCTATTAGAATAATAATATATTATGAAATTAAGTATATAGGTACTGTGAGCCTTGAAACTCTTGAAATTATTATTTAATTATATTAACAACTAGGAAGAAACACTCAGACATACACACACACAAATACAAAAACTATTTATAATCGACAAAAATAAATGTTTTAAGTTAAGGTGTTCTTCAAGGGGGGGCCTGGTAGCTGAAAATTAGGAGCTTAATTTACTATAAGCTCAGTGTCAGCTTCCAGTCTCCCACTACTAAAAACTTGTAACTTAAATCTAAGTGTGGAAGAGAAATAAATACTTAATCATTATAAAAAATAAATTATGCAGTATCACAACATCTAGACCCGAGACAATATAGAAAAGCATATTTTCTACATTAACCCGAAGGGATTCGAAAAGACCTCAGAGACGACAACACTGAAACCGGCATATGCTGTTATAATTTTAATGAAAAAAAAACATGGATAAAAAATTTCTTTGCCATTTTCTTTTCATTCTATTCAGCAAATTATATTTGATACCGTTTTACATTCATTGTGAATGTATGATTTGCTGATAGATATTTTTAATGATTTCATATTATTCAGTCATTTCGTGTGGGGTATCAAATAAAAGGGCTTAATAAGCACATTTCAAATATATATACTGATAGCTTTTGATGTTATCGCCCACAGACATTTCTAAATATCGTTTTACCCTCAATTGAACCTGATTATTTTGTTATTTTATGTGGATAACTGATATCGAACTTATAATTAAATGCTAGAATTAAGTATTGAATTGTAATTTGAGGTTGTTGTTGTCCCAAATAAATAAAAATAAAACCTACTGAAAAACATACAAAATGGCGGTTACGATGTTCTTCCTGAAAAGACTCGAATAAATTAATATGGAGTGTTAATACTCTAAAAAATCAATAAATGTATTTAAAATAATCAATAAATATAGTTAAGCTTCATAGCATAATTGAAAGTAAATAGTAAGAGTGAAGAGTTATTCTATTCTATAATTACATAATATAATTAGCATATATGATAATTAGCAATTACATAATATATTAGCATATTATGTAATTGCTAATTATTTTTAATTAAAGGTTTTTGACCGTGTTCATAAATAAATTCTACAGCTGAACTTCAGTCTCATTAAACGCTCACTCTAGACCTCGACTTTATTCATGGAGAATATTTTAATGTAAATTGTGGTAATTTCCTAACTCGAGCTTAGCTGTATTACACTTATTAAGTACTGCAGTAAGTAATGAATTATCGCATATTATATTTCTTTTAGCAAACATCTAAGAGACTTCTGTTATCATATTAATTTTTTACTTGATTACACTGCGTAATTGCAGTATAAATTTGTAACTATAAATGGAATTCAGTAACATTTAAGTTTATACACTTTTTTAAATTTATTTTTGTTGACATACTTTTTTAAATTTATTTTTATTTTATTTATTTAGCTCACAAAACAAGTTACAATATAATTGAAATAAATAAATACACCTAAGTAATAAACCATACCGTAACTCTTAAACAAGTGAGCATAGTATGGACCAAATATACAATGTAACATCAAAACGTAGCCGCAGAACATTATACAAAAAGAAAAAAAAAATAACACAGCTAAATAAGATATAAAGAAACAGACAAACACATGCTTCTAAGAGTGCAGGATGCCTTGGGCTTGTCATTTAAAAGTAAGTATTTTACCGTTAAAGTAATCTAGTGAACAATGCTACCTAACTACAAGATCATTATACAGGCGACATATACTTGTTATGGAATTATAAAATGAAGTGTTTTTTCCACAGATTTGTAGGTAGAAAATTTTGTTTTTATGAGGATTACACGATCTATATTCTATATTAAAATTTAGTAAAGAGACAAGAGACGGTGAGTCAATGAGTTCATGCACTATTTTAAATAGGTATTTCAACTGATGATATTTGCACCGAGCCAAAAGGCTGGACATTTTGAATTTTTGTAGCTTTAACTCGTAGGACTTATATTCTCGTCCCAAATTTAACCTAAAAGAAAAAATGCTGAGGAACTTCTTTTAAACCCTCTCAATGCGATTCGAGTGAAATTTATAGTGAGGGTTCCAAACAACTGAGGCATATTCCAATATTAATGCGTAATAAAGATACAAAAAGGTGGATTGGTTTTTAAATTCTTTAGTAGTTCGCAAGATTAAACCCTTAGAAATCCTTATCATTAGGAAAGTAGCTGATAACACTTAGGAATTATATAATCAAAATGCTCTCGAAACGTGAGGTTTTCATCAAAATAAACCCCAAAATCTTTGATCACAGAAGTTCGCTGTAGGTAAACACCTTTAATTTGATAGTCATATACCATTTTATTCCTTCCCCTACCGAAAGAAATCACGAAGCATTTGCTAGCATTAATAAACATTCGATTATCCGAGCACCACCCCGCCACGAGGTCTAAGTTATGCTGTATTATGCTGTAGCTTGACACAGTCTAGGGAATTCTGAATGGTGTGGTAGATTTTGAGATCATCTGCATAAAGCAAGCAAGGACAAGTGAGACGTTTCGCTAAATCATTGATAAATATAGCAAATAGCAATGGCCCTAAATGCAAGCCCTGCGGAACGCCAGAAGAAACAGTAACCAGAGAAGAAAGACAACCCTTTATGCTCACTAGTTGACTCCTGTTATCTAAGTAGGAAATAAGCCAGCGTAGCAGACTTCCATGGATTCCGAATTCCACTAACTTTTGACATAGTATTCGATGGTTAACCTTGTCAAAAGCCCTCGAAAATTCTGTATTTATCAAATCCACCTGACAACTTTTGGCAAAGGCAGAGCAGAGATAGCTTTTGTATTCTAAAAGATTGGTAACAGTTGATTTATTAACCATGAATCCATGAATATTGATAAGGAGAAAGAAATATTTTAACGTGTGAATAAAGTATGTCATAAATTAAAGATTCAAAGAGTTTGGCGAAACAAGATAGAATACTTATTGGTCTGTAATTGCTGATTAAATCTTTATCCCCTGATTTATGTATCGGAATAACAAAGGGTTTTTTTTTCAACATGTTGGAAACATGCCACACTCGAGTGACTTGTTAAAAAGTATGTATAAATGTATACTCAGCTCTTTGCCGCAGCTCTCCACAAAGTGGGGAGGGATTCCATCTGGACCTGCACCCTTATTACTGTCGAGTTTTTTAATCTTGGCCTCAATGCACTCTAACTCCATTCCAGCAACAGACGAGCTCAAACCATGACTATTACATCATCATCACTCTGAAACTGAAACAAAAAACACCATCACTCTGTTCAAAGACCGAAAAAAAATAGTCCGAAAACATCTTACATACCTCCTGCAGATTTGATGATGTGGTATCACCATTCTTCATAGTATGGGGTATACTAGTAGAACTAGTAGAAATACATGTCTTACCTTTTTTTACTCTTATATTTTTATGAATTTCATCAATAAGATAAATATGCATATCTATACTATAATAAAAACATAACCGATCGATGTCTGTACATTGAAGATATATGAAAAAAACTGTTATGAGGGACATTTATAAGCGTAATAGAATACAAAACAATGATTTTTAAATTTTTTGTCTGTTTGTCTGTTTGTCGGTTTGTCTGTTTGTCTGTGCGTTTGTGCACGATAATCTCAGAAACGGCTAACCCAATTTAAATGCAGTTTTCACTATTATATTGCGGCATTCTTCCGTTAACATTTAGTGTAAGATTTATTTCAATCGGTTCACAAATAAAAAAGTTATGTCAAATTGAAGTGACGTGGTCGCCAAAATTGCTATGAAATATTTACTGTTTTATTAAATTTTCGTCTTTGATATATTGATCATCATCATTAACTCTTTCTCAGCCAAACTGTAGGGCCTCAGGCCTTTGTTTAATAATTGTTGGTCACCCATCCCATGAACAACTCTTGCGAAAATTGCTTAGCAATAGCGATCGGCGCATATCCGTAACGCCACCGAGCTACGAATTAATATTGTCTATAAAATGATAATTTGTATGATGACAAATAAAAAAATAAGATTCCAAAATTTTGACGACTCCGAAGTAAGTTGACCTCATTTATATATGGCCAATCATTTTAAATATGGTTCAGCTTATAATGGACATGTGGTATACGATCACGCGAGTAGAAGAACAAGCGGAAAGAGCCTTCCGATGATGCAATTAAGCCTCGAGTAGTTTACAGTGAACGCATATTTTTATCAGATTACTTTCACGTCGTCGTCGGGGCCAGCGGAGGTGGTTGGCAGCCGCTCCCGCGTTGCACGGTTTCGTCTGTCTGGGAGAGGCACTCGATTTACCCGAGTCTCTCCAATTTTCCATATGCAAGGGGACCAATGGTCCAATACTTGAGTGACCTGGTGACTCGGCCATAGCTTCCCATGAGTGGGTGTAGAGTACGGGTTTTGGTGGGTAGGTCTCTGGCGACCCACCGGGCAGCTCACTAGCGGTTTCACGGAGGAGAATCCTACTCACCCCTGTTGCTTGCCAGGTAACAGAAACAATGACAGAAGTTTTTCCACGACGTTAAAAAACTTAAATTCACGTCAACTGAAGTTAAGAATGTAAAGACAACTCTATTTATATTTTTTTTTTCTTATTGCTATTTTTTTCCCTTTTTGTTTTTATTTACATACAAATTGCTGTAAATACGTACTTCAAAGTAGGTATTTTCAGTCTTCGTTGGAAACAATGCTTTATTCATTGGTCACAACACTCATATAATATTACGGGAGTCTGAGGGTCGGTTCAGAGTAGCTCGGTGGCGTAGTGAATAAACGCCATGGCCCGCGATTGTAGTTGTAAAGCAACTTTCGCAAAGGTCGGGCACAGGATGGATGACCAAAAAATATTATCTCAAGCAACTCTAAGCTTCGGAAAGCGAATAAAGCGATTGGTCCTGGTAGTATTTGCAGTCGTTTATATCCTCCAATCCACATTGGGCCAGCATGGAGGGTCGTGGCTCATCCTCTTTAACCATCCATTAGGAAGGCCTGAGCTCCTGCAGTTGGTGACGTAAAAGGGCTGATGATGATGATGAGGGCCGTTCAAATCTGACAGAAACTCAGTTAAGCACCTCACGAAAGTATTTTATTAAACGATTTTCTTCGAGTGTGGAAAGTCGAAATTAAAATAAGTATATTTTTTTTTATATCAATAAATAAAACTCCAAGTATCTTCCGTCAGACATGTACTAACCGACTTTTATAGACAAAGAAAGAGATCAGACAGAAAGCGCTCGGTCTTGGGAGACACCTGAAAAACGGGAAGCGTATTTAACTACCCATCGCGAGGCTCATGCACTATAAAGTTAAATCTGAAGCATTTACATACATACAGTATGGTATGAGTATGAAACTTCTTTTTATAGGGAAATGCGCTTGGTCTCTTAAAGAGCTCGCAGTTTGCAAAATAGAGATCGAGAAAGTAGTTTCGATTATCGCCAACCCGTGTTGCCTTCATACTCCACAGGCGTACCACAGATAAGTTTTCACAGGGTATAATAAACTAGCTGTTTCCCACGACTTTGCCGCAAAATTATAGCCTATGACATCCGCGTCTGATGTAGCTTCCAGTAGGTCGGAATCACTCTGAAACTATCGGTCCAGTAGTTTTGGAGCAAATTCAATGCAAACAAACAAACAACCAAATCTTTCCTCTTTATAATATTATAGTATAGCTTAGGTATAAGGGGTCCGATGGCGTAGTGGGTTAGTGCATTCGGTTTAAATTGCAGTTAAATAAGTAAGTAAATACTGCACAACAGTATGAACATGAATACTTATTTTACATAAATAAGTACAAACGACAAACTCATCGCTAGCCAGCGATTTCTTCCAGGCAAACTAGCATTACATGAAAAATAGAACAATAAATAGCCGATTGTGCATACAACCAGAAAAATAATAATAATATAAAAAGATCAAAAACAAAAGAAGGACCGTTTAAAGGTACGAATAAAACGCTCAGAAACAAGCAACAACCAGAGCGCGAGAAACGAGAAAAAAATTGAAAAATAACAGTCGTAAGGACCATTTACAGGATGGGTGACCAAAACATTATTATCTTGAGCACTGTGCACAACACTGGCATAATGCACGTTAAGCCGTTAGTCCTGGCTGCATCAGCAACGTTAACACCCACCGATCCGCATTAAGCCCGCGTAGTGGGTTATGGCCATCGCCGAAACGTATTTACGCGAATAACTTCCGAATTCCAGTTCCGACTGCACCAAATTGGAGGATTCTATTTTTTTATGTGTTCCACGATTCATAACACGGTTTGTATATAAGATTTTTTTAAGACGGGTATGAGGCGATATGAAGTTCGCCGGGTCAGCTAGTATCAATATAAAAATGTATAATATTTATATAAAAGTTCAAATTTTAAAAATGTGAATATCTTTCAGGTTGTAGCCAGTATCGAGTTAATTTTAGACGTCTAGTTTCGCCGACGCCAGTCACGAGTAAGCCTTTGATGTCAGATTAATTTAGCGTAAGGAGCGACATGCCACGAACGGTTACAATATTAACGATGCCGGCCATGTAAAGTATAACATTATATAACACTTTGAAGCAACTGATGATTAAGTGTAATTAATCTTTTGTGTATTTAGATATAAGCCGTTTGTAATAATGTTCAACAAAATTATGGTAATTAGTAAGCAGTGGCTGAGTAAAATTTGTGAAAGTGTAAAAACAAGCCGAACTCTATAATCATGTTATTATGTTTTTTTTTGCATTTATTTAGGTTGTATTGTAGAAAGAAAGAGTCATGACTGACAGAATGACAAACGGGCAACCAAATGTGCCTATGATGTTCATTTTGAGATATATTATATTAGGTAGGTTATATTATATTTTTAATTAGCTTCAAGAATTACATAATAATCTGGGTCTTGGAAACTGCTCCAACGGTTTTCATGAACTTTTGTGAGCAGGAGACTTCGGAAGTGATAAATGGACCTTGCTAGGTTTTACTTACCAAAAATATATATCGCAGGTCATGCAGGTACTTTATATGATGTAAATATCTATTGGAGGTACATATATGGAGTAATTTGTAGTTCGTTTAGTTCTAGAATAGGGTTCCGGCAATTAAATAAAACTTCTCCTTCTTTGGAGAAAGAAGTATTAATTTGCTATTTCGTCGTGAAATTTTTGCGCAGTAATTCTATTACATTCATTTTGACGTAATCTTCCGTAAATATATTGTTATAAAGTATTTGTAAATGGTTTTGACTGGCAGAAGAGCTCTACATCAATTTTGGAACACCCTTTTATCAGCACCTTCGCAGCTGCCAACTTAGTTAAAGCTTCAAAACAACATCAAGGCATCACGGCTTTGTCCTATTGTTGTTTATTAAATATGGCAACTTCTGAAATACTTTAAAAGTTTGAGGGTATTAATGTATTTTAGAGATTATAGACGATGTTAATATGATTTAATATCAAGATATTGGTTGACAAAATCTTATTGTCCAATAGCGTTCATATGTTTTGAGAAACTTAGTTACGATTAATATACCGCCGACCAAAAAGGAATCTATTTGCTATTTCCAATCTTTATTGCGTGAAATTATGTATGTGACTTTCTTTATTGAGTGAGTATGTAAGATTATGTATGTGAGTTTATATATTGAGTGAGTATATGAGTTACAACATTTCGAGTGACATGGGCTTTATATTTTTTTTACATCGAATAATGGCGTATGTGTGACGCCATTGAAAAAATATATGAAAATCTTTTTTCTTTAATTATAGCAACAAGGGTATCAAATTAAAGGTTTTGATGAGTACATTCCAAAAATATATAACTTGTATATATTACTGGTCACTAAAAGGAATAAAATAAAGTTTAATAATTCAAAATCAAACTAAAATTTAAAGTAATAAGTTGTACTCGTATTATGGTTTGGCTTAACAAATTTTTATTGCAGGCAGGGGGCAGTTTTGTGGAACATTTGCAGGTTTTCAATATACGTTATACGAAACTTTTTAGGACTTAAAAGGATATCAAAAATGCGCATTGAGGTTTAATGACGTCTTAAAGCTCTAATGAATGTCACATTTGTATCGGTAACGTCGCATTAAACTAATGACAATTTTAATGGACGTTTGTGTAACTGGCTGTATTTACCTGATTTTATTTAAATCATAGTCTTTGCTCATTTTCATTTTAATACAAAATTTCCTAAAAGTCATTTCAGATGATTCGGACCTTTTTGATTTGAACTGTTGCTAAGTCATGTACATTTTTTTTATAATATACTTTTTTCATAGACTACTGATTTAAAAATATTTTTTTTTTGGATTGATCGAAGTTAATACGTTGATTTCTATCATCAATTTTAAAAATAGATTTACGTTATTAAAAAGAACCTGGGTAAAACTGTATAAATTCAGTGCTACGTCCAAAGTGCCTCTTTGTTTGCAGTTGAGAGTGCTCGTCGTGTCGCCTGACCGGGCCTTGTCAACAAACAAACCTCACACACTGCTGGTTAAACTAGCGAGTTATGTGTACATATCCTAAGCTTGTAAAACTCTAGCAGTGCTACTTATAAACAAGGTTTAATGTCGGAGTAAATTTACGCTAAAATTGCAATTTTAGTATTAGTCCATATTCATATTATACAGAAAATAAGCACGTCCACCTTCTAGGAGTAAATATTACTCCCGTAGAACCTCGTACTAGGTTAACCTTTGCTAAGTCTCTGTTTAATAATATGAATTTTGACTAATACGAAGAGCAGTCTCAGCGTAAATTTACTCCAACGATAAACCTTGTTTATAAGTAGCAGCAACCTATAAGTAGCGCTCGAGTCAAAATAAGTCTAGTAGATTCGGAGTCTATTCGATCAAACAGGCAATCAAATCTTTCCTACGATTCTAAAATATGTTTTTTTGTCACAACTTTATAAACATACTCGTAAGATTCCGATAATAATAATAATAATTTATTTGCGTTTGAATAGGTATACAAAAAAGATGTTAAAGGTAATACAATTTTCGCCTATTCAGCCATTAACAATAGCATGCAAATGTAGTAAAAAAGATACTATAAGCACTGATCAATCTACCCAGGCTACCGTTCAGTTTCTATAGTCTAAGAATTCATGCAACGAATAAAAGGAACGCTCAGCAAGCCAGTTATATAACTCTCTCTTAAATCTAGTAAAAGGTGTATTCTTTATAGATTCCGGAATCTTATTAAATATTGTTTGACACATACAGTAGCAGTTATTTTTAATTCGCGCGCTTTTTGGGACCATGTCAAGAACTAGCCTATTTTTATTTCTAGTGTTCCTGGGATACACTTCAAGAGCTAATTTGTAATAATCAGGGTATCTGCTTCAGACTGCTTCAAATATACCTATGTAAGCAAGGAAGAGGTAGAATACCAAGAAATTTAAACCATTGCTTACATGAGACGTCGGGAGCGATACCACATATGGATCTTATGCATTTTTTTTGGGCAATCAATACCCATTGCGCATCTGTACCATTGCCCCAAATAATAATTGCATAGCGTAAAATTGACTCCACATAAGCGAAGTATGCTGTAAGAGCCGTACTTCTTGTCGCTACTCTCGATAATTTAAATAATGCAAATGAGAAGCTATTTATCTTATTACAAACAATTTCTGCATATTGTTTCCATTCTAGTTTCTTGTCAATAGTTATGCCTAAGAATCTAACGTTATCAGCTTCTTCAAGCGTGCATTTTTGGTATTTAATAATCAAGTTATTAAAAATTAAATTATTAAAATTCATAAAATATGTCTTATCTATATTTATTGTCAGATTATGGAATTTAAGCCAGTTTATTATGGTCATTATTGTATTATTTATGTCGTTTCCGTGGTCAGAAATTTTCATATTATTATTAGTCGTCACTACCACTGATATATCATCAGCAAATAAAATACTTTTATGTGTAGTTACATTTGGTAGGTCGTTTATGTACACCAAAAATAAAAGAGGTCCAAGAACACTGCCTTGTGGAACTCCAATGTTTTTTACTTTTAATTCTGATTGATACTTACGATTTATGCCCTTTGAATCTAATTTAGTTATTTCAACAGATTGCATTCTATTTTGTAAATATATTTTAATCTAATTTAAAGCTGTACCTCTGATACCATTGTTATATAATTTTTTTAGTAGTTGTTCATGAGAAACGAAATCGAATGCCTTTGACATATCAAAGAAAAGAGCTGTTGTATATTTGCTTTTGTTAATACTTTGTAATATTTCATTAATTAAGTCAAAGGTGGCAAGTGTAGTCGACTTATTTTTTTGAAAACCATGTTGATTAGTTTTTAGCACATTATATTTATTAAAAAACGATGTTAGTTTGTTATGTATAACTTTTTCATATATCTTTGATAAAACTGGTATCAGTGTAGTGGGCCGATAATTTTTTTAAATAGTTTTATCGCCTTTCTTATATAAAGGTTTGACAATAGAGTGTTTTAATTTATTAGGAAATATTCCCGTTTCCATTGACAAATTTATCAAAAATGATAGAATAGGGCTGGAAGATATTTATCTTGACAATCTTATAACGCCTTAAAATAAATACTCACTTTGCTATCATCATTTTTCTTTCTCTTCCCACGCGTGGTCCCATATAAATAAAATGACAAATAAACGAAATTAGTGTCTGTTTGTAATGTTAAAATAATTGCTTTTTACTAAATGCATATACAGTATAAAGGAAGGGTTATGTGTTTCGAAAGTATGTTTTCTTCTTGTATGAATGTATTTAATATTCTTTATAACCTAATAGTTTTAGAACCGCTGCATGGATTTAATTAATGGAGGTATCGTTAGATTTATCTTAGTAGCCCGAGTGTTCTTCGATAGGTAACGTTTTTTTTATTTAATGATAAAAAACTTTTTCTTTCAAACACTACAATATGGGTATTAAATTAAAGGGCCCAACACGAGGATTCCAAAAACGTATAACATGATTATCATTACCGCAATACTAATAAAAATAATTGTGGCGGTAACGTACCAACCACTCTTTAACTTACAAAATGGACTATGTAGTTGAGTACATTGAGATGCTTTTGAAATGATTTTATTTTGCCTTAATAGAAAAGCCACAGAAACAAATGACCTCGAAATCCGCCCTGTTTCTTGTTTAAAGCTTGCAATCCCTGAACACGGAATTAACTCTGAGTAGCTACCAGCCACAGAACATAGATAGAGATCTATATTCTGTGCTACCAGCTGATCCAACACTAGCAGTAGTTTTCTTTTCATTAAAATTAGCGCTTTACTTCCCCAGGGGTTTAAATGTCTAAAAATCACAGAATTATCCGGCAAATATTATTTTATAAAAAATATTTATACGAGCGGCAATGGTTCAACCATTCATAACTATTTTAGACAGCACTTTTTTACTATCTATAGAGACGACAACGACGGTCGCGCCACCCGGCGTCTTGTTGAACAACAAGGATGCGTTCCATTTCACAGTTTGTTTTAAAGCAGCGTTCGCTCTCATAACAAAATCGATCAAGGTAAATATCTAACAATAATACAATGAACAAGTTTAAAAATATGGACTGTGGTCTTTTACATTCTGAATCAACCTAATACTTTGTCTATCTATAAAGACATAAATAAAATTATAATTAAAAAAAAGAACAATAAACTCGCCTGCGTGAAAAAACAACTAACTAAAAAGGCTGGTACAAGAAAAAAAAATTCAACATCATAAATAACATCCTCTTTAGTTAGTCTGTTTGCTTGTTCCGGTAAATCATTAAAACCGCTGGATCGATTAAGATGGGACTTACACTAGCTAATAGTTTATGTAATAAGGAGTAACTTAGGGAACTTCCACGCGGACGAAGTAGCGGACACAGCTAGTACATATGTATATTGACAAAACCGCATAATTTAAACATCTTATATACATGGTATAAAACAAATTCGTTTACCGAACTTTGTTTTATAGTATATATATAAGTATTTAAACGAATGTTTGTTCTATATCCAGGATCCCGCAAATATCGAAACCCCGCGGGATTTAAAATGTTTAGTCTCGAAAATACCGATACTGAAGATAGGGTGCTTTATTGGAATTCCTACCTCGTGGTGATAGATTATTTATTGGTTCGGTAAAAGTTGGGAACCTTGGGGTTTTGACCTTTAACCGACTTCAAATAAAGATGAGATTCTCAATTCGTTTGGATGTAAAGCGTACATCTGGCTCCAGCCGACTCCAATAATAGCTTCTTCAATAAATTAGACAGCTTTAAAGTAATTATTATTTTTTCATTTTTTGGAAGTTTGAACTATCTAGTTTCTATTTATAAAAAAGTGAAGGAACTTTAACGTCCGTGTGTCACTAAGATGTGAACAAGCGCCCACATAATAGCTAGACTGCGACATCAGCGTTGTGTTGCATTCGGTAAATAAATAAGCCAACATAATATTAGCAATGGATCTTTATAAACCACTTCTTTACGAGGTGAAAATTGTATGAAACTAATTTAATACCATCACGATATGGCCCCATGTGAAGTTTAAATTAGGTTTTGATTTATTATATGACGTTTTTGAAGAAGTAGATGCCGTAAGTTTGATAAAGATTTTTCGACAACCATAAAAAAAAAAAACAATTAACGTGCTGTTTTGTTTTTATTTTCGCCCTCGTGGTTCTCGTGGTATTGTAATATAAACATTCTTATCCATCACCAGCCCTTTTACGTCCCCACTGCAGGGGCTCAGGCCTTCCTTATGGATGGTTAAGGAGGATGGGCCATGACCCTCCACGCTGCTGGCCCAATGCGGATTGGAGGGTATTAACGACTGCATATGCAGCCGGGACCAACGGCTTAACGTACCTTCCGAAGTACGGAGTAGCTCGAGATAATAATTTTTTGGTCACCCATCCCGTGACCGACCCTTGCGAAAGTTGCTTAACGATTACGATCGCGGGCCGCGGCGCTTATCCACTACGCCACCGAGCTAATCTTATTATATTTGGTCAATTTTACATTCACAATAGTGGAATTGTACCTCTTTAATAAAACTATAAAAAAAATCCGCGGATGTTTATGTTTATATTCTAAGGATAACCCACAATAACCATTTTTTACGTATACTTAAAACAGTAAAATGATGGGTTATTTACGAACCTATTTTTAATAATACAGTATTTATCCTTATTCAAATAAGTTAGATACGTTATGCATGTAATGTAGATCAAAATTGCCTGCTAAACTTTTTTTAATAAATAATAACTAATGAGTTATCGAAAAATAAAAACATCTCCGGGCAGCTCGCCCGGAGATGTTTTTATTTTTATTAAATATCGAAGAATAAAAATGAATCGCCGAAACGTATGTGCATACGTGAATAACTTCCGAATTCCAGTTCCGACCGCACCAAATTGGATGATTCTATTTTTTGTGTGTTCCACGAGTCATGACACGGTTTGTACCTATATAAGATTTTTTTTTAAATAGTTATAAGTCGGTACGAAGTTCGCCGGGTCAGCTAGTCATGCCATATAACAATACAAGAGAAAGGCGAAGAGAAAACAAGATGACATTGTGACGTCATTTAGTCAGCGAGATGAAAAACTACAGATAATAGTGTGTTGCATAAAGATTTATTATATTAGAGTATCAAAAAATCTTAAGACTGAGATTTTGATACCACCTCACTGGAATATACCTAAAACCGCTTCTAAGTAATGTTTTTCACACGACTATCCATAAAAAGAAGTGATATTTAGGGTTAATGTATGTATCTGATTTTTTTTTATTTCATCATAAATTATGGATGATTTATTTAAGGTTTTTAAAAATCCAGTAAAGTCTGTCTATACTAATATTATAAAGAAGCAACGTTTCTAACTTTGTTAGTATTTAAGAAGATTACTCCCTATCTTCTGAAGTACCGATCCGAACATGAAAATTCTCTCACCTACGAAAAGCTACATAGATAACATAGGTTATAAAATTTACTATTCTTGAGTGATTTCATACTTCAAACAATAAAATAAACTCTGGGTTAAAATGAGTTGAGTGATTTGGAAAATTAAGAAGACGTCAGAGACTTTTATGTCATACAATCGTGACTGAATAGAATGGTGTACATAAGCTCAACAAAACTTTAGTCAAAGGGAAAATTTATAACTCCGTCGCGGAGACCTTGTGAAAAGAGATTAATTTCAATGCTCCAAGTTATTTGCAAGTACGGTTACCATATGAAAAGTTATAAATAGGATAAACCCGGGACTTTTGTGTGTGAAAACGGGACATAGCTTCTGTTGCCATTTTTGAAGAGTTATCATTAAGAACACATATTAAAAATTTGAAAAAAAAATGCTTTTTGTGCTTATTTTATTCTATTTTTACTATCGTAGACTCAGCTTCGTTTATTGATTAGTCCAACGAGTTGGACGGTTTTATACTGACCATATGTCAATATTCGTGGACAATATAAAATATGATCCATTGATCAAGCAGTTTTTGAGAATAACAATTATTATTTTTATAATTTGATATATAAATAATATTTTTTATTTCATATAATAAACCAAGTTCTTACTAGATGACTAATTGATTTTCATTAAAAAGTAAGTATAAGACGCAACTTTTCTATCGCGTAATGTTTTTGTTTTTTTTTATCTTAATTTCTGCTTCTGAGACAGTTGATAGCCGATAGTTATATTTTTATTTACTTGCAATCAGTTGCACTTTTGTGCAGCGACATTACCGATACAAAATTGAAATTCATTAGATTTTAAAGGCATCATTAAACCATAATGGACGTTTGTGCAACTTACCGTTAGTGATTTTGACTCTGGATTATACAAAAGGGCGTTCTCCAGACATTCTTTGAACTAGGATAAATCTGAGAAAATCCGAACCTATGGTAACCCTACTGAGGAATATAGTATACTTTTAATAGCAAAGTTTTGTATACCGAAATGGGAACATTTGCCTGCGGTGTTGCTACAAGCGCGTCTTTTGAACTTTGCTTATTCTTAATTGTACACAAAGCAATAAATCGCTCTATCACAAAATGTCAAATGTCTGCAATCAAATTTGAAATCTAATTTCAAAGAATAAGATTCAATATCGTTTGAATAATTTTGACGATTTTGTGTAATCTGATATGCCGTTGACTGTACTTTGTGAACTGTACGTACAAAAATTTTGCAGAAAATGTAAAATGATAAGGTAAGGTAAACATTCATTTGCTTCCGACATGATTTATGAGATGTTTCGTTATGAATTTACTATTTGGGTAGGTATATTGTTGGCTGTATTCAATGTAATTGAGCGACTGCTCTGCGGTCTTGATTTTTTTTTTGTTAAGTTATTGGGCATTTTCACGACTTCTATATAAAGTCTATTTCGCTTATTTTTTTTTTATTTCTCCTTGAGCTGTGTTACATATTCCTATGACAGGTGAAAAAAAATCGTCGTTGACCCAAAATATTGCGTTAAAAATAAAATCTATACAAAACTGTCAAAATTTGTAACTTTATTAAAAGTTTAATATGTTGTATGTAGAGCTCAAAATCAATTGAAGAAATTTTACATATTGCGGTTGACCCACCACACAGTCCAGTGCGGATTGGTGGATATTAACGACTGCAGATGTAATCGGGACCAACGGCTTAACTTGCATTCCGAGGCACAGAGGAGCTAGTGATAATAAAGTTTTGGTAATCCATCCTATGAACGGCCATTGCGAATGTTGCTTAACAACCGAACGCGCAAACCACTGCGCCATCAAGCTCCTGTTATAATAGTTTGGGCTAAAGTTTGTTTTTTATACCTGAACTAGGATCAGACTATACATACTGAATATCTTAATTACATTGGTCAACCACCATCATTGATTTGTCGATCAATGAAAAGACTTCCTTAAAAATCACCAGCCTTCCGCATGTGGGCCCTGTCGAGTGTCACCATTTTAATGAGTGACGTAAGCTATGTTAGTATATAAAAAAGTGTTTGCTGGTTGTCATATATTAACATATTTCATCCAAAAATCACGTACTGGGTACGTGCTAAGTTAGTTCAATGTTTCTCATATTAAACTTGTATTTTTTTGAGATCATTTATTTCGTGATAAAATAAATACGTATTATTGTCTACTTAAACACTAAGGTAGATTACTCACAACGTGACGTTAACGCTTTAGAAATTTTCTTAAGCTGTGTACCCATGACATACTGAAGTTATATTCTGCTACCTTTTTCACAAACTGAATACTTATGCTACAGTATATTTTCATAAAAAAGGTTGATAGATTCTTTTGAAGGTAACACGTCGCGTCATGAACCTAAATATGTTCTAATGTTCACCGACTTACCTTTTAGAAGCGTTTTCAATGGAATCTCTTTTCTCACAATGAGGTCGGCTCAGATGCGCCATTTATCCGCGGCGTCATCAATCGACGCTGACAGCGAGAGTGCTCTCTAACCTACAAATCTTACGACTTGTATATTTAATATAATAGCTATTGTATGTTTATAAATTTTGAGGAAAATGGAGCATAAAGGTCGTAGCAGACGGTGAAGATATAATATGATATCTTAACATAAAATATCGTTTACCGTACATTCCAATGGTTAAACACATACGGCTAAAATAAAAAGATGCCATGTGATACGGAAATATATAGTTATCTTAAGATACGAAATACATATTTCGTAGATAAAGATGGTATCTTAAGAAAAGATGGTATCTTTTCGTATCTTAAGACTTCGGGTATAGAAAGAAAGACAAGTAGTGTTATTTCCGGTAGCGCCAGAGTAACGACGACGCGATTCTTGGCTCGTTTTTCTCTCTTTCAAATTAAAATTTTCATCTTAAGATACCGTAAGATGCCTTAAGACATTTTATCGTATCTTAAGATGTTAAAATACTTATTTTATTATACCTTTTGACGGCAGACCTTTTGTAATAAAAAGGGTTATAAAATATTTTAACGACGATGAAAAATTCTAAATCAAAACTACCATTTTAATTATTCAAATTATTACATACCCGTATCTTGTACAAAACAAAATTCCATGAGTGGTATTAATATACATTACAGATCATTGACAATAATATTTACTGCTAGAATATCGGTCAAATATCAAATAAGTATATCACAGTATAACATTCGAAAACAAAGGAACTTGATCCTCATAGAATGTTTGGAATCCTATAATACAGTGGTTTCTATATAAAACTGATTTCCATTCAAAGTTTCAATAAGATTTGGACCACAATAGGCCGAACTAACAAACTTTAAATACACTCCTAAAGACTGCTTCGGAAATTCGCAAGTTGGCGATTCGATCCCTTTGTTAATAATCTAGTGGGACTTACGAATTTAAAGCAATAAATCTTTGAACATTCTAAAAAACTTTTATGAATTCATTTGAAATATTTTAGATATGTATATCTTTACTAATATTTTAAATAGGAAAGATTTCATTGTTTGTTTATTTATAGGCTCCGAAGCTACTGGACCGATTTTAAAAAATGTTTCAGCTGGGCTACATCATACGGAGTTGACATAGGCTATAATTTAAGCGTGCCAAGTCGCGGGGAAACAGCTGCAGTTCCTGATTTTATATACATATCTATAAATTAAAAAACGTTGTATTATTTACACCATTTAAACCATTGACTTTTTTGTTTTTGGTTTTGTTTCCGTTAAAAAGTTAACTTATTAATTTTGTATCAATTCTTAGCCGACAATCGTTTAGTCCAAATCTCTTTTATAGATAGACTGACAGACCGATAGATAACGTTAGCTATATAGGTATTTAGACACGAAACCCTAAAACAATCGCTGTGGGATTAATATAAGACGTTGTAATAACATGAAACGAAATAAAGAGAAGTAATTTGATTGGAGATAATCTTTACGCGCCGTAGGCTACGCTTGGTCATAAGCTCGGTGGCTGTGGTAATATAGGTATACGAAAATAAAGAGGGGCTTGAAAAGATTTGGACTATTCAAAGGAGGTACTAATGTTGCCAATTTGAATAAAGCTTTATTTACTTTATATCTAAAATCGCGTATGTCATATTGGTTTTTCATATTAGTACTTACTATTTGTAGAACTATAAATAGTAGTACTGTCAAACATATAAAAATAAATATTAGAACAATTTTGCCTTCACAATGCTATACTGAAAATATTCTTAATGAAAAATACTTAAATTCCACTCTAAAGCTTTTAAAAATGGATTTTTAATCATTTTCTTTAAGAATATATCAATAATATGTTACAATTAACCAGCAAGAAAGTTAATTCGAATGCGAAAATTTAATATTTATAACATTAGCGGCCTGCATTTACTATAAATGTACACGGACTATATAGTAGAATACTATCCCTGCCGCCTGGCAAGCGACAAGGGACGTGTAGGACTCTCATATTGTTATGTATTCAATTTCACTGAAAAATAATGACGAAAAATCATCATGACTTGAAAATTATGTCATATTACGCACACGGTAACTCCCTGGTGGAACAATATAGAACGAAACCTTATCACATTATTTTAAGTAATTTGAGTAAGATTTCCTTTACAAAAAAATATAGTCATTACGACCTACTTGGTTATTTGTGCCTATAATAGGTAAAACGGAATTCTACTGGCTGGAAGAGATTAGGCAAATTACCACCTCGTAGAATCCATCAAAGTTACAGCTTAATACGAATGGTTAACGTCAACGTTTCATTTTACGAGAAAAGTCGAGAGCGTAATTCATCGGTTGTAAAAACTTCGAGGATTCGATTGAAAGTCCAGGGGAATGAAAGTGACAGCTGTTCTCAGCTTATTTGTTCCACGAAATCCGTGAACGAGTGTTTAGGACGCCGATTTCCAGGTGTTGCCGTCTCTGATGTCCCGAGTTCGATTCTCGGTAAATAAACTGGGTGTACTGGGTGTTATGATACTCCATAATAGGATCGCCAGAGAACACAATAGGTTTCAGAGTTACGAGAATGTATCTATGTAGCTTTATTTTTATGCTAAATTCATTGCTTGGTAGGGACAAAAGACACTGAACTAAAATAATAAAGATTGCAATTTCTACTTACATTTTATTAACAATTTATGAATACAAACGTTCTTTTTTAAATATTTACAATACCATTGAAATTTCTTTTATTTCATTTTGTGAATCAGACGGAGTTCCTTTTTTAATATTCCGGGAGGTTTAATGCATCTTTTTTTCCATTCCGAATTCAAATTTTTGTACGCATGAAAAAGAACCTCAGGAATTTTATATTTGAACAAAAAAAAAATTGTTGTCTGTTATAGACAATATCTGTCCAAAGAATTACACTTCGAAAAATAAAGAAATTATCGTACAATAGACGGTCTTATTTCTTTACAGTGATCTCTTTCGGGCAACTTATAGATGGATAACTCGTGACGAAAATGAGCAAGAGCTTTCTAAAGCTTGATATTTCATTATTTGAAGTACTACGGTTAACCCTTAGTACTTAGTAATTTAGGAGTATGCACTGTTTGTTTTTAGTGCTGTAGAATTTATTTAAATATGAAAATTGATCATTTAATTTTTATTTTATTATATATAAATGCAGAGTATAAATGCAGTTGTTAAGTAACATTCACAATGGCCAGTCATAGGATGGGTCACCAAAATTTTCTTGAGCTCCTCCGTGCTTCAGAAGGCAAAACTGAGATGTAAATACCCACCAATTCATACTGGGCCCGCTTGGTAAGTCATGTCCCATTTCCCAATTCTATTTGATTCGATCTTATCCAAAGGGAAGGCCTGAGTCCCGGCAGTGAAATCATTAATAGCCTGGTGTTGTGATGATGACTTTTTTAATTCTCATATCTAATTTAACAGTAGCAAACATAGTCATTATCGACTTCCGTGAAAATTAGGCATATCATAAGTATCAGTGTGTTTATAGATATAGTTTTAGGATTCAGTACCAAATGGGTAAAAAGTTACTCCGTATGACTTCACGTACACGTACTCATAGGAGGGCGAATTTTCAACTTTATTAATATTTATAATTATACAGGGTTAGTTTGTAATCAGTACATTAAATCTATCTCAGTAAATTTATCTAACAAAATTTGTTTATTGACGACGATACAGAATAAACCATATTTTTAGATTGAAACCGTTTCTAAACACTTTGAGTACCATAAAAGTACTTACTACTGAAAGAGTGTACCCATTATAAATAAAAGAACTTCAAGTTCATGTCAAATTTGTGCAATGAATTTTGAACCTATACCCTCAATATAATCAGAACGCTTAGTGTAAGTTTTTTTGACGTTTACGTTCACTGATCGTGAGAGCGTTAAGATTTTAGTATGGAATCCGGTACAGCGCCCCTAGCGGTAACTACCAAGAACTACAAATGTCTATACAAATTCTTAAGGCGTTCACTAGTGAACGCGTTAGCGTAAAACTTACACTTACCACTCAGGTTTTAAAGCGAGTGGCGAAATTTGTTTTGTGTCTGACGTACTGTTAACTGAATTTATCTTAGTTTCAGCAACCATAGCCAGATTTTATCGGTATTCATTTTAGTTCAACTCTAAGACAGCTTCCATTGGCGGTTACTTTAACTAATTTAATTGAAATGGCAAGGACCTGATGGTTCAGTTTCACTACGAATGAAAGATATAAACAAAGATTAGAAGAATTAAAGAAGACATTTATATGTCGTTTTAATGGTTTTTATTGCTTTTCGAGTTTTATTCGGTCGTAACAAAAATATATAGTCAGTTTACTCTAATTGAGTTAACGCAAAGTAAGCATAAAAATAATTAAAGTTAAAGTAAAATAAACGACAAAAACCGTTCTCCATAACCATCTATAAAAAAGGCCTGAGCCCCTGCAGTAGGGATGAAAAAGGGCTGAATTGCTGAACAGAATGTATTTTTTTTATGAAACTGAAAAGAACGAATCTTTACTCATTAGTATTTTACTTACGAATAAAGATTTGTCTGTCGGATCTGTTGGTCACGGACACACAGAACAATAACTTTTGCCACGAGAGTAGGAAATGATGTTTTAACCTCGCTATGGTACGACATTTTTTTAAGCAAGAGTACAGAAAATTACTAGCTACATATTAATAATTTTTCTCTTGGTAAATTTCTAATCAAGTTAAAAATCATGAGTTCTAAGTTGGGTATCTCCATCCTTAGTTACAAAGTTAACAATCCTGAAGATTTAAGTTATTGCAGTATGAACATAAACGTACTTTTACAATCTTTAAATTGCATTTTTATTACCTCTTTATAGAGCTATATCTTATCCGCAGCGTCGTCTGCGTGGACATAGTGTATCATAAATATTAAATAAAAACCAATCGCGTTTAGATTATTATTTTATTTATTATAAAGGATTATATCAATCGTGTGCTCTCAAAAGGTGATGTCAGAAGCCCTAACAACTGGCGAGTATGTATGAAAAGAGTATTGAAAGTAGATGAGGCGATAGGCTAAGGACAGTACTTTGTGGCGTTCGGTCCTCTGCTTACCCTGCAAGGGATACGGCGTGAAGATATAGATGGATAGATAAAAATAACTATTTATTTTCCCAGACCTCAAACTGACTCTGTATCACAATTTATTACAGTCAGACCGTGAAAGCGACAAGTACCCGTTACATTTAACACACACAAGGTGAGTTTGAAAGGTGAGAAAATATAAAGAAATCGTAAGAAAAATAGTAAAAGCAACAATCTTATTTTCCCATACAAACAATTCGTTTTATTGAGATGCGTTCAGAAATTCGTTTTATTGAGTTTATTTAATTTAATTCTGGTGCGGTCAGATAGTAAAGTAACTGTTACTATATTACTAGTTCTGGCGATTTCGCCCGCATAAATTCTAGTTTACGTCATATGCGAATGATATTGTTTCCCGTAGGTGAAAGAATTTTAATTATAGGATTCGTATTTTTGAAGATTAACTCCTGCAAAATCAGGCGAACAATGTAAGAAATTTTACCCCTTTAAAATTGTTAGTATAGACTTACGGGTGCACAGGTGCAATTATGTTATAATATTGTATAGAACATCCAGTTTCGGCAAATTTCTTTCGAAATTTTATACAAGCATCGTCATATTTAAAACAATGTACACAAAACCTTACCAAATTTAACCCTTAAACTTGTCTCTTGAATTATTCTACACATTGGTGAAAACACTATCAAAGTCAGTTTGTTAGTTTAAACAGACAGATTATTATAACGGATAATTACGGTTATTAAATTTGTTAGACCATCATATGATCAAACATATAAAATTTATAATCATAAGTGATTTACGTAGTTTCTTATTGGCATGACGAAGGACGTTCTATCACTTCTGCCGATTCATTCTAAGTAACAGTGCGTAATCTTTAATAAAGTATAGTTATATGTTGTTGTTATTAAATTTATAATAAGAAATGACAGCAAGTGTGTGTGTGTAATGATAATTCGTAAAGTAATATTGCTCGTGCAAAATCACTGATGAAATCTTATATGTTCCAGCCGTAGTTTCAACATATGAAAATGTTTTTAAAGAAGTAATAATTCTATGTCTATTATTATAGCTATGAATTATTTAAAACTAGCTCGCATGACCCTGTATTATAGATGTAAACCTCTTCAAAAAAAGAACCTGTTTTATATTATGTATAGATGGACAAAAATAAATTCCGCCATGTAAGTCTTTATTAAAAATAACTTTTATTATTACCCTTGACAGATAGACATATAATAGTTCCGAGATCTGAAACGATTCCGTGATTGTTTCGTCTGAATAATATATTACTTCCACCGAGAAGATGAAGAGACTCCAATAAAAAATGATCTGTATAAAAAAGCGTTTAGGCTAAATTTACCGCAGCAATTCTGGGCGGTATTTTGTGCCGCCTGAGCAATCAAATACCGATAGAAAAAAAAACCCTTGCAGATTTATGATGCACATATGTCTTGCTTTTAGTTGGAGGTTATACAGGATATAAGCCTTTTTGTGCTGTATTCTGAAGTAAACATATCATTATTGTAAAGTAAAACGCATCAGGGATTTGTAAATCAAATATATATCTTATGTAAATGTATAAAAATAATATTTAATATGTAAACATTAATGATTAACTATTATGTTGTTTACTTCAATTTTACTTCATTTGTGACAAATTTTTGCTAATGCTGTACACGCTTATTATTGGTGCAAATATCAGATGTGATTCTTGGTAATTATGTTGTCATTGTTATGATTTTTGTACTGTTAGTGTGTCTTATGATAATAAATAAATAAATGTTATGTTTTCTTTTTGTAACTAACAAGGATGCGACCACCTAACTCTCTAGCTATGGCTCTAGGCATAGAATTAGATAGCTTTCGTTTCGTTGTCGTTTTTGTTTTGTATGGGAAAATAAGATTGTCTTTTAGTGGATAAACGACTAAAGTTACTAACAATATTGTCAAATTCAGAATTATCGTTCTTCATCATTCATTTGTCCCTATTACATACCGCTAAGGTGTCGTATCCTATGGTTAGAGTGAGGCGGTCGCAACCCAGGGGGCCAATTCTATTAACTAATTTTTGTTTTAATCGAATCGAAAACGGATCGAAACCGAACGAAACTACAGTTTTTAATGGTTTTCCTATTCTACAAAGTGACATATTATACAATTCCAGTTCTATTTTAGCTGGAATTGTATCGTATCGTAAATTTATTTAGTAGAATTGGTTCCCTGGTCGCCTTGTATAATTGGACACAAAACTGTAAACTCTGAGCTAAATAATAATAGTAGTTTATGCAACTGTCATATAAGAAGGGGTATTAAAACACGAGAGTCTGTTTATCGCATGAGGCGATAATAGGTTGACTCGAGTGTTTTAATACCTAAGTTATATGCAGTTTCATACACTGCTTTATTTTCACTCATAGGAAAATTGAAATTAAACAAAATAGGTAGTAATAAAGGAAGTAATTAATGCGTGCGCCATTTCACAGTTCAAACTGCGCATGCTTTCGCCTTTTTGTTCATATTCAGCATAAAACCATAGACTACTTTAATGAATAAAAAAGATGAGCGGTACTATAATGAGTTTTTCTTTAATTTAGTGGATATGAGTTTATAAAGTGCTTATGTATAGAATCGTCTTTGAATTCGTAATTCGAATTTTTCGATTTGAGTGTAGATAAAGTTTTTTTTTATTATTATGTACATCGTGTTCTGTATACATACATACCTAGTTGTCCATATAGTTTTTATATAATCATTGACTTTTTACGAACCCTTATATTATTTTTATGTTTATTTTATTATTTTAAAGACTGGTTATGTCTTTGAAGCAGATTGGACCAAGGAATCACGTTGTCACATAAACAATTGATTATGTATTTCGAAATTCCTTTCTAAAGGTGCTTATACACTCCATCACGCACGTACCGGTCGCACGTCAGGCAACATCGAATTGCGGATTTGTTGATGTCATACGTCCACGGCAGAAGCATTTTTAGTTGATGCTTCTATGAAAAATGCGACTGTTAGTTTTGACGTCAGAATTATGCAGAGGATATCATCGGATTTTTTAAATAGACTCCGTTGCTTGTCGTGCGGTCGGTGCCCGCGTGCTGACAACTTTATCGGATGCCTACGTCATACAACGAACACGCCCTCCAAGTTGATCCTACAGTCAGTTTTATATCTGTGTAACAAAGATTAAAGAAAAACACAGCAAAATATGATTTACAGGAAACTGTCGATCAACTTAAAAACGTGTCTGGAATAATAACGTGGTAAATATTGTATAAATTCCATCAAGTATTCTTCAGATGAAGTTGCTTGTGTTTTGTCACAAGTCTTTGAACAGAATTAGTATATTAACAGAAAAACTATCTCAAGCACAGATTGTTTTATCCTCGTGCATGAATAAATATGCCGGAAGCCAGATGCTGTTATCAATTATGCTAAAAATATGCAAATAGGAGCACAGTTCAAACACCACGATTGTTAGTGGGTTCGTTTAAAATATTCCATATTCAGTATTAAATACATACAGCCAACGGAAAAAAAATGATATTTTAAATTATGAATCAAGTTTATTTTTCATATCCTATTTTATTTTTCATATCCAAAATCTTTGTAAATATTTTATATTTACAAAGATTTTGGATTTATTTTAGTGAATGAATCCTCTTTAATTAATAAATCATATCTCTGGAAAACATATCAGGATTTTTACGTCGAATGGAAAGTACTTTGGTGGAATATAAAAGAAAAACATAACTTGTTTTCATTACGTAACAAAGGTACTCGCATACCTCGTAAAAGTCGAATGGGTTGTATAAATATTAATAAAAAGATATCACTGTTATCAAATTGATGTATATTTATTTTAAAAAGTAAGAGTTTCCGACTTTGTTTCTAGAGGGTCAGCATCGTCTGCCCTTTAAACCTCCACTGCTGGATCTCAGGCCTTCTTTATAACATAACCCTCCACCCTGGCCCAATACTGATTGGAGGGTATGAACGAAACGAGTGCAAAAGAAGCCGGGACCAGCGGCTTATTATGCCTTCCGAAGTGCGGAGTAATCTCGAGATATTTGTTTTTTTTTTGGTGTAATTTGCTTAACAACAACGATCGCAGGGGGCGGCGCTTATTCACTTCCCGCCGAGCTACTCGAGCTAATCTTCGCAAATACTGATGACAATTCTTTTACCTACGGGAAGCTATATTATACGGTAACATCGCTCACTGAATAGTACAGTGGCACAACTCAAAAACCATAATTTCGAGAAACGCTCTCCGAAGTTATGAAAATTTAATATATTTATAATTTTGAAAATAATTTTTTTTAGCATAACAGTTAAATCGTTTGTATTATATTATTACTGTTAAGTTTTTTATTTTTTCTTTAACTTATCCATGGGATGCCACCACAATGTTGTGGCGTTCTCTAGAAATAATGGTTTTTGAGTTGTGCCACTGTACTATTCAGTGAGCGACATGCCTATTATTTACGCAGACATACGCAGCCGTAATAGCTAGTGATAAATAAAACAAAAAGAGACGAAGTATACTGAAATAAAAGACAAAGTAACTATGGCTATTTGCTTCCTCGGTAAGTCTTCCTGTTTTTTCTCTAGCTTGCACTTTTCCCTTTAACATCAAACAATCTATTTCACTTTACACGCAACCATTTATAAAGTCGAAAAGAACTGTAACACAATATAATGATATTGGATTTTCTCATCGTATGATGTCTTTTAAAAAACAAGACAAAAATCCAAGAAAACTGTTTTATGGCGACCATGAAGCGAGATTTCGCAAATTTCCCTAGGGGCCACTACATGTGGCGCACGAAGTCATAAAAAATATATTAAAAATTGAATAAAATCTTTTTAGTGTTTGCTACCTACTTGTTGTATGCTATTCGAGACTTTCATATGAACTGTTTATTAAGAAGTTAAATTGTCACGTTATAAAAATTGTACAAAATAGTAGTACTATCGATACTTCATGGAAGAAAGATTTTTTATATAATATTACTAGCTGTACCCGCTTCTTCGCCCACCTGGTTCGAGGTACTGTGCGCACGGGCGTAAGGGGTAAACTTTCTAACTTTGTCTGTTTGTTTGTAGGGGATAATCTTCGAAAATACTGATCTGATTATGAAAATTCTTTTACCTACGGGAAGCTACATCATACACGGGTGTTATAGGCTATAATTTAAGAGGGCAAATAGGTAGTTATTATTTTAAAAAAAATACGTTTAGATCGATACGACATCATCTATCTCTATCCTTTTCAGTCAATGGCCTTGCGAGTTCTTCGCATTTCTAATCACCTTTTATACGCCCTCTTAAGGCTTAAAATCGATTGGAGAAAATTTATAATTTTGTACAATTTCATAAGCTGTTGATTCATTTTTAATTAATATTTATCGGGCAGCGTTCTTAATTAATATTTAAGCCGTGTGACCATGAATTTTTGTTGTCTTACTGCTCCTTCATTTTCATATTTTATTTCATAAAATAGTGATTCTTTATAAATCCAAAGCTAAAATTAAATAAACATTAATTTCATGTTGAACAAAATTCATCAGAACAAAGTTGACTGTTGGTTATCTCAAAAAATGTTGTACTGCAGTAATGTCTCATTATCTTTTATAAATCTCTCAATATAAAAAATATTTTATATAAAATAAATACTTTATTATCAAAAACCATGGCTGGATTAATACTACTTGATGCCCCAAGACTTAGGGCCTAAGTAAACCTTATTTCAGCATCTTCCTTTCTTCATTAGTGATCGGTTTCCACGCTTCCTGAACCTTTTATTTTTACATATGATTTTTATCCTTAGACTGTATCATTCACATCCCAAATTACTTTTAAGGACCTATGTTTCATCTACCCTTTACTAGATGGCATTACGTGTCATTTAAATCGAACTAACACCGTCGAAACTACGTGTGTCATATAGATAGAGACGATTGGGGAAGAAAGGGACGGGCAGCTGTTCTAGAACTTTTTGGTAATACCACGAATACACCGGTAGGGCCTAGGCAAACCTAAAACTAGTTTTGTGCCTTTCCGGTCATCTAAAACACCGCTCCATATTGATATGTTTCGTATAGTGAACTAGTTCAGTCTAATAGTTCTAATCGGTTAGTAGTGATTATTAGTCCTAATCAGCCTGTATTAATAGGCAGAATAGAACTAAAACTCGTTTGGAACGATTTAAATGTACGGTCGAGCGTTGAATTTTATAAGGATGATGACTATATTTTGTCTGTCCGTCAGTTTATTGAAGAATATTAAACACGTTCTTTTTGCGTAATCAATAAATTATGGCGATACATTGAGTTATAACGTTGCATGACGTCACGGTTTTGTACATTTTCTGCGAAATTGTGACGTAGCGAACGTATTTAGTACTAGCTTTCGCCAGCGATTTCGCCCGCGTGGTCTCTAGAGAAATGTTTAGTGGGATTAAAAGTATCCTATTATCTAAGTCAGCTAATAACCTATATGTATACCAAATTTAATCAAAATCCGTTCAGTAGTTTCGGAGTGATTGACGGACAAACATCCAAACATCAAAACAAAGAAACGTTCACATTTATAATATTAATAGGATTAAGTTATTATCAATAATAAAATAATATGGCGCGAGGGTTGTAAACAACTTAAGCGTTCCGTGAATTCAGTGCCTGAAAGTGAACGGTTCACCACTTTTATGTGAATGTCTCACCATTTCTACAACTTTCGGTTGACTAAAAATTCCAAGGAAGCATTAGGATGTCTAAATAGGGATAAAATGATACCACCTAGGTATCAATACTTTTACTCGATACCGTTTCGGTCATGAAGTATCGATACCTACTCGGTATCGAATGAAAAGTATCGATACGGGAAGTTCAAGTTTTTCAGAATCACTAACTATATACAATAAGTAGAGGTTAGCAATGTTTAGTCATACGACAGGGAGAGGGACCCTGTGCCTGTTAGACTTTTTACGAGACAGACATTAGACACCTTACCATAGAGTAAACAGTCACATGCAAGCGAATTTTCGATATTCTTCATTGCGTGACCGACCAAATACCGATACAAATACTTACATTACAATACTACTTATTTCTCGGGGCTAAAGTATCGGTGCCAAAAGTACTTGGATCGAAAGGAAAGTATCGAGTAAGAACTTGTATTTACTCGTATCGTTTCATTCCTGCATCTAAAAGATCTAAATATTAGTGTAAAAAGAAAATGTATAATTACACGAAAAAAATGGCTGTATGGGCTGTAAGTGCCCTTTGTCTTAAACAATAAATTACGAATGTTACTGACCAACATTTTAGTAAGTGAACATTAAGAATCTAAACAAAAATTAACACTATGATTTAAAAAATAGAGGTGATATTCTACCTTATCGCTAAAGATCTGTTACTCATAATAGTTCTCGTTCATAATGGCACACCAAATTACCATAAATAAGTTTTGTTGCTTTGACATACGGCTCGTAGTGCCATAAATAAGCAAAAGTGACCGAACTGACTGATTAACCTATTAAATATTCTAGTGAACTATAAGTCCTATTACCTCATATTTCTGAAACGTTTCCTAATCATGCATCGTTCATAAACTACACAAGACTACCTAGAACATTCTACCTAGATGTGATATCAGCTACTTACTATAAATATGCGGTGGACTACCCGTCCCCGCATTCTTTCGGTGATAAGTGAACTGTAAACGAGAGCGAATACGTACAAGATCCGAAGTGAACTAGTGGGACGATTAAGTAGTGTTGTGAAGTAACAACAGTAGTGACGTTAATTAGTGAAGTCGAAGTATGTATTTTGTTAAGAAATTATTTTTGTAATTTTAAATTGTTGTATAAAGAGTGGGATTGTGAATTAATTTGTCGTAAAAATTTTATATCCAATCCTAAGTCGTAACATTACTTTCACGATTTCAGTAGTTCTAAGATTTTTTAACGCATCGCATCCACTCGGGCGGCATTTTAGTAAGCGACATTTTAATCAAAAATACACGTGTGTATAGGCAGGCTAGTAAAGCCAGCTGTTAAAATATCAGTTGTCTAACTATTACAGAGCTCAAAGATGATACAGCCTGGTGGCAGATAGACGGGTAGATAAAGATAAAGATGAATCTTAGTAATAACGTCCCGTTTTACTCTATGGGTACGGAATCTTAAAGCAATTTAAAAAAGGTCATCATTATCAACTGCTTATTAATGTCCCTATTGCTAGGACTCAGGCCTTCCCCTTTGTCTTCCACTTCCACTTTAACTTCCATACAAACAACCGCTATTTAGAGGAGTGCCGGGCAGCATACATAGTATTAGCTGGGACATGAAAAGCATCGTGTTTATCTCTTTTCTGTGGTGTGGTGTTTACGTACTCGTCCTGTCTACTTCCCTGCCTACTTCCCTTCTCACTTCGGCTGAATGTAAACGTAAAATAGGTTAGCATACGTCTAGTCTATAGACTATAGTTCGGTCGGTGGACATAGAGAATTTCGTACAATGACACGGCATTATATATCTCTTTCATTCGTGCGCATATTGCTGTTGTGCTCGCAATTAGAAAATTTTGTCATAGTCAAGTTTACGATAACTATCGGTACACAAAGGTCAACGTACAAAATTCTCTCTGTTCGGCGACCGAGCAACACGGCTACCTCAAAAATGGTAAAGTGGTGGTTTTTTCGTTTCCGCCCTCTCTCCCTCACCGGCCGTGCTTATGTAATGTACGCATTTGAATTATCCTCGAAATAAATAGTTACTGTGCTAACATCGGTGTTTTTTCTATTCAATATACTTATAAGTCAACTGGTCAACTCTCCGACAGTCGCGTCCTGTGGCTTTCGAGTAGTTCTTTTAACGGGAAAATCTAAATTTGGATCTGGAATCACTGGATATCAAATACGATCTCAAATTCATTCAAAAGCTTCACATATTTAAAATTGAATGCGAAGTAATCTTGTGGCAACTCGATTTACTGCTGTGTGCACGCAAAATAACGTTGACTAAATAAAGAAAGACATAAAATTTTCCCCAAACTTTTAGTGTCGTATTTCGTTGAATTTATAAAAAGTCTATATCTTATATCGTAAAACCATCCTTAATAATAAGGTTTATCGTTCACGCAATGTATATTTGGTGGGATTTAATACATTTGCGACGTAAATCTATATCTATATTAATATTATAAAGATGAAAGATTAGATTCTTTGTTTGTTTACAACGAATAGGCTCCGAAAATACTGGACCTATTGTAAAAATTCTTTGAAGCTAATCATATGTAGTAAACATAGGCTATAATTTGTTCCCGAAAAATTAATAAATAAAGGGATGAAAATTGAAGTAGAAATTTACATAGTAAACATTATTTACTTATCATTGTCATTATATCCATGTCATGATATAAATTAATAGATAAATAAACAGTTCCCTAGGGACTACGCGAGCGAAGCCGCTGGCGGAAAGCTGGTAATAATATAAACTGTTATTACTCGGTAAGGTCGTAAAGAGATACTAAAAAAGAACTAAAATTATTACGTCAAAGTATATTTGACGTATTTTAATGTCTTTAACACTTTTTAGTGTCATTGTAACGATAACATTTTTAGATTTATCGTAGTCATCGTGTCCTTTTATACGCTCTCAGATATAAAACCTACAGAAATTATAATAAAGGTTTTATTGGACCTTTGTTAATTAATCTTTTGAAGATTAGCACTGCAGAAAGTTGGCCGGCAGTGTCTGGATGAAGATAGCGGGAGATCTTGCTTTACGACCACCCCAATGATTACATAATTGTGTTTCTATTCTTATATTATGAAGAGGTAATGTTCCTAACATTTTCTGTTTGTTTGTTCACATTATACACGGGTGATATAAACTATAAATACGCGGACGAAGTCGCGTAAAAACAGGTAGTTGAATCATAAGCTTTTCAAGGAGCTTGAAAATAAAAAGCGGCTGTAAACATGTATTTACTTCACTGTAGTGTTTTTATTTTTAGATTTGAAGAACGTTATTCGCGGGCGCTGCCTTCAGCCTCATATAAATGACTTCTAGATGAACGGCGGAGGCTTTCAAATGGCGTCTCATACTATTAACGCCGGTGGGTGGGAGTGAATGGCAATCCATCCAGCTCGGCGGCTCGTATTGCACTCACCACTAACAAATACATTTATCTGGGCTCCATTAGAGTGAAACGCAATATTTCAGCATTCATAGTGTACGTTATGAACAGTATGAATTAAATAAATATTATACAACCTCACATATATTATTCGGATTCCAAGATGAGAAGCTAAAGACCTCGTATCTGAGTTAACGAAGGCACCACATCGTCCAGAACCGAAACAAAATAGAAAACTTCACTTTTTCTACAGTGAGCCGACCAGGAATCGAACCGGGACCTCTATAGTGGCGCCACTCCTCGAAATTAGCGCCGGCGTGCGAACCACTAGGCTACGGAGATTGTCATTAATTATTTAGGTCATTGTTATCAATGTACGTGATGTCGTATAATATTTATTTATATTATATGTTACTCTATGGTTAATTTTTAAATGGAGATAGCTTTATATGTATATGTCGCATCATCTTTACGAAGATCGTTTGATTTAGTTCCTTTTATTTTAATTGCTAGTTACTCGATTATTTAATTACTTGATTGTAGAGAGAGCGTGATCATCGATACTTCTAATTTTATTAGAATGGTGACACTGACTTTGACAGTTCGTTAACAAAAGCAAATTGCCGCCATTTTTGGCACACATTCTGTTTCCGATTGCCGAGGAGTAAAGACATCCGACGACATCACGCTCATCTCGTTATATTTTAGTAGTTAAAGTAATAAAATGGAACAAATCCACGTTGGTATACACGCCTGCAATGTTAGTTTAAAGATAGTCCTCCGATATGGACCATCTATTTGGGCTTCGTAATAGCCCCTTTGGACTACCGGACTACATAAAGTGTAGTTTTCTCAACTAATTACAACATATTATTTTATACACTAGGATATGAATGTTCCACAGATCTGTCCTCCGACTGCAATTTTGTTTAGCTAAACCATAACGCAACTTCTTTTGTTCATTCTTACTTCGGTTATGGTGTTTTATTTTTAATTTTATTTAATTATTGACAAAGTTTTTAAGTTTTTAATCTTCGGACGCCAAGTTGCACCGCCACTATATTTCACCATCACTTGGTCCTACTATCATTACTGGACTGTGGACTAAAACCTTAACAATGTAATGTGAAAGATAGTTCCTTGCATTGTCAGTGAAAAGGCACAGATTTTTTTCTGGGCCGCTTGATTATCTCTTATAAATGTGTATTCTGTTAGTGAGCCAAGTCTGAAAGGGAAAGATTATATCTCAATTTATAATACAAGCTTGATTGCTAAGAAATATGATCAATGTAAAATGCTTAAAAATTCACTAGCCCCAGGTACTATGAGGTGGGACTCGAACCCACGACCTCCGGGCGACTGAGCTTCCCAGGACCCAATAGGACTGACGATCCATAATAGGGATGATGACAAATTTTTGTTTGTTTGTCCGTCAGGTAGAGTGTTAAAAAATATTAAACACGTATTTTTTTATTTTTTTCGTAATCATAAAATTACGGCGTTACATTGAGTTGAAATTTCGCATGACGTCACGTTAGGGTACGTTTTCTACTCAACTGTGACCTAGCGAGCCCCCCACTCCTCAACTTTAATGCCTGTTATCTAAGCTATTTCTTGTTAAATTAAAGTAAAAAAAAATACGTATGTAATATTTTTCTATTATCTGACTGACGGACTAAATAGAATTGCATTTTTTTTACCCAGTTATCATCCCTATTGTATCTTGTATTTTAATAATAATAAATAAAATAAATATTTTTTAACGGTTCTTTTAAACTTACTTCAATAACAATAAACATGTTATTATTATTGAAGTAAGTTGGTGCCAGCAACTCATAAATTATTGATATCTATTTTTATATTACGCAATCTATTATAGTTTTTGTTACAAATTAAATTATTTCAAAATTATTGAAGTTTTATTTAAACCTGTTAATTGCAAATCGGACCAGACAGAGGTAATAATACATATTGAAAACCACTTCTTATAAATTAATTAAAAGGTAAATAAAGTATATATATATTAATGTATCTTATATTCGTTATTTTAATTAATTATGGATATATATTATATATATATATTATACTAGACATTTCGAAGATAAGGGTTCTTTTCTTCGATATTTTATTTTTCATTTAAATAACAGAGATTCTCCCCCTTTTCATTTATTGCCGCGGCCAGTGATCGTTGTCGTTAAGCAACTTACGCTAGGATCCGACACAGCATGGGTCACCAATTACTATCTCCAGCTACTCCGTGCTACGGCTAGCTGGAGACGGCTACATTTGCAGTCGTTAATACCCTCCAATCCCGATCGGGCCAGCGTGGAGGGTCTTGGTTCATCCTTAACACCTATAATTAAAGACTAAGCCGCTGCAGTGGGGAAGTAAAAGGAAGAGATTTCATTTGCAAAACTTAAAAAAATACAAATTTTACCGTCCGATGTGGCCTTTATGTTACATATGCTTGATTGGTCTTCCCGACTAACATATTATAATGAGTGCAACATATATCGAGCAAATTAGCTGTGACTGTGACAGACTAACGGACAATAATAATTATTTATGATAAATTTATTTATATAAATTATGATAAATAAATATAAGTCAATTACATTTTTGAAATATTTTGTGAATTGTCAACTTATATATTAAATATAAACTTTTAAAACATTTAATTAAACTCTGCATCGACCACAACTATGCTATTTCTTGTGATTTAAAATATCTTCCACTGTATAGAAGGTATGATTCAACAGCCATCGACGTAACAATGTTTTAAATTGCTTAATAGGGAGGTTTTTAAATTGTAATGGTATTTTATTATAGATATTTTGACACATAGCGGTACAATTATTTAAGAATCGTTTTGTTTTTCTTGACAGTTTCGAATACCTGTTTATGTGGATGACGCCTGGACCTTTCGGATATATCGCACACGTTTGTAAACTTTTGAATATTCTAATGAACGGATATTGCTACCCCAAAAATATAAAGACTAGGCAAAGTTAAAATGTTCAGAAGATTGAAATAGGGTTTACAAGATTTGTTTCCTTTATATCTGTATCATTCCCATATATTATCAGGCCATATCTAATAAAAGATTCAACGTACGCAAAATAGGCCATAACAGCTGCATTTATACTCGCCACCCTAGACAGTCTATACAGAGCAAAAGTAAACCCGGTTATTTTATTACAACGTTTTTTGTTTCTGTTCCTTCCAGAATAAATACATATGTGTCCATAACAATACTATATAGGTCATGTACGGATTCTGTTTTTATTATAAGGAATGGAATATTAAAAATGTAACACAATAGTTATTTAATAGAAAGGCTTTTAATAAGGAATTCGGTATTTAATTTATTAAGGCCGGTTTGTACGTCGCCCAAAGAATAAGTTTGGCTTTTCAAAGAGGAAACACTCGCAGCCTTCTGGGCACCTTGTCTGTTGGCAATGATCTGGGGGATATTTTTTATTTAGTATAGTTCAGACATAACTTAGATAAGTCGTTTTATATTGTTATTATTAATGAACCTAACATTTGTTTTACCTTTATAGGTATTGTTATAATTTATGACATATTCTCAAGTAATAATTTATTTCGACTAACTTTCGCAAGTATTTGCTAACTGTGCTTATTTTTTTGTAATTTAAAAGATATTATACTCTTTAGAAATATCAAATAGGACCAAGGAATCATCTCAAAATCCGCCACAGAGTAACTACCCTTATTTCCGGTATCCTTTTACTCAAGTCCCCTAATTTTAATTAGCCTGTTATTAACTTGAATCCAATTAACTGTAGCAAAAGGCAAATCTCAAATTTCCTACTAAACGAGTATTACCCTTGGCGGAGTATATTTGATACCGTTTCTTAATCGATCCTAATTGAAAGATGAATTACTCGATTGACTTAAGTTCACTTAATGAAATTGTCGAGAGCATTTTATGAGATTAGCAAAGAAAATAAGATTTTTTATTGTTCCTTAAAAGTTATAATTTTTATAACTCAAATAACTATAAATCCACCTATAAATATATATTGAGTAATTAAGTATACTGTCTGTCTAATAACATATTGCGTATAACAGAACTTGTCGCTTAAACTGTTCCAGATTGACAGCCACGGCCAGTCGGTCAGGAGTGACATGACTTAGAACAAGTGAGTCATGGCCTATTCTCCCTACTTAATTCGATTCCTTTCTTAGGGAAGGCCTGGCCCAATAGTGGGGATATTGATAGGTTGCTAGATGTAGTGTAGAATAGCTTTTGGCTATCAAACTGAACTTTATTTAAGAATAAAATTGTGCTGTTTTTATTAAAACGAATGAGCGTAACCATAAAATGTTGCGCGCTATTGGTTCGCGTGCTGCGATCAGATAGCGACGGGGGAATTATCGATTATTATAATATAGAAGGCGTATTTATATTGGAAAATATAATATTTTGGAAGGTCATATGAGGTGATGATATGAAATGGAGTAACTCTGGTAACTCTGAGAGTGAAGATAGTGATTAGTTTATTTAACACAATTGTTAATTTATTTATATGTGATAAATTTTAATTATTTAAATAATGAATGTTAATTTTTAATATTATTATTTTTTTATTGTAATTTGTGATAATTGCAACTGATTTAGATCGTTTTTATCACAATAATATATATATAAATAAATAGCAATATTTTGCTACGAAGCTGAAAAAATCTAAATGAGTTAAGCGAACGCATTTTATAACTGCGATATGAGCTGAGCGATACGTAAAAGACTTAATAAATTTAAAGTAGATTTGGAATAAAAGAGCAGTTAACTTAAACTGTTATTAAATATGCTATAGATAGAATTATGGAGGAGCAAATTTGCGCAATTTCTTTCAATATTTAAGACACGAACACAACTACAATAACCACAAGCCTTAAAAAATTAGATAAAACAAATACAAAAATAAACTTTTATTGGGGTGTATTGAATATTACAAGTTAGGCTCTTTCATATTGGGTGGGTTTGTTCTGAAATATGTACTGTGTAAGCCGCCATTTTGTTACGACGGCCATTTTGGATTAGTATAACTAATAATACCGATTGCAGATAATATTATGTCATCAGAATTAAACGTATATTTTAATTTTCAACTCCAACGGACACTAGGAAGTGGGTAAAATTGCCTTGCAAGATTTAATTACAGATACACCGGGAATGTGAAACTAAATAAAAGTTTGTAAAAACTAACACAAACTTTGAAAAATTAACCTGTAAAAAACTAAAACTGAAAATAACTAAAAAAAATATATATAAATTTCAAGCATTTCTAACTTTAAAAACAAATAAAATATATAAATAACAAAGTTGAACGCAAAAAAACAATAAGTAATTACTGGTAGGCAATGTACTCGTAACAAGGATAGAGCCATGATTTATTAGTCTATAATTGTAGGACGATAAAAGATAAAACCCGCTCTCCACAGTCAGCTCTCGGGACTGACACCCGTGACGGGCTCCGGGCCGAAATGATACACGATCGCGAATTAAATTAGGCTCTGCTTCTGCCGAAATATGCTGTTTTTGCATACGTCACGAGTTGAATCACACGGCGCTTATGAAATATTAAAATATATCCTCGTCTGCTCTTTAGTATATGGTCGCGTTAAGAATTCAAATTAGATATCACTGAGCCAAAGTTTTGATGTTTATTATCAGAGTGGTTTATCATCATTGGCCCTATTTACGTGTTTACTTTGGGGCTCAAGCCTTATGCATGGTTAAGGATGGGCCGTAAACTTCCAGGATGGACCCATGCAGATTGAAAGGTATTAACGAGTCCAAATGCAACCGGGACCAACTTTACATGCTTTCTTAAATCATGGATAGCGCGAGGTAATATTTTCTTGGTCACCCATCCCGTGACCGCCCGTTGCGGAAGTTGAAGAACAACGACGATCGCGGGCCGCTGCGTTTATCTACTACGCCACCGATACATCGGAGTGGTTAATAGAGCTAAATGAAAATATTCTTACTTTTCCATTCAGCCTGTAAAAATCTGACAGTTCTATAAAGAAGAAATTTAGTGTTAATTTAGTTAGTGTAAACCAATTTAACAGCTAAAGAACAATATATATGATTATCTTTATAGAAAAATGCTTAATAATCCACCAGCCCTTGGTATCCTAGGAACTGGAAATCACAATCTTTCGCAATCCAGGCGACAGTTTCAATCACAAACCTACTGCGAGATATCTTTAATGAAACTGCGAAAGGTTGGTTTGAGTTCCTCGGGATGCAAAGGGATGGTGGAATTTTAAGTATTTTTCAATAAAAATATTTATTCGTATAGGCATTGTGAAAACTAAATTTATCAAACATAATAATATATGATTTCTATTTATTCTTCCCGCAATTTGTACGTTGTGATTTTTTAAACTACACAATATATTTTAATGCGTTTTTAATAGGAAACTTTATGTGTATAATACAGGACCATGCAGGCGAAGCCACTGGCAAAAAGCTATTTAATTATAAATTATTCAGGCAAGTAGCGGTGAATATTCAAGTAAACATAGGCTTTATCGCTATAAAGATAACAGATAATCATTGTATATAGAGCTTGGAGAGTCACAGAGTAAATCTCTCTCGTGGGCATGATAGAGATAAGCTGTGGGAACACTTCGAGGGATGAATTAGAATGCACACTAAATTTATACCCATTTGAATAGACAGATATTAATAGAGGGGTTGTTTTCTTTTGAAATTGAATACATTGTTTTCGGATTATATTATGTCTATTATCACGGTTTAACCCTTTAAGGGTTGAACGGTATGTTTATCTTGGTTCTTCCTACCCCGTCATAATAAGTATTTATCCAAAACTACGAGACCTACTTTTAAATTTTTTTCACCCATGGGAAACTACATCCTACGGGTGACATAGGCATTTATATTTGGTGACATAGGCATTTATAAGCATTTATACGGGTGAAATCTTTGGAAAACAGCTGTATTAAATATTAACAAAATACTTGATTTAATAAGCACTACCTATTAATAACATGGTCGAAGGGTATTGGTCGAATGAAATGAAAAACGACGGATTTGTTTCAAATGAAAAAATATGGCTTTTATTTGATCGAGTACTTTGGTTCTACTAGATGGTTTGGTAAACACGTTTTAATTTATATAAAAATGTTTCGGTGATAAAAACGCAAATATTTACATTATTTTTAAATTATTTTCTATTATTTATTTGCAAGATATAAAAGCTTGTCTTTTTTTAATTTTAAATTGTCATGACCTGAAATCAAAATGCTTCTTAGTCTCGCCAGTTCTTCTCAGTAAGTATCTTTAAAAACTCCGCGGTAGCTTTATGGACAGATAGTTCTTTGACTTTCAGAATTAAGTGCTAATTAACAGCCTAAACTAAATTATTAGAATCAGTGATTTAATTATATAAATGAGGCATTAGTAAAATCTATACATACATACTTTTATCTTTTGCAAAAAAATGTTCTATGGATAATTAAATTTGCTTTAATGTATATCTGTCTCATGTTTGATCTATTTATAATATGTTAGCTTTGAGTATTATTATTGGTCTGTTATTTAAATTACATTTGATCACAAACAATCGGTTAAATGATTCTCAAGTAAATTAAATAAGAAATGAAATCTTTATTACGACATTACCAGATAACATATTAATGAAATCCTGGATACTGAATTTAAGAAACTTGTGTCTCAGAAACCAGTTCTTTCCTTAAATTACAAATTTTGTTGGTATTGTTGAGTTGATGAATGAACTAACAATTAATAAAAAAAAGAATACAAAATTAAGTTACATCTACAAATGAATTTAGTAATGTAATTATTGTGTGTGTGTGGACGTGTGTTTGTTAACTCATTAGGAGATTTTCAGTGCCTTCGTAATCATACGTTTGTAGCCAATCGCATATAGGTTTTTTATTAAATGGTGATTAAAATTTTTGCTACTACAAAATTTATTGAATAAGTTATATAAGTGAAAAGCCGCAAAATATAAAGGAAGACGGTACATCCATTGAATTTAACCAAGACACATTTCATTAAACCATACTGATTGTACTTAAAATAGACACCTAAGTGAAATAAAGGTAAACACTTGCCGTAGGTAAAGTGAGTTCACATTTTTGTGTAAATAGCTATTATAATGACATCCACACCTGAAATCAACCGTGACCGTATGTGTTTCAACAGTTATTGTTTACCCTCGTAACAATAAACAGTTGTGCCTTGGCCACTGTCCAAGTTACATAGTTGGTTGGATGGTGAACATTCAAAATAGCAACATTTATTTTTTTTAGCAACATTTTTACACCCATTTAAAACGAGAATTATCTTTTAACATATACTGGGATAAAATCGCATGCAAAATATGAATACACTTAAATTATGAATACACGAAACTAGCTTTCCGCCAGCGGCTTCACCCGGAAATGTTTATTTGAATGTCAATTCATATCATGACATGGATATACACTGGACCGCAAAGAAAACGGGTCGGTTAGAAAATCTTCAATAACTTGAAAACTACCTCACCTAGCTTTATAAAATAAAAACTCAATTAAAGAATATTTAATGTTATTTAACATAGTATATAAAACCTTTTTATTTACTTTAGATAATTGTGTAAGAAAACTGGCAATGAAGATAATGGTTGTTTTTCAATTTAGTTCTAAAAAAATCAAAGCTTTTTTTTCGCATTTGTTTTAGTTTTGAGATAAAAACTACAATAAATATCGTGTGTTTGTCATACAAAAATTGTATTCTGAAGTCATCATGTCGTTAACCCCTGAAGAATGCACCAGGATCCTGACAATGCTTGAAGATGGGCGCAGTCAGCGCAATACAGCGAGAACTGTTGGTGTGAGTCTTTCCACAGTTCAGCGGGTACTCCAGCGTTTCCATGAAACTGGATCCAACCTAAGAAGACCAGGAACAGGCCGAACGAGGTGCACGACTGCGCGGGAGGATCGCTATATGGTGTCAACAATTTTGAGAAATCGATTTCTTACGGCCGTTGAGGTAAAAAATCACCATTTACGAGCTGGAGGAAACTATCTGAGTACAGATACAGTAAGGCGACGTCTGGCTGAAGCAAATTTGAGACCATTAAGGCCTGCAAATGGCCCAAAATTAGAAAGACACCACTTAAACTCAAGGCTGAGTTATAGCAGAAAACACGAAACTTGGACTCTGGATGACTGGTCAAGAGTTATGTTTTCAGACGAGTCTAGATTCTGTTTATACAAGCACGATGGGAGGAAAAAAGTGTACCGAAGACCGGGAGAGCGCTATAACCAAGCTTGTATAGAAGAAAAAGTACCATATGGCGGTGGCTCTATACACGTGTGGGCTGGGATTTCTTCCGAAAGCCGTACTGAGCTAGTAGTGATAGAAAATGGCAGTTTAACAGCAGAACGATATGTGAATGAAATTCTTAATGACTATGTTGGTCCATTTTTAGTAGATATGGGCGAAAATGCTGTTTTTATGCAAGACAACGCCCGCCCGCATACAGCTCAGATAGTGTTCGACTATTTTCACGAAGTAGGTATCACATGCATGGAGTGGCCAGCACGAAGCCCCGACTTAAACCCCATCGAACATGCATGGGACGAACTGGGACGACGTGTACGTCAACGGAATCCGCCGCCAATCACGCTGCGTGAATTGAAAGGAGCTTTGATCGAGGAATGGCAGAACATTCCGCAGCATCGCCTTAAAAACCTTGTGGAAGGTATGCCGAATCGCATAGCCGCAGTTTTGCAAGCTCGTGGAGGCAACACGAAATACTAACATGCGTAAAAACGTCACATCTTTATACAATTCATATTTACGAAAATGTCAGAAAAACTACCTTTTTCATTCGTTTGACATTTATTGAAAATAGACAACTTTTAATTTGTATTTTTTTATATTCAATAAATTACAATTAAATAATCTTTAATTTAGTTTTTATTTCATAAAAATAAGTTAAGTAGTTTTCAAGATATTGTCGATTTTCTAACCGACCCGTTTTCTTTGCGGTCCAGTGTAATTACAAAGAAAAATTGAATATTAAACAATGGATGGTATGGTAATGTTTTAATTCCGTATACAATCTTCGACCCCTATTTTCATCACTTTATTTCCTGTTTTTCAGTATAAAATATAGCCTATGTTTACCGTAAATAATGTAACATTCCGTAGGTGAAAGAATATTTACAATCAGTCAAGTAGTTTCGGAACCAACCAGTTCAGGCCTTTCCTATGGATAGAATCAAATACAGAGAATGGGCCATTACCCACCACGCGGGCCCAATGCACATTGGTGGGTGTTAACGACTGCAGATGCAGCTGGGACAAACGACTTAACGTACTTTCCGAAGCGTGGAGAAAGTAGATAGTAAAATTAGTAAATTTTTGGTCATCCATCCTATAACCGGCCATTGCAAAAGTTACTTATCAACCAATAGCAGACAGAGACAGAGCTCCTCGAGCTCGGCTCAATTCGCATCTCTTTTCTTTTAGGTTTCGATATAAAATATAATTTCATATATATAAATATATATAAAATATAACGGTAAATATTTCTAAATAAAACGCGATAGGTGAAGGTGAAAACACTGTCTAAGTTAAAAGATATTAATGTCCGACCCTTTATTCAGTGCCTTTCCTTACGTTTAGCGTTTCTTTCTGTGGTCACACAAAGTGGTCTACGTTGCAGTCCTCATTTTGCGGTCGTGGGTTCGTAGATTATTAACGCCTGTCTGCTGGACAAGGGTTCCTTAATCGTTATTTGTGTTCTCACGGCGGTTTAGGGATCACTACATATTTCGGACGGAGGCCGAAAGTGCTCGGTTCTCTTGATATATGTCTCTTAGTAACCGGTTTTGTTTTGGAGATGAAAACTAGGTTACATATCAAATCAAATAAAATCAAATTTATTTAGTTGGCACACATGCATAGGACATATGATTAAATGGATGTGTGTATAACCGAAATAGTAAGGCAACTTTTAAAATCAAGTAAGTCCAATGAATGTTTTTTGATTTTTGATGTCAGAAATACATATGAAAGCTGATGGTCGTCTTCTTCACTTAAGCACTCGCTCTTGCTGTGCGAGCTATTTCTTATAGTCAACATAACAAATAAAAAGCAAGATTTGTTTATATTTGACAAATTTTGAAATGAACTGCGAAACTTAAATACACTCAACAAGCACAACTTTTCCAGTTATCCTAAAATGGGTGTATTTATACCATTTCTATACGAGTAATATTTATTTATGCATTATTAAGACATGCGCATCATTTTTCGGAAAAAAACTGGTGAGAAGGCTTTGCTAAGTCATGCCGCATTGTATTCTCAGATCACGGACAGCTCCAGCAGCTATAGTTTCTAGATTAAGTCATATTTAGCTCTCTCGTGTGATTTAAGTTCTAGGATGGTTGAAAATATTTCGCCCACAGCTAAATTTTTGTATAAAATTGCATGAGGTTTATAATTCTCCGAGACTATGACATGTTGCGAACTGTTTGAGTATGTTATAATTTGTATTTATCCCAGATATGGTACTGAGTAAATGGCTAAGCTTACACACAAATAATACCAAAATTATGATTTAATCCAGAATTTCTTTCTTATATGGCACAGTTGTGTGTTAATATGATAAATAAATAAGTCTAATACGACCTAATTGTGTTACGAACGACATATGGCAACCGAAGTGAGGGGTAACGATATTAAGCCACTCTTGTAGATATAATAAATAGGTAATAATAGGTCTTATATAAAGTGTGTGTGGTACACTAATACAGCTTTCTGAAGTAATGAAATATTTTTAACGCTTAAACTTAGCGAAGAAAATATTTTCGTTCATTTTACGTTCGTGTTGGTTATGAGCACGATTTCAGTGGCACCTAGCGTCCTCACTTGAAAGTCCGCAGTTGAAATTAAATGTGTTATTTCAAACAAGACATTAAAATCAACAACTATATATTATTTTATATTGCAAAACTACAGCGATATTGTGATTTGGGTAGACAGAGGGTTGCAAAATTAGTTTAATAATTCAAATTAAATGAGGTACATAAATAAAAAAATTTTTTTTTCAGAATTTGTCCAACTCATTTTTAGTTGTCTTTGTCTTTCGATTTCATTTAGTAATAGTATACGTATACAATTATTGCAGTATCGTTAGTAATAAATAAAATATGGGTTTTAGATCGAAGTGAGTATTATTCTGAGGACCGGGTTTGTGTGTAACAATAGCCTTTTTGTTATTGTAGCAACATTGATTGTACTATCATCGTGAAAAATAATCGATAGCAGGTAACTAGAAGTTACCTCACATAGTCATTAGATGGCGCTGTACAATCTACATTGCGCATACAAAGATTTTTCTAAAAGACAAAACCAAAGTCAAAACGAAACGGGACGAAATCAACGTACTCATCAATGTGATAGGATTAAGAACACACAGTGGCATATTGTACCAAAAATAGTGTCGGAATACTATTTCTGATAAACAACTTTCAAACTATTCGTATTATATTAAACAAACAATACTATATTTAAAGACCTTTCAAAAAAACTTACTAACCCGTTCTCAAGATAATGCAACATTGTAAATGATGAAAGTTTATTCCTTGCCTTTATTTCTAAAGAATGATGTAAGTTCATATGAAAATGTCTGACGAATTTCATCCGCGTCTAGACAAAATGAAAGCCAGTTTAAATTATTTAGACGCCCCGAGCAAGCTTTTGAGATTGGTTTGAAACCGTCGAGGTTAATTTTAATGGTAATGAAGCGTGTCTCCCGTTAAGCTACGTTCATATTTAAACGTTTCACAGAAAGAAAACGCCGTGGTTTCATTTCGCTGTAAATAGATGGCGTTGGTATTCGATAAGACGACTTTATTTTTTTTTAAAGTATACTAGGCTGGCGATATTTTTAAATAAATTTTATAATCTAGATGGCCATGCCTGATTGCATTGCAGGAAAATAGATTATTTTGTCGGTAACTTACCTAAAATAACTTAAAATTTCTTACAGCTTAAAATGTTTTGATTGATGTTATAATATTATTGTAATACCTTCATAATTTCAAATACTCCATAATTCGAAGATTTTAGCTATTTATCTTGGGATCGGAACAATGTGTGTGATGTGTCTAGTTATTTATTAATAAAATAGGTTTTGCGCAACATAGTGTTATTTATGTGCTACAAGACCAGATATGACATGGGAAAGTTCATTTTCTACAATTACACAATCGGAAATGGAACCCTCACGTCTTCAGAGGGATCTCAACGATGGCAACACTTTAAAACCAGCGATTCATTCAATAGAGATAAATCCATTGCATATTTAGAAAAAAAATATGTGAATAGTAGAATATTACAGTTCAAGAATTGCGGCACGCTGTATAACAACTGGACACTTTATTTAATAAATGCCTCTGGAGACGTTGAAAATGAAACTTTAAACTCATAAGTATGAATAAAAATACTTCATATTACCTTATCACTTTGTGAGTACAAAGTACGAGATTCGAAAATAAAGCGGAGGCACATTTCCCGGATAGAATCAGTTTATGGAGCTATAAAGGAACGCATCGTGATTGGTTCCCTCAATAGCCCTCAATAAAGCACTTTTTATTTGCACCGCGAATGTTCTGGGCTAATGAAGTGCTTAAATAGGATTATTGTGATATTAACTGTATCTTTTAGAGGGTTGGCAAATCCTTACGAGGAGAGGCTAGTAAATGTGGAACATAAAAATATTTTTTTATGGAATGCTGATTACCTGCGAGAAAATGCTTTAAAGTTTGTATTAAATGTGGGCTTAGCATAAGTATGATATAACATTCGAATCCAAAATTCCAATTCCAAATAGCTTTGAATTTTTTTGGTAGCCAATCCTTCAGAATTAGATCGTTAGAAATAAAAAGCGAATTTCAATTTTAATATTAATTTAAAATAATGAGTTTGGGACGAGATACCGGTTTGGCATGTTCTTGTAGAATAAAAAACCTAAATTCAAATTTAGACAAAAAGTTTTCAACTTGTTTTAAAATCTGCGGTACTTATTTGAATTACCGCATATACCCCGAGAAAGTTAAGTGGCAGATTTTGAAAGCTTGCAATAATTTACATATTTCTTTTTATTAGCATTAAAATCAGTGGACTAACTGACTAATTTTAAAATCTATGTAAATCTCTTTCAATATACAGCGATTATCGCTTTTGGAACTCATAGTATTGTAACGGTGTGCCGTACCACCGTTTATTTCGTCGTAGGTTTCAGCATGAAACTCATTTCTTTAAATTATTCACCTTTCGGAATTTGAAATTTTGATAATCCAATATGCTCTTTATGAATGTAATTTCGTAAAAATTCATCTGTTGTGAACATGTTATTGTAAATCGTATAAATTTAACTATAAAATATTATAATAATGAAGTTATAATGATTAAAATAGAAATTATATATTATTTAAAATAAAATTATATCTTGAAATATAATAAAAAGCTTGCATGCTGGAACCTAGGATGAAATAGACGGTGGCACGGCACACCGTTGCAGTACTTACTCAAGTACCTAAATGTATACAAAGTATATATATTTTTTACTTATCAACACCTTTAACTTGATACCTATAACGTTCTAATTAAAAAAAATATTTTATGGCGTCTTACATCCCCCATGTTAAGTATTAAAAAAATACATATAGCCAGTGTCACTCGGGATCATGTAAGGTTTCTAATGATACCCAATTTTTTAATGAACGAGGAATTTATTGTACATGAAGAAAAAAACATAACAATTAGCTATAAAAGTTATAAAAATTAGCTATAAAAATTATATTATCCGTTAAGTCTTTCAAAAGTTATGGTGGAATAAGGAAACTCACACACATTCATACATACATCAGCCGCAAAACACCATACAGTCCCTTTATTTAAGTAGTCGTGAAAGAAAACTATAGATCGAAAATTAAGATGGGCGTTCCGCAGGGCTCAATACTTGGTCCTTTCTTGTTTTTGATTTACATAAATGACTTGCCTTATTTCGTAAGGGATGATCACGAAATAGTTTTGTTTGCGGATGACACTTCACTCTTGTTTAAAATTAAAAGAGGGTTACCTCTAAATGACGATGTGAACAATTCTATCGCTAAAGTAGTACATTGGTTTAATGTAAATAATCTTCTCCTTAATGAAGGAAAAACAAAATGCTTAAAATTTGTACTACCTAATGTTAAAAAAGTAGATATAAATGTTAATGTAAAAGATAAGAACATGGGCCTTGTGGATACCACAGTATTTTTAGGAATAACATTAGATTCTAAACTACAGTGGGGCCCACATATTGATAGATTGTCGAGTAGACTTAGCTCTGCAGCATATGCCGTAATGAAGATACGTAGGTTAACTGACATAGATACTGCCAGATTAGTATACTTCAGTTACTTTCATAGTGTTATGTCATACGGTATCCTATTGTGGGGAAATGCTGCCGACATACAAACAATTTTTGTGCTTCAGAAAAGAGCAATTCGATCAATTTATAATCTTAGGATTAGGGACTCTTTAAGGGAGAAATTTAAGGAAATAGACATTATGACTGTTGCTTCTCAATACATATACGAGAACTTAATGTACGTTCGTAAAAATATTAGTTTGTTTTCTATTAAAAGTGATGTACACAATTTTAATACAAGAAATAAAAATAAATTAACGGTGCCTGTCACTAGACTGCAAAAAGTTAATAACTCTTTCAAGGGTCTTTGTGTGCGCTTCTACAATAAGGTCCCAAGCAAAATACAACAATTAGATATCATGCAGTTTAAATCTACTATTAAAAAAATACTTATTAAAAAAGCTTATTATAAGGTATCCGATTATGTAACAGATAAGAACGCTTGGACTTGAGATGATCCAGCAACTGGATAGGTGATTACTTCTAAACTCATTATCTTGTTTCCATTATTATTAAATGATTATGTTATTATTATAAGACCATAGTTTTTTTTTTTTTTTTATCTCTGTTTATAATGTATTGATCTGGTAATGACATGGTTTTTGTAAATGTCATTACTCATATTAGAGCTGGTGAGTTTCTTGCTCGTTCTTCTTATCAGCCAAAAGACGTCCTGAACGAGTGGTAGGGAAAAAATGTTGGACGATTCAAAAGTACTTTTAAGAAGTCTATTTGAATAAAGATTATTTTGACTTTGACTTTGACTTTGAGTCATATTTTATAATTTTTTTAGAGCCAATATTGATATTTTAAGTTCTAACCGTAGTTTAAGTTTTAACAGGAACAAAGTGAATTAGACAATTCAATGAATTTGTTGTTTTTAGGGTTCCATACCTCGAAAGGAGAAACGGAACCCTTATAGGATCAATTTGTTGTCCGTCCGTCTGCCAAGACCCTTTTTCTCAGGAACGCATGGAGATATCAAGCTAAAATTTATATCAAATACTCAGGTCTACTGTTCGTTGGAGCTGTAAAAAAATCCGACTTCTAAGCCAACGCAATAAAAAGATACAGCCGTTTATGCGGCAAATTGGCACAAATTTTTGAAACTCACAAGGGAATTAAAACTTACTGGGTACTTCCCGTGAACTCAGAATCTTGGAAATTGGTACGAAGCAACGTCTTATAGCACAGATAAAGGAAAACGGGGAAATCGTAAAATTTTGAGTTACATCATATAATATAAATATTTTTAATAAATACCTACAGGTTTGTGCGCGAGCCCGACTCGCACATGACTGGTTTTTTTTTTCATAAAATTTAGTTTGTATTCGTAAATGTACAAATAACCTATTTATTCTTCAGCAATGCAGACAAAAATCTGTTGGCTAGCCAAGACACAACGTTGGCGCCCGCTCGTAGTGTAATTTATTTCAGGAGAGTGCGCTCAACGTGTGTTGACATGTGATTTGACGAATTTCCCCAAAATTACTTCTTTCCCAAATAAATATATTTCTTTACATATAAACGACAGTTAAAAAGATTATAGTGTCTCTCATTAATGGTACTTTAGTAAAATAAAATCAGTAACTTTCAATTGGTTCTGTATCGTAAGTTTTGTACAACGAAACCAAATAATATTAATTTAATAATGTTAATTGATGATTAAACGAACTTACCTGAAGTGAAGTTCTATCATAATTATGCGAAGGCTTTGTCCGAAGAGATTAGAAATAATTACAACGTAGTATCACATACGGTGATGCCAGTTTACACACTGTTAGTTGAGTGAAATAACTTTTTTTTGTGCGGATATCCCTATCCAACCTCCTGCCGCGATAAGTACCGTCGTCATTTAGTTTAGAGTACCATTATGATATGTATGTTTTTATTAATTATTTCACAACCTGGGGTCTATTTTATTATTTCATACTTTATGATATCAATCTGCAAACAAGCGGGTGGGAGGGTTTCTAATCTCTTCGGACAAAGCCTTCGCATAATTATGATAGAACTTCACTTCAGGTAAGTTCGTTTAATCATCAAGTATGCTTAAGCTTTGTCCTCGAGATTAGAAATAATTACAATGTAGATTTTGAGAGACTTATGTGAAATATTAAAAACGTATTAAAAAAAAATTGTATTTAAAAATTCCACAGGAGAGATATATACAATTAATTGTAACTAGTATAATCATTTAATTTGTAACAGACCTTACAAAACAACTTTTAAGGTATTCATATAAAAAATACAGTTTTTGTTTAGACATTATTCAACAATAACGTGAGACATTAACATTAAGAAAGAAAAAAAACTAATCATCAATAATGCTTCTTGCAAATAGACTTTGATTAAGATCATCATTACACAAAATGGTTCTATGATAGAATTTTCCAAATGTATTTGAGCTGCCGCTCTATCCCGCGGTCTTTCTTATTAAATTTAGATTGATGCCTAATTTATAAGCTTTGGATGAGGCTGCATGCCTCGTGCTATGAGCTGAGAATGTTGAGGTATCAATACCACAAGTTTGGAGTGTTGACTTTATCCATCGACTCAGTGTCTGCGCACACACTGATTTATGAGGTTTCTTCAGACCAATAAACAGGGAGGTGCAATTACTTCGAAGATTACGTGTGATCCTCAAATAAGAGCATAGTGTGTTCACAGGACATATCTCTGGTTTCTGTCTAAAAGAAGGTAACACCAGTATTGGTTGAAGGGAACCGGGGCGAGAAGTTTTGATTATATCGGGAATTTTAATGTGAATTTCGTTTATTTTAACTCAATATTTCTAATGTCAATTTTCGAAATAGTTTGTACTCTACTCTATGAGCTGTAACTAGTAAAAGCGAAGTTGCTAATTTTTTTGATAATTGGTTTAAAGGTAACTCTTCATTCGGGAACCAGGTAGACAGGTGGTCCAGAACCAGTGATGTGTCCCATGTTATGTTATATTTCGGGTGAGGTGGTCTGAGTCGAAAGAAGCCCTTGAAAAGTCTCTTAAGTCCGTCATCGTTCCCTATTTGACGACCCAATATGAGCGATAGGGCTGACCTAAAACAATTAAGAGTCCCATATTGAGGCCCACCACGGTACAGTTCAGTTAAAAAATACATGACTTGTGGTACTGATGCCTCAAATACATCGATCTTATTTTCGCAATGTTTTAAAAATGATGGCAAAAGGTAGAAACCCGTAAAAAATATATTTGCCCATGAAATGGTGAATGCGTTGATTGCATAAGCATCTGGATCTCTATTCCAGGAGATAAATCTCGGGCATTTTGTATAAAATGGCTAGCAAAAATGTCAACATAGGGTTCACCAAAATTGTGTACAATTTTTCGAAAAGCCGCATCTGATAATTCCCATTCTATATCGGGATGCACGCGCCGAGACTCTGCGTCTGCAATTTTATTATCTATAGAACTTATGTACTCAGCAAAAACTATAATTTGTCGTGCTTCACACTATTGCCACAATTCTTTCGTAACTCGTGTTAAATGGGGAAACTGTACGCCACCCATGCGGTTAATGTAAGATATTGCCGTAGTATTGTCAATTCGAAGAAGAATTTGACAATTCTGGTGGTCTTTAGCAAAACCCCTAAGGCCAAGGAAAGCCGCAAGAATTTCCAAGTAATTAATATGATTTTCTCGCTCTTCGCTAGACCATGGGCCGTATGCAGTTTCCTCATTACAGGCTGCCCCCCACCCCGTAGTTGAGGCATCTGAATTTATTTCAAGGCAGTAGCTGTCATTTTTTATTTTGCTGACTAAGTGTCGTATAGAATATGACCACCACTCAAAGTCAGGTTGAAGTTCATTAGGAAGCGTCATGAACTTATCATAATTGTCATTGTTTTCTTGCAGACATAGATATTTGACCCTCGCAAAATTTTTCGTATATAACCAGTCATATTCGATGGCTGGACAGGCTGAAGTTAGTAAACCCACGAACTGCGCAAAATCTCTTATTTTACATCGGTTTAATTTTTTTAACTTGTCTAACGTGGTTTGTATTTTATTAATTTTATCCGAAGGTAGACTGACTTGAAATAACTCCGAATCCAATAAAAATCCCAAGAATTTGCATTGTGTTTTAGGGGAGAGATCACTCTTTTCTTTATTTATTATAAACCCTGAAGAGGTTAATAATTTCGGTGTATCTCTAATATTTTGTAAACATGATTCGTAAGAATCCCCTATTAGGAATGTATCGTCTAAATAAATAGTTGAAAGATGTTGATAGTTGAAGAATGCAATAATTTAAACACAGGTTTCATTATCTTTGTAAATACAAATGGCGCTGTGTTTAAACCAAATAGAAGTACATTAAACTCATACAAATCATTGTAATAGAAACGTAAGTATCTTTTAAATCAAGGGTAGCCATGTAGGAACCTTTTGATATAAGTTTTACGGCGGTGCGAAGATCTTCGAATTTGAAATGACAGGTATCGATAAATTTGTTAAGATTTTTTAGGTTTAAAATAAATCTAAGTTTATTATTTTGTTTAGGAATAACAAAAAATGAGGATAAAAACTGTCCTTTACAAGGGCTACATTTTGAAATAGCACCAATGTTTAGCAATTCTTGAATGGCTTGTTCTATTTGAAATCCCTCGGTATTAGAATAAGATCTCGCGTTAGGTGGGTTATCTTGATATACATAGCAAGATATAGGTATCTGTAACCCCGTATCCAATTAAGTATTACAGGATCATTCGTAATGAGTGACCACTGAACATAGAAATTAGAAAGCCTACCGGCATATTTTACCAGGTCTAACTCCTGTTGCGGCTCGGCGCTGGCGGTGGCTGCGACGTTCTCGAGGATGGCGCGCGATGATTCTTCCGAGAGGCAACCTGCTGAGTCCTCGGCGCCCCTGACGGCCTGCCCTTCGAAGGAGGACCCTTCCAGTTTAAATTTGTGGAAGGGAATGGCTTGGTTTTCTTAGCGGCCGGTACGACAACAGGATTAGACTTCAATTCCGCCCCAGACTTAGAAATCACCTTGGCTGTTTTGATAGTTTCGGCAAAGTTTGTTCCAAACAGCATTGAGTCAATCTTTGTGGACTGCAATTGGTCTTTCATGTCCTTTTTTAGAGTGGCGAGTATAAAGTTACGCCTAATGACGGTTTCTAGATATTGACAATCACATAAAATCCGGTTGGCATCCATCAAAAGCTTTAGGAGGATAGGATTTTTCTCGGTCTGGGAAAGTAAATATGTGGTGGCCTGATCAACGCAAGATATTGCATTAGCCACTTGTTTTTGCTTAATCTCTATTCCTTTGTCTCTCTTAGCAATAGCTTCGGAGACAGCAGCTTTGATTTCCGGATTTAAAACCGGAGCATCTATCAAGGTGGAATTAGCTGGTGGTAGGTACTTACTGTTAAGTTCTTTGCGTGTCTCTTTTGTCAAGCCTGTGGTGGCAATATGCTGTAACCGGACAGCTAAGTCTTTATGTATGTCCTCGCCGTAGGATTTTTGAGTGGATGGGTCAGCACCAAGTATGGCGAGTGTTTCATCATCTAGAACTGGAGCTAATTCAAACGATACCGTGTTCTGGGCATCTGATTTCAATTGCTTTTCAGGTTGAGCGTCGGCAGAAACGGCCTAAATGGCCGCGAGAGCAGTCGCATCCGCAGCGGCGCTAGTTGATGGCCCCGATTCCTCGATGCAAGGGTGCAACGGTTCCTCGATAAGTATGTCGCCTTCGTCTGTTATTGGTTCGATTTACAGACGGCGAATTAATCGCCGTCTGTAAATACGGTGCATAGTTGTACTATTACAGTTACGAAACAGGCCTTATGACTGCCTGCCAAACTGTATAATGGGTAAGTTACAACTCAAACGTTGTCCCGCATGCCCAGTACAATAGAATAATAACTAACGTTTTGATACGAGTACATTCAATTTTTTCTTGATATGACGAAAATACGCCAGATATTGTGCGGTTGCAAGAAAAAAAACAATCTAGGCGGTAGGTAAAGTAACAACCCGGTGTGGTTGCTAGCAGTACCTGACATAGCATAATATTGTTTACTAAATGTACATTGGTAAGGTAGGGAATAACTCACAATTGTTAATCCCGCAAACCTTTAAAAAACACAACACTAAAACATAATTCTATTTTACTGTAATATACCTTGCGAGTTATTCGGCGGTTCGTTATCATCGCTCCGAGTAGACGAAGATGAATCACTGAAATGGCGAGTTGTACGTAAAATCTTTCGTTCCATTTTCTTCATCTTTTTTAACAAATGCTCGTAATCCTCCTTGGATTTCTTCCGTTTCGGCATTTTAGCGTTTAATTACGAGGTTTTCCAACACTAGACGCGTAAACTTTATTAGAAGTGCGAACTGTGACTGACGACGGGTACTAATCGCGGCAGGAGGTTGGATAGGGATACCAGCACAAAAAAAAAGTTATTTCACTCAACTAACAGTGTGTAAACTGGCATCACCGTATATGATACTACGTTGTAATTATTTCTAATCTCGTATAATCTAAGACAAAGCTTAAGCATAATGATTATTTTGTGGGTAGTTGATAACTTTTCACATAATTATTGTTGTTCGATGTAATTTACACAAATCTTTGTTAATCTTGAATGAATATTCAAAATTCAAACTTTACCCCATAATCGGGGTATACTAGTATACCTACAATCTGACAATACTACGCTCACAATTTGCAACGCGCTGGTAGAATGTAAATAAAAATTCAAGCATACTCGTAGTAAAGTAATGTTTGATATGCACCTACTAAAGTTTAATACGTTTCTGCAAGTTATATTTCTGTTATTGTATAGAAGATCTATTCTTCTATCTACCATCTAAAATAATGAATGGTCAAATTAACTTAATAAACAAACCTAATTATTTTATTTTAAAAATTCTTCATTTTCAATGCTATACTGGTAAATATTCTTAGTGAAAAATGCTAAAAAAAAAACCTCCAGTCCCAGGTACAAATATAGCATAGTGAATGCAAAGTTGACAAAATATAATATTAAAAAAAAAATCATCTTAATCTAAAGTAAAAAATATTTTTTCGGCCTTCTAGATGGATGGCCCGAGCATTAATGAAAATACTCTCACTAGTAACAAGTGCTTGACAAATTCGTCAGTCCTGTTGGGGCTAGGGTAGCTCAGTGGTTAGAGCAATCGCCCGAATAGCAAAAGGTCGAGGGTTCGAGTCCCATCTTGGTGTACTTTTTAAGCATTTTTCATTAAGCATAACCACATAACTGCTTGTACTAAGGTATAAGAGCTTATAACCGAAATCTGCGAGAGTTTTGTAACAGTTGATATTTCAGTATGTGGAATAGTACATTACACTGTCTCCAGTGCATAGGTAAAGATGTCAGGAACTTAAGTCTTGTCCCGTCAGCAGAAGGGAACCCAACCACCAGACAATGTCTAACCACTCCTGAAAATGCTCCGTGGAGGCGCGAAAATTATGAAAATATGTTATGTTATCCTCATATGACGTAACTTCCCGTTGGTGTTTTTAAAAATTTGTCCAACAACTTAATAGTCTAATTTTAAAATATATTCACGAACTTCACGCTGCAAGTATCTGACATTTGATAGCAACTGCGATCGGGACATTTTTTTTAAAGAATTTGAATGAAATTTCTCATTAATTTTACACGTAAATTAGTATGGTCTAAGGCAAGTGCAAGACGCAAATATTACTTTTAAGGTACTAAGTTTTTGTTTTGTTTCTTGATTGTTCAAATTATCATTCGTTCGATAGCGACTTTAAACGTTAATTCGATAAATCGTTATCACGATGCCTATACTTTTAAAACTGAATTGTGATAGATTAAGCCTATTTAATGCAAACAATCAAATTTTTTCTATTTATATTATTGTTGTTAATTTTGTAAACGGTTCTTATCCATAATTTCGCATTAATTTTGATATATTGAACTAATAAACTTTGAAGGGTTCGAAAATAAAAAGTAAACCCGTAAAAATTAGCTAACGAAAACAAATTGTGTTAGCCTTAATAAAAGCTAATCTTTTAATTTAAACTAATGACACCCTATTTGGAGTCGACGCCAAAGAAACAAGGATTTTCGGAATGATATTGTAGCAACGGAGATCTCATTACAATGACTTGTTTTCTTTTATTTCATTAAAATGGTAAGAAGTTTTTTTAACAGACAAATTGCAATTAAAATATAAGGAAGTTTTTTTGAAAGAATTAAGTACATGGCGATAATGTGTTTACAGCAGTATACAATTACTGTAAAATAATCAGAGGATTTAAATGGCGCAGTTTTTAGTGCGCTCGATCTGCGATAAGAAAGCTAAGCAACTTTTGCAAAGGCCAGTCATGGTATAGATTACTAAAATTCATTACCTGGAATTTTTGCGTGTTTTGAAAGGAGTATTACGATATTAACACTTTTTATACCAATTTTATTCTTAGGCTATCCTAATATTTTGCCAAATAAAAATATTTTTTTAAAAACCGAAACCCAAATATTAATATAAGTTCGATAGAAAAAATCTCTAATATAACTCTAGACAGGTTTTTTGAAACGCTTTTTCGACTTATTTATATATTTCATTTACAACCATATGAAAATAAATACAAATATAAGTTTTGATATAATCTAAAAGATCAAAAGTTTTTTTTATAACTGCATTTGTTTTTATTTCTGTGATTAAAGACGTATGAAATCAATAGAGTGCATATTTACTTTATATACTAAATAAGATAACGTAAGCGGAGATATAAGAGGGCCTTAAACCCTTGATCCCGGCTGCATATATAATCGTTAACACCCACCATTACGTTCTGGTCCGCGTTATGGATCATTACCCGTTCTCTCTTATTTACTTTGACTCGATTAGGCAAGGTCTGTGTCCCAGCACTGGTGACATTAAAAGGCAGATAATAAGGATACACAATTGTTAGTACTTATATAGAAATACACAATTACCACCAAAATTACTTTCGGGTCTTTAAATAGGCGCATTACAAGTTAATTTGCCTGATCTGGATATATTTTTCAACTCGCAGTTAAGTTTTAAAGCTCAGATTCGGGAATTCTTTAGTTCTATTGACTAGATTGGGTTGGGTAAGGGACTGGGGTTGACGTGCTCTCTGAAAGCCTGTGATCTGTGTTACAGGTAATTTGATCTGACTTTTCACTGAGAACCGGAGAGTGCCTTAGCCTTCTCATTGGTGTTTTTATCAGTGGTTGAGTGAATTGTAGGTGTCGTCTAAAATTACACTTATATGTTAACAATGCTGTGTCAACCTATAATTGGTATATATATTAGATTTAAACCTAACTGTAATTTACTGGAGTAAGTTGAAATATGTATGCTGTTGGTTGTCCATATAAAATAAATAAATTAATCTGCGAATTTCGTGTCACTTTTTTAATTAAATAAAATATTCTACTAATATTTCTCACTGATAAATCTATCTTTATATTAAATAATCTTAAATGGGTCAAGAATTTTTTGAGTTTATTTTTTGTAATACTCGTGTATTACAAAAAAGAAAACCAAAACTTTTCCCTTTATTAATAATATTAGTATAGATTGATAATTAACCGGTTACGTTACATTTGTAACCGGTTATGTTGAAAGATCAACTTTTAAAATGATTCGCGTAATTACTCAAACTTATACTACATCCATCAAAATGCGATAACGCGTAATTCGTAAACTCAATTTCCCACTGGGCCCTAACGAGCGTTTAACTGTTAAAAGTCGACTGCGACCGGAAAGTTAAGGGCCTGAGTAAATTATATTTAATTTAGGGAAACTCGCCCCTCCGATGTTGCAGAATGTCATTAATTGAATATTTTTTTAAAAAGCAACTTGGATTATTTATTTGAAATAACAATTTTAGTTTCTAATTTTCTAAATATGTTATTTTTGGTGGGTTTGTTTCTAATACATATGAAAACACAAGTATTTTTTTTTTTTATATTAAATTAAGTACAAAATGCTTTTTAATTTTCTTTGATAATTTTCTCGCCACTATTGAGGTAATGTAACAACATGATCCCTTTGCTTTCAGATTATTATATAATACCGAATAAATGATACTTAAAATACATTTAACAAATTTTAAAACAGTAATTTCTTGACTGCTATTAAGACAATATATTGTTTCTTCCATTAGCTGTCCCTTTCCTCTTTTCCTATTCATTCTTAGATCCAAATATGCAGTATTGGCGTAAAATAACTCCATTCAGTTATAAAATCTATAAATATTATATTTTTACCTTTGAATAACATTTGACATTTATAAAGAACTGTTAACTGTTTGCGCTAGTGCAGCCATTCTGACGACAGAAAGTTCTACTCACATGTCATATCATTATCAGCTTTTTTCGTCCCCATTACAGGGACTCACGTTTTCCTTAGTGGTGGTTAAGGAAGATGGACCATGACGTCGCCCTAATGCGGATTGAAGAGTGCCAACAACTGCAAATGTAATCGGGGTCAACGCCTAACGTGCCTTCTGCACGGAGTAGCTCGAGATTAAGCGGCGCTTATACACTACGCCGCCAAACACAATTATTATCGGAAAATTAAGAGTTAGCTAGAGTGTCAGATAATAACGGTCGCCTTAGATTGTCTAAGGGACGTGATCTTAATAACGCAGCTCCGTTGTTTCCGGGTTAAATCGGTACCCATAAGAAGGATAATTAATTTAATTACAATAAAAGATGGACAAAGGATAGAAATATATACTTATAGCAATTATAGCATGAAACAGTACTGAGATATTAAATATAGTAATTTAATATTCCAGAAACCTCGAAGGGTTGTATTCTGAAAACCAATTTTATATCGTCGTCGTAATTATATATTGTCAACGTCATCGTGCTGTGACGGGTTCGGAGCTTATGTTGGTTGGCAAATTAAACTTCTGACTATGCTTGCTGAGTTGATATATTAATAGTCTAAATATACAAATCTGTAATAATAAACCAAGAGTAATATAAAAACAATTCGTATGAATTTCTTATATTATTTTGGTTTGTAAGTACTTAAATCAAACAATTACATCCCTTTCCTGAGTTTTATAATAGGTAGAACTTAATAAATATTAAATAATATCTGCGAAGAGTTATATACGTTTTTATAATATATATAATACATTCACTCATTAACCAACATTCAGAAAGAACATATCGCGTTACTCCAAATTACAAATTGCAAAAATGAACAATAAAAAGAAATGATGTTATAAATGAAACACAAAAAAATTGTATGCGAAAACCTAGAACAAAATGCAAGGTATGGTACAACGCACGGTTACAGTGCTGTCTTGTTACCCTACGATATTAAAATACGTAAATTAGTGTAGAACAGCGGCCGCCTAACACTCTGACTCGTATCTATAGTCGAGAGAAGTAATTACTTGTGAATATGTCATAACTTAGGCAGATATTTTTAGCAAATAAACAAGAATTTTAATGAAGTTACTGTTAATAGTTAGAATATTATTATTATTAGCTATTAACTGTTAAAAATATTTGCTTAAGTCACAATTTTTCTTATGAAGTAGGTAATTATATCTCGACTGTTAGAATTTAGCGAGATAGATGGTTACGCCCAAGAGTTAGTCATACTCTCGAAACCTACGCTAGAGTCATGGCGATAACTGCTTTTAAATGGAGTTGTTAGATTTGGCGAACATACATAACAAGCTTTGCAAGATAAAAATAAAAGTTTGTAGAAACCTGTTGATTATAACGTAATAGAACAACTACACATTATTTTAAAGTATTACGTGTACCTAGTCTAGCCATAAATATCCGATAATTTCTTAACAATAATATTATTTTAAAGTTTTATATGTAATTAAATTATGTAGAGTGAAAAAGATATGTTAACGTACTAAACTAGTTTAAACGGTCGGGCTCTTTGTCGATGGATTAACGAACGGTAAGCCCCTAGACCTAAGTCTTGTTTGATAATCTGAGAAAGTGTCCTCGGTGGAATTCTGGACAGGACTCCCTAGAAAGGATTTTTGTTTTCTTATGGGATTTCGACGAATTCTGGCCTTGATTGCATTAACGGCCCAGTTTGTTCGAATAGACCGCGGTCGGTCTGATCTCTCGCGGTCATCAACAGACATGGATTCAGTGTACCTTTGGATGTACTATACACAAAAATTCGGCTAATCCCTAGCATTTTCAATGTATCAAAAATGACGGCTGGCTCCTTACCTACTTTGTACAGTGCAATTACTGCAATCCTATGCTCTTTAGTGCCTCATTCCATTTTCAAAACAAAAACATTTAATAATGGCGGGGAAGAAGTCTATTTTTATAGTAGAAGCTAATGTTCGAAATTCAATTTAATAATAATAATAATAATAATAATATACTTTATTGCACTCAATATGATACAATGTTTACAGGAGCTTATTATTTAAAAACATTGAGTAAACAAATGGCGGCCTTATTGCTTAACAGCAATTTCTTTTTGTTTTTTTTTAATGTATGTAAACAGCCAGTAACAGAATTTATGGCTAGACTAGTTATTAATTGCTTATGCCAATGTTGCTGCTTAATAATGTTGTGAATTTTACAATTTTTCCGAATTTACAGCAAAAAATGTTGATTGATGATTAGAAATAAATTTGACCTGAATTTTCTTATTAAAAATGCCTAATCACTTCGCGTGAAAGCTCGAGGCATAATTGGTCTTGAAAAATGGGAGAGATTTTTTCACCTACAACGAGTAAAGGGATTTTCTTGTGGAAGTACAGTTGACACGATATCGGTTATCACACTTCTAGAAAAAAATAAAGTCGCATCGTCTGTATTTCAACGTCATTGTTATAACGATACTAGCTTTCACCAGCGGCTTTGCCCGCGTGGTAAATGTTTAGTGGGATAAAAATCTCAATATCTAAGCCAGCTAATACCCTATCTGTATCCCTATCTGTATTTCATCAAATATCCAAACATAGAAACTTTTACATTTATAATATTAATAAGATTATACTCGTAGGTAAACAGATGCGCCACCGATATGTAAAATTTCGCAGTTGATTTTGAACTCTAAGCTCAACGTATTAAGATAAAAATTAAATGGAGAAATTCGACTGCTTTATAAAGAAAATATATGTTGCCACACTTAAAAGAGATAAGAGCGTCTATGTATGGCTAGCTACGAATACACACACAAAAGAATGGCTAAAAAATCCGCGTAAATGCTCTGGAATGAAAAATGTACAGTTTTCTGAGACAAGACCGCGTATCCCCCATAATAGCCCTCTAGGGGATCGAGCAACTTAAGTTCTGTAAGCAATGTTTCTCAGAAAGTGCCACAATTTCTTGGGTCGTAATCGTAATCATCTTGAGTGAGTGACACGCGTATACCCATACATATATGATGTATATAAAGCAGTTTTTGTCGTGATTCCCCGACGATGTATGGGTAGTTGCAGACTCACTTGTGAAATTGACTGAAAATAAATCGAATTTTGAGAGCTGTATCTCGCTGCGATTTTGCGGAATTCCGTGAACTTATTTGGAGCTTATCGGGATCATAAATAAAATAACATATTTATCGTCTTCTCTATCAAAGTTATATTGGAGAATATTCTTAATGAAAACAGTTTAAAAAATCCACCAGCCCCATTTTTCATTAAAAACTAAGAGCATTATGAGGAATTAAAACGTTCTTTACATGTTTCCAATTTGGCGTTAGCTTACCTCACTCTAGTCGAAATGAATAATTTTATTTAAAGACGAGGCGTCAAGCGACAGAGAAAACTAGATTGAGTGAGATTAATAAGGACAGAAGATGGCGTATTACATGTCAAAATATATCTTTTCTTTTATTTCTTCTTAAATTGTGAACCAATAATCTATGTCCCCCGCGTCCCCCTAATGAAAGATTTTTTTTCAAAACCAATAGTTTTGAAGCCTTTTTGCAAACAAAAGAAGCAATCAAATCTTTCCTCTTTATAATGTGATCATAATTAAAAAAAAAATTGTCGAGCAAATAAATGAAATCTCTTTTTCTTAGACTTTCATTGTATTGATATTTACATATATAGATATTTCTTATTTTTAGTGTTTACCTTTTATAATGAGCATGAAATAAAAACTTTTTCCAATAATAGAATCGACTAACTAGAAGAAACTGATATTGAAGTCTGGTGACTATCACTTAATTAATAATAACTCATAGAAAACGTTCGTTCGACTTCAATAGCAGTTCGAGCAGTAGACACGAATAAGTAGCTTTTAAGTTATTTATCACTTTTTTAAATCTTGAAGTCGGTTCTATTATTTGATTAAAGTTGTATTCAGAGCTATACTTTAATCTTATGGTTACAGATGATGAAGGATGGTGTAATATAAATTAAAATTTAAGTGTTATTGACTAGTGGCCGCCAGGGAGTTCGTCCGCGTTTTTCAATTATTTCTTCGCTCCTAATAGTTGCAGCGTGATGTTATATAGCCTAAAGCCTTCCACTATAAATGGTCTATTCAACACAAAAAGATTTTTTTCAATTCGAACCAGTAGTTCCTGAGATTAGCGCGTTCAAACAAACAAACAAACTCTTCAGCTTTGTAATATTTAGTATAGATTATTTGAGAAGCTCTATATCACAGTGTTAAGCGCGATTGGCGTGATGTAGAACTTAAGTGAGTTTCGTAAGGCTTCTTTGTTGTTTCAGAAAGCACGTGAAGCTTGGTCTTGGCTGCATCTGCAGTCTGCATTACACGCGTGGTGGGTTATGACCCGTTACCCGATATACTCTTATATTGAATTCCATCTATAGAGAAGGCTCCCAGGGGAGTAGCTAGCTCTGTATCAGCTGTATTAATAATGCGGAGCTAACATGTGTAAGCAAATAACCTTCAATTGGGCCCACAACTAATTTTGAAAGACTCAATTGGGGTTATGCTATTCCCACGTGAAATATTTATGTCTTAGAATATATCCTTCCATAAAAAAAAACAATAATCAAAATCAGTCCTATATTGACCAAGATTTAGTGAAATACAGTTGAAAACACAATCGCTTTTTTGTTTCACACGGGGCAAAAGGTAAATGAATTATGGTTTCCGCATACACACAAAGCAATTATAATATGTAAATATAGATTTTAACGCTGAACGAAACTACAACTGCACCGTCGACAGGCTGCAGCAGGTGCACATTAAAATATGATTTATCGTCATGATATACGTATGGAGTATTTTGTTTATTGCATTTCCTTTTAACATAATGCATGCGGTGATCGCAAAACTATATAATGGTCATATAAAATATAGTTTCATCGAGATTTAACATAAAAGAATATTTGTTATCAGGTTCTCGGGCAGGAAATTCATGTTCTATATAAAATGTTTATGTTACTGACAATCTGTATAATTCAGATATTTCATACAATACCTAGGCGATGTATGAGAGTAGCTCGGTGGGCTAGTGGATAAGCGCTGCGGCCCGCGATCGTTGTTGTTAAGTAATTTTCGCAAGAGTTGGCCACGGGATGGGTGACCAAAAATTATCTCCAGTTGCTCCGTGTTTTGAAATGTAAGTTAAGCTATCCCGGCTGCGTTTGCAGTTGTAAATACCCTCCAATTCGCATTGGGCCAGCTTGAAGAATGGCCCATCCTCCGTAACCATCCATAAGTAAGACCTGAGTCACTGCAGTAGGGACGTAAAAGGGCTGATGATGATGAGGGAATATATAAAATACCAAGCGAAGTTAGGTAATGTATGAAATCCATTACATATATTCTCTAGATAATATAGGTATACAATTTCTAAGGATTTCCCCGTGATTTACAATTTCTAATAGAACTTGGTCTATGTTTATCAATGTGAACCGGTTTACCATATTATCTTATACCTGTAGATCACGTGATAGGTTAGAAATGTAAGATGATCGCGAAGCGTAGCGTAACTTCCCGTAGGAGAAAGAACTTCATCACCATGATCAGACTTTCATTTTGTTCACATTTATATATAAATTTAATATTTTTAGTGTTACCTATTATAATTAAAAAATATCAATATGATTAAAAAGCATGAAATAAAAACTTTTTCGCGCGTCATCAGGCTATTAACGTCCCCATTGCTGGGGCACAGGCCCTCTCTACAGATGGAATTATATAGGGTCATAACCAATTACAATGGCCCGGTACGGATTGATCGGATTCAGCATGAACTTAAGGAAACCATACCAAAAACTGTATATGAATATCAAATCAATTAATATTGAATCCATATCATTGAACTTAGAGCCTCTTCATTATTAAAAAAAAAATTACAAAACTCCTTATCGCCTTTGATATGTACCGGGCTATCGACATCCATGTCACATTCATGCCCTTTTTATGACAGAGTAATTGCCGTCGTTGCCATGACATTCCATTTGGAGCATTCCTCGTATAAGTATACTGACAATAAACTGTTACTTGCAGTGTATGGTCGTGTAAAAAGTTTTATGTCCAACTTGGATGAAAGCGATGTATCGTACGCTATTTTCATTTTTACAATATTGTCTTTATGCTATTGTCGTAATTCTGAAACGCTTAGGGCACCTGATACAATATATTCTTTTGTGAAATAAAATATATCTACTTCTTACATACATATGTGTAGAAAAGTGATTGTTTAGGTTTTAGATCATTTCATACAAATTTGGTTTTAAATATTATAAAACTTTTATATAATCGTAAGCTTTTTAGCAAAGTGTTTCCAGATATTGTTATCAAATACTTAACTCACACTCATTCTGATGACGTTTTCCTTGTAAGAACTGGAGACATTAACCTTTCTAATGCACATTGGTAGTATAAGGAACAGTTTGAATGATCGTGCAGGCTACTTGTGATCCATTATCGAACTTAAGAATTTATCATTAATAAATTAATATCAATAAACATATATTCGATTTAAAATTTTGCACTGAACAGATGTACACCATAAAGCACTAGGAATAGACTTTATAATTCACTTGCCGGAATCTTTAAAAAAATATATAGAAACGTATGTTTTTAGAGCTAACTACGATTCAATCTACGATAGATTGGGATAATGTATTGAAGAGGCATGAGGATGATATAAATTTAAAATTACAAATTTTCTGTAAAACTTTTTTGACCTAATTGATAAATACGTGCCACTTCATATATTAATAATTAACGTAAATAAATAATCTCCTTGGTACTCACGACCCCTTATAAAGCGGACCATTGAAAAAGAAAATTATCACAGAAAGTGGAAAACATTGATTATAGATTTTTTCACTGCTTAGTTCTCGTTTAAAGAAATTAGAAAATTATACGAGTGTATATTACAAATACTTTGTTTTTTTAGAGGACAAAACCAGCCCCGCTTTTTATGGTCATATATCAAGTCAATGCGAAAATTAGATGCTATTCCTTCAAAAATGACATGTAATAATAATAAAAACAGACTGAAACAATACCTTTTAGCCTGTTTTTATAATTATGATATTGATTATGATAGTAATACTATAGCGAATGAATCGACTATCGATCTCAGGCAAGCGATATGGTATTGAAATACTTAAAGCATAATGATATCAGTGCGCCAGATCTGACGGAATACACCCGTATTTTGTATCTAGTTGTGCAAAGTAATTTTTTTCCTCTATTTGTCATCTTTGAAAATCTTTGCGTTTAGGTGTTGTTCCAAATACGTGAAAAAAAGATCTTATAATACCTATACCTAAAAACAAAGATACAATGTCCTATTACAATGCTATACTATATCTTCAGCAAACTGTTGGAAAAAATAGTAACTTACTATCTATCTAGCTCTATACAACATTTTATTTCAGAAAATCATCACAGGTTCATAAAATCATGCAGCTTTAATACAAATATGGTGGTTTTTAATGATTGTGTTCTCATAGCAATGAATGAAAACAATCAAGCAGACACTGTCTATACCGATTTCTACAAATCATTTGATAAAATAAATCAAAACCTATTCATACACACACAAACACGAAAATTTACTAAGATGGTTCAAGTCTTATAAAAAATCATTGCCAGGCTGTAAGGCTATTGTTCAACATATTTACCTATACCATCTGGAGTTTCTCAGGGCTCACATCTTGGTCCAGTATTTTTTTTTATACATTAACGATATTAATGACTCCTTAAGTAATAGTTACCTGCAATATGCAAAATTTTTAAGACTATTTCTAATTTAGATGGTTGTTATAGTTTACAGTTCAGCTTAGATTCGTTGTCTTTATATAGCACTGAAAACCAATTACTTGTAAACACTGATGAATGTCACATTGTATCACATACGAGAAAACGTAAACTGGATATTTTACTTTGAATACAAAATCAATAAAACAAATTTGAAAAGATTAGATAATATTATATATATATATCCTTGAAAGACCGTCGAAAACAATTTGACTTAGTGTTTCTCTATAAGCTATTTATTACTATTGATTAAATTCATACATTATATAAATACGGACTTGGATTTTCTTAGTACAACTATCGCTAGTTTCAAATAGCAAACTATAAAGAAGTTTGAATGACGTTTATGTCACACGTTTTCTTCCTTTTTATTCATTAACACGAGTTTCGTAATATTAGTGTATACTTAATATATATCACAATTAACTACCACAAGCATTGTTTGTAGTAAATTTTAGGTATTATTTTTCCTTTTATGCTTTAATATAAGATGCCACTTTATTTTAATGACAAAAATAAGCAGAGAAAAAAGAATGTTACATCATTCAAAGTGTAACAAGTAAGTATATTAAGATTTATTTACTGTCACAATTTGAACATTCACCAAGATAGCAAAACAAATAAGAGAGATGCTGAGAATAATGAATCTCACCACTCCAAATTAATCATACAATTTTTTTTTTAATTTGGTGATTAATATTTAATATACTTAGTCATACGGAACCCACTAAATAAACTGGTACGGTAATATTTCAATTTTTTAATGGTACGTATTGACCAACAGCGGGAGTTTACAACAATACAAATCCATTAGTGTTTTATTTGTAGAGCCGGCGCTTTCAGCCTATTGTAGCGTGACCTTGACCTCCAACGGAACGGTTCTCTCCACAGATGTGCAGCTGAATCAGTTTAAAATTAAATAGGTTTATATTTTAGAAAACTAGCCCGGTTTCACCAGCGTTATCTAGTTTTTATACTTTTAGGTCCAGAAATAACAAAGTTCCATATGAATTTCAACTGATTGAATTTCTTAAAATACTTTCTTATTCATGAACGGAAGCCATGTATCAAAATTCAGGTTTCTAGGTACAGTAGTTTTGATCGGGTATCGAATTCGGGACGTAAGAGATAGTGTCACTTCTAAACCGGAGTGCAAATGGCGTTATGGTTAGCTCGATCAATCTGCAATACCAAGGACCGGTCATAGGATGGGTAACCAAAATTTACTATCTCGACCATTTTCGCACTTCGGAAGGCATGCTAACCTGTTATTCCCGGCTGCATCTGCAGTCATCCGCATAACAACTGGGCCCGCGTAGTTCATGGCCCATTCTTCCTATTCGATTTCATCCAACTGGAAGTCCTGAGCCCCTACCAGTGGAGACGATAAAAGGCTGCTTATGATGTTTCTTAATAATTAATTAAACTAGTGCTAAAAAATAAAATAAAATAAGCATATTGTTAGAGAAAGGAAACTGGATATATCAATCTTTATCGCCTAACATGCAAATCCAACATTCGCTCAGGTTGACTGGTAGAGAATGCCCTTGGCATTAAGTCCGCCATTTGTATTATTTTTATTTAATGCAATAAAGAGTAAATAAATAAATAAAATAAAGGAGGTTTTGAAGACAACCTTTTTCTTGATAATAATTTTATTTTTCTACTACTGTCAACTACTGTTTTTGCTTGGCCTGTTCTTTTGTCTTTTTTCACTGTCGTTCACAAGTCATTCATTAATATATATATTTTACAACCAAAATATATTTATTATTTGTTACAACAAATTTATTTTTCGACACTCCGAACGTAACTATCGATCCAATCAGATGAGGTGTGCCATCTAATACATATACGTTTAAATTACATTCCTAATATTGATACGGTTCTATCACTTCGGATTTCAATTATTTATCAATTTCTAGATGTAAAAGAAAACCTTAAGTGGCTGTCATCTCAAGCACACACTACGTCTTTATTCTTATAAATATATTTCACTGTAAATGAAACCACATTAAGCGGTTTCAGCAGTTTTTGATTCATTTTTTTTGTTTCAGGTCTTTTACCGGTTTCGTATTCACTTAAGACTAAGGTGAGCATTGTCTTTTTTAATTAAGGGATTAAATAGAATAAAGACAATCTATACCTTAAGATACACAAAGTTACAATAAAATGCATTGGAATGAAACAAAAAATTGTACTTTTTGATTTTAATAAAACTTTTTAATTCCATAATATTTATAATTACAGTTATAATTAAATAATTTAGGTTACAAAATAGTTGTAAGTTTATTTTGATTTACATGATTTAATATTTGTATATTTCTATACTTATTTCATCAATTAGGTTTTATGAAATTCACACACTATTATTATATACTCAAAGAAAGGAAAAAATTGGCCAGCTATCACATTTCTGTCAGTACCTTGTATCTCTAAGACCAGGTGCACACCGATAATTTTTTGTCATCGTGTCTTTTTTACGAAGTCACCCAATTGACCTTGATCAAGAGCGTATGCCACAAGGATTTTCAGGCACGGTGACAGGGGACAGAAGTCACTGTGACAAAAAGTCATCAATGCGTACGTAGCCTTAAGGCTGGCGAAAGCGCGCCGAAAATCATCGGCATCGGAGCGTTAGAATAGACAATTTGATTTAACATTCAATCTTGCGCTCTAGACGGATGATCCGTCGCGTACTATCCTCTACTTGTTCTTCCGTCAAATATGTGACGGAATTCACCCCTTCTCCTAAACCACGAAACAAATTACGAGACGATTCTCACTGTTTGATATGTTTCCCGATAAAGTCGAGCCAAGTCGCTTGTTTAAAATAAATATGTTAGTCAATACACAATTATGTTAGTCGCTAAGTAATGCTTAGCATAAAATTAAAGCATTTCGCCTATGTCATTAAATTTTGCTCCTATTGCGTCAATTAGGCTTTTAAAACTTTAATTTGCAAAATATTCAACAGTCATTGTCATAATTAAGTCAATATATAAAAAACCCTAATGAATTATCACACTTAAATAATTTAAGTGAATACTCCGTCCATTAGTGAAAACCTCATGAAAGTGTTTCGTAGTTTTTGTGTCTATCGTTTTAAAGACGAATATAATTGGTCGAAGTCTTCATCGACAACGTTCTTTGACAACGCACACCATGGCACAGAGTATTTTATTATTATTATCATTATTTTTTTAAGTTGTAAATTGTGTACGTGATGTGTGTTGTCAAAATAAATGGATTCTATTCTATTCTATTCATATTATAATATGCAAAGATAAAGGATCGTACACATAAACCCGATGTGACGTCGTATTGTATATTACGTGGGTATCGTATAACAACGCGACCTCATATATAGAAATCTACAACGAACGGAATGGAACCGGAAAGTGGAACATAAAAATCATGACACGACATCGCGATGTGCCACGCACGACGCGACGTCGTATCGTCGATCCTCCTTAAACGGTGCCGCAAATATTATCCAATAAGATTCAAAGATAATATTGATCTTTTTATGATACTAGACGAGAATCGTCCCAATAAAATCTTTTCGTAGTCGTGTCCTGAATTATTACATTGCTTGATTTTCACGACGCGTCGTTTACATTTCATGTGCGTAGTACGACGCGATATCGTATCGTGAACATGTACATATCTCCTGTGCATATTAATTGACTTTTGTCAACCTTAAAATATAAATTAAATTACAAAATAATATCTTTGAAAAGTGAACCTCAAACAATCAATACAATGTAATCATCATAAATAATAGAATTACAACATGCTATGGTGGTACATAATTGAATTGTAAAGGTCATTTATGTTTTATTCGTTTGCTAAGTAGAAACAGCTGTGACAGACATATTAATGATCTAAGGGTTTGACTACATAATGAGCGTCATGTAGGCACAATATATTTTATAGTATATCATTGCAATTGTGTTACGATTCACGCAATTTCAATGTCAAATGGATAAAATTACGAATTGTGTATGACATTATCAGGAAAATCAATGAACAAAAAGTGCACATCAATGAAAAGCGCATGCCACACTGGGCGGCTGGAGTTACATTAAAAAATAAGGTACGTAATGAATTCACACGGGGAACTTTTAAGATTGCTCCTAATATCGAGAAACTTGCCGAGACTAGACAATTGACAATTGACTTGACAATTGGTAAAAAAGTGTCTTTCCATTGCAACGCAAAAAAGAGGAAGGGGTAGGGGAAGATAAAGAAAGATGAAGGAGTATGACCTACCAGAAGACGACACTGCAGCGAAATGAGTAGGGCCCCAGGAGTAAGAAAGCCGACCCTGCTTAACGGGAAAAGGCGAGGCAGAAGAAGAAGTATCATAATGCGCAACATAATGGATCTTCGCAGGGGAATGACATTTTTTCGCTTTGTAGTACCCGGAGTAGCTCGGTGGCGTAGTGGATAAGCGCCGCGGCCCGCGATCGATCCGCATTGGGCCATCGTGGAGGGTCATGGCCCATCCTCCTTAACCATCCATAAGGAACGCCTGAGCCCCTGCAGTGAGGACGTAAAAGGGCTGGTGATGATAGTACCCGGTACCACTTTTCAACCAACCATTGTCACGCAAAAGCCATAAAAATGCGTTGATGGAACGTGAGAGTTAATACTAAAAAGCTAATATTTTATCTGTTTTAGTATAAACTGTTTTGTATAGATGACTTGGTAAGCTTCATGTCTTTGACAGTTCTAAGTTTGCAGTAATCGTAACATACGGCCTCATAATTTGATTGATTGATTTCATGACGATTCATTGGTGCAGTCCAATTTTATGTAACTTTCTTTGGGTAAGATAAAGCGAAAAGATTTATGTTGTTTATGGAGAGGATTTTGCTTAAAATCCCTTGTTTCTATGTCATTTAAGGACAAAAAATCAAACACATTTTCACATTTAAAGTGCTAATATTTAATAGTAGCAATTTATAAAAATTCATGGCCCCTTTCATGTCGTGTAAGTACAAAGTTGTTAAAAGTCAATTTTTCACCTACGCTTAGTTTAATGTTGCCTCGTAAATCATTACGCCATGAACATGACTTTATGTTTTTGTAATTTGTAATTCTTACGATAATCGACAGTACCATGCATAATGTAAACCACATGACATATTAAGTGAAAAAGCTATTATTTTCGTAAACGGCTTAAAATGTAATAACCACTCAAAAAATACATAAAAGTTTTAATCTTGCATTTATTTTACTACTCAGTTGAATTTATATTAACGAGATATTTGATCATCTGTAATGCTATACGATATGATATTGGATTATCACCCGGTTTCTGAATTGAGCATTTGAAGTTAAGCACGTCTCAAACCTTACTAAACGTCATTTAAACAGCTTTTCGTTTCTGATTTTTTAGTTTTTTAATGAACAGTTGATAGCAGATTGTTAAAACTAGGACTTTTTGTTGTGCAAACTTGGTTAGTGAGGAGTTATTGAGGATAATCAGTTAAGATTTTCTACTTTTCTCAATTCAGAAACCGGCCGTAAATGAATGCAATATATTTTGTAGTTCAGCTAGCCTTAACAAAAAAAGAAAACAACTTGGCGATACGAATAATCGGTATCGATTATGGCTTGGCTATTTGTGACTGGCTTGGAAAAGCTTTTACTGTAATTTTTGATATATGTATTTTAGAAAAGCAAATAACAGAACAGTACAATTTTATAATATGGTTGCAACGTTTCCAATAGGTCTTGGAAAATTAATTAGGATACCGATCGTTTAAGAGATATGAGAATAGGTACTTTATGATAATATTCCCGCGTTATACTTATTTCTCGGTGATATTAGTTCGATTTAAAGAGTTTGTATTTAACAATCGCTCCTTTTTTTTACAATTCATTTGTCTTTGATACAGAACTCTGCTCTCTATTTACATAAAATATGAGCTATAACACAATAAAGTGGTGTCAATAGTCTTTTTTCATAGATATCTAACAATACATTTCTCTTTTTTGAATCAAAACATTTCTCTTCTTAATGACATACCTACGATAATTTTATTGGTTGGTACTCATCTCATCTATTATTCTTGATTAAGTAAGCTTTTTCTTATGTTCGTCGTCAGTAAAGATTTTAGAATGGAATAATGTTCCAATGTGGCTCCAATAAAAGAATGATTCGTTTTTTACGACAGAAACGAGGTTACAATTCATACGATCTCGTCAGCTTTCGAGAAACTTTCTTTTTGGATCAAACGTCTGAGCATTTATCGGACTTTGAGCCAAGGTCATTGAGTTTTCTTTTTTAAATATGTATTTCAGTACAAAATTATAGATCATCTAAATATTAACAAAGACAAACTGATATTAATTTCAAAATGAAATAAAGTCATAGTATAAGATATTATATACATCAGGAAACATTGGAAATGGGCACTTAGAAGCTCGTTGTCCATTATATAACCTGTGTTGTTGTGTACATTGTCCTTCAATATTATTTTATTATAATCAATATCCATAGAAAAAATGATTGTTATCGAGTTTCATTAATATAGATATGGTCCAATACATTAAAATTGATGTAAATTGACCAAGATACTAAGAATCAAGGAAGCTAATTGACCAAAAAATTAACAAATATTAATGTTATCATATATAATTATTATATGTATGTATATTCAAATGTATAATCGATAAAATATAATAGGGATACCGTTGGAGTTAAAAAAAAAAACTATTGAGTCCGTTACATAATAGAAAAATATTAGATACGTTGAGGGGTGGGGGCTCGCTACGTCAAAATTTTGTAGAAAATCTACTCAAGCGTGACGTCATGCCAGATTTCAACTCAATATATCGCTGTAATTTATTGAGTATGCAAAAAATAAAAAAAAATAAAAAATACTTGTTTAATATACCTGAACGAAACGAACAAAAATTAGTCGCCATCCCTATTCTTAAATTTCCTACGTTATAAATATTACTTAACTCTTTTATTTTTATATAATTTTTGGAATAAAATACGATACATTACATTTATTACATTTTATAGAATAAATCATTAATGGAACGTAAAAAGCGAATCATAGTAGACCGGATGTAAATCCTTATCTAATTAAAGAGATTTAGGACGATATTATATAGAGGACGAATTTGACAGGGCTAAATTAACTCTCCGGAGAAATTACAATTCCTATCTACGTATGAATAAGGTTTAAAATTAAACTCTCACTTTTTTATGAAATTCTCTTAGAGAGAAAATTCTCATTCCCTGACAGTAAATTAAATTAAGAAATATCGAGAGCCAGACAACAGGGATGAAGCTATGAGCTTATGACTGGAAATATGGAAAATTGATATTGGTATTAAATTTAGTAAGTACATTTTTCCTTAGATTAGCACCACACGACTAAAGTTACGTTGTACGCTCTATAGCATTCTATATGATACTATGTACCAGGTTCCTATCAATTAGCATAAAATCTGAAGAGATATTATAATATGGCATACTCTTGTTTGTCCTAATTAAATTTATGGGAAACGCTTTTTATGCTTAACGGCTCATGTATATTTTTAAGCATAATTTCTCGAAGCATAATAATATTTAACAGTAACATCCTTAAGAATTACTACGATTGCTTGGCTCGTTTTTGGTTTTGATTACGGCTCTAATCTAACCTAACCTAACCCACTGCTCGATTCTTTTATGTCTAGGCACATTATGTGAATTAGAATTATGCGAAAAATGCCCTAAATGTCAATATGCCAACTTATACTGTATGCCAAACACAATTATGGCAAAGTATATTAGAAAAAAGAACATTATGCTAATAGAAGGGACCCGTATTTACTATACATAGATATGGCGAAGAGAGAAGAAGGAATCTAGATAAAACTACAGGAAATATTTAAGATAAAGGCTTACAGCTAATTTGATGTTTATACAAGTTCATACATTCTTTAGTTCATTGTACTTGTTGTTTTTTTTAATAGTTAATTTTCTCTATACAACACTCAACATTCTTCTAAAACCAAATAATCACTACAATTTATAATATTTAATTAAATTTTATACTTAACTTAGTAACACCGAAAATTTTCAACTGAATAGCTAAATTTAATTGAGATTAGATATATTGGTCCGTCGAGCAACACCGCTGTTGAGCCCAAAATATAGAAAAAAAAACCTTAAACGTTAGTTATAGTAAGTCTTCTAGGACTCCTCGGTTTGTTCAAATTGTTTCCTGATCCCCTTACGTGTACTTGTACTGATCCTGGGGGCATGTCCACAGCTGAATGTAGACTTGCTGCCCTTGATGTTCTTGGTGAGGGCACACATACTCTGAGGTCGACTGCGCTATGTAAGGAAGCGGCTCTTGAAGACCTAGGGGTGACGGAATGGGAATGATCTGTAGGTGGTACAAGAGCGGGGAGATCGGCTGCGGAACGGGAGCGACGAGGTGGACTCTCTGGAATGAGAGCCATGCCGCCCATGCTTCCCACGAATACTGAGTTCTGAAACAAAACATAATGTATAAGACTACATTTTTAAATCAAGCCGTTCACGTTCTCTATCGCAATGTGATTTTATATGCGACTGAGTTTGTATAGACGAGATAGAGATGAATGCACGATGGTGCTGAACTCGTAACTCAGGCAGCCGTAACACAGTTTCATACGTTTTCCGTTCGTCACTCGGTTGCTGCTGGGTATAGCGTGAGTCATCACATCACATCACCAGGAAAATCTGATCTCCACTCAGCTGTAACTCAGGGCATGGAGAGAGATGGTCGTGACCCGGAACAACGGCTAGACATAAAAAAAAATTTGGTCCCCCATCCTATGAACGGCCCTTGCGAAAGTTGCTTAACAACTGTATCGTAATCTAAACGCGTTAACAGCTGCGAGATAAAGCTCTTAACGTGAGTGATATAACATAATGTGTAATATTCGTTGACCGCAGCTTGTAGCGTGCTAAGGCCAACGCTCGGTTCGGCCTCACACAGTCTAGCGTGAGTTATATACTCATACTTTTGGAAATTAATGACTCAAGGTGTAAGTCTAGCTTGATAAATTCCAAAAAGAAACCATGATTAAACGTATAAAGAAAATCTGGTAGAAATATATTAAAAGAAAACACTTGAATTTGTGTCGTTTTATTATTACTTTCTACATGGCAATTTTATAGTGTTTCAATACTCATTTGTCGAATTAAAATAATGTTTATTTGGTACCTGTCTCGGTCTATGTGATAGATAGCCGCAGGGTTGGTACGCGGGGAACGCGACGCCACAGTCGTACGACACGCAGCCCCTCGACAAAGACGCTCGGTGCTGTAATTAAAGTACGCTTTTAGACCACACTATTACACCTCCATATTATAAATATTCGACAGCCGTCTCTGCAGAGCGTATATATCAATAGACGAAACCATCATTCACACAGTCCTGCACGAGTAGCATGATAAACTCGTGAAACGCTTTGTCCAGACTTTCGCATTCTAGCACGCTAGCATAACGAACTCGAGAAAGCTTTACCTACACACAAACGTCAATTTGAGAGTGAGATATAGTGTAAGCACACCCGAGAAAAGTGACATCAGGTGTAGATAAAACGTTCTCGAGTTATTCTACGCGGAGTTCTGGAATGTGAGAGTCTGGCAGAACACCGGAACAAGCCCATCAACATTCTATGAAACCTGCGATGATCTTGAAAAGTTTTTGCGATTCTAGGCGGAGTTGGGTTGGCTAGAGCATTACAGTCAACTTTTTACCAACTTTTTACATAAAAACATCTTGGTGCAGAACATTGGTGTTTCAAAATAGTCTTACACACTTCACAGGATCAGTAATTAATTTTATATCAATGCTAGGTTAGGTATAACAAAAGCATATTGGGCATGGCTTAGGTACTCACGTGGGGCGGCACTGATACCGCACTCTCCGCTAAAGCGCAGCTCTGCCGGTGCTGTTGCTGAAACTTTGGCTGGTACGGCTCGAGCATCCTAAGAAACCACGTACAATATTAGCTATCTCATATGAAAACCAGCCGAATTCGATTTGGTTTCGTGGACGAGGGGTTCCGTTTAAATATTAATTTTAATCTATTTTTATTATTCTATAACAATAACTGCAACAGCAAAAAACAACAACGGAAATATATCATCTATGTCAATTCACTGCCTCGCTATCATAGGTCAAGAGATAGTTTGGTAACAGACGGGCAGGAAGATCCTTTTTACCCTTCTGGTATGAAACCCTAAAAAGGATAATATTATCAAATATTTGAATCAACGCTCTGTTAGAAGAGGGAACGTGTAGATTTTATTATTATCCTGTATCTTTTTCTTCACATTTTAATTAATATTAACAAAAAATCTATATGATATCATAAAGATGTTCGTGTAAGTTAATGTGACATAATAAAAAAAAACTGCTATTTGGACCCATGCTGGTAAAACTTGTTAAATGTAAATTAAAAAATATATATATTTTACCAGTTGCAGCTTCAAATTCTCTATCGTAAATTTTCAAATTAAGTCCACCATAATTTGTTTTTGTAAAATATTACCAACAATTTTAACCAGCATGAGTGCGACTTAGAAAACTTTGCATTCAATATACTATATTATGAACTTGTATTACTGTAATGGTATGTGTATTACTAATTCGCTTTTCAATATTACTGAAGTTCAATACTTTGAAACGTGAGTAAGAAGTTAATATTTTGGTAACGTTAATAGTTAATTAAGAAAATGCTGGTATATCCCACAGGGATGGACAATAGTGACGTCAGACGTTGACTTAACTATAGTTTATTGTAATGGTAATTAAACTAACTCCCATGTGACTGCTTTAGAAGTTATTACGTTTCATGATAATTAACATATTATACCGCTTTTATTGTAGGTGTAAAATGTATACCAATTGCTGCTTATTTAAACACATAAAACAGATAACACTTTTAATAATCATATTATAATTTCGTAGCGAATCCTCCCCTTCTGGACTTCGTCCAGCAGGTGTAACAAGACGAACTCGAGAACACTTTGTCTGCAGCTACACCTAAATGTCACTTTTCTCGGATCGAGAAGGAGATATCGTACGGGGGCACCCGAGAAAAGTGACATTTGGGTGTAGCCAAAACGTTCTCGAGTTCGCCTCCAGCGTACTGAACGTAATATATACGCGTGAACGCAGTAGTAACTAATATAAATATAAAAGCAGCTTTTAAAAGTGCTAAATATTAAATTATAGGTAGAAAGCAGAACATCATCTACACAGTAGCTCATAAAAGACAGACATTCAATGTAGAATAAAGATAAATTTCATGTGAGCTATTGAACTTTACCCACAAATATTATTATAATTTTTCAAAGACTTCTATGTATACTACTAGATAAGAGCTATGCAATAAAAAATGCACGCTAATCTTATGTAAAATTTGCACAAATTGCGTAAGAAATAAATTTTTGATGGCAGTATATCTATAGACTGTATAAAGACGTTGCAATGATGGCAGATGAAACTTAATCTATCAGATTTTATTTTTTTCTTTTTTTGTGTTCTTTTTCTAACAGTACTAATCTTAAGCTTTTAATTGTGTTTATAATATATAACATTAAATACAAACAAAATATCGAGGTTTTCAATTTAATATTAATATCATGTAAGTAACAAAAATATATAATTTTTAAAAGTACTGATTGCTTTCTTACAGCTATACAAGACAAGTAAAACACTCAAACTTTTTCAACTATATAAATACTACATATATATTCCCATAAATAAAATAACGACTAACTCATTCAAATCTGACATACAACTAAATATAAAGCAAAATACACATAATCTTCAAAATAGACAGACAATTTTATTTATCACGTCTAGAATTAATTACGGAAAAACTACTATAATATATGAGGGAGTAAATCTGTTTTACCAATTACCAAATTACGTTAAGAATTGTAATAGCTTAAATGTTTAAAAAAAATAAACTTATGCAACATCTCCAACGTTGTACTGTAGAGCATACCTAGCACAATAGAATGTTTTATTACACTCTATGCAAAATCCACTTTATCTCTGGCACTCCGAGATGGGACTCTAACCCATGACCTATTGCAATCTGCTCTAATCAACTGAGCTACCCAGAACCTAATAGGACCGACGAATTTTTCAAGCATTTATTACTTTTTTGCTATTATAGAGCGTATTCTTATCACTGATCAGGCAATCCACCCAAACAGCCGAAAGGAATATTTTTACAAATATTTAGACTTTCATTAAAGATGAAAATTAATTCAAATTATTCTTATTATTTTATTTAATCAATTTGGCATTCGCGATACTAAACTGAGAATTATTTTTAATTAAAAATGTTTAAAAATCGACTTTGTCCCTGGCACTCTAAGATGGGACTCGAACCCATGACTCATGTCCTCATTGCTCGGGCTTAGGCCTTCTTATGTATGGAATCGAATGAAATCTAATAGGGAGAAGATAGCATAGAATAAAAAGTAATGCGAATAAAGTTCTTCAAACCATTGTGCGTTGTTTTAGTTCAATTTATACTTAAATGTTTTAATAAATCAATAGATTTTTTGATGTTCTATAATCGAAGTTTATCGGATGACGTAAGAGAAGTTCACGACATTTTAACCTCTAGTACCCGTCCTAATAAGTAATTTGTTACCATCGCTTAGTTACATCACGTCCAATGTGACTTTCAAATGACAAAATATCGTTAAGTACCTTTATGGTCAGTCGCACAAACGCCCATTGGGGTTTAATGACGCCTTTAAACTCTAATGAATGTCAAATTTGTCCATACAAATTACATTTCAAGTTTAAAGTGACATTACATAGGTAATACGTTTACGCAACTCCGGACAGACAAAACCGCTAACTTTTAAATACAGACTTTTTTACAGTCAACAGCACGTTAATTTATACAAATCTCATAAAATAAAACTACTTTTAAACGGTTGTATTTCTGAATTATTATGATTACTAGTGCATGGGAAAATATAAAAAACGTGTATTATACAAATCTGTCAAAATTACTATTATTACTACTATTATTATTATACCCTTGTTCTCTTGCTTTTTAAACCATATTTCATTCAGCATATTGCTGGGTTAGAAAGAAATAACATTAAAATATGATAACTATAATTCAAGGTAAGAATACTACATCAATTCATATTTCAATTATTTTTGCATGTCACAGCCAAAACGTGAATTTATAAATATTTCTCTATAGAAAAATTCACAAACTGACCCTCGTTAATATTCACATTTTCTATGGAAAATTGATAAATATATGAGTCACTTTGCTATCGAGGGAATTGTGCGTCGCATTTTTGACGCGGTATCGGTCATCTTCTGTCCCTTTCTATCTCATTGTCGGGCCCAATAAGATAAAAAAATTGCCACTATCTTTTGACTTTACGCCCAATTTAAATTTAAAGCTTTAGCAATAGCTTTAAATTTAAATTGGGTCAGTCAGTTGGTCTTCCCTGACGTTTAACTTAGACTTATTACTTGAATTTTAGAAATAAGTAAAATTAATAAAACAAGGACTAACTTTAACTGATTGTCTTATTTTAAAAATTTTCGTAATTATGTTAAATTAAGTCGCAATTGCTTTTTGAACAAACGATGATTACAATGATCAAAAAAACCTGATAACTTAAATTTAAAGTAATATTTACTTCTAATGCTTATCATATTAATTCAATATCTTTCAAATAAACTTCACAATCACAATAGGGATGACAACTGGGTAAAAAAATGCAATTCTATTTAGTCCGTCAGTCAGATATTAGAAAAATATTAGATATGTATTTTTTTTTACTTCAATTTAACAAGAAATAGCTTAGATAACAGGCATTAAATTGAGGAGTGGGGGCTCGCTACGTCACAGTTGAGTAGAAAACGTACCATAACGTGACGTCATGTGAAATTTCAACTCCATGTAACGCCGTAATTTTATGATTACGAAAAAAATAAAAAAATACGTGTTTAATATTTTTTAACACTCTACCTGACGGACAAACAAATAAAAATTAGTCATCATCAGTATTGCTATCTCATGTCAAAGGTCGTGTATATCTTTCAAATATCATGTTGATAGAAATTGCGTCATCCCTATTGCTATCTCATGTCAAAGGTCGTGTATATCTTTCAAATATCATGTTGATAGAAATTGCGATCGATTTTAAAGTAAGACAATAAAAACAGTATTACAGTACATATAGGTATAGTTTTATATTTCTATAAAAAAAAATTGAAAAATAATCTTCAATATAATTTTGTAGTCGTTTTATATTATTTGTTCTGTAGCTCTATTAATCATGCTGATAATTGAATTGCTATTCTGTAAATAATAGGATATGTATTGTGGAAGTGATTTGATTCATATGAATAATGCTTTAGCATACCCTTATCTTAGGTAATGTTAGAATATTATTTTCACAATTGAAAATTAGTAACGTCTTCTGAACACGTCGATCAGCATAATCAGACATGAAAAACAAGAAAACATAGTTTAACATAAAAATAATAACTAAATAAATATGAGGCAAAAGATTTTTTTTGCCCACGGGCCGTTAGCCAAACAAAAGTTGACTTTCCAAAGGACCGTTAAGTTTTGTTGCATTTCAAACATATTTTTCAATATTATGGATGTAGGTTATAACAATTTTAACTAAGAAGTTTCTTAATATTAAAAAACCTCTACCAAAGAGTTTAAACAAAAAAGTTTTTATACCTATTATAATTGTAGTTCTTTTTCTAGTGTTGGGGTATTGATCGATTAGACTGGTGCATTTGAAAATATAGGTAATCAAGGAGATCTACGTACAGCTTATAGACGCACCTTATCTTGCCCCAGCGGTTGAAGAATAACGCTATGGCGGCCACCCATAGCAGGAGGACGAATGCCACTATCAACACTTCCTCCGCTCGGACCACTACACCACTGCCATCTATGGAGAAATAATAAATAAATTTCTTGTAACTTTTTTTAAATCTATTACAGAATCTTATCACTTATTCAATGTTTTAAATATTCTTTCCGTCTTATAAAACGTGGTCTGTTAATACTTGATTTAAACCATTGGCTGCCTAAAGCAAATTGACAATGTTAGAAAGAGACAACGTGAAATTAGGGCGTGTTGACTTATTTGGTCGGATAACGGTTTAATTAAAGTACTAAACATAGTACTCATTTTATAAAGACTGTTTAAGTTTTTTCCATTAAACAAGTAAATACCCAATAATATTTAAGAAAATATCAACATTATTTAAGTCTTAATGTTTCGCCTTAATTGAATTTAAAGCGAAGATAAACGATAATGGCCTTGGGAATACATATTGAGCATCTGCAAAATTGTGTAATAACGGTTAAAAGGTATTACCAAAAGATTTCTCAAAGCAAATAAATCCCAAGCTCAATAGATAAGCATACTATAAAAAGCACTTTTTCTATAATAAAGAAACAAACATTATTTTTCACACTAACACCATCTAGTGACGCGAAAAAACAACGTAACAATAGTAAGCTCTAACACTGTTACAAGCGAGCGCCTTGTCTCGTTCACATCACTTGGTTTTAACCTTGATCCAATTATATAGATCTCTTGTTCTTGACATTTTCCGGATAAAATAGACCCTGTGAAAACTTCACAGGGTGCAAAGAAATGCAAAGAAAATTCAGTAGGCCAGTTCTTTGATCCAGAACTGAACCTTTTTCGAATAGAGAAAAGGCACAAAGTTAAAAGTATTTATTGACATATTGTAGAGAAGATGATTCACCTTATATAATGGTTCATAATTTAACAATTTTATTAAAAAAAAGTGTTGGATTTGTAACGCTGTTGCATTAATTTATTCATAATATAATTTACACGAAGTAAATTGAACAATTTACTTATAATATGTATGTTGTTGGTGTTCTTAAATAAATAAATGAATATAAAAATAGTGTACTAAGAGTATAAATCAATCAATGATGTATTTGCTTCAATTTATACTGATGAATACTCTATCGTAATCCAAAAGAGAAAAGGAAAATATTTAATTAAAGTTCATGACTGACTTTTAACAAGATCAAGATCAAATAATACGTAACAAAAAGTTGTTTCAATAGGGCAATTTGGAGTTTTTTATGTAATTAATAGATTTGATAAGTGCAAAAAATTTATTGGAACTTTGAGACTCAAAGGAACGTAACATCATATCTATCCCAAAACACAACATTTCAGGAGAGTCAAAAAAAACTAAAATATTTTTTTTGTTGTGATAGAAAATGTATAATTTAAAAATTTGCTGGTGAATACGTCTCTCGATGTCAAACTTGTATGTCTTTTACGGCACATAAAATGACTACTGTGTCTTGAGAACTAGTACATTTCATTTGAGTGTCGTTTACATCAAATACTTTGATGATGTCTAAAAGATTGTCTTTACGTCCAAAATTACGATAAAATCTGCATCATCGTCATTATCACTATTGTTTTCAGACTTCAAGAACTTAAAAATACCGTTCGATTGCGCTGCAAAACTGAATCAGATAGTAGGTAGAATTCAAAAATCATTTTGGAGAAAATATTGGTTACGCCCTTTGAGTCGCAAGTTATCGATAATATTGATTCGTTTGCTTATTATCGTACTACGAAAACGGAGAGTTATTGTTTGTATGTGTTGTAATATGTATTAATGTATACATACATACTGTTTCTTAGATATTTCTTACATCCATCTCTTCAAGTTAATGGAAGAAAAAACTACCACCGCGTTTAGATAATTCTCGATTGTGACTGTAATACCTTTTTATGACTTAATGAAATATGACGTAATAAGTTATCTGAGAAGCCGTATTCTCGTTTGCCCAAAACTTATTGTTGTCATGATTTGGAACTTAATTTTCGATAACTCTACAAAGGATATATTTTTTTATATTATCTTAATTTTTTTATTATTATACCTCAAAACATTTCTGAATACTAAGTACCTACCTACACAAATATTCGCTTACAATCTATTTTGTTACAGTGTCTTTATTTGAAGTATTTAAGTACTCTGAGCAATTTTCTTGTGCATTTTGATCATAAAAGAATTTATTATATTTCTTTGCTTCTTTCTTCAGATATTCAGAACGTTATTTACCTACCAGGCTACACTCGCGAGCTGTAGATTATTATTCTTTGAGTAGTTCACGAAATTCTAACGTTATTCTTTTTATTCAAACGTGTTCAATATTAAGAACACATAGACACACATTTACTAGAACTTTATAGCCATCTCGGTCAATGTAGTGAATTGAATTTTCTATATTGTCCTGGGCCTAGGTGTTGTGGTACGATCGTTATCTCAGATACTCCATAATACGGGGACTTTAGCTTCTGATTTTGGGATAAGAGAAATTAGTGGCCGCCAGCGACTTCGTCCGCGTTTTCCATTATTTCTTCTCTCCTAATAGTTGCAGCGTGATGTTATATAGCCTAAAGCCTTCATCGATAAATGGTCTATTCAACACAAAAATAATTTTTCAATTCGAACCAGTAGTTCCTGAGATTAGCGCGTTCAAACAAACAAACTCTTCAGCTTTATAATTAGTATACATTACTAAAGTATAAGATACAATTATGGTTGAAATTAGTCCAGCAAAACCATATAAATGGTTTGAATGCAGGATCATGAGCATTGTTTAAAGAAAATCATATGGCATTATTAATGAGGCAATTTCTTAATTTTGTGCAAAACAATTTTTGACAGTCCCTTGTCTAAATAAGTTTTGCAATCTTGTCTAAATTGGAAAAACTATTTAGTACATATGATGGTATTATAGCCAATTCAACAGCACGGTGGCATAGTGGATAAGCGCCACGGCCCGCGATCGGTGTCGTTAAGCAACTTTCGCAAGGGTCGGTCATGGGATGGGTGACCAAAAAATTATTATCTCGAACTACTACGTGCTTCGGAAGGCACGTTAAGCCGTTGGTTCCGGCTGCATTTGCAGTCGTTAATACCCTCCAATCCGCATTGGGCCAGCGTGGAGGATCGTGGCCCATCCTCCTTAACCATCCATAAGGAAAGTCCAGCAGTGGGGACGTAAAAGGGCTGATGATGAATAGCCAATTTATATTTGATAAGTTTTATTTATTTAGTGGTTGTAGTATTTATAACTTACCGAAGTCAGTCAACGAGACATTAGCTCGAGGTGTTGAAACCGGGGAGGGATGCAACCGCAGTACCACTTCCGCTGGAGGGCCGCCAGTGGCCCCGCTCCATTCTGAATAATAAACACACTTCTCAGACTAATCACTATGAAGGAGACTTAATAATAACTAGACGTACACGCAAAGTCATTATATAAGTGACATTACTAAAGTATTGCTCATAGATTAAGTAAGATACTATCGATTTCAGAGACGGGACTTAGAACTAAACATTTTTATCGAGTTGTATTGGTAATGTCAATATCATAGAAACTTAGTTCCACAAAACATATTATGTGTTCCAGTTCCCGTTAACCTCTAACAAGTTGCAGGTCAATTCTTCTAATGTTTACATAATCGCTCATTAGAATCATATCACTGTCACTCAATAGAAACTCAGCTTCATTGCCATTGTATTAGATACCTGAAGTACAACATTATTAAATATGTATTTATTAATTGCCATAATGAGGAAGTACATAAATAAAAAACATTAGTTCCCGAAATCAAACTAGATGTCGCTACAGTACTTTCTTTATTTCTCCATGACAATCCTTTCGGTTTTATTTCGTGTATAAAAGTAAATTAGTTTTCAAAACTTAATAAACAACTCATATTTTATTTGTACTTTTTCGTATTCGTATTGATATCTAAGTTTCGTACTTTGCAAATTTCAGTTTTTTTATATGTTAGTTAAAAGAAACGGAAATGACTATCTTTGATCCATTCGTTTCCTGCAAAAATCAACCTTTGCTAGAGTCGCCATCTAGTGGAGGTGATTTTTGGTGCTTTCTTTTTATTTTTTAAATACTTCCTGATTACCATTGATGTGTAAGGAAGATATTGCACTAATAATATTGGACTTTATGTGGACAGTACAATGGCAAATTGCAATTTGTTGATATTCTATTGAGATACAATTATTACTTAAACATTAGCCTGCTGAATTTTTGTACAGATCGCCACAAATCCATTGAAACGAGGCTTATGCGTTGCACCAGTATTAAACTCACAAATTTGCGTTTTAATTCTTTGTACTGCAGGGAGAATTTTCTTTGGTGTGCTGCTAACAGGTTTTAAGTGAAACCAAGGCTTTAAATATATTAATAGTCGCTACTTTATGCAGAAAATTTGAAATAGAAAACAGTCTTCTAGGGACAAATTGAATTTTAAGCTTTTTCAAAAGGATTTTTTTTTTCAGCATAGCATTTAGAATGCAAAAATGATAATTAGAACAAATTATCATCTTTATCGAAAGTTTAAATATTTGTAAAATCATTCCTTTCGGCTGTTTTGGAGGATTGCCTGAACATTGATGAAAGTACGCTCTGTGGTGGAGTATAAGTAACAAGCGGTTGAAAAATTCGTCAGTCCTGTTAGGTCTTGGATAGCTCAGTAGTTAAAACAGTCGCCGAGATTGCGAAAGATCATTGGTTTGAATCCCATTCTAGAGTGCCAGGGACAAAGTGGATTTTATCATGGCTTCTATGCTTTTGTAATTATTGTAATATTTTAACGATTACAAAGTAGCCTTTAAGAAAGCAGAGAACAAAATAAGCTCGTTTGTCTTGAAAACCTCAGTTTAAGTCACAGAAAAGCTCACATTTTCTTGTGATTGAAATATAACTCAAAAGAAATGTAGAATAGATTTTTTTTATTTCAAAGGACTGGAAACAGCAGCGGCAAAATATTTCAATTTCAGTTATATTACATTATTCCTTTTGATATGATTCATCTTATTGCAACGCTGATTTTATCAAAGAGTATATTAAAAAGATATTTATATTTTCTGACGTTATTTTCCTCAAGATCAACGTAACAATGTCACCACAATATATTTACTTTAGCTTTAGTAAAATGATTTAAGGTATGTTGCTAAGCTTTTATAACATATAAAAATATGATTATAAAAATCTTCCACTTAGACCTGTTTTCTTTTACAATATACTTTGTAGATGAAATATCACTTCCATACGTAAACATGATACCAAAGAGTAAACAATAATAGATTATATCATGATAGCTAGGATGTACCTAGTTTTTTTTGGTACATTTTAAAGTCATATTATGTAACCGTATTATTTTAATTTATTAGCCTATGATAGAGTTCTCCAAAATTTATCGTCTCGTCCACTTTGAAACATTTTAGTTTTGAATACATTGTCTAATTTTAAAGTCTATCTCAAACCCCTATTTGAAATAGGGCAGAAGACCTGGTTTTGGCTGCTGTCTCCTCCTTTTTGGCCATTTGGACAAATATATAACTTTAACGTGTACGGTTTTGAAAATGCTGCACTATAGCAAAACTAACGGCATTAACAACTATAATGATTTAAAGTTAACTCTCTAGTAACTCTTAAATTGGTCAAAACTGCGGGGCCTGCCCTATGTTCATCAACGTGATAGCCACTGAGGTCCTGACTTTTTTTTTAGATATAAAATTGAACAATATCGTTATTGTTATGTGTCAGATGCAAATACCTTTAAAAGCTTTTGAGAAATGGCAAATGACAGAGTTGTACTTTAACTGCAATCTTCGACAGATTAAGGTAAGTTTAAATGTTTCTCAATTATTCAAATCATTGTTTTAAACGTTAAATGTTTCCATTAACCATTTTCACAATTGCTATACCATAAAATTAGTCTTTGTGTTTTGGTTTTTAATTTCACTGCTAAGAAATTTTGGTTCCATTAGTTTTGATGGCTATCACAGCTCTGTGTCACTCGTACTCTGCATTCATCGAAATAAAATGAAGTGTCTCTGTATAACTTCACATTAAATTCATTGCCTATTACCTAGGAGTAGTAGCTATTAACTAAGTTAATATATTAATGCTTCACAATTTGCATAAACTAATTAGCAGCGGTATGGCAGTTAATTTAATTTACTCTAAAGCAGCGAAACAGATAAGCTTTTATGTATAACTAAGCCTTTCAGCGGTGAAAGAAAATTAAGAATCTTAGTTCAAAGAGTTTTGAGTAAAAATACAATACAAAAGAGAAATGCTTGGCAATTTTTCAAAAGTAGTGGTGCTTAAGGTGCTCTCTGTTTTAGACAGCCTGATATCTTAACGAATTGAAACCTCTCGTATCTCTGCATAATTTAAAACTAAATAACTGTTTATCAAGGGAAGGCAAGCATGGGCACTTGCACTTTGTTCTCAAAATCGCTCGGTGGCGTAGTGGATAAGCGCCACGGCACGCAAACGTTGTCGTTAAGCAACTTTCGCAAAGGTCGGTCACGAGATGGGTGACCAAAAAATTATTCCTACATTTATATTAAATTATTAGCCACTCCGTGCTTCGGAAGGCACGTTAAGCCGTCGGTCCCGGCTGCATTCGTTAATACCCGCCAATCCGCATCGGGTCAGCGTGGAGGGTCATGGTCCATGCTCCTTAACCATCCATAAAGAAGGCCTGAGCCCCTGCAGTGGGGACGAAATAAAGAGCTGATCATGAAGAATAGCTCGGTGGCGTAGTGTATAAGCGCCATGGCCCGTGATCGCTGTTGTTAAGCAACTTTCGTAAGGGTCGGTCACGGGATGGGTGACCAAAACATTATCTCGAGCAACAGCTTTCGCTTCGAAAAGCACATTAAACCACATTGAGGCGGTATTTACTGTCGTTAGTAGTAAGGCCCATCCTCTTTAACCATCCATAAGGAAAGCCTATGCCCCTGCAGTGGGGACGTAAAAGGTGTGTTGAAAAGGTAGGAGGGAGGGCGTTGCTATATTAGTTTCTGCTCTAGTTACCCTGGATACTAGAGTCCGGTCCCTCTGGATACTAGAGGCGTCATACTACAAATGATTAGGTATTTAAGATTGCATTGTAGTTACTATTCTATATTTCAAAAATAGTTGACATCTTAGGCACTAATGTAATATATTATCTTAAGCTACAACTACTTTCTTTACCGCTCTCACCGGCGGAGATGCGCGAGGAAGCAGCCTGTGTTTTAGAGGCAATCTTTTCAGTCACCGGAGGCCCTTCCGTGGCGGTAGTAGAATCTGTAGGCAAATAAAGTATATTCTTCTAGACTAATAATAAACAGGACAGATATAATTATTTGCATCGCATAGTCTCACTCGAGCAATTTGAAAAACTATTTCACCTAATTAAAGCTACATCATACTCAAGTGGCATCTATACTTTTACAGTTTTATTGATAAACCAGGTTTAGCTTTACAGACTGTAACAGATACTTGGTAAAGGTTAACCTAGTACGAGGTTCTACGGCAGTAATATTTACTCCTAGAAGGTAGTAGGTTTTCTTATTATCTGTATAGATATATTAATTGTAAATTTATTCTGACGCTAAACTTTGTTTACTAATAGCACTGCTAGAATCTATACTAATATTATATAGAGGAAAGATTTTATTATTTGTTTGTTTGCAACGATTAAGTTCCGAAACTACTTCACCGATTTTAAAAATTCTTTCACCTACGAGAAGCTACATCATATGCGCTGAACATAGTCTTTATTTTATCCCAAAAACAGCAAATAAAGGAATGAAAACGGCAGTGGAAGTTTGTATAGGGAATTAAAACGTTACCAGAGTAAATTTTTTTTATTCAGTCTGTCATTGTAAATATATCCGTGTCAATCGATATTCAAATTATAGACAAATAGTACTCTCCAGGAACCTCGGGAGTGTCGCTCGAACTGTTCCACCGGGTACCTATAATCTTACTAATATTATGAAGGCGAACGTTTGTAAATTTGGATGTATGTTACTACTTCAGGCAAAAATCACTGAACGGATTTGGACGGTATTGGTTTACAGATAATTTTAAGTCACAATTAAGATATAGCCTAATTTTTATTCCGCTAAACGGTTCGCTAAGGACCACACGGGTGAAGCCGCTGATGGAAATCTAGTTAGCTATATTGACGCGGGTAAATTCGCGGAATGTAAAGTTTTATTGTACGGAACTCTATAGGTCACTGACCCCACCTCATACAAACGATATGCAGTGCTTCGCAATGCTGCAGTGCGTGCGGAAACGATACTTCTATATGTATCGATAATTATTGATTATATTGCATACGTCCACATAATAACATTAGTTATAAGTAGAAATTAAGTATATAATGTATAATATAGATTTATATAGATATAATAATAAACAGACATGCCAAAATATATTAATCAAAAATAAATAATAGTATTAATAGCACGAAAGTAAAGAGACATGGGGCAATGTGGTTTAATGTGATTCCGTTTATAAAAAAATCCAGATAAAACTTTGGGTAGTTGTCCTTTTTTTTCCTGCCTTAAACATAGACAACAACCTATCAGAGCTAAGCAGCCAAGCGTCATATTGTTATATCTCCATGCTGAAATATAATGTCGATTGGTAACTTATCATAGAATAACTAGAAATACCTGACGTTTATTAGTACTATGATTGCAACCGCGCAATGAGAAAGTATTAAAAAAAACGAAAGCATTAAAAAAGAACCTCCACTGGATGGTGCCTCTAGCAAAAGTTGATTTTTGCTGGAAACGAATGGACACAACACGTAAACAGACAGTAAATTATGTTCCTTTTACCTAACATTTTAAAAAACTGAAATTGAAAAGTTCGAAACTTAGATATCAATACAAATACGAAAAAGTACAAATAGAATATGAGTTGTATATAGAGTTATGAAAACTAATTTACTTTTAAATATGAAAGTAAACCGGAAGGGTTGCCATGGATAAATCAAGAACGTACCGTAGTGACATCTAGTTTGATTTGGGGAAGTAATGTTTTTTTTTTAATACTTCCTTATTGAAAATTGTCATTACGTTAAAGCTCATTCTTAAAGATATTGAAGTTAATTTACATCAGTTAACATTTTCCATTACATTCAAGATATTAAATCTTCGCGATATTAAATCAAGTGCACAAATAACAAATAATAAAAGTATGGTAAATCAATTATTTCAATGTAAAAAGCAAATCCTTTCTAAAACGGGCTGTAATATTATTATGTGCCAGGAATCCGTGGGATACATAAGTTAAATATTTCTAAACTACTTTTACTATGGCAGCAACACTAAATTCACGAAAAAATAATCAGCTGTTTCATACTGTTAGCGATTTTTTTTATGAATTCAGTGTTGCTCTGATAGTAAAAATTTTGACTATACTTAACTCATTCACTCCACCAAATCCTGGCATACAATAATATTACACCTTACATAGGAAAAAAATATATTGAAAGAATAACATATACCTAACTCTTTGTATTCCATGCGGTTTTTGCGCTAAGACCGTTATTCTTCGTTATTTATGGATGGCTAAGGCTTTCCTTTCGCACAGCATATTTGTACTGTTGAATTGTCTAAAAAGTTCCTATTTTCTTAAATAAGTAGTTTAATTTTAATGTAATCAATAAAAAAATGGATGAAGAAACAAAATTGAAAACATGTCTCAGCGAAAACTATTTATTCTAAAACCTATTATAAAAATAATTTGCCTGAATAAAAATATTCTAATTTAAAAAGATCATGCAAGACGAATTCCAATGTCACCGGATTTCTGAGGCTTTGTAATTTTTTACTGTCAAGGGGATTTTATGAATTCCTGTTTTTCTCTTTGAATTAAGATTCTTAGGAATGTGATGTGGTTTTTGCGAGGGATGTATGAAATATTTAGCAAAATATTGAGCATCGATATATCTATAATACAAAGTAAAAATCTTTTAAGCAACACAACGTATTTAAATGCATACAATCTATATACAGACTGATTCAAGACGAAGGTTACACTAATATGTTTTGTCTGTGCCGGTTTACAGTTTTTATACAGTTTTACAATTCATTAATAATTATAATTAACATGGGGGTGAATTCGTTATTCGACAATCGGATGCGCAATAAAAAAAATCGAGAGTACCACTGCCCTGGTAAAGGAGGAGTCCGTCCACAGCGTGATGTACTAGGAGATGACCTTATCCAAAGCTATATTCAATCGGCCTTGCTGTAGGGGTGCACCTCTTAATATGGGGAATAATTATCACAATAACTGTATTTAAATTGAAATTGATATTTAAATTATAGTTTTGAATTTCGGTAGTAAGCAAAACAGCTTAGAAAAATAGTTCAACTGACGAGAATCCGTCTTTACTCTGCGGTAGTATAAAAATTGTGACTCGCCGTTAAGAAAGCGGCTTGCAGGTTCGGTCGACGATGCGCGAGCGCACGAACAATAGGTTTAACATACAAGCGCTTTGTCTTGACTTTGCTTTGGTATTTATTTATTATTAATTTTTATTATAGTATTTTATTTATTTTTTTATATTCAGTTTTTAAGTTGATATTATTTGATTATAAGATAGTTAAGTCTATTTTGTACATACACGTATTATTTTGTTTATTGTTCTTTTTTCTCTGTTGTTAGATTAGAATTAAATAATGAAGACTTAAGTAATTTTAAAATTATAACTATTGTTAATAGAGCATAAGTAAACCGTTACATGACTATGGAATAGGCGAAGGATTAGCATTCACCATACAGCCGCAAATTGGGTACGGCCTATATATTTGTATTTTTATGTCACAGTATTTTTGTTATGTAGCGGAAGATCAGCGCTGATCACAAGACCAGCATATGCTGAGCTGGAACCGTTTTGGTAGAGAGATTTAGTTGCCTATGTGATTGTGTTGCTTCTGTTTTTGTTTTGTCCCAAATAAATGGATTTATTTATTTATAGTATAATACACGATCATGCGGGCGAAGCCGCTGGTGGAAACCTTGTGTAAGATGTAACAAAAAGCTAGATAACATTATTGAATAACAATTTGCAGGCAAAAATACCTAAGGTATTATGGCTGTCCGTTCAGGATTTACGAAAGAGCAAATTGCATCTATTTTCTAAATCTTATTTGATTAAAATCTCTTTATATCATTTACTTATTTAGATCTCAGCTCAATTCATCTTCTTAAGTACTTTACGGCCAGCTGTCATCTCAACGTTCACTCCTTCCTTACACAATGTCTTAGCATCTTTCACACAGTCATTCATCATTTCTTCGGTCTCCCTCACGTTACATTTCCTTCCACAGTCATAAACCTTTTTGTAACATACATGGGGTCATGGCCCATCCTCCTTAACCATCCATAAGGAAGGCCTAAGCCCCTGCAGTGGGGACGTAAAAAGGCCCATGATGATGATGATGATGATGACTTGACTGACGGACTAAATAAAATTTCTTTCTTAAATGAAACAACTTTAAAGAGTTTCAGCGCGTTTGTATTTGCTTTCATAACCTTCCGGACCTACAGGTTCCATGTTCACTCAAGACTAAGGTCTCGATCAAAACAATACCTTTGGATATATTCATAATATTTTTCTTTTTTTAATATTTCATGGTAAATTTACATTTATTAAATAGAGAAACCGTTTACAGTTGTTTCATTTAACACGAATAGTGCGCGTGGAAAAATTATAAATCAATTTATTTCTTTTTACCTCGGCACCATCCCTATTTCAGCCCTATGCAATCGATATATAGATATCGAAGTTTGAAAGTTGTTAGTCCAAGGCAAATTTTGCTTCATTCATGTTGAAAAAATATTATTTCATATCTGTGTTTTGAATAGTTTTTAGCCGACTACAAAAAAGAAGTTCTGTTTGATCTATGTTTGTGTTTGTGCAATTATCTCGCGATTGGATGAACTGATTTTAATGCGGTTTTCAGCATAGTATTTGTCAGACTCAGGAGAAGATTTTAGGGGTATTAACCAACTAAAAAAATGGTGGTTCGCACTTTAACACGGTTTTGACGGAGTTTTGAGAAAATAATTTTTAGTGTTACCTATTATATAAAAATATCAATATCACTAAAAAGCATGAAATAAAAATTAAGAGAAAATGCTATTGAAATAGGCGCCTAGAAAATCTCCACCCGACTTTAATAGCATTTTGAGTAAGTCGCTTTTGAGATAAGTATTATTTTTTACTTTTTTTTTAAGTTTGAACTCGGTTCTAATTTTTTTAAATTAGTTCTTGTGTTACCACTAAATCAGACTTAACTTTTCAGGATGCCGCGATGCTTAACTTAAATATTTACGTTTAAATTATTCTGAAATAGCCCGTTTTTTTAAAGCGAATTCAATTTTGATTAACGACGAGTCAAGTGCAGAATGCGAGATGAGCGTGAAGCTGTAAGCAACCGGCAAACTTTCAAGCCATTTACTTTGATATATCTCCACGAACGCGACGTGGTACGGAAATCTACGAAATAAATTTTAATGTTTGAAAATAAACCGATATTGCAGTACAATATGCAGGCAAAACTTTGTTTCATATAACGTGTGGAAGTGTTAGATAAGTATTTCTATATTTTTAGTTTGTATAAAACCGATTTTGGCTGATAGAAGAACTGATAGAAGCATCTCTACACAAACAAAGAAAAGACTCGTCAATACTCTTGTTTTCTCATTTTTTTTTGGAAGGGGCTGAAACCTAGACCCTAAAAAAAGTCGATCGTCTACGTGTTGATGCATTTGTGATGTGGTGTTGGAGAAAGATGCTCGAAATTTACTGGACAGAGCATAGGACTAACGCATCTGTTCTGGCCGAAATAAAGATAAAAATGAGATTGTCCACCTCTTGTCTACGGAGAAGTTTCGTTTCTTTGGACACATCGCTTGAAATAAAGGCGATAATCTCGAAAAAACTTTAATGACAGGAAGAAAAGATGAACAAAGACCACGAAGAAAAAGTCCTCTACGTTGGTCAGATCAGATCTGCACTACACTCAACACCATAATCAGTGAGGCCATCCATATCGCCGAAGATAGGACAAGATGGCGAACAATAGTCCGCGAGAGAGTACGCGAGGAGGAGGAGGAGGAAAACCTATTTTGTTAAATATTTTCATACATATTATACAGGGTTAACATAAAACATTTACAACCTCTTAGGTCTAGATTCTGGTCAAGATCTTTTTGAGTAAGTAGTCAAGAAGGGTTTGATAATTGGGATTTTGACTATTTTTTACACGTATTTTTTATTTTTTTCGATATCTCTATACCACGACGATACGTTAAGTTGAAAGTTCGCATGACATCGTATCTTTATACATTTTCTACATAGTTGTGACTTAAAATTGAAATAAATAAAAATACGTACATATATAATATTTTTCTATTATCTGGCTGACGGACTAAACTGAATTTCTTTTTTTTTCCAGGTATCATCCATATTTGTTACGGTTTAGTTCCATTCAAAAGTTATAAAACAAAATTACGAAACCAACACCACCATTACAAAGTTACAACCCGTTCGCTTTGAGTTGGCCGCTCCCATCTAACCGCATCGCTTGTCCAGCAGGCCAATTTGGCTAATGTTTACGTAACAAACGCGTCTCGATAGAATTTCAACTACTTGCATTTTACCATTGTACTATCTATCTGTAATCCAAAAAATTCTCCATTGAGATGCTATTATAAACGTAAACATTAATAGAATTATATATTATATTATTAACCTACTTACTGCACGCGGAGCGCTGGCGATCTCATCTTGTTCATCAACATAAAAATGATAGAGCAATGAAAGCGAGACACAGAAATGACCCTACTTTAATGCTGGGATCTGCAGTAACTCTTGATGGCGCAAAGAAATCCAGGTATAATTTTTTTTACCTCTTGATTTTATTTGCAAATAATATACATCAAATCACTTCTTCTTCTTCTTAACTTTAATGGCACTTTGCGTCACCACATTACTGCCAACTTCACGTAGAAGACCATTACACGATTTAAATACATTCATTCAACAAAACAATTTTGAATTACCAATTCTATCTTTCTACATAGATTTACCAAAAACAACTTAATACGTTAATGATTTTAATACTTTAATTAAGGAATAATTTTATATAAACAATGATTTAAACATAATCATATTGAGTCTAACCACAGACCACTATTAAATTAATTAATTGTGTTAAAAAAAGTGAGCGAGAGATAATACCACTGATGTTAAAGTTTTAATTGATTAATACTGAAAAATTAAGTTAGAGATTTAACTACAGAAGCATCACTAATTGACTGAAGAACAAACTTGCTATTAAGAGGGCGAGGAATATTGGGGGGTAAAATATCATAAAGGGAACAAGAAATATTTGGGCAATTGAAAAATATGTGATCAGGTGACCCCTCATCTAGACCACACTTACAAAGGGAGCTATCCCGAACTTTTATTTTCGCCAAATGGACAGGAGTACAAGCATGACCAATCCGAAGACGACATCAAATCACTTATAACTAAATTCTAAGATATTGACTCTATGCCCGTCCGAAGAGTAAACCTACCTAAAGTAATGTGCACAGTCGTTACACTACTTACCTACTAACATTTTATTTTTAAGAATTGTAAAAAAGTATCCACAGTGGGCCCGCGTGGTGAGTCGTGGTCGTGGTCATTCTTCCTATTCATCTCGATTCTTTCCATAGGGAAGGCTTGAAGGGGACATTAATAGACTGGTGACGATGATGAAAAAAGTAAAAACTTGTAAAAAAAGATTTAAATTAACTGCAAACGAAGACAAGTATTTTTACGTACCAATTAAATAAATGAGCAATGTCCGATATTTTGGAAGATAGCAATGACACACACATATATTTAATTTTATGATATATGAAGGTAAATGCATTTGTGGCAGTACTGATAGTGATCTCTTTCTTTTCTTTTAACATAACAAAAAAAAAATGGTCAGATAATATTAACTGTTAAAGCGTATAAAATTACGATATAAACAAGACCCACGTTATCTCCTGGTTTGTAATTACGGCAAATAAATTTGGAACTAATCTAGAGGGAAAAACAGAGACCTAAAAGTGAAATTCCTCGACTTATCTTTCTCATTAAAATTTCCAATTAATTGTTACAAAGATATCTAGTTACTCGTACAACAATACTTAATCCTTAGAGATAATAAATTTTAACTTACAAAAGATATCTTAAATCATTCGCACATGAAATGCTTATTTAGTTAAGCGACATTTATTGACGATATTGAGTTATTATAAGGTACTGTTGCTTAAATCGATTGACGCTTAAATTTTTATAAAACATTTAGCATTGTATCATAATATTTTTTTTTAAAACAGCTGGAGTGCAAAAAAAGCTATCTAGAATACTTGCGGTTATAGTCTCACACCGACAAATCATTAAGCATGAGTATGTTTAAACCTTCGGCATTCAGTAATGAGGGGTCTTATTGGGTGTCAGTATCTTATGTTTTGAAGTATGGTTTAATACCGTACAAAATTAAATATTATATATATATGCAGATCGATCAATGCCTTATCGCCGCAGCGCCCGTAAAATCTGGAATAAAAAATATTTTTAGGAGGGATAAAAATCGTTTGTTTTGTAAACGAAGCCATATTTTAATTAAAAACTCAACTGAAAGAGTGTTATCTTTGGAACCAGTGCAATTTGTTTGTTTGCATTGAACAGGCTCTGAACCCACTGGACTGATTTGCAAATTCTTTCACCTACAGCGAAGTGAATGAAGTGAAGTGAATAATAATAATTTACTTTATTGCACACAACAGAACAAAGAATAAAAACAAGTTACAGAGAATCCCAAAAAAGTACACAAAAGGCGGCCTTATTGTTATGTAGCAATCTCTTCCATTTATATGGGGTATTAGGTGCAACGATAGGAAGGATACAAGATATATCATAATAAAAACTTTCTATAAGAAAATAGAATTAAGATAAGGAAAGGAAATGGCTCTTAACTGTATCGGAAAAAGAACTTAGTGAGCGAGATTTTCTGACATCCTCCGGAAGTGAGTTCCATAACTGCACAACATGTACAGAAAATGAATAGGAGAAAAAGTCGATAGAATAAATAAAAGAAGAATAGTTAATATTTTCAAAAATATGAGAACAATGTATTTGATTTGATTATGTTTACAAAAAAATAATTTATTAAAAATAAACAAAATTATTCTTAATACAAAATGCTTAAAAAATCCACTAGGTCCCTGGCACCCTGTGATGGGAATCGAACCCACCCATTTTTCGATTAATATATTTAATGTCTTCTTGTTTATATGTCGCAGCGAACTAGTTCAATCGACCGTCTAATTGGGCGGCTAAGCCTTTAATTGAATTGTATGGCTAAACTCCGACCAGCTAAGTAGCTGATAGGCTGAAAAAAAGATCAGCAAACTTGTTTTTTTTTTTTTTTTTGCTTAATATGTTTTCTGTTAATAATATTCTGGTTGGTACTTTGTTTGTACGGCCTGATGTTATAGTTGTTGCTGAAGAGTTATCGTTTAATCACTTGTAGATAACTCCATTAATAATCGCATTATTATTATATTGTAAATTGATCTAGTCTTTACAAAAAATTTACAAAAAACGGAACTAAGAGAAAATTAAAAAATACAGCCCGTAAGGATATTAAGATATATTGTACGCACCAAGTTAAATGTTGACCGTTAACCCTAAGACAATCACAAAAAGTACCATAATTAACATTTTTAAATACCAATTACTTCAAATGTATTAAAGAGAGATTCAGACAATTTGTAAAGATTTTTTATTGTAATTCAACAAATTCAGACAGTATGTCCCAGAATAAAATATTCACGATGCGTTTCTAGAAAGTTCGTCCGTCGACCGACGAATTCCTGACATGAAAAAGGTTCCTTAATAAAGAGTCCCGTTGGGTACTCGCGACCTCCAACCCTCGCAGTGTCACTGTTTGCGTCGATGAGTTTTGGTAACAAATCTATTTTATTATCAACTTCAATTGAAATCTTATAAAATAAAGAAGTTTAACGTTATATAAGTGCAACCAACGAATGAACAAAAAAGATAAGGCACAAAACATAATAAAGAAAATAATATTTATTTAAGTACTATTATTATAAAGAAGAATGAAGATTTGATTTGTTTGTTTGCGTAAATAGATAGATAGATAAACTATTTATTGCAGACATAAAAATAACAATTAACAGAACATTTAATGGTTAAAATGGGTAAAGGCGTGTGTGACGTGGCCATGACTCCAAAACTAAGCTGATTTTAATTTTTTTTAATAATTCTTTCACCTTCAAAAAGTTACATTATACCTGTGTGACATAGGCTATTATTTATACGGACGAAGTCGTGGGAAAGCAGCTAGTTTAAAATGTTTTTGCATAGTTATGATGAAATATATAGTTATTAGGTCCTCCTTAGTCTGACAAATACTATGTTGAAAATTAAAATTGGACCACACCGGAAGCACCAGCCTTCAAATAAAAAAGAGTCATCAAAAGCAGGTGGACCCCAGTAAAAAGTTATGAAGTAACAAAGAGAAAAAAAAATCGCAACAACATAGAGGATTAAAGAGAAACGCCAAATAAAGAGTGTAATCTTGCCAATAACATGAGAAACTCCTTAGGTAATACTAGTCTGAAAATTTGTACTTTTGAATAACGCAAACATGGACGAAATTTATTCTTTAGGCATTTTTAAGGTTCAAATAAATAGAGAAAAGATGTCATGCTGTCTCCCAATCACGAGTGCCCTAGCCCTAGTTTGCCTATGTGGATGAGCCGGTCCTGTAAAGCAGGCCAGACTTTTAATTGAAATTAGTCTTTATTTACTAGTGAAATGCCACTATTGACTAATTTCAACATACATCGAATTCCCTAGAGCAAGCCCTCATCATTATTCATTGAATTAAAAACACGTACACATCAGGCAGTCCTATGGGAAATATTACCATTGTTTTTATCACACGTGAGAAACTCTTTCACAACTAACAGAATGAATATGTTAATTGTATCATATCGACGGTTCAAAGGCTATAGCGACGTTTAAAGGCGATAATCAAAGCGACATTTTTGTCGATATTATTTCCTATGTCTGCAGAGCGCCACCTATTAGGATTGCAATCTGAGCAATTTAAACTATTTTATTTTAATAAGAATAAGCTTTTCACTAATTTTAAACTAATACAAAGCACATTGAGTATATGTTACGACGTTTCGTACTTTGCCTCGTCCCCACGGGGTGTCCCAGCCATCTGACCCAACATTCTTAATATGTACTGAGTACTGCAGTACTTCATAACATACTGAAATATCAAGATTGAGAAAGCTCTTGCATATTTTATGACAAGTAATATATATTTTTTACCGCTACTGTTATTAATTACTCTCCATCAAAAGATTGTCTGGTAGAAAGCGTTTTCAGTTATATTTAATTTGATTACGTTAAGCAACGCTTAATGTTAGGAAACGCATTGTGCAGCACCTAGCGCGTAATGTGATAGATACATTTTTTTAAAAGTATGGTCTACAGATACATTTATCTTTAGCCATAACGGATGTGTCGATGGATAACATCAATGTAGTAAGTTGGAATCGAGTTTATATATTAGAATTAAGATATAAACAATGACATGAAAATAAAATACAACTCGTGTTGTAAGACCATGTATAATTTTTCTTGTTTTATTACCTTAAAATAAATATATTTTTTGTTTTTGTCTCTTCACGTGTAAATAAATGCCCCTCAACTTTGGCGAAATTGTGTAGACGCAAATAAGCCATACATAAAAAAGGAACACATCTGCTTAAGCTATTCCTAATATTAAGTGATGTAATAGTTTGTTCTAGGTGAGTGAAGGCGGGCGTAACACTGTTATTAAACTTAAGTAGAAGTACTTAATTATTTGAGTAAAAGTAATAATTTCAGTAAATATTTTTAAAAAAGCTATAAATAAGAATTTGAAGGAAGGAAGAACTATCAATAAGCGAATTTTATTTGTTTATAAAAATATTTGAAGAAAATAAATATTATCACAGAGTATATAACTCGAATTATGTGAAAACATATGATATACGAGTAAATGGTGAGGTTTCGTAGTATCAATACTTTATTTGGCTACAGTTGTTTGTTAATTGATGTAGCGAGTTGCTCACATTCGAAGCCAATAATTTAACCTTGAAAATTAAAAAATAATAAAAAGATACTAAAATCATAGAGATATTAGATACGACATATAATCAGTCGATTGTCTGAAACTCAAAACAATAGTCTCGGCTATCACTTCCCAAAAGATCTTTTGAAATACATAGGTATTAATGCTGGTTCGCTTGCGGAGTAAACATCGATGGTGAAAATATTGTACATAGAACCACTTTTCGACATCTCACATTTTATGTATAGTATGGTATAGGCGGCTCTAATTTTCTATATTTAGACGCCTTTGTCGGTCCATTGTACGTGAAAAGTTGGCTGTTTACTCTAACCAATCCATCTCCGACTCGAAACTTCTTCACAGGCTTCGCGGAGTATTGATAGACTGACGAACTCTCGCAATCAAGGATTGCGCAAATGATAGTGTCCTCTGTTGACAGAGAGGTCTACCGGTAATACCTATATTATGATGGGTGTTTATTAAGTAAACATTGTCCGATAATTGTACCCACAATAATTGTACGGAGATCCAATTCAAACAGAGCAACACCCTGACTACTATTGGTTTAGGTTGCAGTCTCTCTAAAGATTGTGAGAACCTTGCTGCTTGTGCCCATCGTTGTTTATTAAATAAATTATATGAAATATATAAATATTATACCACATCACATACATTGCTCAGATTCCATTATGAGAAGCTAAGCCCCCGTATTATAGTGTATATAAGACAACGAAGATGTGACACTTAAATTGACTTGACCGGAAATCGGAAGAGATGGTGACTCCTTGAAACCGACATGCGAACCACTCGGCTACGGAGATCGTCGTTCGTGTTTGTCCTGCGTGCACATTTTTTATGTATTGAAATCGCCAGCTTTATTAATTTAAAGGAATATTAAATATTCAACCTTCCGTTCATGACGGGTGATTTTAGCCCGAATCACACTCAAAGTGTAGAAATCATTGTTTCTACTTTGGTTCGGGTCTGAGTGTTACGGTACTTTTGATGGCTTATCTTGGACTATGAGTTGTTTTAAAAGTTAATTGCGTAGGTTTATTTTAAATGCATAGTCATAGGTTATTAATATATATCCCAAAGTCATATAATACTCGTATTATTATTGAAAAATGCTTAAAAAAACCACTTTGTCCCTGGTAGTCTGAGATGGGAGATCTGACATGGAACTTGGATGTTTCAAGCATTTTTCATTAAGAACATTTTTCATTATAGCCTAGTAAATGCAAAATTGATCAAAGAACATATATTTATATAATATTTCTTTTGTTTTACTAAAAACATTAATTCGGATACTTTTTTGTAGTTTTTGAAACCGATCGAAAGTTGAAAGAAAGAAACGGAAAAGTAACTTATGTAAGATCCGATTCGCTGTCCTAGATATATGGCTTCATTCGCTGTCAGGTTTTCATAGACACCAATAAAATCATACCATAAACAAATGGCGAATTCAAATTTTAAATTTTAAATAAAGTCTGTGAGGCTAATTGTCTAAATTTAAAACAAAACATAACATTTGAAAAATATTTACGAACTTCACGCTACAACTAAATGACATGTGAAAGGAATTATTAACAATAATTGGAATTGTTAATTGCAAGCGTTAGATGCAATTATTTTTGAAAGCTATTGAGTAATGATAAAGGAAAGAGTTGTATGCTAACTGCAATCATTCTGCGGGTTTAAGTATGTTTTTTTTATGTATCCAACCCAATTATCATTCGTTCGAAAAGCAATTGCGACTTTAATATATTTCCATGAATCGCTATCACACTCGCTACACCTTTGAAAAAGTTTGTGATAAATTTTGAAATTATACAATAACCCACGTAGCAGTCCAAGTCCTTGTAAGCTAAATACATGCTTCAGTTACATGTTTCACCTATTAGGTTTACGTCATAATGTAATTCCAATAGCTCTTAAATTAGAAATGTCCTCGAATGGCACGAAGGTCGACACTTGGAGCGTTTAAGCAATGTTCCAGCTTAATAAGTTAACGAGTACATAATAAATATGAAAATAAGCTTTAAGCTAACCTTTATATATAAAATTTGTCGTTAAGTGATTTCTTAATTTGCTATTCATCGATTTGTATTTGGATTTAATGAAAAATAAATTAAACAAAAACCAGTTAACAGAGATTTAACAAATAAAACAAATGCACATTTGTTGTATGGCACCCCATTAAATATTTATTTTATTCGGGTTTTTATATTTCTTTTATAAACATATCCATATATTTTATCTATTATTAAATAATTAGTTATTAAAGAGCATTCATATTATATTTTTAGAACAAATCAGTGATAAAACTAGGAACATTTTGAGGTTTGAAACATTATATAAAACTTCTTAGCACGCGTTAAAAGTACGTTGTTGAAACTTCTTTTGTACCGAATTTTGCTATTTGGGTAACGATTAATAAACAAGGGCAATCATTTGACCTCTCGTACGTGATTAATAAACATTCACTCGAATTGAGAACCTCCCCTTTTTAATTCAGTTTGAATTGTGTAATCAAAACTAACGAATTATTCTAGAAATTTCCTCTGGAATATTTCCACCAGAGCGAGATGTTGATTTTTCCACTGGCTATGAATCCAAACACTAGTGAGATGAGTGGTCTATTTCGAGAATGTCTGGTCGCTACGAAAGCTGTAAGTAAACTTTACTTCATTGTTAGCGACGAACTGCGCTGTATGTAAATAAATAGTATAATAGAGTATATTATACTTTTTGGAATACCATTAATTTTCTTAACGAAAATGCTTAAAAAATCCACTTTGAGACTCGAACTCAAGACCTTTCGCAATCCGGCCGACTGCTCTAACCACTGAGCTATCCAGAACCTGACAGGACTGATGAATTTTTAACCTGACAGGACTGATGAATTTTTCAAGCACTTGTTACTTTTTCGCTAGTACAGAGCGTAGGTATTCTCATCAATGATCAGGCAATCCACCCAAACAGCCGAGAGAAATATTTAAGAATATTAAAACTTTCGATAAACATGAATATTTGTTCTAGTTATTATAATTGATAAATATTGCATTTACAATGCTATGTTATACTGAAAAACATTTATCATTAAGAATATTATTTAGTGTAGCATTGTGAAAAAAAATCCATCAAATATTATAATACCATAAATTTGTTATGAAATAGAAATAAATAATATAATAGCGGTATAACTCTTATTTCTTTGTATTAAAATCGAAAAATTTGTGATCCAATAGACTTCCTTCGCGAGACGAACTTCACAAGCTTTCGTATAATATAATACATTGTCTATGGTTAACGTCATATATTACGATATTTGAATAAAGTATATATTAAAATTCATTAATCATTTCTAAAGATCCATTAGCATTCATCAAAGAAATCATGGTTGTTATATTAATAATTACTAATTCAAATCGATCTCAAACTCGATCTAATATTCATGGAATTTGCGATCATTTTAAAATTGACTTTATTTGATAGCATAGAAAGTGTACAATTGCTAAATCGTAGAAATTTTTATTCTATAAATCTTTACATATGTTTTTGCACTCAATTTCATACAATTGAATAGCATCTAGCGAGCATGAGACTGCCAGCGTTCCTCCCTCTTTATAAGTTAACGAAATTAGATAAAATAAAAAATTAACAAGAATAAGTATTAGTTTCCTTTACTGGTGCGGGTGTCACCGAATTCACGACGAGGAGCTCGATGGCGCAAGCGATTGGTGACTAAACATATGTATATAATCTCTATCTCCTCCGTGCTTCGGAAGGCACGTGAAGCCGTCGGTTAAACCATACTGAGCCCGCGTTATGCATGCCCTATTCTATCTTGTGCTGGGTCATGCATGCCCCATTCTATCTTGCTCTGGGTCATGCAAGCCCCATTCTACCTGTTAAATTTAATTCGATTCCAACTATACGGAAGGCCTAATCCTCAACTGTGGTAACATTAACAGGCAGTTATGATGATGGTGTCTTGAAACTCTTAAGACGTTTAATTGTAACATATCACTTATTGTTGTTACAGTTCTATTATATTGTTGAGATCAATTTGATTCCTATGCAATCACTGTAGAGGTTCTTGAATGTGGTAAGTACAAATCAGGATGTATAAATCTCTTTTGTTTAAGAGTAAATGTAATGCCAAAAGTCTGTCCCTGCCTCATTTCTACCTTTCATCCCTTGCCCGCAAGGTGACCACCTGTCTCATTGTGACTGCAAAGGGATAAAAGAGACAGATATGGTGAATGTCGTGCCGAAAATGGTTTCTAATTAACATAACGACCTCTGCTACAAAATAACAAGCATATTTAACAATTAAAACATTAATACACGGATAGACCCATAACAAATATGATGAATTATTAATTCATGATGAATTTATATTTATTATTTAAAAAATGGTGATTTTAGAATAAGAGCACTCTTAATAGCAGTGATAGTTATGAAATTTAAGCTTTTAACCCTTCAGCACGCGATCGGCCGAATTCGACCGGTCACGTGACTATTGCGCCATTCCGTGAAACCCCGCTAGTTCTTCTTATTTTCAGGCAGTTAAAGTCTACTTTAGCGATGACGCATGTGCTTGCATTCGTTTTTTAAATGTGTGGTGTCAGGTTTGAAAGGTTAATATTACCATACATGTAAAAATTTTAATTTGCAAAGCATATATCATTAAGATATTCGCTTGAAAATGTCACTATTAAAAAGTTCTTATGCAAAATGCAAACGAACGACGCTGATAGAGAGATTAGATTGTCTGGACAAGATCTACAACAGCATAATTGGCTGTTGTAGATCTTGTCCAGACAATCTAGACTCTTTTTTGTTAATAATATTTGTTGAGACTTAAATATTATTGCGATATTTTCTTCATGTAGCGCGTTTTGTTATACATCATTGATATAGCGTATGTAATTTATCAGTTTTCTTTATATTTGTTTTTATTATAATTCATCAATTTCGCATTCACTGTGCTATACCGAAAGATGCTTAAAAAATCCACTTTGTCCCTGGCACTCTGAGATGGGATAGCGAAAAGTAACCCATGACCTTTCGCAATCCGGGCAACTGCTCTAACCATTGGACTACTCAGGACCTAACAGGACTGACGAATTTTATAAGCACTTGTTCCTTTTCGCTGCGACAGAGCGTATTTTCATCAACGTCCAGGCAATCCAGCCAAACAGCCTGCTTTATTTATTTATGTCTTAATTATAGTTTAGGAGTTAACATTATAAATTCAATGTATCCATCAATGCCATAACTTCCAAACCGAAAAGTGGATCGATACCCATAGAAAGCGATGAGTACAAAATTACTTTAGTTAGAAAATTTAAAATGTCAAATAAACAAGTGACTAGTAGACCTTTGTGGGTCGATATAGCTATCTTTACATAGTCTTCACTTTCACTGGCTATCGATCAATCATTAATAGTGTCTTAACTTTGCAAACTTCTATGTATAACTGCACAACACAACGGTATAATTTTACAATACTATAACACACGACATCTTAAAAAGGAAAAGATGTAAGTACGTATTATTACAAAACGAAGTTTTATAGTTAAATTTCTCGTGTAATATTTTGGCCATAAAAATCGAATAACCATAGTACTATATCGACTGGTGTTACTTTTGTTTTAAGTAAACGTCGCTTGTGTTTAAAAATGTTTGCTACAGAAGACCATTTTAATAAGCATTTACCCAATGTAACCCTTATATAAATTTTATTTAATCTATATCGTACAAAGTGATTATATCCATATTTTTTTATTAAATTTCAATACCCTCCCATTTGAAGATTAATAGCATCAGTGCAATACATATTACGCGAGATTTAGTTCTTTATTATTTTGATATTTTTTTTATATTTACCTGACTAAAATTAAACCTTAATTATACAATCTTAGATTTACCTACACTATTCGGGTTTGCCAATTGAACTACAATAATATTTAAAATAAGCGCGTCTTTGACTTATTAGCATTTCATTTTCGAAAAAATAATATAGGTCTTCAGGTATCGTGTTAATTCGTACAGGTAGTACTTATGCCATTCATCCGTACCTTTTCCATGCACGCCGCTTCTGTTCGACTGGTAAGGATGACACTTCCAGACAGAAAAAGAAATAGGTGGCTTCGGAAACGTAGTCTGGTCTCGGGTGTCAGGCATGCATCGCATACCAAAGCCGAAATGGAAACGGGCTAAATATGTAGTCAGGTAGCAGGACTCGTGGTGCAGAAAGGTTCTGGAATTAAGACCAGGGAGACGGAAAGGACTCGTCAGAAGACCAAAAATGCAGTGGAAGGAAGACGTGTTAAGACTGGTGTGCACAAACTTGATCTGCCCAAAACAGATCGAATGGAGAAGATTTAAGGAAGCCTACACCATTATGATAGAAAGTGGGCTTTGTTGATGATAATGATTGCTTATCACTGCAGGCAGAGATGATACACTCGTTAGATTTGCAATCGGCTTAGAAACAAATATTTCACTGGTGCCATAGTGAAATGATTCCTTTAACAAAATTCGTTATTCTCTTAGTCATAAGTAGTCGTTTTAAAATCATGTAATACACTAAATCGTTGCTAAATCCACAGAAAAGTTTTATCAATTTCCATTCTTTATAGTTCTCATCGAATTCACGGAGTAAATTCTCTGTGATGAAATTGCAAACGAATTCTCAGATAACAAGCGTGGAACGAATGTTGCTTGGAACCAAGAGGAATTTAAATTTTCCTCGGTGAAACTTGAAACTCAACTGCGGGGAATCACTCCAATCTCATTTATTCATATGAGCCAACCAGAATGACTTTACATACACATGCCCAATTACCACAACTATATTGAAGGGATATCAATATATCTCTGAGTCTCTGAGTTTCAATTTATATTCTAATCATACAAGATGATAGAGAAAAAAATCTCCTGATGTTAATTTTCATGAAATTTTGTTGTTGTTTATAATTTTCTTACTTGATGGTTTAAATATATTTAATACGAATATAACTTGAAATTACGGATGGAAAATTTTTGTTTTCTTTTACGTAAATAATGTTTTATATATTGTTAGAACAAATTTAAAACTCTTCGTTTAGTCTCGTGTAAATTTTATTGAAATCGGGTGAGTAATTATAAGTTTTTTGTAATAACAAAATGACTGGAAAACAAATAATAAAAATGTTTATCCACGAATAAAATAAATAATCTCATTTTTGTTAATTTAACATTAAAATATTATAACATTGATATAATATCACTTAGAAATAAAATAAACCTTTTTGAAAACAATTAACTGATTTCAATTTTATGTTTAAAATAGAAAATATCATTCATTTAGTAGTATTTAACTACCGACATACACTCTCCTCCCGACTTCAATAGAACCACCTTCAAGATGACCTTTTTCAACTCATTGAAGTCGGCTATATTAAAAAAATATATTCTTTACTCCTGTGTTGATATACGCCAGTACAATACAAACACATATTAAATTGTTCGATAACAACATGAATTAGTCAATGCTAGTTTGAAACAAGGACATTTTCTTGTATCCTTGTAGTACACCTGTTCCGCTCGCATGACTTTCCTAAGGCATTTCTTTGTTTACAGAGTTAGGGGAAAATACGCTGTCGGAATCGGTTTTAAACTGGAAGACGTCGGTTTATTGGTTTACTAGCGTTAATCGGTTAGAAAGTAAAGAGTTTATTAACTAGTTTCCCTGTTTTTCGTGATAAAGCTGCATTTAATCCTTTAACACAAGACGAACCGATATCAGGCCGTTTCAACTCTGACCGAACCATTTTAAGCCTGTTTCTCTTCGTTCCTGTCGAAGTTACCAACATTGGCCAAATGAAAGCCCGTTGCTCTCCGTATCTATCGAAGCCACTAACACTAAACCCATCAGTATTCTTCTCTTTGGAAGGCGATGCACGAGGACAGCCTTGAGGTCAATTTCTGTGCGGGTCTCTTAGTGGAAATAAGACTCGGGGACATCTGAGACTTACTTCCCAGACAGAACAAGGACGAGCAATGTTCGAGTGCACTCATACCTACCAAACTATTTCCACGTAACCACCAGGCCAATAGGGATGCTGACTGGGTAAAAAAAATGCAATTCTATTTAGTCCGTCAGTCAGATAATAGAAAATATTAGATACGTATTTTTTTTTACTTCAATTTATCAATAAATAGTATAGATAACAAGCATTAAAGTTGAGGAGTGGGGGCTCGCTACGTCACAGTTGAGTAGAAAACGTACTCTAACATGACGTCATGTGAAATTTCAACTCATGTAACGCCGTAATTTTATGCTTACGAAAAAAATAAAAAAATACGTGTTTAATATTTTTTAACACTCTACCTGACGGACAATCAAACAAAAATTAGTCACCATCCCCATTCTAATAATGTTTACGTAATAACCACACCTCGATAGAATCTCAACTACTGCATTTTGCCATTGTACCCCCCACCTGAAGTCCAATATTAATATATCATCATCATCATCATCAGCCCTTTTACGTCCCCACTGTAGGGGCTCAGGCCTTCCTTATGGATGGTTAAGGAGGATGGGCCATGACCCTCCACGCTGGCCCAATGCGGATTGGAGGGTACTAACGACTGCAAATGCTGCCGAGAATAACAGCTTAACGTGCTTTCTGAAGCGCGGAGTAGCTCGAGATAATAATTTTTTTGGTCACCCATCCCGTGACCGACTCTTGCGAAAGTTGCTTAACGACAACCATTGCGGGTCGCGGCACTTATCCTCTACGCCACCGAGCTACTTAATAATTTACCTAAAGTCCAATATTAATAAATATCTGTCACCATTTGATGTACGAGGAAGACATTGAACTAACAATATTTAACTTTAAGTGGATAGTACAATGGCCAAATGGAAGTCGTTGACATTCTATTATTACATTGCCAGAATTGGCCTGCTCGTACGTACACATATTCTACGGGGATTAAAGTGGCGGATTGCTTTTAGGTCAAACGTCAGAGGGGCAGATTGAAAGTGGAGACAATCCAGTCACATCGATTCTTGTATACCACGCATAAAACAAAACAAACACGTAATAAATACGTCATAGGTGCTTGTCTCTGGTTATTATTTTATTCCTCTATAGAAATATTAATCATCTATCCGTTAATTTCAAAGCTATGCCAAATCCATAGTAAAATAGAGTTAACTTTTTTGCGCTACTGCAGAGTAACACCATTACGCAAATCGCTTCTGTAAAAGTGTAGATTAATAATATAATAGAATTTATTTATTTTGACAACACGTATACGTACATCATATACCAATACGATAGACAATAAAGACAAGAAAATCAAACAAACTAAAACTAATGCCATTGTGAACGTTATCAAAACTGGCCTCAGCTTTTAATTCTGCTAAGGCCAGCAGTGACGCCACGCACCAAACACAAATTTCGTTCTTTGTAACAGTTTACTAAATGAACTGTCTCTCTTTTGAATGTTTAGCATCAGCTAAATTAAAAAAATGCTTATTTCCTTTTTACTTCTTAATACAAATTAATTTAAAGAAAAATAATCAATATAGATAATTTTAGGTACATCGGTAACAATTGTACTATGGAGGTAGGCAGACATGGGAGCGCAGCGCGGGTCATAGTGGTGAAATATATTAATTTTTTAAAGTGATTTTGAATTATTTGTAAGTTTGTGCTAAATAACCCCGAAATCGGGTTTTTTCTACCCGAGTCCTCCTGGCCTACGCTGCTCTGCATTGAGCCTGTGGTGGAGTCTTCGTGGATCATCAGTGCTGCTGACCGGAGCTGACGTCGCGTCTACACCCTTGCCAGCCTCTGCCTGGCTCGTGAGACTGACCCCGCGAACTCAACACAAAATCCTCCAATTTAACTATAAAGCTAAATCCTCCCCTCTTAATTCAAGAACCAGAACCATAGCGAACGAATCTGAACCTACACCCTGAATGATAAAATGAACTTTGTTAAAACATTATTTTGTAATTTTTGCACTTTTTACGTGAAGCCTGGGGGGTGCTTCTCACCCCCCAACTACAACCCCACGCTTCATCTTAATAAACAAATAATTAACGAAATAGAAAAAAGCAAATAAAGCTAAATTATCTATAGTTCGTAAAATCGTCATTTATAGCCGACGTATCTGTGATTTTCTCTTAACTGTAGACTTACCTATTTGCCTTCTCCTTCGTTGTGACCTTTGGCTTCTGGTAGTGTGCGAAGTTCTTCGAGCTCGTAACGCCTCTTTTCTTTTGACCCAATGGTCTTCGGCGGATGCTGAAATGAAAATAAAAATAAAAACTTTTTGTGGTATAATATAACGAGGGTAACTAATTTCAAAGGTTAATTTAAATCATTATAATATCTGTGATTCTATTATTTTAGAAATATACCTAGTTTGTTTACTACATCCTTATGAATTATCATAAATATTGATATTAAAAAAAAACATTAAATTTCAATACTATTATTAGTTTGTTGTAAATAATATTTACAAGAAAACAATCTTAAGGAACATATTATTACCTATATGTTCTTTAAGGCGCTTAGCCCCATTGGAAAAAATGCACTGTCTAGGAAATTGTAATAGAAACTTATTAACCTTGATTGATATTGAATGTAAGATAATAATATAATATTGTGCCCGTATGTTCGGTTAGATTAAGCCTCCGACGTTAATCCTATTAATATTATAAAGGCGAAAGTTTGTAAGTATGGATGTATGGATGTTTGTTACTCTTTCACGAAAAAACTACTGGACGGATTTGGATAAAACTTTACAGCAATATAGGTTATACATCAGAATAACACATAGGGTACTTTTTACTGGGAAAACTTCTCACTCCCACGGGATACCGACTTCCACGCGGACGAAGTCGCGGGCGTCCACTAGTATTAACATAATGTTATCTCTATAGGTCAGATGTTACGATTGATTGACTTATGAATGAATTAACCCAATTTAATTGGATTGATTTATGTTAAAATATGTACCTACCTATTCATCAATTTCTTTTTCTTTCACAAAACTTAAGTCGACTTTATATAATCGAAAAATAAAAACCAAAGACAGCAAAGATTAACAAAAATGGAATAAATTAAATATTTAAGAGGGGTATTTTTACAGAACCCTTTATGCGCGGTTCCGACTCGCACTTGACCAGTTTTCTTTTCATAATTAATACACTTTTAATGAGGAAGTATTAAAAAACATTAGTTCCCGAAATCAAACTTGATGGCGCTACGGTATTTTCTTGATTTCTCCATGACAACCCTTCATTTCGTATAAAAATAAATTGGTTTTCAAAACTCAATAAACAACTCTATCTGTAATTTTTCTTTCAGTTTTTTTAAATTTAAAAGGAACGGAAATTACTATCTTTGGTTCATTCGTTTCCTGTAAAAATCATCTTTTGCTAGAGTCGCCATCTAGTGGAGGTGCTTTTTTGTGCTTTCTTTTTTTTAAATACTTCCTCATTAAAAGTAAATTGTTTCCGAGTAATAAATTAAGAAATCGTTCATGACGCGCAATACACCGTTCGACTCTGTCCCTCTAACTTATTGTCTTGTCTGTTTTCGTCTCGTTTTAATACATACATAGTTCCGATATTCCGCTTACATTCAAATGGTGTATTTTAAGTCAAAGCACGTCCGACAAAGCCGCATGTCATATACAAGTTAGCTACGTATGTAAACTACAATGCATCGAACAAAGGCTTTCAGAGCCTTTAGGAACAGTCTGTTAAAGCATTTGTAGATAGAATAATCACTACATAAAGGTGAATAGTGAGAATAGATAAATTATCTATATCTTTATTATTTGTAGCTCGATCATTAATACCCACCAATCCATATTGGGCCATTGGGCCTTCGTGGTGGATTATGACATATTCTCCCTATTCGATTAGAGTTACAGCGAAGGCCCATATTAGCCCATATTAATAGGCTAGAGATGTTGAAGTTCCACGCATACATTTTTATAATACAATGAAACAAAAATCAAAAGTAGTACATACAACAAGTAAAATAAATTAGCAGCAAAATTCCTTAAAGACATTAATTAGCTTATAATCAATTCGAAACTCTCCAAATCACCTCAACACAAAGCTTCATGGCTTCTAATTTAAAATCAAATAAAGCGCCCAGAGTTGGCGCCCCGAGATTTTTTCACAGCCTCCTAATTTCCTAGTTGTTCGTCGGCTTTGTGAATTTAATTCATCCACCGAGTATTCCGTTACAAATTAACGATGAATTACAATGACAAAATTTTGTGTTAATTGTTTAAAATATAGATCGCTGCTTATTTAATACAGGTATTTTCTCTTATATTGCATTACGTTTACTAATTTTATATTTTATTATTTGTTATCTTGTATTGGAAAGGTTTTGAAGCTACTAGACTGATTTTAAACAATTCTATCACCTACGAGAAAGACAGCTATAATCTAAGCAAATAAAGTCGAGCAAGAGCTAGTGTCTAGTAATTTAATTAAAGACAAGTTATATTTTTTAAATAATTATGTGAATATGGTCACCTTTGTTCATAGTTTTGTTTGTTATGTTTCCGAGGGAACTTATATGTTTTATACTATAAAACATATTGAAAGTTGTATTTATTATTGTGATTTTGGTAATAACATGATTTATGTAAATGTTATTATCTATGATAAAGAGTAGGTAGGTGTCTCTCGCTTGTTCTTCTTGTCAGATAAAAGACGTCCTGAACAAGTGGTAGGGGAAAAAAAATTTCAAAAGTGCTTGTAATAAGCCTACTTAAATAAAGATACATTCATTTCATTTCATTAAAAATATTGTCCCGGCTATACTTGCAGTTTTCACCCAGAGGTGGGTCAACAGCCAACATTCCCAATTCGTTTCGATTTCTTCCAATGGCACCGCCTATGATGACGATTGTATCGTTCTTGTCGCATTATTGTTCCTTATGTTTGTTTAAAATTAATATATCGACCTGCAACTTTAAGTAACCTGAAAATCTTTATATATTTCCTAAAAAAATATCTTATTTCCATATAAATTCACTAAGGAACACTTTATTTGTTATCATGGACGTTTAAAAGAATTATTTAAAGAAAAAAAATAAAGTTTTTCTGCTCTGAAGAATAATTTTGGTTTTGCGGGTTACTACGTGTTTGCTTTCCAGCAGCGATATGTCTGTCGCGCCACAACAAGACACAAAAATGTGTTTTCGCCTTAACACTCATTTAGCCAGACTTGAGCTATTATAACGACCGGTCAGTCACGGCACGCCTGCTAGTCGATAAAAGCCTAATGGAGGCGTAATGGTAATCGAACCGACATCACCATTACACACACGGTCCGTTACCTACCTCCATCCGTAAACGGAATCACATTTCCTTAAACGCAATTCGTTCATATTGTTGGAAAACTTGCTACCTTTCCGTTTATGTCCTTCTTTACTGAATCGATAAAACCTTTCTTGTTAGAGTTTTTTACCGGTTCTTCTGAGTACAAAATCTTCCATTGTCGTTAGATTAATTTAGATACTTCTTAAATAACTACAAATCTTAAATTACAATTACTATACATCATATTATTCGAAATTGAAATTTCCTTCTTACTTAAAATTATCTTGTACTACAGCTCTTTTATCGATAAAACAAAATAATTCAATCTAGGCTGTTACCAGCATTTTTGAAAGGCGAAACTTTTGGGCATTCATTTTTGAAAGGCGAAGCATTTTTAAAAGGCGAAACGTAAATCTTGGGAACCGAAAGAACCGGCAAAAACTCGGCAAGGGCAGTTTTTTACTCTCTGTATACAGAGATGTCGAACGAAACCGAACTCGCCGGTGTTGTGTTTTTTGCTCCTTTGACCGGATATTAAGTCCGATCAAAGTCCTTGTGAACACAAATCAAATATTCAAATCATTCCATAGTATCATCAATTTTTTTTTATTGATTTTATATAGTAACATTGCATTGAAAATAAGAAACATTCTGATTTCATATATATTAACTAGAAGTATATCAGAAGATAGACAAAGAAGAGAGATGATTGACGAAACTATGTTCTTATGTCCTATTTTTCAAGATCTGTTCATCTGTTCGGGCCTCGAACGAAATTTTGGAAAATTTGGAAATGTACCTGATTCTCGTATATTAAATATCAGACAATATAACCTACATTGCTTAGATCTTAATTACGTAGCTAAGTTTTTCATGGAATTTATATTCAACGAGGATGCCACAACACACAGACCCGAATTAAATATCTGGGAAACGGATCTCCGGCAATGGCATCACCTTGAAACCCGCGTACCAGCCGCTCGGTTGTAAATTCGTCAAACCGCAAACAACAGTCTTCTTTTTGTTTTTTAATTAGTTACGACTCGCAGAAAATTTTAAATATTGAAAAATAGCTTGGACTGTCAAGGAGCTGGCCACGCCTACCATAGTATTTTGATTACATATATTGACTATACAAATACTCGTAACATTCTAGACATATATTAGTTTGAGTTTGAAACACAATAAAAACGCATACAGTCTGAAAACATGTGTAATTTTTCTTTTGGCTTCTCCGTTGTTAGATCTAAATGTTTTACCGAAAAGTTCCATCAAAAACAGCGAATAACTGGCTTCAAATATGATTGAAGCCAGTTATTCGCTGTTGGATTACAATATATTTAAGCTGTGGCTAAACTACTTATATCTTGCCACTGACTGGCTTACGATTTAACTTCCGAAACAATAAGGGAGAAATGGCCAAAGTAGATAATGAACTTGTAAGCATTCACAAAACTGAAATACAGAAATATAATTTCAGCAAAGGGTTACACAAGATTCTGAGTTATACCAAAGTTGGTAAAATAATATTGTTTAGCGAACTCTGAACGTTACAGATTACATATCGTGTCTTTCAAAATGTTTTCAAACTTTAAGAAGTCGGAATATAACTGAGACCTTACTCGATCCTATGTATAAATTATTTTAAATGTCTATTTTTTCCATGCAATAAAAGTCATTAAAAAATCTTTCTTTTAATATATGAAGAACTAAATTAATTTTTATATTGGAATCCTCAGAATCGCCATCTTGTATATCATGAAATATATATTTCCCAGGCTCCACTGTAAGTTGGTGTGGTATAGAAAGTTTCACAATATTAGAAATATCTATTAGAATAAATATTAGAAGCAGCTAATGAAATTGTGTTATTTAAGCAATAACCTATTTATTTTCTATAAATAATAGTATTACTGTATAACAATATAGAAGGAACATATTCCGGGCTAGTTAAATGTCATACCTATATTCACGGTTCGGATCAGATCGATTCATACTCTTTCTGACATATTATTTAAGAAAAACACAGCGTACAAAGACATGGCATCGAAGCCGAGAATATGAATTTAAAACCAGTTTATGATGCGTTATGAGGCTTATCTCCCATTTGGTCAAATCTCTTGGATTTCTCCTACTCACTGCACTGATGCCTGTAACTAAACTTAGGAGTCGCTTAAATCTGTCGCCTAAATATTTAGGAATCACCTAAGATGAATATACATTTCACCAATGAATGAGGAACCATCTCAAAAGGAAAAGATCAAAATCGAACTTTTATGTAAGTCAATCATTTTGCAATGACGTCACAAAACTTCCAATAAAAGAAATATTTTAATTTAAATAATTTCTGTACTTTTGTGTACAAATTAACTCAGTAAGATTAGAATAATACTGCTCTAAGAGATAGCGTTAGTCCCTCACTCGGATGCATTGGAAACTAAAATATGTCGCAGAACAGCTCCATCACCTTTACGAAGATCGTTTGATTTAGTTTCTTTTTTTAATTGTTAGTTACTCGATTGTAAAGAGGGCGTCATGTAGGTAATACTAATTAGGCTGAACATTTATCTTGCACGCAACTTAATATATGGTTACAGAAAGCCTCATGTTATTTCAAATGTTACATAAAACTGAGCTGCGGCTAAGCTCAATTTTATGTAATTTTTAAAATCAAAAATAATTCTGAATAAAATCTTATAAACAGTATATTTACCTGTTTAACAATCCTTTAAACATGATGATGATATGATGTAATAATCCTTTATAATATTATAATCTCCAAATAAAAAAGTGAGTAATACTTATGTCAGAAAAAAAATATTCATAATTATAATTTTTTAATTAAGATTATTTTCGTACGAAAAGTGATAAAATGGAATAAATCCACATTGGTATACACGCCTGCAGTATTATTTTTAAGAGATCCCCCGATATGCACGATCAATTCGGGCTTCGTAATAACCCCTTCTGATTACCCGCCGTCAAATATATAATGACAATACGAATACGGGTGTAGACAGTAAACGTCTGGTAGTGTTTAATATACTATTACTGATCATCATACTTCTATGCTTATTATATTTATGATATTAAGTTGATTATGAAAAAACAATTATTTTATACTCGATTACTTTTTCGTTGATTTTACCACGTGACCACAAACAACGCGTAACGTCACGCCCCTCGGACTCATATCAGAACTTATAGAATTAAACCTTATGCGTACTTAAAACGATGTCAGGTTTAGAGGGACTTGACATCATAGCGACGCCATTTTCGCGGGAAATTTTATAAAATTAATCTTATTTTTAGATTTAAAGTTATTAAATGAATGATACTTTTTTATATATATTCATGTATATCATAAAATAAAATTATAGAAAAAAGTTGTCTACACCTCTGTTGTAGCTATTTATTGGCAGTGTTGATGCTCCTGGATCCAAAAATCAAGATATCGCCAGAGACCTACATCACTGCAAGGCAATCAATTGTCATATTGTCTTCCAGCGAGTCTCGAGTAATCCTCCAAGGACGTGTACTCATTATATTCTGACATTGGAAATACAATTGGGAACAAGGTATTTGTTTGATTCAATTTATTTAAATAAGGGCAACTAGATACTTACTTACATAAGTACATATTTCATAATCCACTTTATGTTTTTCTTATTAAATAATATTATTATGGCCCTGGATTTTTTTCCAGTTTTAATGAGAAAACAAAAATTTAATATTTCTATCTCAATTTTTCATATTAATAAGACAGTAGATAGTTTCGATCACAGAAATCTATACTAATAGGTAAAGTTTCTAACTTTGTTGTCTGTTTGTAGAATAATCTTCAGAAATAATCTGATCATGAAAATTCCTCGTTAAATAACAACAGAAACAGAAACTACTGGACTGATTTTAAAAAATCTTCACGTAAGGGAAGCTTCACAATACGCGGAGACGTGGGCTTACGCGGGCACAGGGAAAACAGTTAGCGATATATAAAATTTTATTTCTCTAAATTGATATTTCCATCACTTTCGATATACTATCGTAACTATATATCAATTTGAGATCGTACATACATCCATATATATTAATCTATTCGTATTTGAATGAACATGACGTCTTCTTTGTTGTGGTAATTCAAGCTGAACCCAATATACGAATCAACTTTTTTCTATTACAAAAAGAAATTCTAATAACAAAAAAATGAGACTCCAAATAAATTTGTCAGAGTAATAAAAGATTTTGACGCGATCTTATCTAGACACATGGTAGCGCACAGCCAAGTTCAAAGAAAAAAGAATTGGCGACGTACCAGCAGTGTGTAATATGATTGTATTCGAAAGTTTTGACCCGTTTATAAGTCGATACATAATTAACCGACACACTTGATATCTGACACATTTAAAGGCTTATCTAGAACACAAAATTTATAAATTTAATACAAAAAAATATTGATAAGTATAATATTTATTTTAAAAACAGCATTTTATTTTTATAGTGACTCACTCAATGATTTACTTAAACATCAAAACTCTAACCTACATCCAGATATAGACATAGACTTAGAGAAACTTGATATTTGGGATTAAAGTACAATTTTAGTAGGGACATACAAAGCCAAATATGAAAACTGAGAATAATTCATAATTATAAACACATTAAAGTAGGTAAATGTTATTATAATTTTATCAATATCAATACTTTCATGAAATGTTAACTTCGAATTTACTTTGAATCTAGGATTTTACATACAAAACTTTACACCCACATAAATTTTAATTCTTTTTTCGGTGAAATTTAGAACGAAGTATATTCGTTAGGTAGAGTGAACTTGGCTCTGAATTTACATTTATGGTTTTGTTGAGATCGGTTGTACCCTTAGATTACATATATAATCTACGGTTGTACATAAATATTTTTTTCTTGCCACTGGCGATGTTTCAATTTTCTGTCATAATTATCGGATTCATTGAACCTTGAATTATTTATATCGGCAACATTATTCAACATGATTTTTTATTACGAGAAAGAAATTGGATGAGATTTTTTTACAAATATTATAATTTACTTATTTTAGAACTAGTGTATTTTTTCGCTCATTATGTTACATGAATAAACATAAGTCCACGTAATTCTGGAAATACCTACTCTTGCAAATTAATCAGAAAGGATGTAACCAAAAAAAATAAGTAGGAAAGACTATAGAAAGTTATAATACGAGAATTACACGAGTTTTACGAGTATTACTTACATTTGTTTTTGTTAGTTGGTAATGATCGACTCAGAATCGTTTTATTATAAAAGAAAGACTAAAGTTAAAATGTGATTTAAACCATTGTCCACTTAAAGCGAATTGCCAATGACAAAAGTGAAAGCGTCAAGATAAGACTGTTTGACTTATATTCGGTTAATGATTTTAAACTGATACTAAAGTTAGTCCTCGTTTTATAATGAGACAGGGTTGAGCTACTTATGGCAGTACAATGCCTTTCTATCACTTCGCAATCCCTTTCAAAGGTTTTACGATTGTAATAGTAATTTATGAAATTATATATCGCTTAAAATCGCAACCGCTTTCGAAACAAATGATGATTTGAATAAGCAAAAGACATAATAAAAACTTAGTTACTTAAATTTAAGGTAATTTAACGTCTAACGCTTGCCTTTAGATTCCAAGTTAAATTGACTTTATTGTTCATGCAATATCTTTCAAAATATACGTCGTCAAATCAATCCCTAACAGTTATGTCAAAAACTTGTAGCGTTAAATGTCAAATTCAAAGATATTTTACAATCAGACAATTACGCATATGTGCTCTAGCTTAGAACCGCCATTTGCTAACTCCTAGTTACCCTTGTTGTCTAATAGAACGTTTCAGTTTCGACACTGCTCAAATTCTTATACATTGCGATCAGAAAACCTGAGTTTTGCGATTCCATTTTATCGCACTTCATTTTATGATTTGCCTTTTACCGTACAAGCTGTCCGTCTATGGAATTCTCTTCTACTTTCAGTCGGGCGACTGCAAATATTTAAAAATTGTGTTAGAGAATTCTACCTCACGCAATAACATAACTTACTGCTGCCGTGTTGTCTCTTTTTCCTGTTATGATATATTAGATCCTTACATATCAAATTGGTGTTTGGTGCGGGAGGAAAAAAAAGTCGAATATTTTTTAATAACATAGATTTATTTAATCAAGGTATAAACCATTGTTATCTATGCACTTTTGTCATCTCATAGGTAGTTCATTGATCATCTTACTAAAAAAACCATTCACACGGGAATCAATCAAGAAACTCAGCAGGTCTACGATGCATGGAGGAGCTCGCGATGATAAATTTTTGGTTACCCAACCTATGAGCGGCCTTGCGACAGTTGCTCAAATTCCGTATCGCAGACCAAATGCTCTAACTACTATACTACGAAATCATAGGCAATAAATGTAAAGCTACATTATCAGCGAGTAACATAGTGATTTACTAGAGTAAAATATTCTTTAATGAATAAGATTATTAATAATCTATAATTATATTTTACACGCTGTGATTGATTCTATCGGTTATGCAAATACCCTGGCAGTGGGGATATTATTAGGTTAAGCATTATAATATATTACAATGGCGACATTAATTAAACTAAAGTTATTCTGAGCGTAACATGTATAATAACTATAACCACAAATGGCGTTCGGTAAACGGTATTTGAGCGATTATAGCAAACAATACGTTGGAACATTCCTTTACCAGGATATTATTAGTCCTGAAAATGAAATACATTTCTGTTTATTTGATACTATAAACAATTAAACTATAAATGGTTAAAGCAGTTGTTTTCGCACACTGACTTTTATGAATAATGGGTGAAGAGGAACCGTGGGTGTATGGAAGATGTGGGTGTACGGCGGATATCTACTACTTTAATACGTCTTTTGGTAGATAAACGACACTTTCAAACCTATAATCAATTGCCTATTTAATATTAGACATCATATCATTTTTATTAACGTGTGCAATTTAAAATGCAAAACAACTTTATGAACCTAAAAAGCCTCAAAGTATCACGATTAAGGAAGTACAGCCTTAAGTGAATCTTGTCTCTGTTTAGTAATAGCGTTGATAACTAATTTTTATGCCTATCCATCAAGTAGATTACTATTTTTTTATATATATTTTTATATATATAAACACATTTTTTTATAATTTCTTTGCGTAATCAATTAATTACGGCTATACATTGAATTCAAATGTTGCATGACACGCCTTTGTACATTTTCTACATAATTGCGACGTAGTGAGCCCCCACTACTTCAGCTTCAATTTCTTATATCTCAGCCATTGCTTGTTAAATTGAAGCAAAATAAAATACGGATTCAATTTTTCAATTATCAGACTGACGGGCTAAAAGAATTACTTTTTTTTACCCAATCATTATACCTTTTGTCTCGAGTTCTGTTAGAAACTGCAGGGCGATTCTGTAAAAATCCGAACCCGAATTCTAATTCCTTCATGTGCCCGAATTCATTTAGTAAAGAAATTCAATTGATTCCATTTTTTGTACAAAACAAAGTTGATTGATTACACGTTTCTCAGATATTTTATTCCTATATCATTTTGAAACTCACTTATGCCATGAAACGTTATTACCAATGATGAAGTAATTAAAAAACATTAGTTCCCGAAATCAAACTAGATGTCGCTACGGTATTTTCTTGATTTCTCCATGACAACGCTTCCGGTTTTCTATCATGTATAAAAGTAAATTCGTTATCAAAACTCAATAAACAACTCATATTCTATTTGTACTTTTTCGTATTTGTATTGATATCTAAGTTTCGAACTTTTCAAATTTCAGTTTTTTAATATGTTAGTTAAAAGGAACGGAAATGACTAACTTTGGTCCATTCGTTTCCTGTAAAAATCTACTTTCGGCAGAATCGCCATCTAGTGAGATGCTTTTTAGTGCTTTCTTCTTTTTTAAAATACTTCCTTAGTCAAGATTGAGCGGATGGTGCTTTTTGAAGTGAATTCGAATTCGGGTTTTGATTTTTACAGAATTGCAGGTCTGATTAGTTTTTGTGTGCATTATTTTCATAGGCTATAAGTTGATCTGGAATTGCGATTGACATATAAAAGATCAATAGACTCAACAGTGTAATAACTTTGCAATCCCGAGTATTAAGAAATCAACCAAATATATATATAAATTACACAGTCTAGTGATCTTATTAGTTAGTCAGAATGGTAATTGAAACGACTTTAGTTATCAACCCTAAATTATTCTTAATACAAAATGCTTAAAAAATCCACTTGGTCCCTGGCACCCTGAGATGGGAATCGAATCCAAGATCTTTCGCAATCCGGGCGACTGCTCTAACCACTGAGCAACACACAACACTGATGAGAATACGCTCTGTAGTAGCGAAAAGTAACAAGTGCTTGAAAGATTCGTCAGTCCTGTTAGGTCCTGGGTAGCTCAGTGGTTAGAGCAGTCGCAATCCGGGCGACCTTCCCATCTCAGGGTGCCAGGGACCAAGTGGGTTTTTAAAGCATTTTGTATTAAGAATAATTTTCAGTATGGCATTGTGAATGCAATATTAATCAAAAATATAATAATCAACCCTAAAGTTTTTAAAACTGCGGTGCTTAGGAGGTACTACTTTATTGGAAAATTGTTTTAATAATGTGACGGGTGCGATGCTTAGGCAAATGAATAAAAGGTTAACTAAACGTGAGAACTTGATCTAATAAGGGTAAATAAAAACCCGTCACAATTGGTGCCGCAACGTTGTTGATGAAATCGGCTGACTACACACTTGAAAACGAGACTGGACTTCAAACTTTAATGGAAGACAATAATAGTGCACACGTAACGACCAACACCTCAAACTAATTTACTCACACAAATCAGACATTAGACGTTCAGCGTTATCTTGGCTGGTCAGAGATGTGATCGGATCTAACGACATTGTATCGAGGAACATACAGTACACGTACTCAACATAGAGTAATGTTTCTAACTCAATGAATTTTCACGAACTGACATTCATAGAGAGCGTATTGGATTACTCAAATTTTCAAATTACGAAAAGTGAATAATAAAAATAAATAATGTTGAAGATCAAAGACAAAAAGTTTGCATGCGGAAACCTAGGACGAAAAAACGGTGGTACTGTTACAATAATATTTAGAAAAATTGATTTTGTTTTATTTTGTTTCTCTATTGTATTTGTTTTTATGAAAGTTGAACACTCAAATGTTGCCAAGGACTTCGTAAAAACTGTTAGAGTCACTACACAGGTAACCGTAATAAAACCACCCATTCACTCTACCCTAAAACATAACAGCGTAAGAAAAATATATCCTTTGTAAAAGGGACCCTTTTGTAGCGTGGGTTGTGAAATGTAGAAACGCCTTTAAAAAAACTCCAACGTGGCGCTGAAAGCTTCGTTTATGACGTCATACTATGATGACAGCTGATTTATTAAGCTGCTATTGCTGAGTCCGCAGAATGCATCAGTGATATTTTTAAGGATTAATAGATGGCGTTAATATTAATTTGATACATTGCTATTAATACTTTTTTACTATTTTATAATTTTAAAATAATTTTTTTAAACTACCATATTCTTTCCCGGGATTATAATCCCAGATATGATAGAAAATTATATACATATATAATAATAAATAATATGTAAAAAAATATAAACATATGTATTATAACATATTACAATATGATATTATAATATGGTTAAGTGTAACATAAAATTAACACATAAATCTACAATTGTCAAGTTTTACGTTAGGGTCGCTACTGAAATGATCGGGTCGTCACATGTCGCATACGGTTCGGCAATTTCAATTCAATGGGTAAAGTCCTAATTATTAACGAAATGACCGAACTAAACACGTTTGTGTGAGTAGCACCTCTTTATGTGCTGTAAAGGCATGCGAATGACATTAATTATTTAATTAAATTGAATTCAATTTAAAAATAAATACTCATTTCGTGTGGGCATTATACCTTATAAATGATATCGTCCTAAGCGGGTCTGCAACACGAGTCCTAAGCAACTTTCGCAATGGTCGGTCACAAGATGGGTGACCAAAAATTTATTATCTGGAATTCCTCCGAGCTTGTGGACAGACAAATAGTTTCGCGAAATTGTTACATTTAAGACAACACGAAAAACTTATTCCTTGAGTTGGCTTACAAGTTTCTGGAAAGAAAAGCTTTCGTTCAATATTCAATATATATTCCACAAGAATTCCATAACAAGCGCATTTGTATTCCATAACAAGCTCATTTATTTAATAAATTCCTTTCGACTCTTATCTCAATATTGATAAAATTATATATATATGACTGGATGATTTTCTATGCAGGCACCAAGTTGCACAGTACTGATGGCCTCAAGTAAAATAAGCAATAACTTAAGGTACCACGTAAAATAAATCTATGCCATACCGGGATCCCGGGAAATAAACAACACAACAAAAGCGGTTATTCATTAGAGACACGTTTTCAATTTTAAAATGTATTGCCTTAAATCCTTTCAATTTGACATTTGAAAGGTATTCACAAACTTCACACAAGTACAAATACTTGTAGTTTTTTTTTTAGTAGTGTGAAGTTTGTGAATATCTATGTCAAAACATATCATAGCAATTGCGATCGCGAAGCTTTTTTCTAAGATATTAGGTAAAAGATATCGTTATTCTGACATGAATTGGAATTGTCCAAGACAAGCGTTAGGCGCAAACCGCCCTATAAGTTTTAGTTACAATATTTTATAATCATTAAAATCACTATTTGTTCCGAAAGTGCTAGTGACTTCAAACTTTACAGACTTCCACAAATCGTTATCCCGAGCGCTATACCGTTGAGAGGGATTGCAATAGATTTTGAGATTAGAAAACTGTGTTACAGCCTTGCAATTAGCGCTACTGAGTTTGTTAACATTTGTCTTTGTAGCACCGTATGAGAAAGTTTAAAATGGTGTAAGAGGCTTAACTTAATTAGAGTCTATTTGTTAAAGAACAACTTTCTTATTTACTTGGAGTGTTATCCAGAAGGAAAGCAAACAATCCTTAACTACTTGTTACACTTCTAATACGCTTGTTTAGCACATCAGGGTCTGCAGTCTCGACATAGTTTACGATCGCAATCTTGCCGAATTCTTCCTTGTAGCGTGATATATCGTTATTAGTATGATACTAGTGTGATGCTTTCTAATTTTCCTTCGTTAGTGAACTATAATAACCGTGCATTATGTTGTGACGCGTTCGGTGCTTATTTGTTGGTAGAAACTTTTAAATGGTTTCTTTGCGTTTGTTTTATCTTTTATTGACGTTTCGGACCCTTTTCAGATTCCGTGTTCACATAAAATTGTGGATTGTGCATAATTAATTATTATACGTACCGGTAGAAAAATTTTCACTAACTGACATTCAGAAAGAGCATATCGCATTACTCAAGATTCTCAAGAAGAGAAATTAAATAAATAGAAAAAATTAAGATAAAGATCAAAAAAAAGTTTGGATGCGAGAACCTAGGACTAAATTAACGCTGTGGTACGACGCACCGTTACAAGTTCAACATATTTTTGGGATGAGACCAGCACGGGTAGCATGACAATGCTACGCATGCTAGTCAGGGTTATCCATACCTCTAATAGGCACCAGCCTCTCACAAACTATACGATTACTTTCTTGTTACTGTACTGAGATTTATTTGTTAAAATCATAAATAAATGATATTATTATTATTTGTTAGGTACGTACCGAGTGCAACTGTCATATAAGCGATATTCGTTACTTTCCTAGCGATCGAATTTGGCAGATCGGTCAGTGAACGCTGCGATCGCTCCTCAACGATCGCAAACTCTGTCGAGTTTGTAGCCCTAGTTATACTTTTCAGTAAAAACAGAAGGTCTAATGCAGTTTCAAATACAGCGTCATCACAGTTTTACAGATTCAATCAAATTGTACCTCTTGAGGTCGGTTTTAATTGATTGTACTTCTAATGCTGCGACAGCGCTGTGCTTGACACTGAGTTCGACGCTGTATTTTTAACATAATAACAATGTTGTAAGTTTAAAAAATCATAATTTCGGATATCCGATGACAGAAACTATAGTTAATAATAATGCCATAGCGTAAAAATGTACAGTAGGCCAAAGCTTTTGTACTTGCGTTGAATGACACTTTTATCTAAACATTTGCCGTTACTGCAGAGTTATCATATTTTAAAGATAATTTTGAAAGGCTGAGTACTAAAAAATTGATTTATAAAAAACATTTCAATGGGATGAATATTGGCTATTAATTGCTGTTTTCGGAGTATACATCCATTGATTTGAGATTTCATATTTTTAAGGTTAATAGTATGTTATAGCTCAGTGACTTGGGTTGGCTTGACTTGGTCAATGGGTTCAGTGAGCTAAATGTCTAATATTAAAATCTTTTGTAATCCCTTTCGTAGGTGTAGCGACTGTGAAAGAAATTTATAGAATTATGTTACTTTGCAGCTTTAAAAGTAACATAATTCTATAAATTTGCTTTTGGAACTAATGATGATATTAATGATCAGGAAATATAATTAAATCGGTCGAATGATTGCGGATAGCGTTTCGTTTGACATTTGTGGATAGTTTTCAAAGATTTTTCGTCTTACGCTTGCCTTAGACAATTCCAATTTACGTCAAATAAACGATATTTTTTATTCAAAATATTTAAAAAAAAGATCGTGATCGCATCACATGGCACTTGTAAAATTGAAAGGGATTACGAACGATTCTAAAATTAGACAATTAGGTCTCATCACGCGGAGATTTTTTTTAATATAGGCAAGGTTTTTATGGTTAATACAGGACTACGCGAGCGAAGCCGCTGGGAGAAAGCTAGTTGGTCAATAAAACAATGACTGACTAATAAAAGCCTGACTAATAAATTGCCTGCAATGCGCGTGCGAATATTATCGAATATTAGTCATAAGCACGTTTTAAATAAAATAACCTTCTAAATGAATCACTATACATGGGCATCGCAAACAAATCAACTCACGAATGCCAAACAACTTAAAAAACTTAGTTTCTTATTTGAACCCTCCCTTGATCGCCCCTAAAACCTTGGCGACATACATGCCAGGTGACTGGCGTTTTCGTAGTATCATAGGACGTCGTCCAATTTATTTTTGAAACCGGAGGCCAGTGGCGTATCTATACCGTTTGAGGCACGTGGCAAATTCATCGGATATTCAATTTTTTTTTTTACTAATTGCGTAATAACTAATCGGAGGCCAGTGGCGTAACTATACCGTTTGAGGCCCGTGGCAAATTCATCGGATATTCAATATTTTTATTAATTGCGTAATAATAAATGTCAGGAGTAAGGAGTCTCCTGTTACCGGGGGCCCCTTCCAGCTGGGAGCCCGTGGCATTTTGCCGACTTGCCACCCTGTAATTACCACTGCAAGAGGCTTATCTGGTCCAGTGTTCGGAAACATAATTAATAACATTAACTAGCTCGTAAGAAACTCTCTTAGGTTGTAATGTGATCTATACATGAGGTTGTCTAATATTTATTTATTTTTATGTAAATAATGAAATTGAAATGACGATACCTAAAATGGACTTCATCATAATTTTTACTATCAGAAAAGTCGTTACTATCACAAATCATCACAACAAATCTATTATTGTGTAATGGTATTTCCTGACTGGCCTTATTAGGCGAATAGCGGTCATACCAACCGGAGAAATTTACAAATGAAATTCTTTTCTTTATTAGGTAGTGTGGCGGTATCTGTTCCATAGCGTCTAACAAGACGAAAGCTTTCAAATTACCTCGTTTAGTGAAGAGATACCTGCATCGCGGTTACTAAGTTTCGCCGTAACTTTAAAATTTACAGTTTAAATAATAGGGGTTAAAGTATAAAATTGTGATTTGTACTGAAAATCGAATTGTTCATTTTTTTAATTTTTAACGAATTTATTTAATCAAAATAGTTACCATTATCATCTAAACATTGCTGCCATCAATAAGAAGGTAATTTATGCCTTTGCTGTAGAACTCTGGGGATCTAGGCTGCACAAACTGTGTGAAAGCATTTTGTACTGCCTCCTGGGAAGAAAACTTCTTGTCATGTAGATAATTGTCCAAATCACGATAAAAATGGTATTCTGTTGGAGCAAGGTCTGGCGAATAAGGATGACGAATGTTTTCTAACTGCAGTTCATGGAGGGTCAAAACGGTTTCTCGTGCTGTATGAGGTTTCGCGTTGTCATGGAGCAATAATGGTGAAGATCGATTCATGAGTCGGGGCTGTTTTACTGCTAGTTTTGTCGGGGCTGTTTTAGGGCTATTCTACCAATGTTATTGCTTGACCAGATTGGAGAAAACTGTAGTGAATAACACCATGCTGAGACCACCAAACAGTTACTGCTACCTTTTTATTGGTTAATTTTGCTTTAGGACACTGTTGTGGCGTTTGACCTGGGGTCAGCCATTGCATTTTTCTTTTACGGTTATCATAAAGAATCCACTTTTCATCGCACATTTCCTTCATTTCTGTACCGATTCAATAAGGCAACACAAGGTTCAACGCGCCTTTCTTTCTGCAGATCAGTCAAACCATGAGGTATTTTTTTATTTTATTGATTTGACGCAAATGAGTCAATATTGTGGGTGAGGTAACGTTAAACCAAGCCGATATTACCAGGGAAGTTACGATCGACTTCCACCATCTCTCTTAATTTTTCGTTATTCACCTGTGTGGGCGGTTTTCTTCGGGGCTCGTTCTTCAAGTCGAAGTTTCCATCACGAAAGCGTTTAAACCAAAATCACACGGTGCGTTCATATCAGACCCCTCTCCAAACGCAACACTGATATTGCGGGCTGTTTCTGCCGCGTTACTTCCGCGCCGGAACTCGTATTCGAAAATAACTCTAATTTTCGCAGTATCCATCTTTCTTGTCTAAGTTGAGTAACAAAAACAACTGAAAGTCGATATTCAAATGTTTCAATTTTTTTAAAAAGAGAACATTATAGAAACCATGTGAAAAAAGTTTTTTTCGAAAACCTCAAATATTACAATAAAACGGCAATTTCATACTCTAACCCTTAATATATAGAACTTCCAACCTTATTGATATTTCACAGCAATCAATACTGAAGAAATACGGACTACAACTACCTACTAGTATTAGTTAGTAATTATTTGTACGCAGTGATTACGGTCAGACTAGACGTCTAAAGTCAAAAGTCAAAGTCAAAAGTCAAAATAATCTTTATTCAAATAGCTTCTTAAAATTACTTTTGAATCGTCCAACATTTTTTCCCGACCACTCGATCAGGACGTCTTTTGGCTGATAAGGAAGACACGTAGCAACCCGCAAAACTCACCAGCTGGACATATAGAGTGGAATGATCATTTACAAAAACCATGTCAAAACCAGACCAATATCATTATAAACGGTATGATAAGACAAAGGAACACTATGGTCTTATAGTAATACCATGGATCATTTAATAGGGATAATGGAAACAAGATAATGAGTTAAGAAGTAATCACCTATCCAGCTGCTGAAGATCATCTCAAGTCTCATCGGATTTGCAGGATACTATCGTGTTTGCTTTGCCAGCGACGATATGTACTTACGCGAATATTATTAATGCTCACTCTCTGATCTACTGTCTAGTCTCTAATATTTCTCTCCGCCTATTAGGGCCAACTTGGTATTCGCTCGCTGCGCACACTAGTAGTCAGTCGCGACCTAAAGATTAAGATAGACTGCCCTAAACTGAAAATAAATGTATTTTCTTAACGTGAATATAAAATATATCTATCAATATCAATAAAATAAAATATATCATATAATAACAATGCAATACATTTAGTTGTAGAATAAGCTTGCGTGTTTATTTTACTGTAATAGGACATAGTACGTTGGAAATTCAGATCTTAAAGCTTAAGCTTCTTGGTTTTGCCATTCTACTAATGGAGGCAGGCGATGTAGCTACAGCGATATTTCCGTTAACGTTTTGTAAAATAAAAAGGTCTGTTGTCGACATCGAGAGAACAAAGTTGGAGATACACTAGGAGAAATGTTTATTATTTAGGTATTCATATTTAGGACAAGCTCGATGGTGCAATGGTGTAAGTAGGTCCGTATTTCGGATATTTCCTTGATTCTCTGCAATCACAGGTAAACAAACCAAAATTGGCCGAAATAAGTTTTATTTCATAAAAATATCACTTTAGTAGAAATGATTTTTAATAGACACCTCAAAGATTGTCCCATATACATTTAATCAGAAATATTAATTATAAGATAGCTGGTGGTCGAATGTGAAAAATAATACTTATCTTAATCAGTTCAATTATTCGAGATCTACTCTTGAAATCATTGATATCCTATAGAAAACTTTCACATGACTTCAATAGAAGTTTCCTGGATAATCAAACTGCTACCTATTAAGATGAGTAGGTATTATTTTTCACATTTCACCAGCTGTCTAATAAAATATCTTTCCGATTTTATTAATTATTATATTTATCAATTATGCATTCACAATGCTATACTGAAAATATTCTTAGTGAAAAATGCTTAAAAATCCACTTTGTCCCTGGCACTCTGTGATGGGACTCGAACCCATGACCTCTAAAGTCAATTCTGTTTATTTGAAAAAAAAATCTTTATTCCTCTCAGTGTGCCCCTGTAGCTCGATGCATATCGTGCCTACTTATCGTGCATTTTTGTGGCCATATATTTGAACATTGGACAGTCACGCTTCAGATTTATTGCTCATAAAATGTAAAATTGGTTCCATTATTCCTGAAACGAATTTCACAGACGCGTATCATTTTTGCATATTGTATCAGGAATCTTGAAGCTTATCAACGCATCACTGCATTTAAGGCTTTAAATATTTGATCAAGTCTCGGTTGCACCATAATGAGGAAGTATTAAAAAAAAAACACTAGTTCTCGAAATCAAACTAGATGTCGCTACGGTACGTTCTTGATTTTTGACAACCTTTCCGGTTTTCTTTCATGTTTAAAAGTAAATTACTCAATAAACAACTCATATTTTATATTCTATTTGTATTGATATCTAAGTTTCGAACTTTTTAAATTACAGTTTTTTTAATATGTGACTTAAAAGGAACGGAAATGACTATCTTTAGTATTGACTTAAGACAAACGAATAGTCGTTTCCTGCCAAAATCAACTTTTGCTAGAGTCGCCATCTAGTGGAGAAGCTTTTTTAGTGCTTTCCTTTTTTTTTAATATTTTCTCATTTCAGTTAAAGTTAAGGTTTATGTAATGTTCACAATATCTGTCACGCTGACTTTAAAATTGACTGTGGAATGTGTTGTACCATCCTCTTTCTACAATAACTTTAACCAGCGAAACTTGTGTGGTAATAGTTTACAGTTAAAATAAGGTCGACATCCAACCATTGTCGACTCATTGGTGATGATAATTGATAACTCATTATTATTTGCTTACCGGTACTTTAAAATGTTTGTTATTGTTAAAGTTAAGCGACTAACCATAAAAAATGTAATCAGGAAGTATTCAAAAAAAAGAAAGCGCCAAAACCCTCCACCTCCACCTCCACTAGAGGGCGACTCTAGCAAAAGTTGACTTTTGCACGAAACGAATGGGCCAAAGATAGTCATTTGAGTTCCTTTTAACTAACATATTAAATTTGCAAAGTTAACATACGAAAAAGTACAAATAGAATATGAGTTGTTTATTGAGTTTTGAAAACGAATTTACTTTTATACACGAAAGAAAACCGGAAGGGTTGTCATGGAGAAATCAAGAAAGTACCGTAGCGACATTTAGTTTGATTTCGGGAACTAATTTTTTTTAGATACCTTCTCATTACAGTGAGTGAGCTAATAAGTCACCTTTTATCAACAAAAGAGTATTCATGAATAAAGCGTATTTTCAATGGTTAGAAATGACAAAACAGAGTACCTCCTCTATCATTAGGAAATTAAAATTAAAAGACAACCTGTGCTTATTCCATATTATCCAAGCTATCATTACTAGATAAAGCTTGAATAAATAATGATAATGAAACGTTTATGGAATGAATCAAACAGTTTTGAAATATCGAGTAGGTATCGTTTTAACAAATGGCAGACAGAGCCGTGATCAGTCAATTTGCAAGGCCCTTACTATGGTTTCTGACTCGATCCAATCGCAAGTAGTCTGATAAAATAAAAGTAGGTAGTGTTAGTAAGATTGAGTTTACGTAATTTCGTCAAGTTCGTTGTTAAAGTAATCGAAGTGTATGAGAAACTTCGTTAAGATTTCCAATGTTGTCTTCCTATACGAATCGGTTTCATCCATGGGAAAGGCCTGTTAATAGACTGATTGGAATAAACACTGAGCTAATTAATTATCTAGTTTCAAAATCTATCGCAAAAAGATTACATGGGATATTTCTCAATACCTTCGAAAGATATTAACGCTTGTTTTATACAATTCCAACTTAGCGGTCGCCATCACACGTCCAATAGTTTAAGCGTAAAGTACCTACGTCTCAAATATCATATTGAAAAAGATAGAGTTTAAAATTACTCAATTAACCCAGTATCCTCGGTGGCATTTTCAGGGTGTCTAATTCGTGTCAATAATACAAATTATTTTATTTATGAATCTTTAACCATAAAATAAATTAGTATATTTGATTAATTTTACATTCACAATGCGATACTGAAAAATATTCTTAATAAAAAATGCATTTTTAAGCACCACCCTGTGGACAAAATGGACTTATTAAGCTTATTCCATTAAGAATAAAATTTGTTTTTTGCATTTCGTATCCAAAAGGTAAAACGGGAAACCTGTGACCAAGACTTCGCTGTCTGTCTGTCTGTCAGCAGCCTATAACTCATGAACCGTGAAAGTAAGACAGATGACGTATTTTAACGTGTTACTATTTCAACAAGAAACACTAAAAACCAGAATAAAATAGATATATAATAAAGTCGCTCCCATACAACAATCATGATTTTTTTTTTTCTTAGCAACATGATACTTGTATTATAAACTATATAAATATTATTAACTTTGAAATATTTAATGTACCACACACGTGTCACTATAACGTCTTTTGCATCACATTTAATGGAACTTGTGGTAAAACCCCAGTCTTCTGAATTCTCTTTGTAACGGTGAGCTGTTTTAATTACGTCTCTGACATTGGATTTCGGTGACTCGGCCGATTCTAGTAATTTTCGTTTCGTTTGGAATAAATAGAAATAAACATTTCCACTTATTTTGAAATTTACATTTGGCACTAATTAAATAAATAAATTTAAATAAAATGTATTTATTGGAACAAATAGTTTAACAAAAGTATAATGTACGATTATAGTCGCGGTAGTTTAAAGAAGAAAACTGAAGTACTACCATTAGCGCCCACTCCAGGTAGCATATAATGTTATTACCTTATTCTACTATATTATTATTATCATTTGTAATAATTATTTAAGTTAAGAATAAAATTACAATTTATCAAATTTCATTTTTGAGTTTACATTTATATTAAATTATAAATTTTATTTTAATTAATATATTATACAACTGTGTGTGTGTGCATGTTCAATTCTTTTAATGGATGAGGTTAATTAAATATTTTTTTTGTAGATTTTTTTTTTGTAATTCCTGTTGCATTTTATGGTTATATTAAAACTTCTTTAATATTAGGACAAAGTTAAAAATCAGTAAAGAACTTTTTAATAACATTATTGGTATAGTATCTATATGTATTGCTATTGACGGTGTTTTCGGTAGGACTATTGACTGATTCTTAAAAAGAAGCGTAATCTCAATATCACTCAATTTCAACTAGTTTTATATTCGTCAAAATTATCTCAAATGAAAATACTACATCACACATTTTATCCTTTGGATTCAGCCCTGCGATTCTGTAAAAATACAGACCCGAATTCGAAATCACTCATAATGACGAATTCACATAATTTAGTGTAGAAATTCTATTGATTTTGTATAAAAATACAAAACAAATTTGATTGAATATACTTGTCTCAGATATTCTATTCCTATGATAGACATATAATATCTAAAATTCAGACACCTGAGTGAATTTGGATAGTAGTTAGTTTATAAAAAAACACTCAAGACTTTGTGTTGTTTTTATATAATGGCACAAACATATTTGTTTAAATTTGTTTAGTACCGCCGCCGCCGTAGTAATGATGAACTCAAAAAAACGCTTTGTCTACTTGAAATGTCACTTTTCTTATGTCGAAAGTGAAGTAAGTGACATTTGGGTGTAGACAAAACGTTCTCAAGTTCGTCATGCTATGCGTGCAGGTCTTCAAGGTCAAATCAAGTAACATCAAGTTCTAGAAAGCTCTATTACATTTTTGTCACAAGCCCTCCGTCTAGAATCTGTTTACTTGACGTTATGTAATTATTACAGCTGAATGTATTGTACGTTGCCTATAACTAGTATTCATTTTGTGTTAATGATTTATATAACAATTTAAATGAATTTATCTGTTTACACATAATATAGGGTACTGTAGGTTTATTTACTTTTTTGTTGAGGTTTGTGCTCATGCAATTTATACAACTGTTTGTTCCTTAAATAAGTAATAAAAAAAATATATAATAAGAGACACCGTGCCGTACCTAACCCAACACCCGACAATGCCTAATATAAACAATATAAATGTATAATGGACCTGTCAGTCTTGAAAATTTTGGATAGCTTAATTTCCTGTAGAGTGAACGATTTATCTGTGGGTCCAGACTAGATGCTCAGATGTACTGAGTTAGATGTCTAATTACAGTTGACAGAAGGGTGCGAACCAGACCAACATCGTTTGTTACACGTCTAATGTACTACGCAATCATTCTTTACGTAATATAACTTCACTAAATTATATAAAAGATGAAACAAATCGATCGAGTGCAATTCTATTTTACTACTGCGTATTGTCCTATCAAATATGTAGTGAAAATAGCCTATTCCTTATTTCCATCCTTCCATCTCCAAATAAAGAATTGCCATTACTAAACCTAAAAAAAAAGTATAAATAAACAAACAAACACGGAGTCCGTACACATATTGATGCGATAGAACAACGTAACACCTCTTTATATTCTAGCCGAGTCTATAATATAAGTTGTGGCAATATTTTCTTGTTCCTAAATTAGCCTATTTCTGTATTCTGTAGGTGTTCAACATAGGTAACAAAGCTTGGTCAGCACCATATGTGCACATAACTATTTGCACCAAGTTATGCCTAAGTAAAGGTAAACAGAAATTATACAGAATATATACCTTTCCTAGTTTTTGATAAGAGTCATTGTAAGCAGCTGGCAAGGGCATAGCCAGTATTTAAAAAAATACACTGAGGCGCTAATGCTTAAAACTGTGCAGCTAGCGGGATACCGTATAGTGCTGTCCTACTCGCTGCATTAATTAAGCATTGCAATAAGAAGCGATGGTGACCCCAGGATCGTTCGAACACAGGACGCAACTTCCGAGTTTTCTAAGTAATTTACCAATCTGTCTTAAATTTTTTAATTTTCTTTTGTCATTTTTTTTCCAGATATTTAAAACTCGCGTACTCTTGTCAAAACAAGACTATCATGCAGGTTTTAAGCATTTTAAAAAAGTTTTTACCCATGGTCTATTCTTGTTGTGCATATCTATTATTAAATAAATCATTTAAACTTATTTCCTGTTACAATTTAACTTTAACGTTATTAATTTATATTAAACTATTTCTATATCTGTTCTTACTTTAAATTATATACTTCAACTTCTTCTAATCTCCTAATACCTAATAACTTTTATAGTATAAAAAATTAGTCTGCTGTTTATTGAAAAATTTAATTGGGTATAATTTTCGAATACCTTTGCCTTTCTGAATTTAGAAAGTCTCAAAATAAAAGCGGTGGGTTCACGATATATTTTCTTTAATGATATTAATAAAAACAAAATACAAAAAAAATATTAAAAATATTAAAAATATACAAAATAACTATAAAAAATTCTTAAACGACTATTAAGAATTTTTTATAGTTATTTTGCAACAATATTTTAAATCATATTTTAAGTTTTTTTTTACATACATATATAAATAATAATGAATAATGAAATGTGGTGCTAAGCACAAAACTCTAGAACGTCTATCAAACACAAAAAAGGAGAAATTAATCAAATCTGTGCTTTTTAATTTCTTCTTTTTTTGTGTTTAATGAAGGTTCTTATGAAGAGAAAAAACGTAAAAGATAGAGAAATAGTGAAAAGCAAGGTATGCCGGGACAAATAGTTCGTAAATATATTTTTTTTTAAATAAAAAAATCGAACAATGAGTTATCATCATCATTGACTCGGATCTGTACCTGAGAAAGCAGTGGCGACAGGCACAAAGGCTGGCAGATATGTATTGGCAGCGGTGGCTCAAAGAATTTCTACCAACACTTATTCCCAGATATAATTGGCATGACGATAAAAACCGATTGAAGGTGGGTGACTTTGTCCTTGTTGTGGATCCTGCCTCACCCAGAAATCATTGGCCGCGGGGCATCATACAGGACGTTTTCCCAGGCAAAGATGGTCGAGTACGTGTCGTAGAGATTCGAACTACAGGTGGTGTATTGCGGCGGTCCGCGGCGCGCGTCGCTCCTGTACCATTAGGTGTAAAGTGCTGATACAGCACTGGGGTGGGGAATGTTAGCGACGAGCTCATTTGAAGGTAGCTTAATAAATAAGTATAGAAATATAATGTAGGTAAATTGAACGCCCGTAGAGGGCGCAGCGGTGTGGCGCAGTCAGTCTGCACGCATCCACGCTAAGTGATAGGCATTTCTCTAACGCACCTTATATAAATAAAATCAAATTGTGAAACATCTACATATTTTCATTGACCAGCCCTCTAAAGTCTACAAAGCTGGTCTTCGAGCGGATCTTAGCTGAAATTTGATGTTTCACACGCCGCCTTCCAAAATGGTGAACACGCGCAATACTACCCGCCGCGACAGAGAAAATTTTGAAAAAAAGCGTTAAAAATGACGAATATCACGCCGTTCAACAGGAAAATGTAACGGTGATGATCCCGCAACCTGCCAGCAGTGTCAAGGTGGAATCATGCCCACCAATCAGAATACCTTCAGTCGCCGCGTTATCACGTTCCAGAAAATCTTCTACCTCTTTTGAAGCGCGTCGGAAAAAATTGATTTTGGAAGCTGAAAAAAGAAAAGCCGATATTAGGATGCAACTTATAGACAAAGAGTTAGAAGCAGCCATAGCCAACCTAGAGGAATACAGTTCACATGATGGAAACTCATTAACACGCAGAGAAGTTGAGAATTGGATGGAAAAGAGTCAGATGGAGTTGGACAGGCAGGCCGTCCCCAAATATGGACCCAAAATGGACGATCTACCTCCGCCAATAGCGACCGCTGTCAATACTATGGATGGGACAGTTCAAATGTTGGCCGCTGCAGTAAAGAACCTGACCGCTGCTCCAGTTCATCACAAGGCTGACACTCATTTGCTAAGCCGGATATGTACACCAAAAGATCTACCAGAGTTCTCAGGTGACCCATTGGACTGGCTTCAATTTAAACTAGCATACGAGGAGTCTACAGAAGTCTGAAATTTCAATGAGAAGGAAAATTTATGGAGACTAAGAAAGTCTTTACGAGGTCAAGCAAAAGAAGCCGTATCAGCTCTGCTTATCAGTGCCACTTCACCTGATCGTATTATATCTACTTTGGAGCTCCGTTTTGGCGATCCTGACTGCATAATATCCCGTTTAATACAGGACCTCAAGAAACTCCACGCAGTATCACAGGAATACCAAAGGGATATCGTATTGTTTTCTGTGAAAGTGCAAAACTTTGTGGAAGCTGTACGTGCCGTTGGCAGAGAAGAATATTTACAAGGTATGAATATTGTGTCAATAATCTTGTCCAAGTTGCCGACGGTACTAATATCAAAGTGGTCTGATTATAGCTATCCCTTAATACAAGCAAAAGTAAAATCACGATTACATATTTTATCAGATTTCTTAACCGAGGAGGCAATTAAAATAAGTACAACGGCAAATATGTACACTTTGAGTGCGCGTACGGATACCTACAAATATAAACACAATGATTGTAATAATGTACGACCACAAACTGTTTTATTACAAACTGAAACGCAGACTGTTGATAATAAGTGTCGATTTTGCCGAACATCTATTCATAAACTCGTAAATTGCAAAAAGTTTAAGAAGTCGTTATGTAAAACGAGATGGCAACATGTAAAACGTTATCGTGTGTGCTTTAAGTGTTTAGAATCAACACACAACAGAGAAACATGCCCAGCGCCGGTCTGCGATAAGAATCAATGCGGCCGCGCGCATCACAGATTACTTCATTATGCAAACAATAATACAACGAGTGTATCACCGCAACAAAAACAGGAATCGCCCGCGATGCACAATATCAACGCGCCCGTTACAAGCGAATCAGTGACGAATGTTAACGCGAGTGTGTGTAAAGTGTTATTAAAAGTCGTGCCTATACGCGTATATACCCATAACGGCGGTTATATCGATACGAGCGCATTACTTGACGACGGTTCGACTGTTACTATGATAAGCTCCGAGCTAGCCGCCCGAGCGGGGCTGCGCTGCCGCAGTGAATCGATGCACGTGTGCGGCCCGTGGAGCGATAACAAACTGGTTTACGATACTACGGTAGTGAACATGAGACTTTCTGGTATAGACAATAAGGTGTACGATATTAAAGCGCGCAGTGTTAGTGGATTAAATTTGCCTATACAAAAATTGTCAGTTGTAAATTGCGATGTTTATGAATATTTAAGGGTACTTCTTGGAAAAGCAATTTTTGAGTGTCACAGGGACATATCTCCTATAAAAATAAATTATTATGATAAAAACTACTATTACATCGTTTCTTCATTTTATTAAGCATAGTGTCATATAGATTTCACGGATAAAAAACGACGTAGATCGGAGTAATTTACCCTCAACACCACAAATCCGGTCAATTTTGCACGTTTTTACCGTGTCACACGCGCGCCGACTTTTGAGCAATCGCAAATATTTTTGAAATTACCCACGTTTTTAATCAGTTTGTTACACACATTTAAAAAAGACAAATCGGTTTACATATTGATCAAATTTCAAATTAATCGGAAGGAAACTTTTGATTTTATGGTCAGAAGTATATGTGTCACACGCTTAGCAAAATTTTCGCCGCGCGCCTTGCGCGAGATACTGTTCTGAGCTGGCGAGGCGTAGGCGAACCCCGATTGGTGTTTGCGAATCGTCATTTATGCCGCAGCTAGCAGGTGAGGTGGCCACGTCGCTGTTTCCCGCGCTTTCGTTGCTAAAATAAGTTCTTCAATTTCTTAAATTTTGGTTCTCAGTTATCCGGCTTTGCCATGTCACATTTTTTCAATATAATTGTACTTCTTCTAGAAAATGGGTTTTAAGGTGAAATATCTAGCTCTATAATGTAGATAAACAGTAATAAACTAGCCGGTTATATCTTTTCACTGCAGAGTAATTTCAAAATATATGATTTTTGGTAATTTCCATGGTGTAATTTCCATGGATAAAACACCATGGAAATTACGTATCACCCATGGAAATTACTTTGTTTCATTTTGGTTGCAAAAAAACAAACGTTATGTTCAATGTTTGTTTTCAATGAAATGCACGCCATCGCCAAATACAGACTTAAATGTTGAATGTTGGTTATTTTTTTAATTAAATCGTCTTAAATATCATTTAAAACTTTGATCATCATCTTCAAATTCTCAAATCGTGATTAAACAAATTCAAGTTTAAAACATCTGTCTTTCGCTGTCGTCTGTTTGAAGTTAACAGGGTCACAAGGACATTTTTTACACCGGATTAAGTTAACATATTATATAAATTATTTATTTATTGTAAAAATTTACTTTGATTAAACACTAAATTGGTACCTGTAGGGCCAATGGTTTTCTCAAAAACGATAGATAGCTAAAGGGGTTATCTTGACTGAAATAACCTCCTAATATCTACTTATGACCGGTGTTCGTTATCTATCGTTTTTGAGAAAACCACTGGCCCTACAGGTACCAATTTGGTGTTAAATGAAAGCCAATTAAATTTACAATAAATTAATTACTGATATTTGACGTAGGATGCGTTTTTTATAAGATAATTGACAAAATAAATAACCATTTCGAAAAAGGGTTCTCTATGTCACTTCGAAACACGTTTCTTCGATAATTGATACATCGACAACTATACGTGAACGTCGAAGCGTTCATTGTTCGAAGTTTCAATACATCGAATATCTTACTTCGACGCCCGACTTTTGTTTGTCCGATGTAACGTTACTTCGAAAAATTTACCAGATGCTGAAATTTCAATGTTGGTCTCATAGTGAAAGTTGTTCAGTTTCATGGGCTGAGCTACCACCTGAGAGGTTTTGCGCTATTTCCATAACACGTTGTATATATTTTGTTTTTTGAGAACATGAACGTGTTTAGGTTTCGTTCCAACTTTGAGAAAATACTATCGTATATCGTTTCAGTATAATGTAGGTAGATCTTAATACTACCCTAACTAATATGACAGCTTAATTTCATATACGACATGGTGTTTAGCAAAATTTTATCTGCTGTGTAATTTCCATTGCCTTATATGTAATTTCCATGGTCCGCCAATTTTCTACATTTTTTTTTAGCAAAAGTATAGATCTCAGTCGTGGCCAATTTTAATATGTTGTTTAAATTTGCAGAAGTTTTCGAAATATTTATATAATTCACCATAATTTTGCGATTTCAAAAATGCCCTGGAAATTACACGGAGAACACATTTCCCAAGAATCACCCTTAAATAGTATTAGAGATAAATTATGTACAATTGATATGAAACCAGAAATGTTGATAGGGCAAGATAATTGTAATTTGTTGTTACCTCTAAATGTTTTGATAGGTAAACCAAATGAGCCGTCAGCTACACTCACCCCCTTAGGTTGGAGCATTCACGGATGCTTGAATATTTCGGGTGGGGCGTGCGGCGCGGTTTGCGCTCGCAAGCAGCGCGACCACACAATCTTGCATATCTCCGTGCTGGGTTCGAAGGAACGTGAGCTGTGGGAATTACACGAAGAGGTACGTCGAGGTTTCACCCTTGAGACAACGGGAGTGACCGGTAAGGTAAGATTAAACAAAGAGGACGTTCGCGCCGTCGAGCAACTGGAACAGTCAGCCCAGTTGATTGATGGGAGGTGGCATATCGGCTTACCTTGGAAGGATCCAAATTGTTTCAGTTTGTAATACGTTTCCTAGTGCTTTAAATAGGCTTAAAGGGGTAGAACGAAAGATGAATAAAGACATAGGTTATTCTGAGCGATATAACGATAGGGTAAATCATTTGTTTGTCAATGAGTATGCTCGGGAGCTGAATGATACCAAGCGAACACAAAAGACGTGGTATTTACCACATTTTGGCGTAGACAACCCGAACAAAAGAAAACTGCGGTTGGTATTCGATGCAGCCAATAAAACTGAAGGTTTGTCTTTAAACGATTATTTATTAAAGGGTCCCGATCTACTTAGCTCATTATTTGGAATCATGCTACGCTTTAGGGAATATAATGTAGCAGTAACAGGCGATATTCAGGATATGTTTCTTCGAATAAAAATATTATCTCAAGATCAGGACGCATTTAGATTTCTGTGGCGGGCAAACCCTGCAGAACCGGTAAAAACTTATGCCATGACCTCACTTATATTCGGCGCCAATTGTTCGCCATTCATTGCGCAGTTTATAAAAATAAGAATGCGCAACTGCATGGGTCATCATCACCGGAAGCTGTAGATGCAATCGTAAACTCACATTATATGGACGACTATATCCAGAGTTTACCGAATGAAGAAACTGCGATAGATTTGGTAAATAATATTTCTTGCATTCATAAAAAAGGGGGATTTCACATACGTAACTGGACTAGTAACAGCGTAGCGGTGTTGAACTGTGTACCAAAAGATACTTTAGGGATTGCAGCAGTAAAGTTCAAAATTGATCAACAGTGCGACGGCGAGCGCACGCTCGGACTAATCTGGTATCCGGACGCGGACGAGCTGGCGTTCGACGTTTCATTTAAGCGCATTCCCATGAGTATTATGCAAGGTAAAGAAAGGCCTACAAAAAGAATTATGCTACGCGTCGTAATGTCTATTTTCGTCGTGTACGGCTTCCTATCCCCGTTTACCATTCAAGGAAAAATTATGCTACAGGATATCTGGCGGTCAAAAGTGGGTTGGGATGATGCCATTCCTCAAGAGGTTTATAATAAATGGCTCGAATGGATCGAATTATTAAAGTTAATTAACAAAATTCGTATACCTAGGTGTTATCAGCGAATCACCACGAGTGCGAGCGAGACCTATTGTACGCAGGTAAGCGACGTAGCGGATTCGTCCACTGCTACGTCAAATGCTGCTACAGATGCTACGACAACAGCTACGACTCGGCCAAGCGGTTGCGATGACGCGATAACGCACATAGCAACAAGTACTACTGCGAACAGTGCGTCGTGTTCTATGCACAATCAATTCTATAGTAACTTAGAGTTACATATGTTTAGTGATGCATCGCAGAAAGCGATCTGCGCGGCGGCGTATTGGCGCTGGGTTTATAAAGATAAAATAAACGTTGCGTTAGTGGCCAGTAAGAGCAGAGTGGCACCAGTTAAGTCAGTAACTGTACCACGTCTTGAGTTACAAGCGGCATTGTTAGCCGCGAGACTCGCATATACAGTTACTAAAGAACACAGATTGACGCCTCAACGACGTTACTTCTGGTGCGACTCCACTACCGTTTTACATTGGTTGCGTAATGACACTCGCACATACAAGACGTTTGAGGCAAACCGCCTGGGGGAGATTGACGAACTAACCACTGTCTCAGAATGGAATTATGTACCTACGAAACTTAACGTAGCGGACATAGCAACACGAGATGTTTTTAACTACGATTGCTTTCTTAATGAGTGGTTTCACGGACCTCTGTTTTTATATATGGATAAGTCTTGTTGGCCGTGCGATATTTTGGAATCTTCTGTGGATGTTCAGTTGGTTTCAGACTACGTAGGACATATTCAAAATGAAACTGACTTACCTGTTCCCGACTCTGAAAGATTCTCTTCGTGGCTCCGCCTCCTTCGATCTACTGCTGCTGTCCTAAAATTTATAAAAAAAATGTAAGAAAATCACCTGCATTGAAGACATCACAATGATGGAACAAGCCGAGTGTCTCCTACTTCGGAAGGCGCAAGCCGACTCATTCTCGAATGAAATTTGTCTACTCATGAATAACAATAATATACCGCGAGACAGTAAATTACGGAATTTATCACCATATCTGGATGAACAAAGGCTTTTACGCGTGGGCGGTCGCATTGATGCTGCACCTGATGTCACGGCTGAATTTAAGAGACCTGTAATTCTTGATGGACGTCACCCCACTGCGAAATTGATTGTAAGACACTATCATGTGCAAGCTGCACATGGTAACCAGGAAACTGTGGTGAACAATTTAAGACAAAAATACTGGGTAATTAGAATTCGACCTACCGTGAAAGATGTCGCTTCGAAATGCTTTCTATGCAGATTAAGAAAAGCAAATCCACTGATGCCCAGGATGGGTGACTTACCTGAAGCACGAATGGCACACCATCAACGCCCCTTCACTTATTGTGGAATCGATCTGTTTGGTCCAATGGAGGTTGTAGTGGGAAGAAGAAGGGAGAAAAGATATGGTGTATTATTCACCTGCCTCACCGTTCGCGCGATCCACATTGAACTAGTGCATTCTCTCACCACAGACTCGCTCATAATGGCACTACGTCGTATGTCCTGTCGAAGAGGATGGCCCAGGTACATATTTTCTGATAATGGTACAAACCTTCGTGGAGCCGATGTTGAGCTACGTAAAGCCATACAGGAGATGGATGACGAGGCTTTAAAAGCTGAAGCTTCGAACCACGGCGCTCAGTGGACTTTTATCCCTCCTGCAAGTCCGCATTAGGGTGGGGCGTGGGAACGCCTAATTCGTAGCGTCAAGTCTTCTCTCAGAGTAGTGCTAAAAGAGCGAGCTCCCAAGGACGAGGTACTGAGGACCTTTCTTATGGAGGTCGAAAATATTGTAAACAGTCGACCTCTAACTCACGTTTCAGTGGAACCAGAAAGTCCCGAAGCGTTAACACCTAACCATTTTTTAATTGGTACGACTACTAACTTACCAATCGCTGGAGCCTTCAATGACTCGGATCTGTACCTGAGAAAGCAGTGGCGACAGGCACAAAGGCTGGCAGATATGTATTGGCAGCGGTGGCTCAAAGAATTTCTACCAACACTTATTCCCAGATATAAATGGCATGACGATAAAAACCGATTGAAGGTGGGTGACTTTGTCCTTGTTGTGGATCCTGCCTCACCCAGAAATCATTGGCCGCGGGGCATCATACAGGACGTTTTCCCAGGCAAAGATGGTCGAGTACGTGTCGTAGAGATTCGAACTACAGGTGGTGTATTGCGGCGGTCCGCGGCGCGCGTCGCTCCTGTACCATTAGGTGTAAAGTGCTGATACAGCACTGGGGATGGGGAATGTTAGCGGCGAGCTCATTTGAAGGTAGCTTAATAAATAAGTATAGAAATATAATGTAGGTAAATTGAACGCCCGTAGAGGGCGCAGCGGTGTGGCGCAGTCAGTCTGCACGCATCCACGCTAAGTGATAGGCATTTCTCTAACGCACCTTATATAAATAAAATCAAATTGTGAAACATCTACATATTTTCATTGACCAGCCCTCTAAAGTCTACAATCATCATCATCATCATCATCACCAGCCCTTTTACGTCCCCATTGCAGGGGCTCAGGCCTTCCTTATGGATGGTTAAGGAGGATGGGCCATGACCCTCCACGCTAGCCCAATGCGGATTGGAAGATATTAACGACTGCAAATGCAGCCGGGACCAACGGCTTAACGTGCCTTCCGAAGCACGGAGTAGCTCGAGACAATAATTTTTGGTCACCCACCCCGTGACCGACCCTTGCGAAAGTTGCTTAACGACTACGATCGCGGGCCGCGGCGCTTATCCACAACGCCACCGAGCTACTACTTTTAAAATTAGAAAATGTAAATAGTATCCAACTCTACAAGAAAAACATGTACATGTATATACCTACATGGAATCAGTTATTAAAATCAAAGAATCTTTATTTCTATTATCGACTTACATAAGTTCATATTTTTTCGTATTCGTTGGTAACCATATTGAGTTTTTTACACTAACTCATGAAATGACAGAGCATTCGTAATTTTATCATCCTACAAATTTTTTGCAAGTTGCTTCTCGTGGCAGAACAAATGAGTTTGAAACCGATTACTCGAGTGAAATTAGGTTTTATAATGGAATGGAAGATGAATTCATAAGCATTATTTAGATATTATTGATTTAGATCTATATATAGCCAACTCAACATTTTTTAAGTTGTGCACATCAGATTTTCCTTAACTACCTTTTGATAGTTAAAAAAGCTTAAAAAAATACTATTATTTGACGTTAAATGCCACTATATGCCACTTTGAAACAAGTGACGAGTTCGTTGCTTAGGCGAATTAATGAAAAGGCTGACTAAGCTTGGTAATTGATTTATTTTATGGTTATAAAGGGTAAAGAAAAGAAAATGTAACAAACAAAAACTGAATATAAAAACAGTTTGTATGTTCACTTAAATATAAAATTGAAATTGCTAAATAAAACAAATGCATATTCCTTTTTGGGTTTCTTAATAAACCTTGGACGCTATTACAGGATATAATTTTATATATTCTATTTTAGTCACATATCTTCATAATTATATTATAATATTTATATTTTTAAATTTATACGATTTACATGTTCACAACAGAAGAATTTTTTATGAACTGACATTCATAGAGAGCATATTTGATTAGTCAAAATTTCAAATTACGAAAGATGAATAATAAAAAGAAGTGATGTTGAATATCAAAGACAAAAAGTGTGCATGTTGAAACATAGGACGAAATAAACGGTGGTACGTAACACCATTACAAAGCTACTACAAATGCACAAATAGACCCCTTCTTTATAACGCAATATAATAAATAAATAAAACCTTTACAGTAATGAATCCAAAAACGCGTATGATTACCCAGCGAATTCACCCCTTCTACATGAAGTTTTAATTAATACTACAATTAAGTGTTAGACCTCGTTAAATTTATCGATTTGCCAAGCGTGTCGTGAAAACAGATATAAATGTGTTATATGCCAACAAAATCCACCTGTCTCTAACTGCGTTACGAAATTCTATTAACCCTATAGATGTTATCTACTCCACAATGAACTAATTTTCCGCTCAGTAGCGTTTCTTCTCTTCTTGTCATAATCACTCGCGACCTTTCTCTGAACAGTGTTGAATTGAATCAGACCTTAATACAGTGCGTTAAGATATATTTGTGTTTACTTTTTTCAGTGACGTACTTAACTGACTCGATGGGCAATTCAAAATGCGGAAGAAGGTTTTTCGTTTTATCCCTTTTTTGTTTGTTTCTGTTTATTATTTTCTCACGTTTATTTTTAATTCAGTTGCGTTTATATATAAAGTTTTTAATAGATTCTAATAAATATTATGTCTTTATCTATAAAATAATACGACCTCCGCAACTCAGTGGTTCGTGCGCTTAAGTACTCGTGCTGTCTAGCGCGCCGAATGGAACTGATGAAATTAAAATCTACCCTCGTAAAACATTCTAATTGTCATATTACCCACGCTGGAACGAACGTTTTGCCTCGTTATATTTTAACTTATATGTTATAAATTTCAAACTTTATACTATACTTCAAACTTCGTGCTGTGCAAAAAACAACCTTCACTCTTGTTGCTAAAGGCTACTATTCTGAGGGCAGTAACGTCGTGCTACAAGAAGTGGAAAGTCCACTTGCTAGGGTAAACAGTCAAGATTGGTGGAAATTATTGTGTCATACATCATCACTTTCATCAGTCACACATTCTGCATTACAGTGTACACAACCATACTTAGCACCAGCTTTATTAAGCAGGATTTACATTACTTTCATTATTTTTGCAAGCACTTTCACGTGTAAATGTCCACGTTCCAACTTCCAGTCCTTGGCAATGTACCCGGGCATAGTGCACTACCAGTCGCAACACCATCTACCATCTACACATAGTAAAGCTTCAATATTGACGTAGCTGTTTTTTTGTTGATTGCATGCCTTTCTTTCTTTCACTTGTGCCGAAGTGAAACAACACAAGGCTTTCGTGAAACTTGTTTTAAGTTTCGTAAATCCGGCTTAATAGTTGTATATAAATCGCACAAAGAGTCGCCAAGTTGATCGTCACATTTTTTTATAAAGCATAATTCAATTCCTGTAATAATATTTCTTATAAATCTCACTAGCGCTCTGGCCCTCCTTCGGATAAATGATATACCTTCCTCAATTTCCTATCCGACACTGAAAACCGCGTCGCAATCCGTTGCGCGGTTTAGATGGAGCAAAGCCTTTACAAATATAGGAAATAACACAGACTGAGAACGACTTTGTATACTATTTACCTACATACCTATTACAAAGCATAATAAAACAAAGAAACAGGTCGATGGCGTAATGAGGAAATTAAGAAATCTTCGCAAGAACTGATCATAGGATGGGTCGCATCCAACGAACCGCACTTAATTTTCGTTTGAACATAAAACTTGGCACTCGTATTGATCTCAATTCTATCATTGTTGAAGTCGAGAACGACGCATTATTCAATATTGACATTGGTTTTCATTTCACAATTATATTATTGATGGCATATTAAAGAAATATTTATAATGTTTTCATTACTTGTTAAAGAAATATTGCACTGTTGCTCCTTAAGTTACTGAACAGAGTATATTATCCTTCTTCCCCACAGGCCACAATGGGCACGTGCCCGAGGCCCCGCGAACTATTGAAGTCCCCTAGTCACTTATTGATTACCAAACTACATATAACATAATTATGACTATAGGACCGCAATATTAATTTCTACATTAGCTAATAATCATATTAATAGCTATTCAACTTTCGCTCGAAAATCAGGCTAAAATCACGAGAGATTGAACAGTTTGTCGTTTATGTCAATAGAAAGCGATCTGCTCGAAAGCACAGATTTTTAAGATGTGATTATCGATTTTGCAGAATTAAAATCTAAATACCCTATCAATCAGCATAGACTTTTGTATGTAGAACGACTAATCGTTATAAGTTGCTTGGTGTAGATTACATTATCTATTCATCATAATATCTAGTGTTACTGTGAAAAATAAAGGCTCAAATTTTGAATACATACGTTCTTTGTCTGTTCCAGCAAATAGTGCTATTTTACGGTCATTGGGGCCCCATTATCCTAATGTGCCCGGGACCTCTAATAGGTGAAAACGGTCCTAATTACGATAATCTCTTGCAAAGCCATAGTTCACTCATTGGTCGAGACCACAGATGTGATCTGTGCTGTGTGCTGACACTTTCAAGCAGTGTCACTGAGCCATTAGAGCGGAGAATTTAACAGCTGACAGCCAGTTGCATAAACATCCATTAAAATGTCATTAGATTAAAGGGACATTATCCATACAAATTTGACACACATTAGAGCTTAAAGGTGTCATTAAACCTTAATGGTCGTTTGTGTAACTGACCATGAATGGAACAATTGATTCAAGTAATAATTCAACTTTAGTTTATTTAATTACAAAAGTTTGAAGTAATTACTGTAATTAATACAATTATATTCACTTACAATAGAAAATATGAAAATACAAAAGTTGTCCTAGCTTATAAAAGTTAGAGGGTCGTGATAAATAAACAATTGAAATGTTATCTTACAATCAATATTAGGAGCTCAATGGTGCAGTGGTTAGAGAGCTTTGTCTGCGATATTTAAGCAATTTTCGCAATGGGTGGTCATAGGATGGGTGATCAAAAAAGCAGTATTTCGAGCTCCTCCGTTATACAAGAAAAGCTAGGATATTCTTCCAAAATTTGACAACGATACAATAATAAAAAAGATACAAGAAAGTTAGATGGTACAATTTGAATAATTTATTTATTTATTTATTTATTTATTAAACTTTATTGACCCGTAATAAAAAAAGGTACAAAAGGCGGACTTAATGCTAATGGCATTCTCTCCCAGTCAACCTTTAGGAAAAACGATAAACGCGATGGCGGCATTAATAAAAGATTAACTATGCATAGAATATAGAAATAGAAACAGACTAAAATATATATATATATATATATACATACAACTACATATATACACACAATAGCACAAATATAGATACATAATACTGATGATGAATTTCACATATTTTTCATAAGAAAGGCATGAGCTTTACGTTTAAAAATAAATTTATTGGGAGATCTTCTGATGGGGTCAGGGAGACTATTCCACAGTCGTATGGCTTGGAGGGTAAAAGAGTCGAACATAAAGCCGGAATGAAAAAGAGGAGTAGAAAGTGAGAGTGTGTTAGAAGAACGGAGTTGTCGATCATGCGAATCGCAAAGATACTGGAATTTACATTTTAAGTAATCAGGAGAATGTGGATTGGAGAGAACAGAAAAGAGTGTGCAGAGCAGACGTAGCTGTCTCCGCTGACGTACGGGGAGCCATTTAAGCTGCGACCGATAGCAAGAAACATGATCATATTTCCGAAGGCAGAAGACGAAGCGGATGGCTTCTAGTAACTCCTGAAGAATGAGTATTTTATGATTGTTAAAAGTACATTCAATAGGGGCTGTTGGACATTCACGCAAGCATGCGCGCGCGTTCACACACACACACACACACACACACACACACACACACACACAGAAAGAGAGAGAGACACACACACCTTTGTAATGTTTAATTCATATAATTAAGATAAATGTATCAAGCAAATCAAATTATGGATTCTTAAAAGGGGACTTCAGTAATTAGTAATAAGTATATTAAATAAAGATTTTTTTTTTTGTTATCTTTATAGTATCATTTTGCTACATATTTAAAGAGTCGTCGGTATTACTTTACCAAAAACAAAAATCGTATTATGGGTACAAAGAGAAAATCGTTATCTAGCGTTGTATATATTTAGTAGATGATTGGCGTCGATCCATCCTAAAGCAAGTACAAGAACTAATGAGGTTTATATAAGCTATTTGCCTCCTTTCCAAAAATAAAAGAACCGATGTATCAAATTAACTCGAACTCTTTCCGTTTATATCTAAATAGTATAAACTTCTTTGTGATTCCGATTGTCGAATATTGTGCGTGTATAACTTTAGACGCAATTTAAGGTATGCGAATAAAAATAAAGCCAATAAAAAGACATGATCCTTCCCTGTAAAAAGAAACATCCTTATCAGATATGGGTAAAATGTAACATTTTTAGTCTTACCCTTCGTTTTTACATCTACACAAAAAATATTTTTTCATCGATCTAATTAACTATATTCTAATATTATAAAGTTCCTCGTTTGATTTGACTTCGAAACTTCTGGACTCATTTTCAACATGTGCTATAAGGCCGAACTCGCATGGAAAAAGCTGGTAGTAGTAGAAAAATAAGCATTTTATGGCTTTTATCTGCGATTTTTTTTTTATAAAAATACAAATAAAATTTCTATGTCGTTTCAAAAAACAAAAAAACTCACTTCACTTTAGCCACGAAACGTTACTACTAATTCAATATTGGGCGGATGTAGCTTTTTGAAGTGAATTCGAATTCGGGTCTGGATTATAACAGAATCGCAGGGCTGATCAGTAGATAACTAGATCCTATTTAGGGTTTACAACATTATTATAAAACTGATTAGCAAGCGTAAAAACGTTCTCGAAACTTTTATAGTACCGAATTTTGCATTTTTTGTTGCATAAAACCAAATTATGGAAATTATTTAACGATTATCCTTGAAGATTGTTGTTGCGATTAGGTATTAAAGTAATATTTGCGTTATATAATTTCCTTCGCGTAAAAGGTTTCAGAAACCTAAGTAATAAAGGGAACTTATAAATGTTCTTAACCCAAAAAGTTGGTCACACAATTTATCTTTATTAGAGAGTTCGATCTTCTAAAAATGTTATGGATCTTATATATTAAATGTGAAGCACGATAGCGCATTGGTAAGCGTGTTCAGTCTACTATATTAGAAATAAGCAACTTTCTCAAAGGCCGCTCACAGGATGGGTGAACCAAATATGTCTTTTAACTGACAATAGATTAATCAACTATAAATATTTTTTCAAATGTTTTAAAATTTAGTTCCTTCACAAAAATTAAAGTTCACCAAGTGTCTACCAAAAATTAACTCAGCTATTTGGGATGTTCAGCTAGAAAGCAAGCATAAGATAATGTTTAACGTTTTCAACTCCACAGGCCTCCCTCCTTTGTCAGGTGAAGACGGAATCCAAGATGGTGAAGTGATGCAAGGATGTTAAGGCAGTTCTTCATAACAGTGGGAAGAGGAGAGAAGTCACACTATATCGCATTCCTCCCCTATGTCGAAGCTAGCGTGGTTGGTCGGCAGCCTGTACAATGCAGTTATAGGATGCCTCTCCAGTTATAGGATGTTATGGGTTCGGTTGATTTGATGTTGGTAGCAAATAAAACGGTAGACTAGGCTTGACATTTATAGTATAGACAAAAAAACACAGAACATAGAGAGAGATTAGAAGTATAATGATATTAATTTAGTATGGGAACCGAGTGTCGCCTCTCCGCACACAAATACAGATTAGATGAAATGATCATTGTGTTCACTACATGAAAAACCGCCACGCGATAGGTTCGCGATAACATAAATCAAATCCCAAAAAGATACTAAGCTAAGAAATCACACGATTAAAAACAAACTCTAATTCAACGTGATAATAAATAATTTACTTTAACATGAATGTTGAACTGCGTTTCTGAATTTTCTTTAATAGATATAACTTATTAACTCACTTAGTTTCCTATATGGATAATTCATTTTACTTTACACACATAATAATTTAAAATATTTTGTTTATTACAATAATAAAAACGTTACTGTTAGAAGAATTTTCACGAATGATAATATTCAGAAGAGCATATCTCGACACATATATTATCTTAAAAATCAAATACATAAAGTTTAGATGAGGGAACCTAGGACAACATAAACAGTGTAGTAAGACGCACCGGAGAGGCTCACGATGTAGGTACCGGAGCCTCTTCGGCCACGGGGGGTTGACTAAGAAATTTGCATTTTACATGGTTCTCTCCAAGTGTAACAAACATTCTCAGTCAAAACTTCTAAGCCTAAACTGAAGGGACAAATTATCTAACTTTACTCGTTTTTGACATCAAAACGTCGCCAATTCTGACAATAATGTTAATTCCTAATAATACGTAAGGGATAAACAGCCAGTTGCACAAACTTTCATTAAAATTGTCATTGGTTTAAAGCGACATTACCCATACAAGTTTGACATGCATTAGAGCTTAAAGGCGCCATTAAATCTTATTGGACGTTTGTGCAACTGACCGAAAGTCTCATTCCTGGTGTAAGTAGATATATTCAGACGTAATATATTAACATAATTATGGTGTTCCATTTTTGGTACAGTTATTATTAATATATCACAAAATACAAAAAAAATAATCTGTGATCATTGTCTAATCAGATTGTAATAATAAAATATTTGGATTATGTTCTAGGAAAATGGATTTTATAGAAACTCCTTTGAGGTGCTATTATTACGATAACGTTAGCAGAATCGAGGCCATGAGATATGACTCACTAACTACATAGCCATGAGTCTAGTCATAGAATACGACATCTTAGCGATGTTATAACGATATATTACTACTTTAATATGTCTTTTGGTAGGTAGAAATAGGTAACACTGTTGTTAAACCCGTAATCATCATTCTTTCAGGCAGTTGCACAAATGTCCATCAAAATTTTCATTTGTTTAAAATTACTTTACCCATACAATTTTTACATCCATTAGAGTTTAAAGACGTCATTATACTTTAATGGACGTTTTAGCAACTGGCCGTATATCATTCGTTTCTCGTTACTAAAGTACATTATTCTTAATACAAAATGCTTAAAAAATCCACTTGGTCGCTGGCACCCTGAGATGGGAATCGAACCCACGAGCTTTCGCAATCCGGGCGACTGCTCTAACCACCGAGCTACCCAGGACCTAACAGGACTGACGAATCTTTCAAGCACTTGTTACTTTTCGCTATGTACATGTCAAACTAGTAAAATGAAATGAAACATGGCCATTACATAGCTAAGATGACGTATTCTAGAGCTAGAGAGTTATGTTGTCGCATTCCTGATATGTTTGGAGTTTGGAATATTTATTGTAATAAAAAAAGTGCCTATAGTACTCCGTTCAGTGAGCCCATCAATGATATTAAGTATTAAACGTTTATAATGCAATATCGTTATCTTTATTATAAAAAATTATCTAATTAATAATGCAAGCGCCATCTGTTAACAATTAAAACGAATGAAATTTGAAAAGTTCCATCGTAATGATGATGCCTTCTCCTCAAAATCTACATGAGTGTATTATAAAACCTATAACGGTAAGAATCAAGTAGGTCATAAATACAATTCCGTGTTATACACCAATATAATCTATAAAAGCTATTCGAGTTCTCGAATCAATCGTTCTGACGGTTAAATTATCGATCGACGTGAATAAAATATACGTTTGCCTGCTAGACGACAGTCCGTCACATAAATTCACAGTAAAATATTGATATGTTTGAAAAAACTACAAAGATATACTTTTTGTGTAACGATTAATTATAAGAGGACGCATACACCCAAAATAACTAACTTTCAAATGATTTTGTACAAAGAAATAACGCCCTAATAAGCTGTAATTAAAATGAAACAACTAAATTATATTTCTAAAAGTTCTGTTACAGCCAAGTTGTGAATATATATTATTTTTCCGATAGAAAAGTAATTACAAAGTTACCCCTAAAATTTTCAATGTTTTCCATTTATTTTTATAAATATACTCTTTTTAAATGGGAAAGTTGATATACATATATGTTAGTCGAGTTATACAAAAAAAAAAGAATTTTACTTTCAAATTAATAATTTGGTTTAACATCAAAATTCTAGGATGTTTTGTGACATAGATTAATTGTAAGTATTTTCAAAATCCAACACCGCAACTAAATGAAGATTTACAACTTAGGTATGAATCGTGGATGGATTTAAGTTTATTCTTTGGGCCGCATATTAAAAACGCGTCATTCTAGATAACATTTCTTCATCTACTTCACAATATATAAATTATAGTGATCTACAACTCTCGATTTCATAAGAAATAAGTGTTCTGTTGCCTTTGGGCGACATCTGGCGCCTATGACGATACTATTTGATACAAAGATTGATGATTGTATATGTTCTTACCATCTGCTGAGTCGTAATAAAATATTTCGACATTGCTATAAATGAATATCGCGGGAAGAACTTATACGTTAACCTTTTATTTATACTTTACTTATATATATAACTATACAGAATAAACAAAGACTAAACTAAGGGAATAAAAGTTGATAAATTGACACTTGCCAGTTATTCCAATAAACATTTAAGTGGATTGTATCGCCATCTTTCATTCATCTCATTTTCATTTTACATGTAAAATTAATTAATTCACTTGAAAATGGCAAAATTGTGCGAAATGTGCAGATAAGCCATTAATAAAAGAAGAAAAAGAAGATATTTCAATGCCCGTTGTGCTGTTTTTAGTTTCTAATAAATACACAATGTTTTTTTCTTAATAAGATGAAATAAAACTATTTAATACCATTAAACAGTAAGTATCCACTTGTGAAGGAAGATATTTGGATCATTGTCAGTTTATAAAAGCACGGTCAATTTTTTTGAATATGTATTTTTTACGGAAATAGGCGAATCGCTAATTATTTAGTATGACTTTTTATGCAGTCAAAATGTTGCGGATCTTCCTGGATCTTGAACAGATTTACACGTAGCTAGCCGATGCTTGGACTGTATAATTGAAACTTCCTTCGATGGTTTTCACTTCTTCTTTATTCTTAAATCTTGAGGGCCGGAGAGCTTACAAATTTCGCTCAAATCGACCCGTCTTACATTTGTTGGGGTGGCTCGCACTTAGCTCCGTATATTATCAGTTGGTTAGCCTATTACACATCTAACCCCTACTTTGCGAAGCCATCCCCCACCCTTAACATCTATGTATCACATTATTGTTAATTACTACGTTTTACTGTTTCTACATTTACATCATAAATCACGTTGAAACATCATCATATTATTGTTACATAACTCGTATCGTGTCGGGCAAGACCGCGCCGTCGAAGCGCATAATCATTCTAAGGCGCGCCGCACTCTTGCCCGATGTATTTATGTGGTCAGAGCGAGACGGAAGATCCCGCGTAAACCAGCGCCGTCTCGCTCCGATACATTTTTATTGTTAACATGAAGGTAGTCGAACATTTTACATTTTAAACACCCCTGTATCGAGGCAATACCGTATAGAAACCCACATAAGCTCCCTTGACTCGGGCAATACCATATAGAAAACCCACATAAGCCTCCTTGAGTGAAGCAATACCATACAGAGAGCTACCTAAGCCTCCTTAGCGAGGCAATACCTTATAGAAAACCATAGCAAATAAAATCCAACCCCTCACAATCATTTAATTTGCTATAACTTAAATTATCTTAATACTAGGGGAATAAATACACCCATAGGTTGTATCATTTAATTCTAAGCTTTAACCACATTCATTTAACTAAACTTACTTATTATATATAATTTACTTAAGATCATCTAATATATACAACTCGACGAGACGTGCGTCCGTAACACAAAATATGGCTTAAAAACCAATGGTATATACATATAAATAAAACATTACTCTTCGATAATAGCGTACCTTTTTTAATATCGTCGAGGAAATACATAAGGCATTACTCCTGAATCCTGGATGGGATGGATACATGGAGATGTGTGGGACTCTCCTTCGTGAACCCACCCCGTGGCTAACCGTAAGTATAGATTTCGACAGTTTAATTACTACTAGCAGTATGGATGTTAAATGGCACCTCGTGCAGATTTCGAAGCTGCATCTACCACAAATCCATGATAATCACCATAATTTAATCAACATTGGCAGCAATTATATAGCACAAATCGGTTAAAAAATAGTAAAATGAAACAAAATATTCGTCTCAACAGCGCTAAAATGTCGTATCCTGTATCTAGAGAGTTAAACGGCAGTACCCCAAAGACTGCAATAACAACGAACAGACACAAACAGTGTTATAAATAAACAAGGTTTACCGTATGAGAAAATTTACGCTGAAACTGCATTTCGAGTTAGTCGAAATTCATATTATTAAACAGAGAATTAGCAAAAAAATCTAATACGAGGTTCTACGGGAATAATGTTTACTCCAAGAAAATAGTAGATTAGATTATTCTCTATATAATATGGATTTGGAAAAAATACCAAAATTGCAATTTTAGCTTAAATTTACTCTGACGCTAAACCTTAGCTTAAATTTACTTTTATTTTATTAATATTTGGGAAACAACCAATATTTTTACGCAGTCAAATAAATTAATATAAACAATTTCACAAATCTATTAAGTTTCCACCATAAAAATAATTAACAAGAGAAGCTAAAAATAATTAAAACGATAAAAAAATGAAACAAACATTGGCAAATATGAGATATAAGATTCATAAATTAATCATTGAGTATTCTCTCTCAACTTTTTCCTATAAACTTAAATACTGTTATTAAAAATGTTAAATTTAGTTAAATTTGTTAATATAAATACTACAAGTTCTATATAAAAATGTGTTAGCAATGTAATTCGTTTTAACAAGAGGAACACTGAATAAAATTTTACTTCTAGAGCTTACTTACTCTGATGTAAATTTAATTTAAATTTACTCTGACGCTAAACCTTAGCTTAAATTTACCTTGTTTAATTATAGCACTGAACAAATTAACCTAACGATAGAGCAGCCAGGTAACATAATAAAATTGTAATTCCATTTAATTTGCCGAGATTAAGAGGTCTAAAAAAGTACCCAGTACAAAGACTGACGGGATATTATCGAGCCGGCCGGCGACCTCACGTCTTCGTCCAATATTGATGAACATGTAACGAATACAACCTCTTGAATTGAATATTTATGTTGTAACCTTTTCAAGGTGACCCTTAATATAAAGGTATTAGGACTCCAATCCGTCAATCGGTACCCGTTAAAGGTCAACCTTGTTTAATGTACTTAAGTAGACCAAAATTAATGGTCGGATAAGGAAAGTTCAATGACTATTTCCCTTAATATTTTTCTGTTCGGTACATTAAAATATTGCTGTCGCGTAACTAAACGAATACTGTATACCGGCCTTCAAACGTTCGACAGCACATTCGGCATTGCTCTGTCCATTCTTAGACGACTATAACCTTCTTATCTTTTTTTTTTGTACCGAGGGGAACTGACCTTAACATGCCATCGACCTTGATGAGAGGCCGACTGAACCCGGGCTCTCCTGCTGCGGAGGTTAAAGAACCCCTATCTACAGCAGGCCTACCGTGCAAAACCCCCCGTATTACCCTCACAAGGGTCTGGGACCTGGTATCTGGCAAGGAAAACCCAGGTTACCCAGACTACCTTCTTATCTACCTCTATAATCTTGAATATAATCGTGAAAATAATAACTTATATGTTATAACTAAAGCAGATAATATTACAAAATAAACAAGAATTTTAATTAAGTAAGAGCTGTTAATAATTAGAATACTGTTTTAATAAACTATTAGCAGTTCTTATTTCATTTAAATTGTCGTATATTATCATTATCTCCAGTCTATCAATGACCCCACTGCTGGGCCTCAAGCCTTCCCAATTGATGAAGATAAAAAGCTTATTATAAGGTATCCAATTATACGTATAACAGATAAAAATGCTTGGACTTGAGATGATCCAGAAACTGGATAGGTGATTTCTTCTAATCTCATTATTATCAAAAATTATCTTGTTTACATTATTATGAAATTATTATGTTATCATTATAAGACCATAGCATTTTTTCTCTCTATTTATAATGTATTGATCTGGTAATGACATGTTTTTTCTGAATGTCATTACTGCTATTAGAGCTAGTGAGTTTCTTGCTCGTTCGTCTTATCGGCCAAAAGTCGTTCTGAACGAGTGTTAGGAAAAAAAATGTTAGACGATTCAAAAGTACTTTTAAGAAGTCTATTTGAATAAAGATTATTTTGACTTTGACTTTGATGAAATCTAATAAGGAAAATCGGCCATGACTCAACACGCGGCCCATTAGTTGGTGTCGGCGATTTCAAATGCAGCCATGCTCCATATGTGAAATAAATTTCATGATCAGTATTTATTATATTATATCAGTATTTCCGAAAGATATCTCCTACAAACACAGAAAGTTGCAATCTTTACCTCTTAATTTTTTTATAGGTATTTATAGATTGCAAGAAAATCTATACTTATATTATAGAGAGGAAAGATTTCATTGTTTGTAAGAATATGCTTCGAAACTACTGGAACTAAAATTTCAAAAAAAAATCTCCTACGTAAAGTTACATAATATGTGGTGAACATAGACTATATTTTATGCCGAAAAACATTAAATAAAGGAATGAAAATGGGAATGGAAGCTTGTATAGGGAATTAAAACGTTACCTTAGTAACCAATTTAAGTTGTTTACTATTCCATTTGTCATTGTAATTATATACGTGTCACGAACCTTATCCAAATTAACTATTGACAAATGGGTTACTTTTTATCCTAGTAAACAATTCCCTTGGTACCACGCGGGCGAAACCTCTGACGGAAAGCTAGTCTATCACCAGCCCTTTTACGTCCCCACTGCAGGGGCTCAGGCCTTCCTTATGGATGGTTAAGAAGAATGGGCCAAGACTCTCCACGCTGGCCCAATGCGGATTGGAGGGTATTAACAACTGCAAATGCAGCCGGGGCCAACGGCTTAACGTGCCTTCCGAAGCACGGAGTAGCTCGAGATAATAAATTTTTTGGTCACCCATCCCGTGACTGACCCTTGCGAAAGTTGCTTAACGACTACGATCGCGGGCCGCGGCACTTATCCACTACACCACCGAGCTACTCCTAAGCTAGTCTATAATGTCTTTGATTTATTTTTTTTATATTTGTGGGGAACACACTGTGTGCGAGTCCGACTAGCTAATGGCCTTTTTTATTAGGCATATAGCCATAAAAAATAAATAACATTAAATAAAGTTGAAGAAATATTATCACTGAACGTTCGTTGTATCATTCATTACCGATTCGACGTCATAATTGAGCGTTCGTGTCACTGTACAATCGACAACACGTCAGAGCATTACAAAATTTCAAGTTTCTCCATTCGATTTTAAGACTTAATTTGTTGATGTTGAAGTTCAAAATCGAATGCAGATATTCGGCCGTTCTTGTAAATAAGGGTACATAGCTTTTTAATGTACGTCGATATGACTAATGACTTTTGGTACAATGCTGTAATAGTACTTTAATACGATAATATAAGCGTGTCTTCATATCGAACCTTTAATTACAATATTAATGAAATATTTATCATCTAATATTCTTCATCATGTCGACCTCCATGGCGCAGTGGTTAGCACGCTCGGTCTGCAATGAGGTAATTAAGCAACTTTCGCAAAGGCCGGTTATGGGATGGGTGACCAAAAATTTACTGTCTTCAACTCCTTCTTACTTCCGCCCGCGTGGTAGATGATCATGACCCAGTGGGACTACACCCCGCGGGATCCTTGCCGGATCCCGGATACTTCTCCTCCACCCCTGGACGGTACTTGCAACGGGTTTTACCACATAGGCCGGTCTCGCTTAAACCTGTCCTGTTCAGGACGAGTGTGAGATCGGAGAGTCCTGGTTTAAGGCTTAAGGTTGCATTTCCACTGCATTACAAAAAGGGTAATCATGCCCTTTTTATCTCCCTATTCGATTCCATCTATAGGAAAGCCTGTTCCCTAAAAGTGGTTACATTAATAAGCCGGTGATGATCCATATCATCATCAACCATCTATCAATGTCGCCAGTACAGGCCATATGCCTTCAAATTGTCAACAGACGATAATGCACCACGCCATCCCAGTGCGGACTGGTGAGTGTCGACTGCAGACTTCTAAAATACGGAGAATATCAAAATAATAAATAACGAGTTACTCATCTAATGACAATCCTCAGGAAAACTTGCTTAACAATTGTAAACACAGACGGAACTCTCTAGCCACTGATCCATCGAGCTCCCCTTTATACGTACTTTCAATAGTATATTTTAATATAGTTACCATGTTTTTGCAGGCGGTTATAAAAATAATTTTATATATTTTCGAGTACTTCATCTCATCCGTATAAATTATAATCCTTAAATCATCGGCCTATGATGTCACCAGAGTATGATAAAACTACAAGAAAACTGTTGTTAATAGAACTTTTAAAATCGGTCCAGTAGACAGATTGGTAGATAGAATCTTTATTACGAGTACATTACTCTTTACACATAAAAATAAAGTTTACAGAACATTTTACATTTAAAGTGGGCGGAAGTCAACCCTATTCATTGCAAACAAACAGACAATCAAAACTTTCGTCTTATGAATATAAACATACACTTCCTAATTTGTACTTTTAGTTGGCGATTTTTCAAAATAATAAAAAAAAAGAATAGCATTAGAAAGTAAATAAGAAGGCCTATACGGTTTGTCCATGAACGAAAAAGGGAAAAGTTACGAGTCGCTATTATAATTATTTTTAAATAATATTCGCGAAGAATATCTGTGCCAGGTGTCAGGTACTACCTCCGTGTGCCAGTTCAACAAATTTTGGCGCCCTTAGCAAAATAAAAGATTAATATAGACCGGTTAAAGAGTGTAATAATGCCAATGACAAAAACTCCTTAGGTCCTGCTGGTCTGTAAATTTCGTACGTTTGAATACCACTGCACGGGTTTATGTTCAAAGAAAGAAGTGACTTTTGTAAGGCACTATTTGTAATAATCCAAATTCAAGCGCCCAAGGCAGTTGCCTAGTTTTCCTTTAAGGACGGGCCGGCCCTGTTTATCCGTTGCATCATAAAATATCATAGTGTTAGGGTTTATTTGTCATATTAGGGTTTTAAAAATAAATGAAATTTCGGCCCCAAGTGTTGTTTCTATCAGACCAATCGTAGTTATAATAGGAAAAATGCAGTTTGCTATTAATTTGCTATGAGTAGGCGTTTCGAAACTGAAATTTACGTTAAGCTATTATCAGTATTTAGGCTATAGATATAGCCTAAATACTAAGTAGTGAATATAAAGTTTATAGAATTGTTACGTAATTACTCATATTTCAAAAGGGAAGCCAATATGAATCGTTTTATCATGATCTTTCGCCGCTGATACATATACAGCGAGTTGCACAAACCTTAATTAAGATTTTCATTAGTTGAAAGCTAAATTACCATTAAATTTGACATCCATTAGAGCTTAAAGAAATCATTTTAATGGATGTTCGTGCAAGTGACCTTTAATGTAATTTTAAATTAAATGAAAGTTGATAGCGATTTTCGGTTAATTAGGGGTAGTAATACTTTTATTTTGTTATTCCTTTTTTGACTTCATATTTACACAATCATTTACATTAAATTACTGTATACTCTAAAAGAAAGCTTTAAACTTTCTTTGTTATGTATTACTTAGTAATTAAAATAAAAAAAAAATGGTATTTGAACATTAATAAACCATCCAGTACTGCTTTTATAAAATTATTACTTACTGATGTAACTTGTTTCATACTTCGTTATTCTAAAAAAGTCCGCACTCATTTTATCTATCATAACATTATATATAACTAATAAATATAAATTTATTATATCGTTACATCGTATTACAGTATTTTAAAATGACCACTTGAGTTATTGAAATTGCTACACTACTATTTACTCATTGGAAAAGTTTAATATTATTTTTCACATTTTCGTATTAAAGATCGCGTACCGATCGGAGAACAGGGGCAGCGTGTAGCTACACCGGTCTACGACGTAGCACTGAGGAACACCATAGGCATTCGTAGCTACGGCGTTGAGCGTGCGGCATCTTTTAAAGATCATTAAAGTATTTTTTGTTGATTATTACTTTGATTTGAGACTGATTAAAATAACGATTAAACATTAACAAAATAACATTGACTTGATTGATGTGTCGAAATATGACGATGTATTTATAAAAATTTACAGCTTTATAGGCGTACTAGCTTTTGCCCGCGATTTCGTCCGCGTGGTAAAGTTACTTTGAGCAGCATTTCTAACGAATATTTATTCGTTATATCGTATAAAATACCTGAAATAAAGTTTCATTACTTATTTTATCCCCTTAGGGGTGGAATTTATCAAAATTCTTTCTTAATGGATGCTTACGTCATAGTAGCTTTATGCATGCTAAGTCTCAGCCCGATCGGTTTGAAATTGAAAAAGTTTCATACATACTGTCTTCCCCTATTATATCCCCTTGGGGGTAGAATTGATCATAATCCTTTCTTAGCGGATGCCTACGTCGTAAAATCTACCTGCATGCCAAACTTCAGCCCGATCCGTCCAGTGGTTTGGGCTGTGCGTTGATAGATTACTGTGTCACCTTTGAATTATATGTATTAGATTAGATACCGCACTCGATTATATGTATTACATTACTAATATATAAACTCAAACGGCAGAAGAGAAATCCTATACAACTTCAAAAAGAAAGTTATCAATTTCCTAGTTCTTTTGTTAAGTTCATCCTGTGGCCTGATTGTCTAGATTTTAAATCCATCACAATCATTTTCAAACGTATAGCGGTTGTGATAGTAATTTATAGAATTGTGTAACTTTTAAAGTCACAGTTGCTTTCGGAACGAATGATGATTTGAATGCTATAGAATGTCATAGATACATCCATTTCGTTTTGTTGTTGTTTAGTTGTGAAATAATTTTTTCAATGCAGTTGCTCATAAAGCGCTTTTTTTTAATCCATTGTAAACTCCGAAAGTGAGTCTTTAAACACGTGTTAAATAAAAATGTACTGAAATCTTTTACTGCACACGTGCTTAAAGGTATTTTTTTTTTGGCCGAGCACCAAAGAAGTTTAAAAAAAATTGATGAAAATATGTCAAACTTTAGAAGCAAAAGTATTTCAAGGAGCCTAGAACGAATATTTTCAAATAAAAATGTATGACACGAAAACATGTTCAAATATCACGTTTAATTTTAACAAATTATTTTTACCTTTAATACATACTTAGTTTTATTAACCTATATATTTGTTTTATTTCCTCGCAAAAAGCATTGAAAAATGTTGTCAGAAATTTGAGCCTAAATGGTTTTTCGAATTCGTGCCAATGAAAACCCTCGCTACGCTCGTGTTTTCAATTTGGCCCTTATTTGTAAAACCTTACTTTCCGCACTCGTATCTTAAATAACTATTACGATTTTGTATGATTCTTATTAATTCTCCTGTTTCGACTAAATAATAAAAATATTTTATTCATATAAATAAAATATTAGAATGCTAAATCATTTCATACGTTTGACAAATACAACGTTTTATTTCAAGTAAATCCAAACAAAACCGTCGCGTATTAACAAAACGCATCAAGTGCGTTTTTTACGCCAGCTCGTCTAGGGACGAATCGATTCGAAGAAATAAATAGAACTACCACAAAATTTGCAGTTTACACTCAGGTGACTATTATACATTGCTCGGTGGCGTAGTGGATAAACGCCGCGGCCCTTGATTGTTGTCGTTAAGCAACTTTCGCAAGGATCGGTCACAGGATGGGTGACCAAAAAATTAATATCTCGATCTACTCCGTGCTTCGGAAAGCACGTGAAGCCGTTGGTCCCAGCTGCATTTGCAGCTGCATTGGGCCAGCATGGAGGATCATGGCCCATCCTCCTTTACCATCCATAAGGAAGGCCTGAGCCCCTGCAGTAGGAACGTAAAAGGGTTGATGATGATGATGATGATGATGAGTATTATACAAATAATAAATTCCTTCTGTATTGAGTTACCGATCTTTTTATACGTGGATTTAGTCAGAACTCTTCATACAACAAAAAATATTAAAAGCTATTTTTTTTAATATTTCATAATTAAAATGAAACGCTAATTTTATCCAACTTTTCTAATAGATAACGCGCAGCTGATGACATGACGAGCTTAGGGATTCAACGATACCACGTAGGAATCTATACTTTTACTTAATAACTACTCGAATAGTTTTAAAATGCCTCACCTTCGTCGTCATTTTTATAGATTTTTCAGAATAAATTTGACACAATTGATAATTAATAGGATATATAGAAATCAACTCTGTATATATAGAAAGTATTTAGTATGTATTTAGTTAAGTATTGAGTTTATAGGCCCCTCTAGATAGATCTCTAACTGCATAAAATTAGTACCTAGCGGCAGTGGTGGACTAAGGGGGGGGCGGAGGGGGCGGTCTGCCCCGGTCCTCTTATCCTGGGGGGCCTCTAAATGGCTGAAAGTTCCCTTCATCAAATCATAAATTGGCGTTGTTCTGCCTTATCTTTCTTAGTTTCGTAGTTTTAGCAGGCGTCTTAGCAGGGAGGCGGTGTAAACACAAAATCAAGTTTGCAGCATTTGTAAAAAGTTCTAAGTACGGACCTAATGCCGCCCCGAGCCCCCGACAGGGTTAGTCCGCCACTGCCTAGGGGTAAGTAATGATTAATCATACAGGGACAGAAACGCGGTGCCTGTGAGACTTTTTCATAAGATATACTTTAGATATCCTAACACAGAGTAAACAGACTAATGCTCGCGAGTTTTTGATACTCCTCAGTGACTGACCGACCAAGTACCGATACAAATATTTAATATTTCTTACTTCGCGATACTATTAATAAATAGAATCGTGAAGTAAGAAATATTCACGATACTATTTATTAATACCGAGTAATAACTCAGTTCTAAAGTATCAATGCCATAACTACTTGGTATCAAAAGAAAAGTATTGATAAAGTACTTGTATTTACTCGTATCGATTATCCCTAGACGAGCTGACATAAAAAAGCGCTTGGTGCGTTTTATTAATAAGATGGTATTGTGTGTTTTTTGTTGAAATAAAACGTTGTGTTTGTCAAAAGTGTGAAATGATTTAACATTCTATTATTTTATTTATATGAATGAAATATTTTTATTCTTTAGTTGAAAAAGGAGAAATAATTACAATCATCGTTAAGATTATTTCACAACTTAACGACAACAAAACGAAATGAATTATTTATGACATTCTATATCATTCAAATCTTCATTCTTTCCGAAAACAATTCGGATTTTAAAAGTTACACAATTCCATAAGTCATTATCACAACCGCTATACGTTTGAAAATGATCGTGATAGATTGAAAAATATTTCTATTAATATTATTAAATTTATTTGTAACGCGCACAGCCTACCTACATTATTGTTATCATTGCTTCTTCCAGTATAGGTTGCCTGGAAGAAATCGCTGTTAAGCGATAAGGCCGCCTATTGTACAAATGTTTTGATTTTTGTAAGTTACTCTTTATTTATTTCTGTTGTGTGTTGTACAATAAAGTGTTTTTATCTTATCTTATCTTAAATTTTATTTCGTGTTCAATTAATATATGTATATATACGTATACGTCCCGCATTTACATATTTAAGTTTGTTGTTCGTCCCGTGCCAGACATGTGTTAAATAGCAAATAATGTTTGAAAAAAAAGTGTTTGGAAAGTGTTCACTAAACAAATAGTCTACAAATATTTTTTATATCATTGGAGAACTTTTTTTTGTACGGAGACTGGTACTTTATTTAAATTATTTCTAACCAAGCATAAAGTATATATTAGTCGATAGAGGGTAAACAAACCTTACACGTCATCATTTTATTTTATTTTTAGGCTCCGCCAAAATATTTATTTTCTGATTTGAACATCATTTGGTGTTTTTTTTTTTTATTTATATAGCAACACATGTGCATTCAGGAAATCTATTGCAACCACATCCCTAAGTTACGTTCCAATTCATGCTGTGAATTAATCTATTTGGACAATGTGGAATGATTATTTTTATTTTCTATTCATTGTTGTTATTTCAGACCTCTAAATCTCAAATACAGAGATATTTTAAATGAATCAAAGCTCTTCAAAGCAGATTAGGCCCGGTTTGAGCCTATTCAGTGCGTGGCTTATTATAATTAATACATAGTAAACAATTATGAATTCGATTTTATGAATATTGATATATGATTCGTTTACTAGGGACGCTAAGTTATTATATAGTGCTTTGGGGTAATACACAAAACAGGCAAATTCAGGATGCCTGAAAGTGACGAATTATCAACAAATCGCCTGATTTGAAAATGCCTATTTTGTGTCAGTAAAGTTGATTATTAAACAGGCTTTTACTAGATAAAAATATTTTAATTACAACAAACATATTGCTTTTTGTTTAATTTCATTATCGGAATTACGCCATTTTCGTAATTACCCTAGAACACCCTACCGAAAACTAGGCTGTGGACAAAGATCCCTTTGTGTTTATTTTAATTTTAATCTGCACTGTATTTTTTTAATGAGTTTTGTCGCTGTGTATATTAGCAAACCTTTTTTTAACTTAATTTTCTAAAACGAGGTACTTTCAGGCCTGAAACTTTAATGAAAAATAAAAGATTGAGTCTTTTGAGTCATGATAATTTTCTTTATAGTGGTTAGATTTTTTCGGAATAAAGTACCAAAAAACTTTCTCCTTTTTTTCAAACTTTGTAGATATGTCTGGCGTGTACATTATAAATCTGAGTTAGAATAAAAAAATATCGAATACCATGAACACATGGACTTAGTGCCATATATAGAGATAGAGTACTCCCAGCTGAAAAGCGAACCGAACGAGATAATAAGTACAGAGGCTATCTATCCCTTTCTAATATGACGATAATAACATTTTGATTAAGTGAGACACTTCACACGATTCAGTTTTTTTACTACTGCGGCTATATGCACTCAATAATCTTATTAAACTTTTTATTACAATAATATATATATATATATATATATATATATGTCGGCGAGAAAGCGCTTCGATTATGCGAAACGCCATCTGTCACCTGCAGCTGTCATCTGTCAAGATCTATGGTTCTTTGCGAAACGTCAAGTTATGACATTGACGGCTGTCATCGCTTGGGAGTGGTCTATGCTTGTTCGAAGATGGCACTTTACGTTGTGCGGCCATATTGAGCGGACGCAAGCGCAGAACTCTCCGCGTTTCGTATCGCAATCCGTTTGCATCGAGTTATTATTAATGTACTCCGATTAGATAATTAAGTAATTCAACTAAATAACTGATTTGTGATCTATATGCGATTTTATTTCTAAGGAATATCTCGACCACTAGTCAGATTGCGGATGTTGACTAACCTAACTTTCCGCCGGCCCCGCATGACTTTCCGACATCAGAAGTTGGGATGTAACCGACCAAGTGGACACATAGATATCATGGATATGGAGAATCTTATTGCAGTAACAAAATCAAAACTTTTTCGCCCTCATCTACGTCATAACTGGGCCGTCGTCGAATCACATGTGCATCTGCCCGAATTCGATCCTGACAAAATACAAGAAGAATCACTTGAAGCCTTCGTAAGAAGAACCACGCGTTCCTAATATGAAGAACGGTAACCCGAACGCTGCTGTCACGTGCTTCAATTGTGGAACTGAAGGTCACTACTCTCAAGATGCCTGTAGCCGAAGAAGATGCAACGGTGGCAAGCCTGATGGCTCGTCTGCTGGGTTTGATAGGGAGCGACGTATGGACGTCTGCATAATTGCTACCCTTGCTAGTATTTTGCAGCAGTTTGGTGAGTCGTTTTCATTTTGTTTTGATACTGGAGTCGAGTGCTCCCTTATAACCTAATTAATATCGTGAATAATTCATGGCAATCGAATTAGTAACACTATTAAAATAACTAGTATTGGTGATAGAAATGTTTATAGTATCGTGCATATTTAAGTTTTGGTTCAGATTGACGATATTGTTTTTTTAATTTCTTTTTCATGTTCTCCTGGAACTTCAACTAGTTTTTATTTGGTAGTTCAACAAAACTTATTCTTTGTAACTATTTTTCTCTCCTTTTTTTATTTGTAAAGCAGTAGTATGTAAGTTGCTCAGGTTGTTTACATCTTCCGGGCCTTCGTAGTCGTAGGCGTAAATCGGGCTAGATTTCCCGTCGCATTGCGGCCACGTTTGTGAGTGGCGTGCGTTGGCTAGGAGATGTAAACGATCGCTGTTGGTTCGTCGCATAGAGACGACGATTGTGTATGGGTACCGGATGGAGGTCATCCGTGGATGTGTTGTGTTGTGGAAGGGTACCGGATGGAGGTCACCCGTGGACGCGTTGTGTTGTGGAAGGGTACCGGATGGAGGTCACCCAACCACGTGATGGTTTTATGATGACCGGATGGAGGTTGTCACAAGGTGTTGGATGGAAGCATCTGAAATTATAGAGTATTGCATACGATACTGTTTTACTATGTTACCCACGATTACCAATTTAATTTAGAAAGCTAATTTGTCTGATGAATTTCGTTGAACTGTTAGTGATCGTTTACGTAAAATGCCAGAGGGACATGTACCAGTCGAAGTCGAAGTGGAGTTTAATGAAATGTCTGATGATAATAAATTAGTTTAATTGGTAATGTGAATGCGAGTAAGAACTCTACCGGCCGTAGAAAGTCGACCGTACTAGTAACTAATACGTAGCCGTAGCCCGTTGGAAGTCGGTGTCTCTTGGGGCAACTCAAGTAGTCCGTGGGTGTGCGGTGGGCGTGTAGTACTAGCGGAGGTCGTGGTCTGTATAGACCGTCTCGTGTGTAGTCTAAGAGAGATGCACATGTGCGATTTACAATGGTAAATGCGCGTCTTTGTGAGAGAGTTGGTGATGACTCGTCGGCTATGGAGGCCGTGGCGGTAGAGATATTTACTCGGGTATTTTGGAAGTTAATATGTTAGTGTTTTAAGTTGATTTATTGCTAGATTGTTTTGAATTATTGTGAGATAACGATGGTACATGACTCTTCACAGTTTCAAATTTAATTTTAATGTAATTTAATGAAAGTGTAAATTGATCAGTTAACAATCTAAAGAAACTTAAAGTAAAAATGGTCTCTAATTATTAAAGTTTCGATTGGTATCAAAATCTTATTCTAGTTGAATCTACTGCGCTGCATATTTTCCCTTTCAGATTGAACCCCCACGCGAGGATGCGTGAGGCTATCAGAATAGCCATCAGCTATCAGAATAGTTTCGCAGAGCATCTCCATCACCGTTACGAAGATCATTTGGTTTAGTTTTCCTTTTTTTAAAATTTTTATTTACTCGATTACTTAATTACTCGATTGTAAAGAGGACATGATCATCGATACTTTTAATTTTATAAGAATGGTAGCACTGACTTTGACAGTTAGATAGCGTAAAGCAAGTTGCCGCCATTTTGGCACACATGAGTCTCTTATGCCTTTGGGCTGGGAGAAAACTCTGGAAAAGCTTTATAGTAATTATTGGTTTGAAAACATGTCAAAATATGTTCGTAAATTCGTTGACAACTGTATCACTTGCAAAATTTCTAAAACCCACATAGGTTAAGTGCAGGCTGAGCTTCACCCTATACCTAAGCTTGCTATTCCGTGGCACACTTTGCACGTAGATGCTACTGGAAAACTAAGCGGCAAAAATGATAAAAAGGAGCACGCTTTTGTTTTGATCGATGCTTTTACCAAATTTTCCTTGCTTGTCCATACTGCCAACATTGACTCTAAGAACAGTATTCGAGTTTTGAAATTAGCTATCTCCCTATTTGCCGCGCCAATGCGTATTATTGCGGACCAAGGACGCTGCTTTACTAGCCGCGAATTTCGTGAGTTCTGTGACGACTATTTGTGAGGTATCGTCACTTGGAGGTGACATGAGTTACATCACTCGTATTAGATGATGTGACGACTGTTTGTGAGGTATCGTCACTTGAAGGTGGCATGAGTTACATCACTCGTATTAGGTGATGTGACGACTGTTTCTGGGGTATCGTCACTTGAAGGTGACACGAGTTACATCGCTCGAATTAGGTGATGCGACGACTGTGATTAATAGAGTTGATGATGTGCAGAGTAGAGAGAATAATTAAATTTGACTGACTGACTGAAGTGACTTTGTTTTGTTACAAAATGAGGAGCGCAATCAGACCAAACTAGATCCGAAATACAAGGGACCGTTTAAGGTCATGGAGTTATTAGATGGTTATCGTTATTTGTTAAAGGCATTAAATTCTAAGAGGACGTACAAGTATGCTCATGATAGACTGAGAAGGATGTCTGAAGGTTAGTTGGTTGTAGAAGAATTGTGGATTAAAGTGATGATCCCGTGTTCGAAGTTCCTGGCACATCGCGTGATTAAGTTAGGTAAAACTCGATGAAGGTGTTACTTGAGCGATCAATGGAGATGCTCATGGGAACAATGCTCGATGGAGACATTAGTTGTTTATGTGCTCGATGGAGGCACTGATAGTATAACGCTCGAAGCAGGAGTTTAGCTTGTGTTGTTAGAGGCACGAAGAGAACATAATGCTCGATGGAGGCGTTATGTGTCTTGATGTGTGCGTTCTATCACTGTATAGAATCGCGATATGTGTTCAGTTGTGTACTGATGAGTGTAAGACTTGATTTAAAGTTTGAACTTCAGATATCCTTCGAAGTTGTACTAAGGCAGTATTTGATCATTGTATATAGTTGTAATCAGTAAAGATAGTTTGTGATCGGTGTGCTTATGTGACCGTATTTTTACTGGTCAGAGATGACCGAGTGATGGCAAAGGCTACTGGTAGTGTTTTCATTTTTAGACTCACACGAGGACGTGTGATGCAGCAGGATGGCCGTGTCGGCGAGAAAGCGCTTCGATTGTGCGAAACGCCATCTGTCACCTGCAGCTGTCATCTGTCAAGATCTATGGTTCTTTGCGAAACGTCAAGTTATGACATTGACGGCTGTCATCGCTTGGGAGTGGTCTATGCTTGTTCGAAGATGGCACTTTACGTTGTGCGGCCATATTGAGCGGACGCAAGCGCAGAACTCTCCGCGTTTCGTATCGCAATCCGTTTGCATCGAGTTATTATTAATGTACTCCGATTAGATAATTAAGTAATTCAACTAAATAACTGATTTGTGATCTATATGCGATTTTATTTCGAAGGAATATCTCGACCACTAGTCAGATTGCGGATGTTGACTAACCTAACTTTCCGCCGGCCCCGCATGACTTTCCGACATATATATATCTTTTCATGCCATTCGATATCAATGAGCAATATCGCACGATTCGATTGGAGAATCGCATGTGTTTGTTTACTCATGAGATTGTACAATCTTACAATATAAGTTACAAATAGTACTCACGGTCGATATCGCAGACCGCTTCAATTGTATGAGGGCTCGACTGACTCAATCTTCTTTCGATTTTCTATTTAGAAAATCAAGGAGCGATTTCAATGGCGCATCTCACATCCACGGGTATTAAAATTACCAAATCATCCAATATCTTAAATTTAACAACAATGGCAATATTCATCCGATATAAAGAAATTAATAGTTCGATGGTGTGGTGGTTAGCGTGTTTGATCTGCGATTGCAGAGATTAAACGACGATTGTAAAGGCCGGTAATAGAATGGGTGCTCAATTTTTTTTTCGCAAAGATTTACCTGCTCATTGGATGGGTGACCAAATTTTTTTACATGTAACTGGAATTAAATTTAATTGCATTAGTTGAAATATTCACAGTGACTACTGCATACAACTTTTATTTCTGCGTCACGTATTTATACACTAAGATAATTTTGTCACATTTCTTAATTTTTCAGATAACTGTAATAATACTTTGCAATGACCACATACACATCATCGACATATTACAAACTTCATTGTAAACATAGTTGTTAGATTAACAATGTTTTTATTTTTACCATAATCATGAAAAAACGTATTGCAACCTAATGGTTGAATCTTGTAATCGAGATTCACTTGAACAAACATAAACAAAAAATTTTTCACAATAATTTTAACTATGAAACTAAATTAAAAATATCAAATAATATGCGTAAATTATATCTATTATATCAACGCCATGACACTTAAAAGGCATACCATTAGGAAATAAGTAAACAAATAGCCTTGATAATAATAATTACTGTAGCAAAACGTAATTTACCCCAGCGAACGTCTCGCCAACGTAGACTCAAACGCTACCGTGGTTCAGCTTGACGAATTCGACGCTCGAACAGTGAGTCGGCGAGCCCACTACTGCGCGCAAGTGTAATTTGTAGTTTTCCGCGCTCCCCTTGCTGTCGCGACTGCTCGCGTGGTCCGCCGTTAAAACGTATTTGTTTAATTTAATTTATAATTAATTAGGTTAGGGTAACGTTTAGTTCTATTACTTTCTTGTTTGTATTTTATGTTTCCTGTTATCACCAGACAGTACAAACCGTTATTTAACTTTATGTCGTTTTATTGTTTAGAAAACCACCACCACGTTCCCGGCCTAAATTACTATCTTTTTGTAATAATTTAGTTTTAACAAAATTAATGTGATTATATAATGACTTAAATTTTTAAAACAGTTACATTTTAAATACAAGTATTTCCACTAAGTTATTATAGTTTATATTTTTTAGTTTAAATCAACGATATTTTTTTAATAGCGAGATGAAAGAACGAGACACATGGCCTACGTTATGACTATCTTTCTCGGCTCCTATCAGCTTCTGTAGAAGAAACATTGAAAAGTACACTTAAATTGATAGCATTAAAGTTTATTTTCGTAATGATAATTTTTAAAAGTTATAAGTCCTGGTTAACTACGTCTCTACATGGACATCACTTATTGATTGTACTAAGAGAATCACTATCTGTCAGCGAGCTGTTACTGACAATTTTATTTTATCTGGCATAAGAGAAATTCGCGCCAAGATACCACTCGTGTCGAATTATTAAGATAGTGTTGGTATCAGTTTAAAATATGAAAAAACCTATTAAACCAGATAAAGTTGTGTTTTAAATAATATGTACACAAGGTAGTTATTTTGAGTATATTTGACTTTCTTCTGAATGGCATCAATTCGTATGTTAGGTTACGTTATCTTGTAGATGTTTCAAAAATAAATAGTTTAATAGCAAATGATTTGATTTTGTCAATACCAAAATAAAACTATTTAGAAAATTGGTAAGTACCTATGTTGATTACACTATGGGGTAGTTGAAAAATGGCGATGAATGGACTAGGCTAGCTAAAGCAGGGAATTCACTATACAGTATACTGAATAAGCGTCGAAGTACTTTGTCTGTATAATTTAAAGAAATAAAAAAAAATGTGTTAATATGTAGTTAATTTTATAATATCCGAAATGGTGTCTATGAAATAAAAGAAATAAAGCAGTGTTTCAAGAAGATCCTGTGTTTTACTTGTGAATTATTTTTGTAATACGTGTAGGTAATTTGTGTAATCACGTTATAGCCGTTTGGCGGGAGTGAAATCGGGTATAGCTGTCGTTATTAAGATTTACAAATATGATTTTAAGACAGTATATAAATCTTGTAAACATTATTCGTTGAATCATTTCTTATTGTCATAGTATGAACTTGGTTATCACCTTTTTGGTTGTAGACTATTCAACATAACGCCCTTTAATTTTTAATACTTACTCTATTTGTTTAACCTAATTTAACGTTTAACACTATTAGTTGAGAAATTGAGGTAGTCAAAACTAGTTTTAATCAAAATAGCTTCAAAGTTTAGTCATAAATCAAATTATTTTTAACAATGGAATTACTGTAACTATATAGAGAATGTTGATTTATAAGTATGTGACTCTCTTTGTACCTACGGAATAAGATTGAAAATATTTACCAAATCTTTATAGTTTGCATATAAGCTGACAAAAATAGTTTTTGTAACTCTATATAACTACTTCATTTAAGAAGTAAATACATATTTTTCATCTGTCTGTTCTATAAACGTCTTATTTTTGGGAATGCAACATATATCAGAGAACTGAAATATATCGATGCCCAAAAATTTTTGTTTTTGACATAATAAAAGTAAATTAAATATAGAAAATTAATAAATATGAAATCGTTTCGTGTTTTTTATGTCTAACTTTCAAAATTATTTTATTTTATTTGAATCGTAAGTTTAAGTTATTTATTATGTTATGTGTTTTATGTGTCAACATTAGTGATGAGCGAACTTATTGGTTGCTTGTAACTTCAATAGACTTGATTCACCCGAATTCATGTTGGAATTGGAATCAAGAACAAAAAGCGGAGCGCTGCTTTAGCTTGTTTTTTTATGTGCCATTATGCATCCACACGTCAAATTCAGTCTAGGCTATTACATAGTACTTGTAATAGTCAAAAACTTTGCCAACGGTTCGCAAAACTAAGGCGGGAGATCTTGTCCTGAAAAGAACCGACAAGAAACTCAGCAAGGGCTGCTTTTTTTCTCCCTGTTTTATTACACACAGAGAAATCTTATTGGAATGTGATTTAAATAAACTATGAAGTCACTTTCCATTAGAATATCAGAAAACCTACATACTCATTGACAAATCAATATACAATATTCACAATAAAAGAAAATAGACAAAATTAAGTAGGTACTCCAGTGCTGACTCATCCCCACTGGCACCCGTTGACGAGCTTGACACTTGAATCAGCCATGGCTTCGCTCATTTATTTGAAGGTACGTAACGAGCCGACGCACACGTACTATCGCAGAGATTTTTAAGAGAGGATGACTAATCTAGGTACTTAATAAATAATATGTTTCAATAAAACTGATTTCTAGAGTAGGTTGAGTAGGAAGTCAATCTATTATTGACAATATTATTGTAAGAACCTAAAAAGCACATACCGATATAAGCACATCAGTAGCGATAGTATAATAACTGTACGTGTCTTTGTAATTTGGAAATTTAAAGTTTAAACCTTACTAATCGTTTCGAACGGACGTTTCTTGTTGATTGCTGAATTTTTATTACGATGATTTAATTATTAATTTTTATTAAGATGATTAACTAAACATAGTTATCTTTAAATTCTTAATTTCGAAAGGAAAATATATTTGCACGTTATACTTTGCACAAACGTCATTACAGCCAGAAGTCATGTTATTTTGTATGAATACCTAGTATATTTGATACGTATCGGGTAAGTATAGAGATTTATTATTATGTTTTATGACCTTTGTTTCTGATTAATAAACCCTATTCATTCATTCACCACACATAATTATAAAAATATGATTGAGACTTGATGTAGTTTTGTTGCTATAAGTTCAACAAACAACTAATAGCGACAAAACTAATTTACCTAGTTGTTATTGTTTTAAGAATTTTTGTTAAATATTGTAATGAAAAATTTCTAAACCTACTATGCCATGAGTATTATATTTATAAAAACTATTTCACGGGAATATTATTGTTTACTGTAGCTAAATGCCACTTTTAATAATTTCACATCATTAATTCCAGTGATATTTATAACCTTTAAAAAAACCTTCTCTATGCTCACTTCCATTCTGTTAGTTTCCATTTTGATTTATAAAAATAAAAAATAAATATATTCAAGGATTAGTTCGTATAAATAGAGTTGCGTTTCCGTAACTCGAACTAATTGAATTTCAAGTCGATATTAATCCGTCATCAGATCCATAACAACACTGACAATTCTATTCTCTTTGGTTTAACGTCATAAATTGACATCTAGATCCTACAATTTGTGCTGCCATCTCGTGACATATACTTTTGTAGTTTCTTTATTTTTTTGTAAATCCTTCCTCATTGATGTCTAAATTTTAATATCTATCTTCACGTGTAACATTTGTTGAAGTCTTAACAGTATTACCCGTAGCGGTTAAAAAAGTTTTTGTTACTCTCAGTTATTGTTTTGAAATTTGTAGTAGTTTCTTATTATTATTGTTTGTGCTTAATTTCACAAGAATGTGATATTCCCAATCCAATCCAAATATAATAATATTTAAAGTGGCAATGAGATAAAGCGTTCCTTCTTTTATTTTTTTCCAAAGCAAAGCTTATAAACAAAACGTATGGATTAACTTACAAACTAAAAATATCATTACATTGGCTAAGTGATGCGATATATCGTTATCGATTGTCTCTATGCAGAGTTAAATCTATTTGCATAAATACGTGCGCAAGGTGAACAAGTCTGGCGCGCCACACAAATTTTGAAGCATGTTTACTTTGATATACACGCAAAGACCGTGTATTCCAACTTTGCACTCATTTTGCAAATGCCCGTGCGTGCTACATTTGAAGTTTTAATAGGCGTTTGCAGATTTGACCACATGTCTGGCACGAGCTTTACACAAAGTTATTTGAAAGTAATTTTGGATCTATAACGTGACAACACTGGCCAACGGCGCCAAAAAAGAACCCAGGCGCAACTGGAGCCGCGATGACGCAACCCTACCTAAATTTAGTTAAGTAGGTACCTACTGCATAAAGTAACTACTTCACAGAACACTACTTTTATAAAGATCTGTTTGACCAGTGTTGCTTCGGTTTCTTTTATTTTTTACTTGTAAGAAATAATAGTGGGTTGTTAGATACGACTGAATTTCACAAGATTTAATAAAAAGTTAACTGTAATTAAACTCAGAAAAATTATCATAACTCAATGTAAGTAATATCAGATTTTTATCATTATCTACCTACTAGTAGAGGTATCTGTATATAATTTTGTAATAACACTTTCCTTTTTTCTGTGTGACCGTTGTTTATCAATTTGGTAAGTATCTAAAACAAATTATAGATAACATAGAGTAACTCGACAGATAGATACCTAACAAATATAGCCCTGCACCAGATTATCAAACTTTTGTTAATTTTTACTTTTAAGTAGTTTGTGATTAGTTAAAGGATAACACATATATTTAATTATCTAAAGCTATAGAACTAGATTATGTAAGAAAACTTAAAATAAAACACCGGATACTCAACAAGATATTGACAGCTAAAAATATTTTTAATAAAACTGACCTATCATTAGGAGTCAGATAGGTATTTATTATTATTAGTAATATTAAATTGAGTAAGTAAAAATAATTAGGAGTTTTTTTTTTTTTTTTTTTTTTTTTTCTTTTGGCGTCACACGGTTTGTGTATTTGCCAGTGTCAAAGGTAGGGAAACGATGGTAGGAAAAAGGATAGGATTTGCGACAGGTTTTTAGCAATAGGATCAGGAAACGAAAATATTAATATATATAGAATATATACGTTATATAACATACATAAAAAGTAATAACGATATTTAGACTTTAATATTATTTGATATTATAAAAGACGCTATGCATTGATATACTGATATGTTATTAGACGAGAGCAAAGAAACTATGGATGTGGGAAAGGAAACACGTAAGGATATGAGATCTTTAAGGAATTCGGATCGATCGTATAGTGTACAAGAAAACAATATATGGTTAAGATCACAGTAGTCTGACCCACACCTACAGGAAGCATCACTAACAATTCCCAGCTTAGTAAGATGTGCTGGTGTACTAACATGACCAATTCTCGAGCGTATTAAAATACTAGTAGCAGTCTTACTGATCTTAATTTTACGGAACCACGGTTTCATCATAGTTTTAGGTTGTATTTGATAATAATGTTTTCCCTTTACTTGTCCACTATTTGTCCAATAAGTTTGCCACTCCTTATGCAAATGACACAACGGCAGCAACAGCAAGTCATGGGTATAATTTTTAAAAGGAAACATGTCTCCACAATGTACTGCCTCTTTTGCTAATTGATCAGACTTCTCATTACCTTGAATTCCCACGTGACTTGGAAGCCACACAAATTCTACCAGATACCCTTTTTTAACACATTTATAAAGATTATTTCTTATATCAAACACAAGTGGGTTATATAATCTTGTACGGAATGGAAAATTATCAATAGCTTGTAAAGCACTCCTTGAATCAGAAAATATTATTGATTTATTTAGTTTCATGAGAACGACATACTCGACAGCTTTTAGTAAGCCAAGGCATTCCCCCGTAAATACAGATGTCTCCGGAGGAAGTTTACTTTTCTGCACAATGGAAAACTGAGAGTGGTAGACTCCTATGCCCGTACATTCAGAAGAGGAAGACTTAGAAGCATCACTGTATATATGATGGTAATTTTCGTATTCGGAATCTATAATTGATTTAAAGGTTTTAGCGTTATGTTTATCTATCAGATCGTACCTTACAGATGGTGAAATTAGCAAGGCGTCATAATCTATATTAAACACTGGAAGACGGTTTGACCGATGTATAGGTGAATGGAGGCTCAAGTATTTTTGATAGCTTACTATTAAACAAGGCAGTTGTTTATGAGACCAATAGCTAGCTGTAGTTATTTCATTGTTCAGAGAGTTAAGTAGGTGGAAAAGAGGATGGTCGGAGAATTGAAGAGATCGGAACAAAAATCGATCTGCAAGAAATTGTCGTCTAATACTGAGTGGGGGTTCACAAGTTTCGATTTGTAAAGCATTGATTGGGCTTGAGCTCATAGCACCAGTTATAATTCTAAGTGCTTTTGATTGAATACCGTCTAATTTTTTTAACGAAATTAAGCTGGCAGGTTCTAAAAGGAAAGTACCATAATCCAATACACTTCGAATTAGCGCGTTATAAACCAACTTGAGCGATTGAGGGTGAGCCCCCCACCAGACACCGGAGAGACATCGAAGAAGATTCAATAGTCGTTCAGTTTTCTTGATAATGTAATCTATATGGGAGCGACCGGAGAGCTTGGAATCTAATATCACACCTAAAAACTTAGCTTGTGATTCAACTGGTATAGGCAAGTTATTATAATGAACTCTAATTAAAGGGGGATTCCTCATTCTTGAAAAAACTACGATTGTACTTTTGGATGCAGATAAATCTAAGCCATTGGTAAGCATCCAGGAGTGTAATGAAATCAAGGCCAACTCAATATGTGACGCAGCTATCTCAACTGATCGGTTTGTTGAATATAATAACAAATCATCCGCATATTGTAAAAGCTTTATATGATTATCGAAGCAAGAATCCAAATCATGTGTATAGATATTGTATAGCAAAGGGCTAAGGACTGACCCTTGGGGTAACCCTTTCCATACAGTCCTTTTTATTTCTGAATAACTAGATAAACTAACAATCAAATTACGTTCTTCTAATATGTTCATAATAAAATTAGTTAACATTGACGGGATGTTTAGCGATTCTAATTTATTTTTTAATACTGACACTAACACATTATCATAAGCAGAATTGATGTCCAAAAAAGCAGCCACTATAGATTCGTTGTTTGTAAAACCTATACGTATGTCAGTTGTGAAAATACTTATATTATCCATTGTACTTTTCCCTTTTCTAAATCCATATTGCGTTCTCGATAGTATACCTTGACTTTCTACAAACCATTCCAAACGGTTTTTAATTAAAATTTCAGCTAATTTTATTAGCACAGAAGATAAAACTATCGGTCGATATGAGCTGGCCTCAGATGGTGGTTTATTTGGTTTGAGGATGGGCAACACTACTTGTGACTTCCATGACAGAGGTATGTTTCCTGTTAACATGATAGTGTTGATAAGTTGTAGATAATAAAAGAGGATATTGTCACTTACATTAGCAAAGAATGAATATGGGATTCCATCTTCCCCCGGAGCAGAATCTTTAACATGATATATTGCACTTTTCAGTTCACGAAGAGAAAAGAGGCTATTTAAACCAGATTGATTATAAGACGACTGCGAAGGTTGTGCAGTGTTGAGTATGGGAACCCATGAAGGGGCCAATTTGTCCATGAAATCAATAGTTATTTCGGTGGGAATAGTAATTCCAGAAGATATATTATATGAAGATTTAAATCTTTTTATGTTTTGCCAAACAAGAGTAGGATGTGTGTTAGGAGAAATAGAACTACAGAAACTTTTCCAACTGTCAAATTTTTTCTTTTTAAATAATCTTTTTGTTTCAGCAATCGTTTTAGACAAGTATTCATAGTTAGCTTCAGACATATTATTATTGTAAATTCTTTCAGCCTCTTTTCTCTTCTTAACCGCTTCAGTGCAATCTTTATCCCACCAAGGAGGGGATGGTATTTTTGTGCAATTATTTTCTTTGACAGGAAACACCTCTCTGGCAGCTTCATTTAAAATATTTGATAATGCTTCAGCGCAAATGTTTTCATTTCCATGTATTATAACAGGGAGGTGCTTAAGCTTGCATTCTACATTAGATTTATAAGTAATCCAATCTTTAGAACTTTTATCAGGTAATTTATATCTTCTAGTAGACTTTTTCTGGGAAATGCTAGGTTTATTAAACGGAAATGTAATAATAATAGGGAAATGATCACTTCCTAATGTAGAAGATAAAGTATGCCAAGATAAAGAAGAAGCCAAATTTGGTGTGCATATTGATAAATCTACTGCACTCTTATTAAGTCTAGGATCAGTGAGTCTTGTAGGTGATCCTGTGTTCAAGTAACATAAATTATGTGACTCAATAATATCTAATAAATTTACTCCATAACTATTAATAATAGAACTTCCCCATGCTCTATGGTGACAATTAAAATCTCCTAAAACTAAGAAGGGTCTAGGAAGGGTAGAGAATAAATTATTTATTTCACCAAAAATTGGTGCAGATGGATGACTGATATAAATTGATACTATGTTAATATTATATACTTTCACTGCTACAATTGAAATATCTTTATGATTTATAGATATGCTAATGGGATCATAATTAACACCATTTTTTATGAGAATGGCTACACCACCAAACCCATCACTTCTATCGTCTCTTAAAGAAGTATAACCCTTAATTTGAAAGTGTTTTTGTGATGTTAACCATGTTTCTGATAAAACTAAAATAGATGGTTCATATTTATTTAGTAAATAAATTATTTCACTTTTTTTACTAATAGCACTACAGCAATTCCACTGAATTATTTTGTCTGTCTGTCTGTCCATTTAAAGTTGGTTTCATATTATTATCAATATTCTGTGCAGCGTTGGACGGTGGGAAGAGATTAAACTGGGAAAAAAGATTGAAAAGAGCAGTAACAAAATCTGTAGGAAGTTGTGTACCTGATGCAGAATTAGTATCATTATTAAAACCACATCCATTATTAGGTGAAGGAATCATAAATTCCTTTAATAAGGCTTTATGAGCAACTGTGTCATACCCCTTTGTAGGCATAGGAGAAGAGCGAGGTTTCAAAAATGTAGTTTTCTTGTAAGATGTCCTAGGGCTTACATTGGGAACAGCTCTACTATTTTCCATCTCATTCATGGACAATTTTGCAGGTGGGGCAGCTACAGTTTCAGCGTAAGACTTAGAAATAGATGGTATCAATTTAGAAGCTTCAGCATAAGATACACAATTTTGTGCCATGTAAAGTTTGATTTGTGACTGCCTTACAAATTCTGGACATAACTTATTATTAGCAAAATGATATCCATCACATAAGCAGCAGGATGCATCTTCTTCCAAAGTATTACAAGACTCACCTGTATGATTTTGACCGCACTTGAAACATCGAGGTTTAGATCTACATTGAGACTTTGTATGCCCGAAGCGACAGCATTGGTAGCATTGTATCGTAGGATATATGTATAAATCTACATTAAGAGCATTATAACACATAAATATGCGTTTTGGTAAGATTTGACCATCAAAGGTTAAAACAATAGTTTGAGATGGCTTCCAAGTAGGGGTATCATTTACAAAGGTTTTATAATTTAGCCGTCTCACTTTCAAGATTTCACCACAACCTATAGGTACAGATATATTACTTTTAACCTCCTCGGGAGACCAGTCTGAAGGAACGCCTCTAACTAAACCCATTCTTGTGATGTTGAATGAAGGAATAAATGCTTTTAAATTGTTTGTAACAAGACTGTTGTGGATAATAAAATCGTTTGCATCATAGTGTGTTGAAAAAGAGACAGACATTTTATTGCGGCCAATCTTTTTTACGCTACCATTAATAATGTTCTTGAAGCAGTTCTTTTTTAAGAATTTACCAAAAGCCATTGGATGCAATGAGGTTCCATCGTTAGGTGTCGCTTGTTGTTTTTGAACATGTACCACGTAAGGAGCAGCATCTGTTTTATCATATGATGTTCTACTAATGGATACAGGGGCAAAAGTAGGAGTAGGTGTGGGATTAGACACAGGTGGGTCTTTCGTAGATGAGTCAGTTTTATTATTCAGCTCAGACTGAACTGGAGTCGATTCATAGCAACTACAATCGGTAGGTTTTGGTTCTGATTTATTATGTTTGCGTCTTTTTTTATTGCAATGTTTGCATACATGAAGTCGACTCCTTTTCAGAGAGCGACTAGCTACTGATCCATCCGTATCCATACCAGATTCATTATTTGATCCTATCGTAACAAAATTACTAGCCGGGGGGACAAAACCCCCCGGCTCCGGTAGCTCGTTCATACACCTAATAAATATCAATTAAATTTTGACTCACCAGAAAGTAGATAATAAACAATACTTATATACACTATAAATACGTAAGTACAAACCAATTAACTGATCACTATTTTATGCAAGAGGTATTAGTTAAAAATATTAAAATCAAAAAACGCGCCCGCTAAAGTTAAACGTTTCCCGCGCTTTTTTCAATTAGGAGTTACTAAACAATAAAAACAAATATCGTCTGTGAAAGTGAATAAAATATTTTTCTAAAAGTTATTTGCTTAAAAGACTAGCTTTCCATAAGCTTTGCCCGTGTGGCCCTGTATTGTACTTATAAATAGCATGTTATCTGTAAAACTGCATAAAAATCAGTTGTGTAGTTGTTTGTATGATGTCAGTATACTGACAGCGGAAAAGAACTTTGTTTTATGCTATGTGCTATATGCTTATTTATTATTAGCATAATATGAATGGTAATAGTTCTTTAGACTGCATCAGTCTTAAAACTCACCAATATGCATGGGAATTCAAGGTGGCTCATGCACAGTCCATTCGCCCAATATGATTCAATTAAATTCCAAACATAGGGAAGGCCTTTGCCTTGTCAGTAGGGACAATAATTGGCTGATAATAAAGGTGTTCTTTAGATTATAATAATATTTTTTTAAGCATATTTCATTAAAGATTAATACCCAGTTTCTGAATAGAGAATTAAAATTTAAGGGTGTCTCCAAATTTACTTATATGTTACATAAACAGGTTTTCATTTCTGATTTTAGTTTTTTTAATAATCAGCAGTTGATAGCAGTATGATATAAGCAGCACTTTTTGCCTTGTGTAGAGTAAAAACCTTAAGGTATTGAGAATAATAGTTGAGATTTGGTGTTTTTCTCAATTTGGAAACAGGCAGATAAACATTTGATTTATTGAGATACTCTCTTCTTACATGCAAATTATTATACATTAAGATATCTAATTTAAATAAAACTCATGCTTTGTATATTAAATATAGATAAATGAGTAATTTCCTGTTTTTATACACACAGCAGCAAGAATACTAAAAAATTACAAATTGAATTAATCAATAATAAACTTGCAATGCGTTAAAATTTAGGATATTTGTTTCTTGTACAATTTTGTTCTTGAGGTTATGCACTTGTGTTAGGTGATAAAACAAAGGGTTGAAAAATATAATAAATGAAGCATGTGCCTATATAGGAAGTCTGCGGTGAAGTCATTGGGTGAAGCAGTTGAACCTCTTACAAATTACCTATTTAAATGGATGAAATACCTTTGGTAAAACGATAATTATTTTATGAAAAAACAAACACAATAAGAACTCTTTATAAAGTTTTCAAAGTGGTAATATAAAAAATTCCAAATGTTGCATTGCCACACACCAATCATGATAGTTTTCTTAAAAAAATTTTAATTATCTATATGTAGAATTCTTGTTACCATACAGTGTTATTAATATACAAGGTTTAGCTTTGTAGTAAATTTACGTTGACTCTGCACTCAGTATTAGTTAAAATTCATATTACTAAACAAAGCCCTAGCAAAGGTTAACCAAGGACATGGCTCTACGGGAGTAATATTTACTCCTAAAAGGTATTGAGTTTGCTTATTCTCAATATAATACTAAAATTGCAATTTCATCGTAAATTTCGACGCTAAACCTTGTTTATTAATAGCACTGATAGTCTTTTTTTTTTTACTGTTCTTCTTTTTTTTTTTTTTATTAGTGGCTTATCTGCACAATTCTGCCAATGGCAAGTGAATTAATTAATTTTTACATGTAAAAAGAAAATGAAATGAATGAAAAATCTTTTGCACAGACTAAGAAGAAGATACTAGGGATCTCTGATTAAAAGCTAGGGATACTGTTGATCTCAAGATTGAGTTCTTCTTTTTAATTAATGGCGTTGCCCTTGTGGATTTCGCCAGAGGCCAGTGTTTCGCCAGATTACTTCATATTTTAGTATTTTATAAACTCTTCTTTTTGTATGTTTGTAGTGAAAGCCCAAAGATTGACTATTGACATTGGTGGTTGACATACTTCTTCTTCTTAACTTTAATGTTCTTAATTTGCGTCACCACATTAAGGTTGACATACAAATTGGTTTGTCTTTATTTTTTAATTTTTTTTTATTCCTTTGTCCCTCTTGTTTGGGACGGGCAAAGGATGTTAGGTCCATACAGCCCTGTCTGGATATTCTTTATCTTTAAATTTTTTGGACTGTAGTTTTGACAAATCTGTATACAGGAACAGAACTGTCAATGTTTGATAAGATTTTTCTCAAGTCGCGCGGGATGATTTCCTCGTTAAAAATCTTCATTCTTTGTAATTCTTGAAAAAGTATTTTTCTTTGAGCTTTAAATGAAGTACATTTGAACTTCATTTTTTTAAAGTAGGTAACACAAAAGAATATTAGAGCCCATACATACAGCCTCTTCTTAGAAGCAAACATGTTTACCCGTTGTAAAACGTTGGTTTTATTACTTAGATCATTTTTAATTAACTAGCCTTCTGCCAGCGGCTTCGCCCGCGTGATTAGTTTTAAGTATAGAAATGAGAAAATTCCATAAAAATTTCATAACCTAATTTACACCATTAGGGGTCGAATTTCGTAAAATCAATACATTTTATCTGACTGCAAAGGAAGGGTTATGTTTTTCGCGCGTATCTTGTATGTATGTAATATTCTTTGTTACCTCATATGTTCGGAACCGCTGAACAATTTTGGATAATTGATGTTATTTGTATTGATATATTTATCTTAGTAGCCCTAGTGTTCTTAGATAGGTAACGTTAGAAAAAACAGTTATTTACTTAGGTACTTAGGCTCAGTACAAGGATTCCAAAAAGGTATATCATGATTATCACTACCGTAATAAGTAATAAAAATAACAAAGATAAAATTTAAAAATATGAACTTTGTTCTTTCACTTTCTTAACGAACATAATAATTTGTCTAATTAAAAATACTTAAATAAAATTATAATTAAAATATAACAAAAAAAACCGTTTGCGTGAAAAACAACTAACTGAAAAAGCTAAATGAAATTGAATTATAAGTGAAATCATTCTCTCTGTGCATGCCTCCGACTGTATGTTAGTAGGTATGATGTTTCATAATTGTTTTATCATATTTCAGCCTTTTCGGCTATTTGTTTTTCACGTAGGCGGATTCTTTGTTAATATTTTTTTATTTATTTAAATATCAAATAATTCTAAATATATAATATAATTTTAATGCCGTATCCCTTGTGGGGTACGCAGAGAGGATCAAGCATCTCGAGCGACTATCCCTACATCTCTTTAGCCCCTCCACGATTATTATTTTGTCCATGTATGCTTGTCGATCTTTATGCGTTCTAACGTAACGTTAGTGCAGTAGATGTATTTCATGTACACCGCTACACGTCAGGTTACCACAATATGTTAAACATCTCTTATTGATTTAACCTTCTAACATAATTTTATAACCTGAGTGCTGTTGACTGTACCTATTTTATTTTTATACAAATATGAAATCGCTTAAGGGAGCGTCTGAAACATTTTTTGCATTCTTATAAAAGATCATAGAAATTAAAGAGTGATACCTTTTTTATTTTTTCAGATACAAAATGAGGATTCGCCGATTCTGGAAGATCATTGAAAACGAGTTAAAGCCACATGAACTGGAAAATTGTAACGTTGTTATTGACGGGCAAAACTTTTTATATAATTTGTACGAAAAGGCGAGATTCCCCTATGAATTCGGATGTGAAAGCGATAAATACGCAGATTATTTACGAAAAACCCTGGGTATTTTCAAAAAAGCAAACATAAAGTGTTATTTTCTATTTAAAGGGGGTCGTGGTAACAATGAACGCAGAAAAGATAAAGTTGATAATCCTCAAACCACCCAAAATACCACCACCAAAGTATTTACATTACCAATATTCGCGAAGGAGATATACAAACAAGTGCTTGACGAAATGGATTTCGATTATGTTGTTTGTGAATTTGAATGTAAAAAACAATGTATCGCTCTGGCCCAAAAACTTCAATGCCCATTGATTAGTTTTGACATAGAATTTTGTTTTTCGGGAGTACCTTACATACCCATTAACCATAACGATAAACTTTTGCGCTACGATGACAATACGAATTCAGTTCGCTGTGAAATATTTAATTATGTTGATTTTATAAAAAAATATCATTTAAACAAAGTAAAACTCGCGACTTTCATCGTTTTAACAGATGAGTCAATCTTTCCAGAAGATCACTATAAGAAAATATTTGATGCAATAAATATCAAAGGTAATCCACACAAACGTACGGAATATTTATTGCATTGGCTAAAAAAGAGAACAAATGAAGACATCAAAGAGATTCTGCATAAATACTTGCATTCAGATGAAATTGATAAATTTGAGGGTGAGAAAAATAATATTATTGAATTTATCTGCAAAAAAGAACTACCTGCCGTACCTGTTGACTATTTAATGAACGGTAAACATATTGAATTCGTTGAGAACGATCCATTGTGGTTCGAAAAAGGTGTAGCATCTGGCTACATTGCTTTACAGTATGTCAACATTTATCACTGGAATATTATGGATGGATCTTGGTGTCTTGAAGACCCAGAGGCAGAAGACGCTATGTTCCTTGCTCTGAATATTATCAAATATGCATTCAACCTTCTGACAAACTTCAGTAAAAAAGAATTCCAGTTTCGTAATAACAAACAGAAAATAATAATCATTAATACTGCCGATGAGAACTCAATCCCGAAACCATCGTATAAAGCTATTCAGAGTCCGTTCGAAAACGGATGGGGCCAAATAAAAGCTTTGGGATTATTTGAACATTTCCTTGAAAATTCAATGCCAACTGCTGACTTTAGTGTTCTGAATGCTGTGCCTGAGGACGCCAGACTTTTAATTATAGCTTTAGTCTATTTTTCACAACAGAAATCTGTTGATACGACCGTTGATGTATGCGGTGTGCTTTTATCATATGTGATTTTGAGTATTGTCGCCGAAAAATCTACCAGCAGCAATAACATCAACCACGAATTAGTTCCAAGGCCGTATATGGACCATTTTACTGATGAGAACCTCGTCACAGAAATGGACAGTGATATAGCGAAAGACGCAATGAATAAATATTTCTATACAGATTCAACTCCGGAAAAACTGGCAACAATATTCGATGAAAAGATGATTCACCCGTTAATTGAATTTCAACATTGCCTTCAATGTTTAAATTTCTTGAACAAGCTATGTGGGTCTCCATACAAGGATACAATTTATAGTCGCACATACAACGGTACGTTTGTTTACCAAGTTGCACATACAATTCATCACAAATATTCTAGCAAAGCTAAGGACTTCGTGGAGAAAGAGTTGTCTCCTGCCGCAACAGTTTTGGCATTTTTCAACGGTCTCAAAGATGTTTATGATACTATTATGTACTGATGTACATAATAGTAGCAAAGCTAAGGTCTTCGTGGAAAAAGCGTTGTCTCATGCTGCAACAGTTTAGTTTTTCAACGGTCTCAAAGATTGTATGATACTATATGTACATAATAGTATCATAAATATATAAATGTCTTTCCTATGAATAAGTATAAGGTACTCATATTACTTGCTTATATACCAAAAACATGTCGTTTCCTTTTTTTTTTGTTATTTTATTATGATCTAAGATATTTTTAAGTAATACTTGATTAAATCATTTTTTTTTATGACCAAGTTTTTATTTTTGTTTCAGATTTTTTACTACTTCATTTTCGTACAACATATTAATCAGTTGTTGAATAAGCTTTGTCCTCTAATATAATATTTTTAAATTTTAAGTTGCAAAAGCATCGTCTGCATAATAATGCACGTATTTTAACTGACTGGTTCTAGCATTTCTCATTTGTTAAGATAGACCGACGGACGAAAAGACAGACTCGTGACTGATTAGTGATTAAATAAAGGTTTCGTTTTTTTCTTGTTGTAGTACAATGAGGTGCAGTTGATTTTAAACTCTGCCCTTAATTTCGTTAATCTATAGTCATGTGGAGAAGTCTCAGTTGTGTATCTGAATCTGACTTGTTATTGTCTGTTCTTAATTCTATAATCTCTTAAGAAATAACTATTCATTAGGCAGTTTCAAAAAGCTACTTACATACAGTGTAAATATGTAATCGTTATCAAATTAATTATTTACGAAGAATTTTTATGTCGAGCGAATTGTGTCACTACCGATAATACATTCTAAATGGCAGACTGTTGATAATTTATAAACAATAGGTATTGATTCAACCCACTCGCTTACAAAGCTAATTCCATGAAACTGTTTTACCTACTTACCACAGTCTATATACATAGTTCTTACAGTTAGCCGACGAGCAAGTCTAGATCAAAGAGAGCAATTTGTGAGAGGTATGCAGGGCACAGTGTGTATGCGGGGTAAAACCGTCCCCTGGTAGAAAGCAAAAAGTATACACACATTTTATTGAGTGTGATTTACTTTATAAAGGTACATTTTTATTTTTTTTACAATAATGTTCTTTTTTTTAAATTACTTTATAAAATATAAAATCCTAACGCTACCTTGTTTATATATACTTGAACTATACAGGTTTGTTCGAAAATACAATCAAATCAATCACAATCACCAGCCCTTTTACGTCCCCACTGCAGGGGCTCAGGCCTTCCTTATGGATGGTTAAGGAAGATGGGCCATGACCCTCCACGTTGGCCCAATACGGATTGGAGGGTATTAACGACTGCAAATGCAGCCGGGACCAACGGCTTAACTTGTCTTCCGAAGCACGGAGTAGCTCGAGATAATATAGTTTTTTGGTCACCCATCCCGTGACCGACCCCAGCGAAAGATGCTTAACGACTACGATCGCGGGCCGCGGTGCTTATCCACTAAGCCACCGAGCTACTTCGAAAATACACAAATTTCTATACCAAGCGAGATGATACCATAATTAAACCTCTTATAACTAGTAATAAATTAATACTACCACCTTCTAAAATTAAACATACTTCAAGCCCATTAATTATGTCATTAAAAATTTATAACAAGTTGCCCAATAAATAAGTATAAAGATAACAAAAAAAAATATTGGTAATTTAAAACAATTACACATTAATAAAAGCTATTATAAATATATCGGAATATCCAAAGACAAAAATATATAAAACGTCAATTTTAATAAATATAATATGATACATATTTTTTGTAGAGAAGAAATCAATAACATATAGTGGCAAGACATTAATAACATAAAGTGGAACAAGAAAACATAAATATCCGTTTTTGATCAATATTGCAGCAAAATACTAGTATTTATCGGCGCCAGGAGGTTGTGTATATTCAAAGCGTCTTTTCTCTGAAGCTGTGTGAAGAAAAGTAAACTACTCCCTGAAAACGCAGAAAAATTAATATTTTTACCATGAAGCTAAAGAAATAACTGGAGACCAAACTCCTCCATACCTACTTGAAGCATAAAAATTTGACCTTGAATGCTTTCTATTTCATTCCTTAGGTCCCCCTCTTCTCTTTCTAATAGGGTGTCCACGCAACTACAAAATAAAGGAGACAAGTTTAAAGAGTAGAACATTAAGGCAAAAAAAAATATCAAATTTTCCTAGGTAGATGTAATCTTTACATATGACATAAATAGATCTAATCTAGATTCTCCGTCAAATATGAAATTGATTTTATTAAAATTCCGTACAAAAAGCCTTTTTACCGGAACTACTGGACCAAATCATGTAAAATTTGTCATCCTTTGACCTAAAGACAGATATACAAAGTAATTAAATTTGTTTTTATAAATAAGGATTATTTTCGGGGGACAAGTGATGAAATTTAAAAAAGTTTTGCTAACCTTACTGTGTCGTACGTTTAATGAATCCGGTTAGGGGGTTCTCAAATAAAAAAAAAAACAATTTTCAAGTTTGATTAAAACTTAGCAGTTTGGGAATTAGAGTTGACAAAAAACTCTTCTTAACCAGCCTATTGATGTACCCACAATGGGTCCATCCGGATTGGAGGGTATTTACAACAGCAGATGCAATCGGGACAAACTGCTTAACGTGCCTTCCAAAGCATGGAGAAGATCTAATATGCAAAGTGAACAACAAGACTGCAGACTACGATTGTCAGCTTACCTTCCTTCCGACCGAATTGAAATGGAATAAGCGCCCAGTAAATATTTCACCCTTAAGTCAATTTACCGATTTACATATCACATTCTTCTCTTAGATTCTCAGATGTAATAGTCATTCTCAGATAAAAATAAAACAACATTATGTTATTTTTTTATTTAATTTATACCTATGTGACTAAAAAAGTACAGTTTTGATGACAATAAATATTATTTTATTGTTATCATAGCAAGTCTATCAGACAACCCACGACGAGATGTTGAAGGTGTAGAAGGCATGGTAAATGCATCACTTTTTAGATCAGATTGTCCCGACTGAAAAAAAAACGAACCATTTTTTCATGACATATTACATTAAGTAAAATATTCCTTCCTATTCCTTCCAAACGTGAACTTGTGGTTCGACAACCTTTTTCGCTTGCGTGTCATCTTAAATACGCGTACTTAAAAAGGTCGTCGAGCCACAAGTTCGCGTTTTACTCGGAAGTTATTATTATTATTACCCAGTTATATTCTATTTTAGCTACCTAAGAATTAGTACCTAATTAGTAGATAATAGATTTTTACTAACCACATCAGAATAAAAAGGAATAGTTGTATGGTTTAACCGATTCTCTATTATATAATCAGTAGCCACAAAATGATTACTGCATATTTTTGCAGTTTCAATAAACTTATTTTTTTATTTGATACTCGGTAGCCATTGACTTCTCCTTATTGGACCCTTGGGAAAACTAAAAATGAAATAAAAAATATTAAGTTCAGTTTTATTGTTTATCCTTTATCTTCTTTCATGGTCACCATATTAGTGTTTGTTTATTTTTATTTTACAATGTGAACTGTGGTTTTGATAGAAAATTTCTGAAATATGCTACTGTAAACAATTAAATCATATATATTACTTTGGATACCATATTATTGTACATGATCAAAAATTGAAGGATTCTACGTTAAAAACATTATTATTATAAAATGCAAACAGTCATTAATTATAGTAACTTACGACTCACCTGTGAAATATCAAAGAACATCCAGGATGCCATTTGCTTCCACAACCTATAGTCTATTCAACTTCCTCTGAGACAAAATGTAAACAAACAAACCAATGTTTCTCAAACTTTTTTATTGATGTTGGTTTGTAAATAAAATTTGTTAATAGAACAAATTATTGTATGGAAGGTATGCAACACAATATGTCTATTTCTTTTTCAAATAAAACTAGCAAATATAGAGTAAATAATTTTATTCAGAATCTTCCCCGTCTTCCTCTGAGGAACTAGTCGCACCAACTTCTATCACAAAACGGTCAACCAAATCATCATGATACTATCAATTTTTAAAATTTTTGTTCTTCTTTTATGACATGGTCAATGCACTTTAGCCAATCTCCTACTGTTACCCTTTTTAGAGCATCGGTTAATAAAGTTTTTTTTTTCATTTAACTTCTAAGTTTTATTATTTTTTGCGACATATCCTTTGACTTGGGCCCATAACAGTTCAATAAGATTTAATTCACAGTGGTAAGGTGAAATTTTTGCCACTGTGATTCTTTAATAATCCTGTGCACAGTTGCGCGTGATATTCTCATTATTTCTGCCGTTTTGTTGACGATATCACTTTTGTAAGGATACGAATCCTTGGGCCATGTCTCGTCAACATATTTAAATATTAACATATTATATTTAACATATTATATTTTAACAAAATGTCAATATAACAACAAAGAAACAACAAACTTTACAACTGGAGTAAACAAATGACAAGAATTTAACGGAAGCATTTTGCACGAGTCAACAAGTTGATCGAGAGTAAAAATGGCCGGTATAACCCGACTAATTACAAAATTTCACGATTTTACGTAAAGTATTTGCCTTATCACTACTCCTCAATTTAGTAGTATTATAATACGTTCAATGTTTGGGAACAGCTTAAATTTTAGATGCTTTTAATATCACTTTCTTTTTTCATTAATTCAAAATGCATTTATATTTTGACATATTAAAGAACCTTTTTCCAGTTTGTTTGCATTTTGTCTCAGAGGAAGATGAACAGACTATAGGACTACACATTTCTGAACCATTTTTCACGATTTGATAGTGAGAAACATTTATTTATGAATCACAATTTTCGAGTCGACAAAATTAGTAATTGTCATTCGCCATATTGACACACGCGAGGTTGCCATTTTTTGAGCATGCCATTTACCACAATAATGGGGAAATTTAGAAAAAAAAATTACGGTGTCTTATTCACATAACATGGGTACAATGACGTTTGGGGTTTGAAGTTTTAGGTACAAAAACTGGATGTTATTGAGTTTATTTCTAATAGAGATAAACGGTTTTGAGATCAATATATAAAACAGGATTTGAAAATAATATTTATTCATCAACTGTTAACAAATTTGTTAACAAATGTCATCGTATCCATTCTATGTGAAACGGTCTATAGTGGAATATAATTTTACAAATTATATATTTTAATAATAATTCAACAAATTAAATTGCAAGTCTGGATTATTGATTAATGAGAGTGACATGACTACGGTAAAAAGTTAATAATTTTTATTAAATTGCTTTTATGTATCTCCCTTCTGTTTATAATATTTGCGTACCATTTTTTATTTTATATTTTATTTAATTGTAGTTATTGCTTAATAACTCTTTTGTTTAAGTTTTTTGTTACATTGGATTGGATTTCAATGTATATTTTATGTACAATCTTATTTCTGATATATAAATAAAGTTTCAAGTCCTATGCAATTAGTGACGAGTAAAACTATACTATTAGTACCAACTGTCAAAAAGTTTATGCAAAATAAAATTAGCGAATAACATCAACGACCGGTACAGGTTCCGGGAAAATTTAGATTTATGACATAGCCACCCAGAAGTCCAACGAAAGGTCAATAGAGGTCAAATAACTTTGCTTCAACCAATAGTTCTGAGTTTGGCCTCCAGTTCTTTTACTTTATCTTCATGATTTTTACACCATAACCTTTCGCTTCTAAACTTTGATGACGGCAACGATTCAAATGCACAAAATTCATAAAATTTTGTAATGTAAAGATGGTTGTGTACTATCTGTTCTTGACTTTCATGATTAAAATAATATTATTATAAAATAAATCAATGATTTCTTTTATTTTGCGAATAACAACAAAATATAATTATGGAATAGTATGGACAAATTCGGTATTCGCCCGAATATAACAAAAGTAGCCGAATAGGCCGAATACCGAATAATAACCGAACATATTATACTTACAACGAATATATTTCAATTAAAAACTTTCAATTTATTGCAAGCTTTTTATTGCAAGTAATAGACTCAAAATATTTAATTATATCCTTTGTCTTATTTATGGAGTACAATTAAGTATTCACTAATTCATGCTCTATTTATATAAAGAAATCAATACTCTTTTGTATCTAAATCTAGATATACTACTTTAGTACTTTTAGATACTGGTATCCATAACCGAAACTACAGGATAATCCGAAAAGAAATCATAACCGTAACCGAAACCGATATAACAATTCTCAAATATCTGTATCCGTATCGGTAACTGTAACCGAAATAATATATCCGTTACATAGACCAGTGGGTCTAGTGCTCAGTAGAGGCAGCTAAATGGCGAGCAAGAAAACATAAATACTTAACCAATATTTATGTTTTCTTGCTCGCCACCACGTATACGGATTGTCATGCCGTGATATGTTATTAATACTTAGAAAAGATTCAATTCTGTCGCAACTGCATTTTTTTGTATTGATGTGTCTTCAGTTTTCATCTTAGCCAAAGTAGTAGACGAATTCGCGTTATCGTCGCTGTTTTCTTCACAACTGATCTTTAGACTATCGATCACGACCACAGAACATGACACTTCGCGTCACTTTCATCACTAAAGCAGACCCGAAGTATGTCCATATAGGTGATTTCTTTTTAGAGGCCATAATCGAATATTATTTTTAATAATAATTATTATTATAAAAGTATGTAGGTAATTATTTTATTATTTATTTGTGGAATCTTTCACAATTTTACTTACAAACAAATCAAACCACAAAGTGAACTATAAACGTACGATATACACGAACTAATCTTGTCAAAACACGCAGTGCCCGGGCGGCCCGGAGTGACAGGGTGGTGAGTACATTACAACAAATGAGCGCGAAACAATCACGTAGATACAAGTTTTGGCGCCACATACCAGCCGAATACTTATGCCATATATTCGGCTATTAGGCCAGGAAGCTCGCCGAATATTCGGTATTCGGCATATGGCCGAATATACTATTCATTGCAAGTCTACATATAATATTAGCGACAAAAATTGTGCCGTTTACAATTATTCAAAACATTATTTAATCCTGCGGTAACAGCTTCAATCATTTAATAATGGATTTGGAAAAGGATGATATGGAATATAATTAAAACAACGGTTACTATGGTAACGATTTCATGCCCTACACCTTTTTATCTATTCTCTGTGCCCTACTCCCATTTTCGTTCGTTTATGGGCTGTTTATTGGGATAAGATATAAGATAGACTTATGCTGCCTTGGACTTTTTTTTTGAACTTTTAAAAAGGATATATTTCGTAATACATTGATATTGCGCAACTTCACCGTTTACGCAGCGCACGCGTGGAAAGCTTTAAAAAGTAAAATACCCTTCAGATTTCGTAACATTTTTCATTGCTGCTCTACTCCTATAAGCCATAGCGTGATGCTATATAGCCTATTGCCTTTCTCGATAAGTGGACTATTCAAAACAATAACAATAATTCGATTCGTTCCAGTAGTTATCCATTATCAAACAAATAATCAAATAAAATCTTCAGCTTTATTACTAGTGTACTGTATAGACAAAAACCAGCGAAGTACGAGTCGGACTCGTGCACGAAGTATTTTATACCATTATGTATAAAAAAAGGAAAAATAAACGTGTTTGTTGTAAAAGATATTTTTAATGACCGAAGACAGAATCTTACTACTGAATATTTGGAACAATACTAGATGTTTTTGTAAACATATGAAACACACATATTACATAATATCACTACCTATTATCACAATTATCAATAATATCAATGGATACTTTAATAATTATAAAATATGCTGGTTCGTTTTGATTAATCAAAAGTGCATAATTTCAACATAAATATCTTTGAGACCGTTGAAAAAAGCCAAAACTGTTGCGGCAGGAGACAACTCTTTCTCGACGAAGTCCTTAGCTATGCCAGAATATTTGTGATTAATTGTATGTGCAACTTGGTAAACAAACGTACCGTTGTATGTGCGACTATAAATTGTATCCTTGTATGGAGACCCACATAGCTTGTTCAAGAAATTTAACCATTGAAGGCAATGTTGAAATTCAATTAACGGGTGAATCATCTTTTCATCGAATATTGTTGCCAGTTTTTCCGGTGTTGAATCTGTATGGAAATATTTATTCATTGCGTCTTTCGCTATATCACTGTCCATTTCCGTGACGAGGTTCTCATCAGTAAAATGGTCGATATACGGCCTTGGAACTAATTCGTGCTTGACATTATAACTGCTGTTAGATTTTTCGGCGACAATTCTCAAAATCACATATGATAAAAGCACACTGCATATTTCAACGGTCGTATCAACAGCTTTCTGTTTTGAAAAATAGACTAAAGCTATAATTAAAAGTCTGGCGTCCTCAGGCACAGCATTCAGAATACTAAAGTCAGCAGTTGGCATTGATTTTTTAAGGAAATGTTCAAAGAATCCCAAAGCTTTTATTTGATCCCATCCGTTTTCGAATGGACTCTGGACAGCTACGTACGATGGTTTCGGGATTGGAGTCTCATCAGCAATAATAATGGTTGTTACTTCATCTTCGTTACTAACGAACCGTAATTCTTTTCTCTCGAAGTTTGTCAAAAGGTTATATGCATATTTTATAATATCCAGAGAAAGAAACATGGCGTCTTCTGCCTCAGGGTCTTCAAGACACCAAGATCCCTCAATTATATTCCTGTGAAAAATGTTGACATACTCTAAAGCAACGTAACCAGATGCTACACCTTTTTCGAACCACATTGGATCGTTCTCAACGAATTCAATATGTTTACCGTTCATTAAATAGTCAACAGGTATGCCAGGAGTCGCTCTCCTGCAGATAAATTCAATAACTTTCTTTTTTTTGCACTCAAATTCGTCGATGCTATCTTTATGCAAGTATTTATGAATAATTCTTTTGATATCTTCATCTTTTCGTTTTGATAGCCAATTCAATAAATATAAATTTCGTAGGTAAGTATTATAGACCCTTATATTTATTGCATTAATTATATTTCGTTGGTGATTTTCAGAAAAAATATACTCATCCGTTAAAAGAATGAAAGTCGCTAGTTTTTCTTTGGTCAAATTATATTTTTTTATAAAATCAATATAACGAAATAATGCACAGTGAACTGAATTTGTATTGTCATCGTAGCGTAAACATTTACCATTGTGGTTAATTGGTATGTAAGGTACTCCCGAAAAACAAAATTCTATGTCAAAACTGATCAACGGGCATTGAAGTTTTTGAGCCAGGGTGATACATTGTCTTTTACTCTCAAATTCACAAACGACATAATCGAAATTCATTTCTTCAAGAACTTGTCTATATATCTCCTTCATGAATATTGGTCTTACATATCTCTTACTTTCATAGGTTTCATCTGCATCTTTTCTACGTACCGTGTCATCACTGTCGCCTCCTTTGAATAGAAAATAACATTTAATGTTTGCTTTTTTAAAAATACTCAGGTACTGTCGTAAATAATCGGCGTATTTATCACTTTCGCATCCAAATTCAAAAGGCAATTTCGCATTTTTGTACAAAGTATATAAAAAGTTTTGCCCATCTAAAACAACTTCGCAATTTTTCAGTTCATATGGCTTTAATTCAATTTCAATATTCTTCCAGAAATTTCGAATCCTCATTTTAGTATCTGAAAAATTAAAAAAAAATACTTTAATAGGGACAGAATCATTTCAGGATTTGTCATGAGATCTCAGGATTTTGGAACTCTGCTCAGGATTGCGGTCGAATTTGCAATCTCAAGAAATCTCAGGGTTTTTAGAATTCTTAATAACTTTGGTAGCGATGCATGGGGGGCGCTACTGTGCTATATCTTATAAAAACTATAATTATTTTCAACTTCCATTGTTTCTAAGAGAGCAATTTGTAGTTTTAAGCACGTACGACCGCACGTCATTGCTACACACCACCACCATAAGCAGACCTCGGTTAGTGGAGAAGTTCTATACGAAGCGCAGTCGCCACAAAGTCCACAATGTATAGTCTGACGTCCAGCCTTGTGTATAGTATAAAGTGATTTGTTATTTGGCATTTATTTATTCTAGAGTATGAATTGCTAGTTATCTTATTTCTCCTTATAAATTTCGATAAGATAGTTACAATAGATGCTATTTAATATCAACGTTAGTAGATACAACCTAAAAGACTAACAAAAGTTAGGCTTTGAAACTACTGGAATTATTTTTCTTTCACCTTTGCGAAGCTACATCATGCGCTGGCGACATAGGCTAGGTATAATTTACGTGGACAAAGTCAGATATATTTATATTATGGCAAATTCTTTAACATCTAGTCAAATAAGACTTTATTCTACGGTCGATTGAATTATTTCAACAGTTAATATTCTAAAATTTCAACTATATAACATAGGGTACAGTGCCCGGTACGAAAATAAATCCTGCGTAGTTAACGAAAATCGGTATCGACGGAGGTAAAGTGTGCGAAGGGGAGAAACTTAACCCTGGCAACAGGGCCTAGTGTCATCCCGCTCTTGACGTTTCCCTACAAATTCACTTCCCACCACCAGCAAATGCACTTTTTTAATTATTAAGGACACTCAAGAAATAAGTGATTTATAATACACGAAATGTCGTCGTTGTTGTGAATTTTGTGACTTTATATTTTGAAATCATATTGTAATATTTCATTAAACAATATCAACAATGTAATACAATACATACATAATACACATTCGTTACCTATCTACTGTAATGGACACCCCTATTGACTGAATGTTGTTCTGAATGTGTATAGGGTCCTTTTAATAAAGATTTTTTATTTGATTTATTAATTAAAGAATACGTGTTTTACGTGTTTTTTATTAATTTTTTTTACCCCAATTATAGCTGCGCCACGCCATAATGGGTTTACTTTCGTTCCGGGCACTGTACATACAGTTTTTCTATTCCGGAAAAATACAGCGCTGTCACGGTATTAGAGGATCCAATATATAAAAAAAATAGAAGAGCTCGATGGCACAGTGGCTAGGTTGTTAATCAGGGGACTAATTGTCTAACTTTAAAATATTTCGGTTTGAAAGATGTTGTATAACCATTGCTTGTTTCTGAAGACAGTTGAAAAAAAAGTATTTGTATTATGCAGCAATGGTTGTGCAACACCTTTCAAATTGAAAGCGATTGCCATAGATTTAAAATTAGACAATCTGGGGACAGTTTTCTCATTGGCCGGCGCTTCGGAAGCTGTCTTCCGAAACGCCGGCCATCGAGAAAATTGCTACAATAGGCTAGTTGCCAACGTTTTTTTATTTCATAAATAAATAGTCCATTAACATCTGAAAAATAATGTCGAAGTAACAGCATGTCTGCGATAAATAGTTTCGGAGATACGGTGCTGTGTTTGTAGAACTGCCGCTAGTTGGCCGAAAACGCTCCCTACAAATTCAAGGCACTAAGTGACGTCACATGGTGGTACTGTAGCGAAAAATGTATGGGCGTCTGGACATTTTTTGTAATATCTTTATTATTTGTGCGTTTATGTTTATAGTTGTTATAATGAAAATTGTAACATTTTTTATATCTAATTTAATGCCTAATGTATTTTAGCAAATTTTTGTAGTAGATTTTTTCTACTTTTTTCAAGTTTTCAAAGCGTAAAATTTTCCAAATCAGTGACTTAAAATTTGTTTTGTTAAACAATTATAAGTTAAAATGGTTCATATTTTTCGAAGATATAACAAAAACCTGTATTTTCACTTGTAGGACACAAGCCTATTACGATTACCGGGACCAACAGCTTTACCTGTTGGTCCTGTGGTAGAGCTGTTGGTCCTGGCTGCATGTGTAATCGTCAATACCCACCAATCCGCACTGGGCATAAAGCGCTATTTTTTTAATCCATTGTAAACACCGAAAGTGAGTCTTTTTTTGCCGAGCACCAAAGAAATTTAAAAAAAATGACGAAAATATGTCAAACTTTAGAGGCAAAAGTATTTCAAGGAGCCTAGAACGAATATTTTCAAATAAAAATGTATAACACGAAAACGTGTTCAAATATCACGTTTAATTTGAACAAATAATTTTTACCTTTAATACGTACTTAGTTTTATTAACCTATTATTTATATATTTGTTTTATTTCCTCGCAAAAAGCATTGAAAAATGTTGTAAGAAACTAGAGAGTAAAAGGTTTTTCGAATTTGGCCCTTATTCGTAAAACCTTACTTTCCGCACTCGTATCTTAAATAACTATTGTTGCCTTTCGAAGTAGGTTTTATTTGGCTGAACCTGTTTATAGCGTTTGTTTATACTCTTGTATAATTATACTATCTTTTATTATTCATCATCATCATCATCACCAGCCCTTTTACGTCCCCACTGCAGGGGCTTAGGCCTTCCTTATGGATGGTTAAGGAGGATGGGCCATGACCCTCCACGCTGGCCCAATGCGACTGCAAAACTACTGCAAGTGCAGCCGGGACCAACGGCTTAACGTGCCTTCCGAAGCACGAAGTAGCTCGGGATAATAATTTTTTTGTCACCCATCCCGTGACCGACCCTTGCGAAAGTTGCTTAACGACAACGATCGCGGGCCGCGGCGCTTATCCACTACGCCACCGAGCTACCTTCTTTTATTATTAATAAGTATAAAAATTAAATCTTTTTGATATATTTTAGTTCGTTTTCGAAATGTATTTGGCTAAATTCGACTTTTTATCAAGGCGTTTAATTGTGTAATAAAAAATCAACTAAAATAAACAAAATTCTATATCAATACAAGAAACCAGCAGTGATATTCTGTGAAAATTTTAGCCTCTAACTCGAAGGTGGACGCAGCGCTGTCATAATACAAACTATATAAATAAATCGCACTTCAAAAGGTAATAAAAGTTCAAAAGGTAAACCATACATAGTTTAAATATAATTCTCCGCCTCTGCGCTTATTTTTTATTTTGCTTATATTTTTACAGAATAGTAAAAATAAACAAATCCATTCAGCAATTTTGCATTCACAATAATATACTTGAAGAAATATATTGATTATAAAACTATTCAATTACGCTTTAATAAAGTATTATTAATAAAGTATTATTTACTAACATTATATAATTAGATAATATTTTCCTTTACTGTGGTAGCTCGATTTGCGATACGTTTTTTAAGGACTTTTCGCAAGGCAGGGCTATAGGATGGGTGACCAAAAAATTATTATCACGAGCTCCTCCGTGCTTCAGCAAGCATGTTGGGCAGTCGGTCCTGGTTGCAACTGCAGTCATTAACACCCACCAATCATACGTGGATCATGCATGACCCATACTCCCTATTCAATTCCATTTATATGGAAGGCCTGAGCAGCACAAAATGGAGACTTTAATATACTAGTGATTAATGATGTACTTACATTACGATTGCGATAGTTCCTCTAGAAGTTTTAGGTGTAATTTCACTTAAATTAAAGTTTAATATTCAAATTCAAACTCATTTATTGCTAATATTTATAGATTAGATGTAAAAACTCCGTTGAATGCAACCTTATCCGGTTACTAACTTTAGAACGAACAAAGGAACGACTAAATAGCACATCAGTACTTATCGGTCGTATATATACTATACTACTATACTAGATGATGTAATCGTTTCGTTATCTCAAATGTAATGTGGGTTCTTTTTTGACAGCGTTGTAAAGTGTTGCCATGTTTATTTAATCAAAAACTACTATCATTAATAAATAAATATCAAAGAATATCATCTAATCACATACATTGCTCAACTCCAAGATGAATAGCTAGAGCCCCTGTATTATGGAGTATCTAAGACAACGAAAGTACCATAACACTCAGACTCGAGACAAAATAGAAAATTTCATTTTTTATATTGCCCCATCGAGAATCGAACCCGGGACCTCAGAGATGGTTACACCTTGTAACCGGTGCGCGAACCACTCGCCTACGTAGGTCGTAATATGAGACTATGTATTTTTAAAATGGAATTTTATAATTTCGAGTTGACTCTCATTTACAGTTGTAACAATCCGCACTGGACCGCGTTACGGTTTCGCGGCTCCTTATTCGGTTTGATTTCATAGAGAAAGCCTATTCACCAGCAAAAGAAATAAAAAAGCTCATGACGATGATGAACTGGTATGATGCTTCATTAAATTCAGAAAATGGTGAAGTCTTATCTAAGTACCGTGCTAGAGACTAAAGGGTAAATACCTCCCTCCGAGTCTGCGAGCTGGATGTTAGATTGTTGGTAGGTTGGACTGATGTAGGTAAATTGGACATTGTATAAATGTATAACGACACATTTTTTGTGAACAGCAATCAGATAGATGTCCATGTGTAAGGAAGTCGCCACAGTATTGACACAGTAATCGGACTTCAGAGATGGTTACATCCAGGACTTCAGAGATGGTTACACATTGAAACCTACGTGTGAACAATAGCCGTGTGCGGTTACGGAGTTCGTTAAATGGATACTCTGTGAAAGTGAAGTGTGAGAAATGAGTGAGAGAATGAGTTATAGTATGGAGAAAGCATGCGTTGTACTTAAATAAAAGAAACAAAATCAAGAGAACGAGCAATTTATAAAAACTTAAAGCAAAAAAATTTAAAAGAACTTTTATGTAAACGCTCTAAAAATAAGAAAATAAAATTTTCCTTTTAAATTTTAACTATCAACTTATAACCTCATTATACACAAATTATATGATCATAAAAGCGTCCGCCATATTGGATTTAGAATGACGCCACACAACTTATCATAGATTATCATCTAAATTAAACGTATATAAAATTTCAGCCCAATTGGTTTAAGATCTACTTCAAAATTGAGTTCAAAGATTCCACCCGAACAAACATGTTTACATACCTGTATTACAAGTTAAATAAAAACTTTAAAATATACCACATATTAAAGACTGAATGACTTATGACAACTAAAACCATATTTTGACATTGGCAACACAATAGTGTAAAGGAGTAGCAGTCTCAGTTTCTCGACCAGTGATGTTTATTTTATAAACGTCGGGGTTTTCCCTTTACGTGTATTATAGTACTGCCATAGTACATATCATAGGTTACCAGATCTATATTAAAAAGTTTGGTCAAGCGGCTCACGAAAGTATAAGCTATACGCTAGTATACGACGTCGTCGAGTGTATAAGGTTGAATGTCGAATCATTTATATCTGTCAATTCTGACTTTCTAACGTCTGGAGACCGATTCGACATGAGTACATGACGCATCCCACGTCCGATATGCATTGCATATTATCACAAATTTGATAAACTTACGTTATCAAAAAAAGATTACATATAAGTAATCCTTTTTGATAACGCAAGAGAAATATGCCTAATGCCTCAATTTCAGTGGCATTCCTTTAAAGCGATTTAAGAAATAATAATAATAATAACCCCTATAATGTGATGCTACCTGTGTTGCATCCCATATATACTTTGGCGCCAACTCATCATCCACGAATATGTCTGGAGGCGGGTGTAGCCGCCGGCCGCTTCTGCAGAAAGCGTGAAACAGCGAAAATATTCAGGTATAAATACTTTTTTTATTTAAGATATAGCTTAGAAAGTTGTTGTAGTATTGTAACATAATTATGCTAATAATTCATTTAATTATTTAGATTAATCGAAAATCATATAGTGATAACACTTAATCGTATAATGATAAACAAAAGGATTTTCTTATTAAAACACTCAAATAAGCATTTAATTATCTTTATTTCACAGAGTGAATATATTTTACCGTGTAACCGGTTTCTTTCAGAAACCTGTAGCAGGCACCAGCTTTTCACACTGGAGTAATGTATAGTCCTAATCGTAGTATATAAAGAAACATACTGTACAACTTTGTGTGAAAGGAGATAAATAAATTATATTATTAAATTATTTTAATTTTTAGACAATTCTTTTCAAACAAACGTGCAACAACTTGAACCTTAAAATTATAACAGATAGATTATCGGTGGTGATAATCTATTATCGAATCAGTTGATACATAAATCAAATACCTATCTAATATATTGTTACAATCGGCCATCCGTCACATAAACGAGTCACTTCGTTTGTTTTCATCGTTTAAGAGCCGCCATCGTTAAAATGGTCATTTTGGCGTTCTCCATCTCTGAAAAAAATATATTAATAATTTCTATTGAACAACTCTTGCCATAGTTCATAGTGGCCTCACTTTTTGGAAATATTTCATAATTATCTTTTTAATTGACCCAAAATAGCAAAGAATAAATAAGCAAATTTTCATAAAATGCGCGAAGATCCTTTTTGAGCTCCTGGGTTGAGCTACTGTTCTAAACAAATAAAATAAAAATATATAATGATATCTCTTATATAGTCATGTAGTTCGTAACAGCCTCGAAATTTTGAAATAGCACTGATTAAATATAGAAAAAATCACATTATAAACCAAAAAATATCAAAACAAAAGTTAACTGTGAATTTCTCTTTTCTACGATAATATCGACGGTGGAATGAAAAAAGTTACCAAGCGACATTAGGGGCCAAAATGAGTTTTTTATATATTCAGAATCAGCGAATTTTTCTCTATCGATTAGTCTTAGTCCCATGTCTCTACGAACACTTTTGATGTCGCTTAGGAACTCCGTAACAACAGGCATTTTTCTTGTTTACGGCGACCAAGCGACAACATTTTGACACGTTTTAAAAAACTAGGTATTTGGTGATATCTACTTGATATTTTTTTTCACTTGGTAATTTTAAGCATTTACACAATTTGAATTCACTCTACAGTAAGTAATTTCTGCCTGTCCACTGTTAATATCAAATTGGTACTCGGGAATTTTTACCTGAAATACATTTATTTATTTATGGTATTTTTGACTCTTTTACAAATCTTTGAGATGTTTTTTCTGTCGTTTAGTAATTTTTGACAAACCGTAGTCATATCGAAGATCAATATAGTCACTTTTACTTGCCGAAAATAGGATAATATATGGCGCTTGGTACCTTTTTACCTGCCGTTTTATTCGTGAATTGTGTTACTTGGACACTTATTACTGAAAAAAATATTTGATTTTAATGTATTTAGTTCAAACAAACACTTGACGCGTTGTCGCTTGTCCGCGCTGAAAATCATACCTAGTATGGTGAATGGTAACGGTTTTATCGATCAGTCGTCTTTCCATCGTCGCTAAGGACCTTAGGACTTCAGAAGATTCTTCTATCAGGAGGTTCCTTAGGACTGTCTTGTGTGACACGACACTTTGTATGTATTGAAAGTATTATCTTCAAGCTAATTTGTGTTTCTGTTTATTTGAGTGATAGATTTTTTAAACATAAATAATCTTTTAGTTTAACATGAATCGCATTCGGCGAGTAGATAACATAAATGGCCGAGTTTTATTAATTTCTGGTGTTGAAAGTAACGATTCAGCATCGGTAAGTTATATTAATATAATATTTAAATTTTATTTACTTACCTAATTTATGTAATAAATAAATGTACTTAATTTAATAAGTAGTTACGCGGTGGCATTTTATGTTTTATATTTTATAGACAATTTTGTTGAGCCAGAGCCGGTATAGTTATTTTTTTGTTTGGATGTCTCATTTTTTCAATTTGCTTTGAACTCTAGGTCAAATTTATTTTGGTGACAGGTAAATTATTGCTAACACTTACATAATTTGATATGTTGAATAGGAAACTTTACTTCTTATAATAATACAATTTTAAGAAAGCTAGACTTCTTTGCTTGTTCAATTCAAAAAATAATTCCCTGTTTGTCCCTTTTCGCTTCAAACCTTTTGAAAATAAATAATAATTTGAACATCTTTGCCAGCTTGAAAGATAATATATTTTTGTAGGTTGGTAACTTTTACCTGCTTCTTGTTTCAGGTAAATTGTAACCAAACGCCTCTTCGTTGCAAAATATTCAGAAATATTTCTTTGTAATATATTACTAATAAAGCTAATTTAAAATAATTTAAAAATCTATTGGATTTTTAAAAATACCTATAATAGTTAATTTTCTAGTGAAAACAGTACGTAGGTACTGCACTAGCCAACCTCACCTTGCCGACCTGCAAGGTGCTTCTTCACGCCCCGCTTGAAGGACCCCATGTCATAGGAAGGAGGGAATACATGGGCCGGGAGACAATTCCATTTTTTGGTAGTACGACAAAGAAATGAGTCGCCAAATTTCTTTGTACGCGAAGGAATCGCTGCCACAGTTAGTTGGTGGCAACGCAAACCAGCACGTGTGGTTCTGAGGAGGAAGGGAGATGGAGGGATAAGCGAAAAGAGTTCTTCAGAGCATTCACCATGGTAGAGACGGTAGAAGACGCTGAGCGAAGCAACGTCTCGGCGCAGTTGCAGGCTTTCTAGGTTCTTGGTGACTTCACCATTGCCAATAATGCGTACTGCGCGGCGCTGCAATCTATCCAAAGCATCGAGTAAGTACCTAGCGGAGCCATCCCAAAGGTGCGAGCAATACTCCACGCATGACCGGACCTGCGTTTTGTATAGCAGGCACAGTTGTTCGGGCGTGAAAAAACGCCGCACCTTATTCAGGACACCGAGTTTACGAGATGCTGTTTTAATAACGGACTCGATGTGGTTTTTGGGATTCAGATCACAGCGCACTTCCATCCCGAGCATGTTGATGCTGCTCTGTAGAGGCAAGGTTGTGCCCTGAAGAGAGGGAAGGGAAGGGAATGGAGGGATCTTGGCGGTAAATACGCAAACCTGAGTTTTCTTGGCATTGAACTCAACCAGATTTTCAGCACCCCATTTCGATATGAGATCCAGAACGTGATTGAGCTCAATGACAAGATTCTCCCTTTTCTCCAGGATTTCCGCCCGTCCGACTGTAGGAGCCCCGTGATATCCCACATGCACTGTGCTATCGTCTGCATAGCAATGGATATTTCCAAGTGGAAGCATGTCATTGATATGCAGCAGAAAAAGTGTAGGGGATAGAACGGAGCCCTGAGGCACACCGGAGTTGACTGACATAAGCTGTGAAGAGCATCCGTCAGAAAGAACATGGATTTTACGCTCACGCAGAAAGTCGGCTATCCAGGTGCAGAGTTGAACGGGCAGACCGTAGGCCGGAAACTTGGAGAGAAGTCCCTTGTGCCAAACCCTGTCAAATGCCTTAGCAATGTCAAGACTGACAGCCAAGGACTCGCCGCGCTTGTCGATAGCTTCACCCCAGAGGTGCATGACGTGCGCTAGAAGATCACCAGTTGATCGTTTTGGTCTAAAGCCATACTGACGATCATTTACAAGGGAGTGATCTTCTAGGTATCGGATCAGTTGGGAGTTAATAATCCTTTCCAGGACTTTACACAGCACAGAGGTGATAGCTATAGGGCGGTAGTTTGCAGGGTCTGACCGATCTCCCTTTTTGGGCACTGGCTGCACAATGGCCTCTCTCCAAGCCTCAGGTACACGACCCGAAGAAAGAGATAGCTGGTATAGGCGCGTAAGTACAGGAGTCAACTCCGCTGCACACATTTTTAGAACAACCGCAGGAATGCCATCAGGACCACTAGCTTTCCGGATATCGAGTGACTGTAGTTCCGCACGCACATCACGCTGCCTGATATGAATATCAGGCATAGTGAAGCCACTAGAAGGTAACGTTGGTGGCAGTGCATTACAGTCATTGATTTGGGAATTAGCCGCGAAGAGGCTTGCCAAGAGGTCGGCTTTCTCCTGCGGCTTGTGAGCTAATGTTCCATCTGGACATCGAAGCGGTGGCAGCGAGGGCTGGCAGAAATTGTTTTGCACGGCCTTGGCGAGGCGCCAGTAGCTACGGGAGCCCGTAGGGTGCGTAACTAGATCATGGCCAATACGTGCGACGCGCTGGGCATCCGCTCTGATGTAAGCCTTCTTACAGGACTTGGAAGCCTGATTGTAGGCTGCTTTTATTGAGTCGATATCGGGATCCCTCCGAGCACGACCCCTGATCCAAGCTCGATATGCCAGCTGTTTAGATGCAACAGCGTTAGCACAATCGCGATTGAACCAGCGGTTGTGTTTGCCCATACTGATCAGATCGGAGTGCGGATTGTAGTATTCCATAGCAATACCGATCTCCTCAGTAATAGCAACGGCGCTCGTTGTCGGATCCTTCTCACTAAAGCAGCGCTGCTTCCAAGGAACGGATGCAAGGTACTCGCGCATGCCGTCCCAATCCGCTGAGCCATAGTGCCATACGCGTTGTCGAGTCCTCGGAGGTTGAGGGGGCTCGATTCGCGGCACTTTGGTGGATATCAAGCAGTGGTCGGAATTGCCCAGTGGGGCACGAACATCAACCTGATAACCGACGGGATGGCTCGTAAGCAGAAGGTCCAGTAAGGAAGGCGTTTGACCGACTATGTCTGGGATCCTGGTGGGCTGATCGACCATTTGAGTCAAATCATGCGTGAGAGCGAATGCGTGGGCTGATCTCCCCGCATGGTCCGTCTTGGAGGAACTTAACCACGATCCGTGGTGAGGGTTGAAGTCCCCCAAGAAAACCAGCTCTGCGTTAGGATACTACTCCTGCGCGTAATCTGCCGCCCGACTGAGGTGGTCATAAAGTCGAGTTGTCTCCGCATCGCCAGTGTGGGATCTGTAGAGGCACACATAGACTCGAGTCTGATGACCTAAGTCTATATGCACCGCTAGGAGGGAAAAGGAAGGGTCTTCTAGGCAGCGCAATCGGTGACAGCAAACATCCGCCCGGACAAACAAGCATACACCGGCTTTCGCTTTGAAGGACTCTTCAAGTGCGTAGCCGGGATAGTGAAGGTAGCTTGTATCGGCCGGGCGGAGAATTTGCGTCTCCGTCAGAAACAACATTGCAGGCCGTGCTGTCTCTAGGTGTTGGTGGACAGCATTGAGGTTGGCATGGAGTCCCCGTATATTAGAGAACTCAACCTCAAACAGCGAAGGCGTGGGGTTGTGCACCGCTGTACGACCGGAACGTGTTGCTGTGGCTGCCATAAGGATAAGGGGTGAGGAGACGTGAAGCGGGAGGGTAAATACTTTAAAAATTATAAGCAACTTTATCATCAGCTCTTTTTCGTGCAGATCAGGTAATAAAACTATAAAACACTAACAACATAAATTACAATTATTTTTATACTTAGTGTAGGTGTTGAGCAATAACACGAAATAGAAAAGATTCAAGGGTATATTATATATTTATTTATTCATAGATACGATGCACCAGCTAACTGTTATTTAACCTATCTCCATGCAAGCTATTTACCTAGTCTGGCCATAAATTCTGTTACAATTGTAATAGTAAAGATTTTTAAAATTTTTGAATTTCGAATTTGGAACGCTGCTATGCCATTTTATTTATTAAGAGTTACTCTTTGTAAAACAACAAGATTTTTGTCATAAATTAAATATTTTAAAATGGAGTGGGGTGTTAAAGAAGATAGAATCGCTGTTAATGCACTGCATAAGGAGGGAATTGAGCCTTCCGTGATTTATAAAATCCTACAGAAGCTAGGTATCAGTCGGATGTTTGTGTATCGTACCATCAATTGATTCGTAGAGACCTCCTCTATTGATGACCATAAGAGATCAGGTCGTCCGCGTACTTCTCGAACCACACAGGCTATCAACGCGGTCCGAGTCAGAATTCGACAAAATCCCTTGAGAAAGCAGAAGATTTTATCCCGTAAAATGAAGAGCAAGCCTTTGACTCTGTCCCGAATAATCAAAGATGACCTAAAACTTGGGGCTTACCGTCGATATACCGGACATAACCTCAATCGAGCTTTAATGACGAAAAGGGTAGAAAGATCAAAACAGTTGCTCGTTCGTTACGCAGGTGGAAAGCACAGGAACATTTTGTTTACTGACGAGAAAATTTTCACCATTGACGAACAGTTCAACAAGTAAAATGACCGTGTTTATGCCCACAATTCTAAAGAAGCATCCCAAGTCGTAGAAAGGGTCCAGTGAGGCCACCACCCCGCGTCAGTGATGTTTTGGTGGGAGGTGTCCTACCACGGCGTTACCAAGTTTTATTTCTGTGAAAAGGGTGTAAAAACTTCTGCCAAGGTGTACCAAAAAACCGTCCTAAATGGCGTAGTGAAACCTTTAGGCGACACTCTTTCCTAATTTTCCCTGGACGTTCCAACAAGACTCGGCTCCTGGTCACAAAGCGCGCACTACCCAAGCTTGGCTCGCGGTTAATGCTCCCGACTTTATCAAAGCCGATGATTGGCCCTCCTCCAGTCCAGACCTGAACCCATTAGATTACAAAATGTGGTCTGTCTTAGAGGACATTGCCTAATCTAAGAGACACCACAATTTGGAATCTCTCAAGAGATCACTGGAGCGAGCAGTGGCCAACTTCCCTATGGATGTCGTACATAAAAGTATTGACGACTGGCCGGTTCGTTTAAAAGCTTGTGTAAACACTATGGGTGCTCACTTTGAATAAAATTTTATGTAAAACAATTGTTTAAGAGTATTTTTCTTGTGTACATAACACTTACATTTATATAAAACTAAAGAAAAAAAAATTGTCCATTTTCATTTGTAACAGTATTTATGGCAGGACTTGGTACAAAAATTATCAATAGAAATATTTTGTCCAGAAGTACTTGCAGAAGGCTGACTAAAAATCGACAATTTTGGGTAATTTTTGTTTACTTTCTTCCCTTTCTTGGCGTTGTTATCGTTTAAATGCACCACTGGGTTTCTTTTTTTGTTTATCCATAATATTAGTTTTCTAATTTATTTTACAAGTAAAAGGAAAGCGAAACGTAATGATTCAAGACGTCGTTGGGGAATCCCCAGCAAACATTTTATCGCCGCCAGTGTTACCAAAATGACAAAAAAACATTACGTAATTAATGGACGGCCCCCTACCGCATGTGACTTGTATTTTTCACGGTATTTTGAGTTATATAGTGAGTAGCCGAAATCTATAGATTTCATTACGTAACTATGTATACGTACTATAATCAAATAAAATTGAACTTTTGTATGGACCAGTACAAAAAAATTATTGACATACGCTTACTTACTCCTGATACATTAACTTTTTAACCATTTTCGAAAAAAATCTTGAATCGAAGTCCATAATCGCATAAAAACGCATATCGATAAATAATAATATGCAGATATTGATATCCGACAAATTGATGAGAACATTAATAAAACTCAACCTACACAAATAATTTAGGGGAATTCCCTTTTTATAACTTTGGAATTTCTCACAATTGAGTTGCCATGATTAAACTCGAGTTGCCACCTGTCATATTTATTTTGAAAATGGGAGAAATTTTCAAAAGTTGAGTTCGATTGAGATTTTCTGCTAAAGATTCGAGGGCCCCCTGAGCTTGAGGGCCCCGGGGCACTGCCCTGCCTAGCCCCTTGGTAGCTACGCCACTGATCCTAATACAATCGGGAATCTAGTTTAATACCAAGGAACTTAGTCGATTCTACCAACTCAACTTTTTCACTATTTATATTTATTAGGGCGCTTATAAAGAGTTGAAGTAACTCATATTGTTTGATTATAAATATATAGATGTTTAAGTTGAATTTAGAACAATGACGAATCTCAGAGGTGTCTGCAGAACTCAGGGCTTGTGTAAAATTCATGCCAAGCTAGAATATTATGTGCATGACATAGGGCGCTTGTGCACTACACTGAATTTTCAGGTCCGGCGGTCCGATCTTTTCCGGTCCGATATGTCAGGCCATATAGAGGTAATGCTAGCCTGTGCACTGTCAGCAATTTTACCGTCTGGAATTTTACTTCTCTCTATTCCGGACCGGTTTTTTCAGGTCCGTGATGGCGGCAATGAAAAACGTGTTTACGCTTGTGCACTGTTGTGTCCGCGATCCGGAAAATTCATGAGCCTGCGGAGTAGGCTTGGGAAAAAATAATCGATTTATGAAAAATCGATATTTATTGTAAATTATAAAATGTGATATTTTATATGATTTAATATAGTTGGTAAATATCACTGCATATGCCTTGGCAAACTCGATATAGTTCTAATTTGATCATCGTATGGTTCTAGTATTGATACTTTGCTAGATTCTAGAACAAAAAAACTTACTACTTATTAACAAAACAAACAATATAAGTTACTTCAACTCTTTCATTGCAACCTTGCCTAACTGCGTGTTGTGCACATAAAACTCTTACCCGGTATCAACTCTACTTAAGCTCTGGGTTATGTAGACAACCCCAATTCTAAGATTTATAATGAATCCTTTAATTCAATCATTATCAATTTTACCCGAGTTCTGAGACAGATCCAGTTCTCATATTTATCATCACCAACTCTGTTCGAGCTGTTTTTTTTAATTCAATCATCATCATTAAATCTTACTCAAATATCAAATGTGATATGTAGGATGTGCGCATTGCAAAATAAAACATATTTATTTCTACAGGAGCATACTAAACTTTAATAAATTATAAATAAAATTATAGTGATATCGTATATAATTATAATAATAAACAAATACATATTATACAACATTACATATATTGCTCAGATTTCAAGTAGCTAAAGCCCCTGTATTATGGAGTATCTGAGACAGCGAAGATAACACAACCCTCAAATATAATCTCATTAAGATTAAGTTGATGGTATTTAAAGCACAATCAAAAAAAATACAAAACGTGTCTGTTATGACTATTTGAATACCTTTTAAACGAGTCGATTAATCAAAATATGACAGTACTCATTCGCAAATCTGCCTGATAATACGGATATATTGAGAAGGCAGTTCGCCCCGTTCTCACGATAAAAAAAATATATCAGACGTTACGTAAGGAGTAATAAATCGTTAGGGCCACCGTATCTTTTCTCCAGTGCCTACTTACACTTTGATAATTTTATTTCTCTTTGCCAGATGCAGTGTGGACACTTTCGCCGAGGATCCGTCCATCTTCTGCAGTCATCAAACCAGCGGATATTCAAGAACTCAAAGCTAAAGGATATTTCAAATATAAAAAATTAAAAAATTGTACCTACTCTCTTAATTGTTCATCTCGTCATAATTAAATAAATAATAAATATTAGAATTAAAACAGATATAATTATAGAAACAGATAAAAATGAAGAAACTGTGTTATACGTTTCATTTCATAGAACTTTAAATGTTTCTATAGCGCTATCCACAATGCTGCGTTCGGTTGCGTTGTATTTTTATCATAATGGCATTTCTGAACGGTAGAAAAAAACTATACAAAAGTGCAATACGCTTATTTGAATCAAAGACATTTTTGTTATCATTTCTTTCAATAGTTTATGTGTATCTGTGCTTTCAATGTTGCTGAGGCAAACTGTTCTTTTCCTTCTAATTTCTTTCATACGAAATCGTCATAAATGTGACTTTGAGAATGTGACATCATCCATTACAGTGGTGTGACATTCATTCCGTAAATATGAAATTTTTCTTAAGTATTTTATCCATATTACCCAATTTTTTTTAAACTTCTGGGGGCTCAGGCTTTTCCTGTGAATAGAATCGAATAGATTCACCACGCGGGCCCAGTATAGTGGGTTTTAACAACAGCAGATGCAGCCGAGTCGAGCTTAACGTGCCTTCCGAAACACGGAGTTTTTATGACAGAAACATAAACAATAGTCCTAAGTCGCGACTGCGATCTTTAACCATAGCGTACGACATTTTAACGATATTTATTATTTACTATGATATGTACTTTAATGATGACGAACTAATGATGAACAATGATGATTATGGATTTGACAGCTGTGTTACCATCTTAGTTGTTTATCCACCGAAATGAGCTGATTGTTCTCAAATTGCAACACCCGTTTACGAGCATGAGGTATGAGCCTGCCACCCAACCCATGTGCAGAGATTTTTAAGAGATGATTACAGCCAATGAGAATAATTTATTATATTATAGTCTGGTACAAAAAGATACAGCACACAACTTATGTGTAGTTGTGGAGAGACACTTTTACTAACATAGTGCCAATTTATCTGTAATATTATATTCTCCAGGATCTGATAAACTTAAAAACTATTTACTAATTTGCAACTGACGCCAACACAAATCACCTGCACTACGCAGCGAATAGATATAATATAATGTCTCCTATTAGAGCTGGTAAGTTTCTTGCTCGTTCTTCTTATCAGCCAAAAGACGAAATGGTACGAATGGTAGGGCAAAAATGTAGGACGATTCAAAAGTACTTTTAATAAGTGTATTTAAATAAAGATTATTTTGACTTTTACTTTAAGATTGGAAAAAAGATAAGACTGTGGGAAAGGGGACACGAGTAACACAGAAGTGAATTATTATTTCAATAAATTTGTGTTATTTATTTTAAAAAAATTGTCGGTTTTTGTGTGGCCCCTGTTCATATTCACGCTCCCTTTGATTAATGACCTGCATCGGGGGCTACGACGCGGCGACATCTTCCCATTGAAATCTCTTTTTATTTCATCTCTTTCGCTATTTGTGTGGCCACGCCTTTTCAGTGTATAAACCTTATTTGTGCAACAATCTTAATACAAATAATACTTTAAATTCACTAATATAATTGTTCCTAATAGAAAACCAAAATTTAATCTAACATAACAAGATGTATCCGTGCTAAATATAAATATATTTTAACCTATTGCACAGGACAGCAATTTAATATCTTAACAAAAAATAACAATTCAAAAGTTTTTAATCTATGAACTATAACCACAAAGATCTAATAACTAAATTCTATATTTATTACAACAGTATCAAACGTTTAAATGACCTTTAAAGATATTTGAATAACTATTTTGACACAAATTACCTACCCAAAGAGTCAAAAGCGTGTGGCTATGACTATATTTATTATGGACATAATTTTTTTATCATAATGAGATCCTAACCTTACCTTGAGATTATAAATTGATCAAAGAAGTCTCGGCTGGAGCACAATTAAAATATCGACTGCATTTAAAAATGGCATTACTTCTTATAGTGTCAAATTAGCAAGATTACCAATCTAAGTAGGTGTGTATTGTAAATTGACATGTACATAACTCATCCCAATTAAATTCTTTAAAAAAAAACAGAAAACGTTTGTGCGTTAAGTAATAATGACATTTAAAAACAATGTGAATTCATTTATCGGAAAATTATTAACTCCTTTGTATTATAAATAGCAATATCCCCTACATTTAATTTTACTAAACAATTATAAATATTTGATTTATTTTGCATTAACATGCTATATACATAATGATTTTAAAGAAAAAGTCTTAAGAAAGCGTTTTTCGAAACATTTCCTTCAAGAATTTAAGAAATAAATTATTACACAACAGACAAAAATAAATTCATTTTTTCACTCTGAGTCAATAAATCATTTCACAACAGACAAAACAAATATTTTCACGGAAACAAATTCTGAACATTCGAATTCATATTGGAAGTTAGTTCCAAGTTAGATCAGTGGCGCGACAAATTGTATACTGATCTCTTTTGAAAACTGGTTAATGGAAGGAAATTTTGTTTGTTAACAAATTTCAGAAGTAGGAATATTAATCCAAGAATAACAAAGAACCAATTTGGAAGGTGATTTATTTATAACCTAAGACACCGTTATTTATAGCCGCATAATGTGTGACATTATAAAGTAGTTCCTTAGCAATATTTATTTAGACTAGCGCCACGTGGCAATAGTCACAGATCCTTATGTACTTTCGCCTCCTCGACATTGATTATTTATTAGCCATAAAACCTTTCAGAGCTTTTTGACTTTCTGACATTATCTTCCAATAGCACACGGACGAAAGTGCAGTCAGAATTATACCTTACTATTTTTAGATAAATGCTAAATTGTATTTTCATGATAAAAATAAAATCTTATTGAAAATTACTAGGTAAAGGTTGTGAGATCGAATCCCGTCTCGGGATCGGGTTAGTGAATTTCAATTAAGTATAATTCCTTTTAAGATAAATAACTTTCACGATTAATGTTTCCTCAATTCCTGTCAGTTACGTATACAATGGCAAGAGAATTCCATAGGAAATAATGTCAAGGACTGGAGCAAGGCAACCCACGGCTTAAGAGATTGGTCCAAGGACAGTAAGGATCACCGTAGACTCACTGAAGAGTAAAAAGCTTACGCATTGCTTTAATACAATCCTATTAATATTATAAATGTGAAAGTTTCTTTGTTTGTTTAGATGTTTGGATGTTTCGATGTTTGTCCGTCAATCACGCCGAAAATACTGAACGGATTTTGATGAAATTTGGTATACAGATAGGGTATTAGCTGACTTAGATAATATGATACTTTTTATTATATATAACGGCGGGTAGTCAGAAGGTGCTATTGCGAAGCCCAAAAAGATCGTCCATATCGGAGGACTACCTTTAAAATAACACTGCAGGCGTGTATACCAACGTGGATTTATTCCATTTTATCACTTTTCGTACGAAAATATAACGAGATGAGCGTGATCTCGTCGGATGTCTTTACTCCTCGGCGATCGGAAACAGAATGTGTGCCAAAATGGCGGCAACTTGGTTTTTATAAACGAACTGTCAAAGTCAGTGTCACCATTCTAATCAAATTAAAAGTATCGATGATCACGCTCTCTTTACAATCGAGTAATTAAGTAATCGAGTAACTAGTAATTAAAATAAAAGAAACTAAATCAAACAATCTTCGTAATGATGATGCGACATATATTTTAATAAAACACATTTATTTATAAATTAATCTTATCTAAAATCTATGACTATTATTATAACGTGGTAAGATTTGATTGTTTATTTGTTTATATGCATTAAATAGGCTTCGAAAATCTTGGACTGATTTGAAAAATTCTTTCACCTACGTTAACGAAATTAATCACACGCGGGTGTCATAATAATAAGCTATACTTTACGCAGAAACAACTAGTTAGAATTAAATAAATACGGTCTGCGCCTCATAAACTATTTTGCATAGAAATTAAACCTTTAAAAAAATCAATAATACGACAACCTATAAAGGAAATCAATCCCTCAGATTGAGATAAAAGATCGCAGAATCTTATCTGTCTCTCTTCTAACTCCTTGCATAGTAACCAATCTTTCGTTCTTCTATGTTTCTTATATGCTCTAACTACACACGCGCGTGTATATAAGAATATTTTCTTTTCTTGACAACGCAGGGCAAATGCACCTCAAGACCCAACATCACGAATCTCCAAACCACTGGACCTACCCTGAGTATGGCAAGTTACAACGTGATTGGCCTACCTGATAAAGCAAAAGCAAATAGATAACCTTGTATCCTGCAATGAGTGCCCGGATTTTTACCAACCTAGAGACAGGGAAACGAACTGCGTATTTTGCCTCGTAGCACGGGTCAGCAGACTCCCAGGAGTTGACATACCCACTTAAACCCTCAAGTGTCCTTCTCTACGACAACCTTAGAAGTCCCTCTCTCTATATATATATATATATATATATACAACCCGGAGACCTCTTATCGGGTGAAAGTCTGGCACCCTGGTTATCCTGCTGTATTTATAATACATCGCCATAGATGTCCAGCTTTTACATCATGAGTCTAAACGGTCGCTGAAAAAGAAGAGGAAGGTGTGCGCTGTGCAAATATCGATACGCATTCGATTCGTTCTTAATGATTTTATGATAAAAGTACAGTTGCATTCTTTATTGAAATCTTGATTGAAATTTTACAATAAGCTTGGAGCTAGACATATTTATACACGAAAATATAGCATCATATATGAAAACACTGTACCTACTACTTACGCAAATAATTACCTACTCTTGATTTTATTTTAATGTGTTAATGTTCCTATTAATGTTCCAACAATATATGCTCATTTTATCAGGTAATAATAGTCTGTTAGAAATAAAAAGTATTTAAACGCATTATTTATTTTGTGTACATCTATTTTGTACTACCTCATTGATGTAACAAATCCTTAAATATGTACTATGTTAAAAATTCCCTATAATTTTTTCTTTTATTTTAATCGAGGCACAAGTTTACTGCGGGTTACATAATATGACATCGACTCAACTAGCTCCTGAAGAACGCATCAAGCTCTATTTTGTAGCTTGCGACTTTATTACATTCTGAAAATCATTTTTGAGGATATCCAAAAACGCATGTGACCGACCTAAGCGTCCTGAAAGCGACGTCTTGTCCAATTCACAACTGTGCGCCCTCAAACTTATTACGATTTATTTTTCGGGTGTATGCTGACATTTTTGTATTGGTTCCACGATCCACCATTACCTTTCCGGCGTTTAGTACAATATATGTACAATTAACTACATTTTATCGGTAATTCCATGCAAAGATCCTCAAGTCAGTCAACTTATAAACATAAACTGTCTAGTATTACCAGCATACTACTACAGAAATAACACTAACTATAAGTAAAATCTCGGGTATCTACGATCGGGTTACTGATTCACTTGTCTTATTTCAAAGTATATTAAAATCTGTAAAAATAATCATTTAAAAGCAGTTCCGGTATTTCATTTTACTATTCCAAAGGTATCTAGATAATAATATACAGAGTGATTCAAGAGGATGATTTATATGATATAGGACCACGCGAGCAACGCCGCTGTCGGAAAGCTAGTAGTAAAAAATAATCGAAACAGGTATGTATACACAGAAAAAAATATTTCTTTCCAAGTTTTATTGACGTCATCGAGTACAACCACCGCCCAAGCCTCCGCACTGAGAATAAACACAATCAGTTACTCTAATCCTCAAGGAATTGGTCCCAATGCGAATATTTTGTGACCTCCAACAGTTGCTTGTTCGAATCTTTTGATAACGAGCTTTCCTTAAACGTGGTCCATATTAAAAGCTTATAGTGTATTGATTTCCTATATTTTCATGCGCACTATACATAAATGTAACAATTCTTAAACTAAATACAAACGCGATGAAACAAAAACATCAAAGAACATTCAAAGAAACAAAAACATCAAAGAGAAGTCTCTCTAAAACAATTGGGCTATGGGAAGGCCGTCTTTCGATTTAGTAAGTTGTTTGTGAATTATTAACCTTTAAAGAGCGAGTGAAAATTCAAACTATTATATTTGATCAATTATACATTTACTATAGAAAATAATTTTAATAAACATTGTCCATACTGAGATGGGATACGAATCCACAATCTTTCGCAATCCGGGCGACTGCTCTAACCACTGAACTACCCATGGCCTAACAGGACTGACGAATATAATATAATAATAAGAAATAATTTTCTTGTATAACACATATGATTTACTTCAACTGCATTGCTTTTTTGATATTAAAACAGCCTCGAACTCGACCTCGAATACCTTACTCATTTTCATTTCATTTACTTTTACTACTTTGACATGTCTTTTTGCCCGTTTTAACTAACCTAGAACAAGGCACAGCTTAACTTAAAATGACTTAATGTTAAGAAGAAAGTACTGTAGCGACATCTAGTTTGATTTTGGGAACTAATGTTTGTTTTATATACTTCCTCATTCTAATATATTAACTCTTTAATTTACACTTACTAAATTGATTTTATCCCTTGACACATCCATTATGGTCAAAGAGTAAATGTTTTTGTTACATAACTCTTATGTCCAGTGCTAGGCGCCGCACAATGCATGTCCTAATTTTAAGCGTTTCGTCGTTAGATGACTTATTATTGGTAAAATACATTTTCAACTTAGACAATGCCAATGTGAAACACATTTTCAATTATATTTAGGGGTCAGATTTGGGCGACTCCTAAGTATAGTGGAAACTGGTATAAGCTGGTAACACTGTTGCCAAATCTATAATCATCATTATTTTTTTATTCATTCGTCGTTATTATAGTAAAATGAAACGAAATCCAAAATGTGGTATCCTATGGCTAGAATTTGGCTAGCAAGTCAGACAGCCGCTCTCCTAACATCATGAATTTTAATTTCGCTAAACATAGAATTAACAATATACCTATATTGTGATATTCATTGGGATCGTAGATAGATAGATAGATAAAAAGTTTATTACACAGCAACACACAATTACATCACACAAAAGAAACAAAGAGGAACAAGAAACAGAAATATACCTGTGTTAAGAAAAGGGTCTAGGCTCGGTGCACTAAAATCATAATAAAATCGGTGCTTCATCAGGAAGCACCGATTTTCAGCCATCACCTTGAATGAGATGAGCGGGGACAAAATATTTTTTTAAATATAATCGAATGAATAGTAGTAGATATAATGTCAAAAATAATATAAATAGAAATAAAAATGGTACATAAAAAAAATCGTGAATTAAGAAAATTAAAAAAATAATAAAAATTAAATAAAAAGGCATGTCAAGTATAATTCATGATAAATGATAGTATAGTGTTAGAAGTCAGATATATATTGATAAGAATGTCAAGATAGAAAGAAGACATCTTTCTCGTAGAAGACATCTTTTGATTTGTAATCAAATTGTATAATAATTTATTTAGCAGATAAGTTTAATGTCAAATAAATATTTTTCTCTTTTATCCCTTGACATGTTTATGATCTGCCATATCAGCAAATGCCTAGCGCAAGGCGCCGCATAACTAATATCATCACTTTACACATTACTTAAATTCTTTAGGTGGTTCCTAATCAATGGGGAAATGGATTTTGACTTTAGGCTATTCCTAAATAGCTCGGTGGCGTAGTGGATAAGCGCCGCGGCCCGCGATCGTAGTCGTTAAGCATGTTCGCAAGGGTCGGTCTCGGGATGAGTGACCAAAAAAAAATTTTATCTCGAGCTACTCCGTGCTTCGGAAGGCACGTTAAGCCGTTGGTCCCGGCTGCATTTGCAGTCGTTAATACCCTCCAATCCGCATTGGGCCAGCGTGGAGGGTCATGGCCCATCCTCCTTAACCGTCCATAAGGAAGGCCTGAGCCGCTGCAGTGGGGACGTAAAAGGGTTGGTGATGGTGATGATTCCTAAATATTAAGGCGGTAGATTTGGGCGACTCTTAAGTTAAGTGGAAACGGGCATGAGTCTCGTGACTTGTATCACTCCTTACTCCCACAAATGATAGAGATTAAAGTTACTTTAGGTTTTATTAAAAATAACTTTTTGGTAGTTTATTTAAATGTTAAGACTTTTTTTTAATCAAAACGAAACTCACACGAAATGTAGAGAACTAAATGTTTTTTTTTTTCTTTTGTTTAGAAACGGTACTATTTGGAATTATACTTTTATATCATTTTGTGTTTCTATTTCTCAAAAGTCATTTATCTGTCTGTGTGAATGACGGTAACCAAAACTGAAATCGTCAAAATAGTAAATCTATTGTGGACGATATATACATTTTTACCAAATAAATTCCTTGATTAAGCACTTGAGTTAAACGGTTAATATATATTTTTCTTTTTTAAATAAAATACCTGCATTCAGGAATTTGCTATTTCTCGTACTACGGTATGAAGAGTGAAGTCCTGTGCGATGACAAAAACCAATTTAAACCAAGGGTATTGTGTACAAGCAAGCTGTAAGACCGGCTTAATGATTCCCAGTGTTGGGCAATAAGAATGAATGATGAATCATCATCATTATCGCCATCATCAGCCCTTTTATATCCCCACTGCAGGGGCTCAGGCCTTCCCTATGGATGGTTAAGCAGGATCTGCGATAACCCTCGACGCTAGCCCAATGCGGATTGTAGGGTATTAAAGACTACAAATGCAGCCGGGACCTCCATTTTTTTAATCACCCATGTGACCGACCTTTACGAAAGTTGTTTAGCAATAAAGTCCGCGGTCCGCGACGCTTATCCACTGCACCATTAAGTTACTCGTTCAAAATAAAGTATTTGATCCTGAAATGAAAATCCTGGGGGCGTCACAGATTAGATAAAATCAGGTACGAATATATACCTACGCGAATATAGTTCGCCTCAAGTCGCAGAAGTTGAGGAAATGTAAGAAAGTCTTCTGAAATTTTTAACTGTTTAACTATCATGTTTATGAGGTTTATGGTCCTTGAGCTCATCCGTGCTTAGGAAGGTTCACTGCATTTACAGTCGTTAACACCCGAAAACCCGCACTACGCCAGCCTGGTGGGTCATAGCCTATTCTCCCTGTTCTATTCGTTTCCATTCATGGGGAAGACCTCTGCATCAGCAGGGGAAATTAGAATAGAGGCCCTGGTTCACTGCTGCATCCTATACTTCAGGACAAAGACAGTCGCTATCAGAGAAGTAAACTGTTTTAACGTCTCCGACAACCAGTCACTACACCATGTTTCCAACACTATACACCAACTTATCACTCTTTCGGAATTTGAAAATGAATGTTCAATGATGAAGGCAGTCTCAACCATTTTGAAAGTTTTTATGAATTTTGCATCCATTACTTCATACATATAACAACATCATTACCTATATAAATGTCATTACTTATGATAAAGACCTGGTAAGTTTCTTCCGCTTATTCTTCTTATCAGCTAAAAGTCGTGCTAGTAATAAGTTTACTTGAATAAATATATTTTCATTTCATTTCACTTCATTAAATGTTGTGACAGGTACATACACATTTACATTATATCGATAACAAATTCGCCAAACGTTTTTAAAAACAAAATAATAAGAGGCACAGAAAACAATGCGAGAGCTTTTTTTATTTGTTTAGGTATCTACAAATGTTATTTATTTCCGTTATAGGAGAGCAAAGGGAAACAAATTGATCTTCAACAATCATTCAATAAATTCCTGTTACAATTTGCCAATTGCGTCCTTGGGGACGTTCATTGGACACAAACAAAGATTGAGATCAAAGTTCAACATTTAGAGAGGAACAACATTGTGACGCTTTGTTTGTGTCGATAAATGCGTATTTTTTACAGGAAGTAATTTTATTTAATATGTTTCTTCTTTATATTTACCTATTTGATGGGGTTCAATTAAATTTTATTAGTACTTTTCTTCTTTATTTGAATACATATTTTTATATTGAAAAAAAAAAATGCATGTTAAATTTACCCAATGGTCATGCAAGTTTATTGATTCTTTAAATTACCATTGTAGTTTTTAAAAATGAATATTTAGTTTAAATGAAATAATTTAAGTTTATTTTAAAACAATTTAAATTTTTCCTTTACTGTGAAAATAACAAAAATATTCAGTTTAATTGACAACCTCCTCTCTTTTTAAGTCGTTTTTTAAACGAACTTCTAAAGAGTCTAGATATTCTGTAGCATAATAGCACTTATTCTGTTTCAGATTTTTAGATAAAAACCAGCATCATCATGAGCGTATTAAATTGCTGCATCACAAGTCATTCCTATGAATTGAATCATATAGTGGAAATTAGTCATCAACCACCACGTGGGGCCAGTATGGATTGGTGGGTGTTACGTGTGCAGATACAATTGGGACAAAAAAATTAACCTGCTTTTCTAAATACAGAGGAGCTCAGAATTCAATTTTTTTTGTAACTAATATTGGCCCTCGGGGAAGAGTTACTCTTAGACATAAGTTTAAATGTTAATTACAGAATTTATCAATTTTAATAAAAAATGTCTAAAAAATCCAATTTGTGTCTGATAAAGTGATTTTTAGGTATTTTTAATTGAGAATATTTTTTATGCATTGTGAATGTGAAATTGATCAAATATAGAATTAACAATACTTCTTTATTTAATTTGTTAAAAAATTAAATTTCTAAAACCGATTTTAAACTTTTATACGTTGGAAGTAAAGTTTAAAATTGATTACTGAAATTTGACTTGTTATAGTAACCAGACTGTAATTACATTCATTAGCGCAAAGCACTCCACTGCACAACTAATGTAATTACTAATTATATTAAGAATCATTAACAAATTTTATTATTAAGAACAGTCTAATAGTTTTCTAGATACCAAGAAGTCGTTACATTTTATATACATACAGTCTTGTATCCAAATGACAATGACAACAATGCCAGTGATAAAATAAAAGAATGTCATATAAAATTCACAAATCTGCGAGTTTGAATGCACACGTTATTGTAATAACATAAAATACGACTCTTCTCGACAGAAAACAATTAATCATCATTATTGTTATGTTACATAATTTAAAGTATTTTATGATTATCTATTAAATAACCATAAAAAGTTTTTTCCCTTCTTTGAAAGGCTAATAAATTTTATTTTATCGATAGCGGCCTTGCAAAATAATTCGCATCTCTAAAGTATCGCGTTGATAGCATACAAGCTGGTTGCTTAAATTAATGCATTATCTTGTAGAGCGCGCCCGCAACTACACATTTAGAGTGTCGTCAAAAAAAAATAATTTATCATAATCGTAATGTAATATGACCGTGACTGGGTGACAGTGACAGTGTTTTTTTTTTTAATTATACTGTTAAAAAACATCGAAGAACTGTTATGAAAATGGCGAAATCGACAATTCTTTTGCGGCAATCATTGTAAGTATTTATTACATTTGATTTTTGACTTAAGTTATTGAAAATAATGATATGTGAAAACTCTTATGTTAATTACTTTGTGAGGTAAGATATCATATTGATAATTTTACTTTTTGTCAAAGTTTTTTTTTTCAATTTTAAAGTACACCCAGTGGTTTTAACGTATTATTATAAATGTCATAAGTTAAACAATTTAATAATTATAATACACACTATATCTTTAAATTACCAAAAAAATATAAACATATATTATTTATAGACAATTACGTTTAATTTACAACAATAAATAATAATTAATTGTCTCTCTTACAATATCTCAAACAAGCCACAAAGATGTTCTTGTAATATAAAGCTTTACATTGTCGAACTTTTTTGGTAATTAAATAGTGCTATAAAGACAATTACGATATATTACATCCGTACCAGGCGTGAATAGGTTGATAAGTCGACTTACATATATATTTTTTTAATGTATAATATGCATTAGGATTGTTTTATTTATAGGGTGAACAAATGACTAAGTCGATAGATCTGTTTTACCGCACACAGCAAACATGTGAATTTTTAAATAACTCTCTTACTAAAGGGTACAATGTGACATCTTGAGATATTAAAACATACAAATTATAATTATTTATACAACTCAACATGTCATTATAATACTGCCAACTATTAACGAACAACACGAGATATTGATTTATTCCAACAACCTTCTTAACGTTTTAATAGAATAAATCAAGTTGTTCAGTTATTACCGCATCAAGATGCGTGTGTATTTTGTGACAAATGAAAGCAGACCAATTTGTAAAGATTGTTTTTGCAAAACTTTTGGGGAAACAAAAGATTTCATTAACATTGTAATGGATAAAAAGAAGCACTCTGCAACCGGAATCATTCCAACTGATACAAGAGGACATCAGCCATCTAAAAATAAAAGGACTGTTGATAATTTAAATCTGCTAAAGATCACAGCTTATCATTCCCAAACTACGAAAGTCATTATTGCAGAAATAGAACAAATAAAAAATATTTATCATCAGACCTTTCTATAGCTGCTATGTATCGTTTATATAAAGAAAGTTGCCCAAATCCTATTTCACTTAAATTGTATTCCCAGTGTTTTCACGATTTAAACTTATCATTCAAAAAACCGGCTAAAGATACTTGCCACACATGCGATTTTTTGAATACAAAGATAGCGTTAACAGAAGGAGAGGAAAAGACCAACTTTATAGTGGAGCTGAGAGAGCATCAATCACAAGCCGAAAACGCTTATGCAGAAAAAAGAAAGGATAAAGATGAAGCAAAGCGCAGTTCAAATTTTCGAGCATATGCATTTGATCTTCAGCAATGCTTACCTACGCCATTACTGAAAACGTCTGTCTCTTTTTATAAGAGACAACTATGGTCTTACAATCTTACGATTCATAACTTAAGAGATGATAAAGCTACTTGTTACATGTGGGACGAAACCATCGGTGCTCGAGGAGCGAATCAAATTGCTTCATGTTTGTGGCATTTTTACAAAATTTGCCACGTGAAGTTACAGAGGTCACATTTTATTCTGACACGTGTGGTGGCCAGAATAAAAATAATGCTGTTGCAATGATGTTCATGTATTTATTGCATGTGCATCCAACCTTGGAGACAATCAATCATAAGTTTTTGATTAGCGGACATAGCCACATGGAATGTGACTCGGATCATGCCCTAATTGAAAGGACTAAAAAGAAAACGCAGCTTAAAATAAACCATCTTAACGATTGGATGCAACTGATAAGATCTTGCAAGATTAATAACGCATTTGCCATTGTACCCATGAAACTAGACAATTTTCTCAATTTTGCAGAATTGAAATCGAAGAAAGGTCCATTTACTATTAAAAAAAAGGATGCTTGTGGTGAAAAATTTTTATGGCAAACCGTGAAATGGCTGCAGTATAAGAAGCCTATCGGAGAAATACGTTTTAAGACAAGTTTTGACAATGAAAGCCCTTTCAGAGTCATAAATTACAGGAAAAGAGGTAAATACAATTTAGACACTATACAATTAGATGTTGTTTCAAAAGAGACTTTACCAATAAGTAAAGAAAATAGGAAGGATTTGATGGATTTATTGCCACTTATAGATCCTATTTTTCACGAATTTTATAAAAACATAAAAACTGACGGTGACGTATCCAACATCGATCCTGATTTAGACTTTGAAGACCCTGATGCAGAAGGAGAGGGAGACGAATTCAACTAATTCGATAACTTTGTTTTTGAAATAAAAATAATTATTTTGCAATTATTAGTTTTTTTACTATCTATACATACCTACTTACATAATATCACTATTTCAGTCCCATAAGAGGCAGGCAGAGATTATACGTCTTATTACTTTTATTTTTTTACATACGTACTTACAGTAGGTACTTAGGTGAATAACTTGATAACTCATTGGTGAACAACTTGATATGTAATTTTTTTATTATAAATAGGGTATATTCATTAAATAATCATAAGTTATCTGAAAACTCAAAGCAAATGAATTACATTGAGATAAAAAAATATTTAATAACATAAAATCTGAATTTACAGAAAAAAATTAAAATTAGAAATGGCTGCCCTGAAAAATGTGCATTTTCGACTTATTAAGTTATTCACGCCTGGTACGGACATATACTTTTATATTGATACATTCATTGCTTGTTTGTTGTGCATGCGATGAAAACTATATACTAACACAAGCTGCATTATTTATTGTACAATTTAAAAACGTCGCGTTATCTGCAGACAATATTTTTAACCTTGAACTTACTACCTGGACGTATCAACTTCGCATATTATTATCCCATCCACATTCCTACTGCGCATATACAATCATACAAACCATTATATAACAGTAAAGCTAAAATAAAAACAACCTTCCGCCCTTTGTTTTAAGATATAGGAATCATTTTTAGACCTTGACCAAAAGGGGCGAATAAAGACGCGATTTTAAGTTCAATGCTGCAAATGTTTTAAGTATATCTAACGCTTAACTGTTAAGTATATGTAACGTCTTAACGTGCCTTCCAATGTAAGAAGTAGCTCGTGATAACAATATTTTGGTTACCCATTACGTGACTGACCCTTGCAATAGTTTTTTAACAACGGTCGCGGGCCGCGGTGGTAATCTACTACTACAACGAGCTACACACACACTTATATTTGCGATTCTGTAATAAATACAACCTCGAACTCGATCACAGAGCTGTCACAGCATATAGAATCAAAGGGTTAAAACTTTTAGAATTTATCTATCGAAATAAAATTAAGAGAAAATAAATAATAATCCAAAATCAGATTAAAAACTGTCAGGCTCACTCTTACTTAATTTAATTGCTTTAGCGCCCATTCCAATGCACATTGCGCAAACGCAGAAAAGCGAGACCCACAGTCTGATCTCGTAATTGATATTGAATAAATGTGTTTGATCGATCACACCACAGATTCACAAACTGTCTACCTAATTTTCTTATTACACTGGACTATTAGTACCCGTGACAAAGTAGGCATGCAGATTATTTCAAAACGCCAACAAGTCTAGTGAAACATGATATCTACAATTAATATTAATCATCATCAACAGCCGCCCTATTATGCAGTATCTAAATAAATGACGGTACTAGACACCCGAGACGATATAGAAAAAAATATTTTCTACATTAACTCGACCGGGACCTCAAAGATTGACCACCTTGAAACCGACATGCGAATTTAATTTCCCCTCTATTCCCTGAGAGAAAGCGATTTGAATTTAAATTCCGTACCTGGCCGCTAATGCACAGTAATTATACCATCGCTCTAAGTTATTCAATACTCGTAATAACCAAGAAAACAATGAACATAAACAATTTCGGACTTTGTACCCGCAGCATCCAATGATCTACTAAATAATTAATTCATGAGTTACAACTAGGCGTTATATTACACCGTACCAGGGCCGTATCTAAGGATGTTCAAGTGGTGGCGCTTGCTCCTGGCGCCAAAATCATCATAATATAGTTGAAAAAGTAATAGATTTTAAAATGTGTTGTTGTTGTACCAAGGCCCTGGAGTAGCAAGTAAGGGCGTTCGATCTGCGATGCGGAAGTCAAGCTATTTTCGCAAGGGCCCGCCATGGGATGGGTCACCAAAAATCCTCGCTATCAGATTCGATTTTATCTATAGGGTAGGCCTGTCTTCCAACAGTGATGATTTTCATGAGCTGATAATGAGACCATATAAATCAGCTGCATCAGAAGCCGTCAGCAACCATCGATTAGCTCTGGTCCTCTAACAGTAGACATTAATATGCTGATGATGCCTTATACAGATTGCCTAGTCGCCGACACATCACATCAACATCACCACGAAGATCCTCAACATCTCCTCAACGGATGAAGCCTGCAGTTGCGCCTGCTGCAGCTGTTTCCTTGAAGCCTTTCACTGATATACCTGGACCTATTGCTCTGCCTGTGCTGAGGCACTCTGCTCATGTATTACCTAGGATAGGTAAGCGTTAGAAAAGTTGTACTTCGTCCTCAAAAAGACGTCTGTAGGTAATCAGTGGCGTAACTACAGGGTGGCAAAATGCCACGGACCCCCAGCTGGAAGGGGCCCCCTGTCAGAGGAGACTCCTTACTCCTGACATTTATTATTGCGCAATTACTAAAAAAATAATTATATCCGATGAATTTGCCACGGGCCTCAAACGGTGTAGTTACGCCACTGAATGCAATGCTGAAATCATATAAATATTTGATTGTTTGTTTACATCGAATAAGCTCCAAAACTACTCGACCGATTTGAAAAATTGTTTTACTGATGGGAAACTACATCATACGCGTGTGACATAGGTTATAATTTACGTGAGCAAAGTCGCTGGAAAACAGGAATGTCAAAACGGAGCGTTAGTATAATATACGCTACTTTTTACCACAAAACAGCTCTTAGTTTTTCTCTATGACCGCTTATAACACCTTTTTTGTCATAAAATTACGAAAGACCCTACGTAACCGTGTGTAACAAACCATCTACTATACAGTAAGTTAGAAAACAAAAAAGAACTCCAAATCGAAAACTGGATACCCCACATTCGAGGGCCGGAATAACACGAGACGCAGTTCGAGCTCAAATTTTACGATCCGACGTAATGTCGGTTCGCGATATCCACGCTGCCGTCGCGATAAAACGGGATTGGAAACCTGACGGGATAAAAATATATTTTATGAAGCGGAAAGGACTTAAAGTTACCGCAAACTGGTTTTATGTAGTAACCTTTAGTCGTATCACAACGTGAAAATACTAACACCCCACACAATCTTTTACCTAAGCTTGGAGTCGGCTAAATATTTAGTAATCGTCTAAAGTTAAAATGCATTGCACCAATGACTAGGAACCACATTAAGCAATGTCTAAAGTTATAACATGCGTTAGGCAGCGCTAGGCATTTGCGTAATAAGACAATGCGTCAAGAGATGAAAGAAAAATGTTTATTTGGAATTAAATTAATCTGCTAAGACGATTCGTAAGATTAGGCATTTCTTTGTTAAGCTATGCCTTGTTCTAGATTAGTGTAAACGGGTATATCAAACGTCACAAGCACCCAATCGCTTATTTGGTCCTAAAAACTATATTCACATTTACAATGCATATTAGGATGGACATCATTCATCATATCCCTACTGCCAATTACATTCTTCAGACTTCTGGAGACAAGGACATTCTTAGACAAAAAAATGCTTTACTCATTTTACCAAATATTTGCTGTGAACATATTTCTAAAGTTAGAAAATGTTCTATAACTTGGCAACATACACTGACAACAAATAACTTTTTGTTATCAGATGTAAGGAAGGAAGGAAGCTGTAGGTATGCCATAATTATAGGAAGTTATATCAATCTGTTGATATAATAAATAAATCTCGCTTCATGAAATGGAAGTAATTACACATGATAATAAAACTGGTTCTTATAACCTTGCTGTATGTATAAACTTGCATTTTGATGATCTCAGATAAAAATCGTCTTGAAACAATGCTTCAATGATTCATTGGTGTTTAAGTGATTTAATTGGTGTTTTGTGCAGTGTTTAAGTGGTCTGGCAGACATGTCTGCAGACTTGCTCGCGAGCATGCCCGTCTATTGAATTCCTCGTTTTAGTGTAATCCTTTACATAAATATTATTTTACTTGGAGATGCCGAATATTTAGCTAAATGGAAACCCGTGTCTTATCAAATTTTGTTATATAAGATTTATCTTTTCTTTTATGCAGGCAATTTCCACCACTCTGTAGGCTTGGGTCTACTTGAAGGTCTTCGCGACCGGTATGGAGATTTGGTGCGACTCGCGAAGGCTTCCAGAACCAGGCCAGTTCTGTACGTGTTTGATCCAGAACTTATGCGAGAGGTGAGTGACTATTCCCAAGACTTTCACTTCTTGGAGTTCCATTTTTATTGAGGAATTTGATATAATTGAATCTGAATAAGTTTTTGGAAAGAACCGAAAAGACCAGATGTTAATATTTTGGGATCGAATTATTTTTGGACTTATGGAACTAGAAATGTTCGGTTTATAACCGCATCAGAAGAACCAGTTTCTGTTTCCAAAACATATAACATCAAACCTCTCACATCAGTGTAAAAAAAAACTTCTCTTATATAACCTCGTGTATCATGATTTATCTATTCGATTGTGTATAAGAAAATGGTAATAATATCTGTAATCAATATGCAATTAGTGCATAAAAGATCAATATCTACAAATAGCACACAACTATGACGCACAATAAATCTTCACGACTTTTATATCAAGAACTTTTCAATGGTAATATACTGTGAGTTAAAGTTTGTAGTCGACTTCACGATTTCATTTTAATATCTGGATAATAGACAACAAAAAATGTGAGGTGATTGATTAAGGACGTATACAATCTCATTGTATATGTATGCAACACGTGCTACATTGTAAATTTTACTTTTACAAAATAAATATACTAACCTTTCGCCAGCGGCTTCGCCCATGTGATCTAGTTTAAGTCCAGAAATGAGAAAATTCTATAAAAACTTTCATCCCTAATTTACCCCCTTAGGGGTCAAATTTCGTAAAATACCATCTCAGTGAGTAACCACGTCCTAAAAAAACGCGCATGCAAAATTTGAAACTCCTAAACTTTTATACGAACTTACATCCCGTAATTTACCATATACCATTACATAGGATCGTTTATTGATTACATTTTTAAAATTGAATATAATCTGTTCAGTTTCCGAGCCTATTAAATACAAAAAATCACATTCCTCTTAATAATATAAGTATAGGTAACAGTTTATTTCGCTAGCTGTAACGAGTTAGTTTCTGAACATAGAAAGTGCTTATTTATAGCAGCCGCGTACTGTTATTATAGCGTACATAAATTCGCAAATCTAATTGGTCAACCCACTTTCCAATTCACCGATAGTTTTACTTTCATTAAAACATATATAATTGATTCGTGCAGATTGTCTGAACATTGATGAAAATACGCTCTGTAGTAGCGAAAAATTCCTGTTTTTTTTGGCCGAGCCCTACGCTTCGCCCTAATCAGTAACAGGACTTTGTTTTTGCTAAATTCTCTTGCACTGCAGTTTTTTGACCTTGCTTGAAAAATTAATCAGTCCTGTTTGGTCCTGGGTAGCTCAGTGATTATAGCAGTCGCCCGGATGGCGGAAGAGTTCGAGTCTTTTGATAAATAAAATGAGAGTAGCTCGGTGGCGTAGTGGATCGCTGCGACTCGCGATAGTTGTTGTTTCGCAAGTGTCAGTCAGGGAAATGGGTGACCAAAAATTATTATCTCGTGCTACTCCGCGCTTCTAAAGGCATGTTAGGCCATTGGTCCCGGCTGCATTTACAGTCGTTAATACCTTCCAATCCGTATTGGGCCGGAAATGAGAGTCATGGCCCATCTTCCTTAACCATCTATAAGGAAGGCCTGAGCCCCTACATTGGGGACGTAAAAGGACTGATGATGATATATTACATGTTCAGCTTACACTTTAGCCAATTAATTTGGAGTTGGAGAAATTTTGTTCGTTAAAGACCTTCCGACTTAAAAGTATTTAATCTGCTTCCACCATAGAATGATTCTTTCGTTGGCTTTCAAAGATTAATAGATTCCATCTTCTCATAATGAAACAAAACACGAACGCGGTAAATCCCTTGTAAATTACGTTTATATTTTTTTTTTTATATTATTCATTTCCAAAAAAAGCAAAAATTGTAAATGTTTCAAGAGAAAAATTAATATCTTTGTAACTATTTATATTACAATATTTCACAACAAATCTAAACTATAAGTATTTGGTTATATAAATGGGTTCAAATTAAGTGATACCGATTGACGCATGAACGCTTCTTATCGCTCTCGTTTGTTATATTTTTCGCAGTTTAATAACTACCAAATTAATTTATAATAAATAGCAACAGATTTATTAAATTCAATAAAATAAATAGTATTATTTACATGTCATTCAAAAATAATTAATTAATTCAAAACTAATATTGACTGTACGTTTATAATCCAAAATATTTTATAATCCAAAATATTTTATAATCCAAAATATTTTATAATCCAAAATATTTTATAATCCAAAATATTTTATTGTTTCTATTATTTTATTGTAATCATTAATTTGTCTTTGCTCATTTTTCAATCTAATTTCATTAATTAAATTTTAATATTATACCTAAACATGCTTGTAAGTTAATTCTAAAATTAACTAATCAATAATAAACAATAATTAATAAACAATACTTAGCTTCAGAGTAAAATTACGCTAAATTGTAATTTTAGTATTAGTCCAAATTCATATTATACAGAGAATAAGTAAATCTATTAACTTCTAGGAGTAAATATTACTGCCGTGGTACCTCGTATTAGGTAAACCTTTGCTAAATATGATTTGAGATTAATACTAAGTGCAGTCTCAGTATTCACTCCAATGTTAAACTTCGTTTATTAATAACACTGTATATATTTTGTAAATTGCGTGTGATGCTATATGGGTTGTCGTTATTTTATTTTGCTTTATTTATTTAATTAAGGCACCCGCTAAAAATCAACGTTTGCATATTGCACGGAGATCTTTTTAGAACCTAATTTTAATGATATTAATGTTATTTCTAATTTGGTGCTAAATAAATATTTTTTATATTCAAGTTGTTCTATAATAAACATTGTATTTTTAAACCTTTATCACTTACAGATGTAACTCTAATCGGCAACAATTGCACAGTTGCATCTGTTACATATTCAGACACCTTATAATAAGCTTTACACAGGTGATACGCCTTATAATAATCCGTTATAGGGGACATAGTACAGCGGGTTGCTTGTTTAATGCTTGATACGTTCCTAGCATATTCATAATGTGTCTTACAAAGTTTCTAAAATTTTCTTTTATTATCACTACTAATTTCTAGGAAGTTCTTAAGATTAATTGTGTATATTTAAATTTACTTATCGGCGTTTAAACTTAATGATCATATATTATTAGATAAACCAGGCTTGATAGAGCCATTATCATGGGAACAAAAGTATAGCCTATATTTACTAATGATAATATTTAATATTCATATCACATCGCAGGAATATAATACATTTTGCCAAGTTTTCGATAGAAATAAGACTGGCCATCTCTTAAGAAATACCTACTAGGTTTTGGGGGCGACTTTCATCTTCTATTTCAACCCTTTCGATCACTCATTTCACGACAAAAGGTTTCCGAAGATTGACTCTATCTCCATTCTATGCCTCGTAACTATTTTTCACGAACTGTTTTTTAGATTTAAAATGGAATTGTGATATTATACTGAGAAGGTTTCAACGATACCTTCTACATATAATACATATCATATAATACATATGTGGTTCGCACGCCGGTTTCAAGGTGTCGCCATCTCCGAGGTCCTGGGTTCGATTCCCGGTCGGGTCAATGTAGAAAAATGAACTTTTCTATATTGACTTGGGTCTGGGTGTTGTGGTACCTTCGTTGTCTCAGATACTCCATAATATGGGGGCTTTAACTACTCATCTTGGAATCTGAGCAATGTATGTGATGTTGTTAAATATTTATTTAAAAAAAAAGACAAAGATTTAAAATACAGTTATGGCATATTCTTAAAAAAAAATCTTAAAAAGTCCACTTTGTCCGTGGTACTCTGAGTTGGGACTCGAACGCCACGACCTTCCGGGCCACGACGAATCCGGGCGACTGCTCTAACCCCTGAGTTACCCAGGACCAATTGACAGTGGATTTAACGTGAATGGAGAGAAACGAAATTACTTTCGCATAGATATACATAGAAGTTAGGATTACGTCGAAAGTTCGATTAAAAATCAATCAAAAACATTTTGAAATTTAGTAACCTTATAAAAAATATTACACGACATCACAAACATTGCTCAGAGCCCAAGATGACTAGCTAATGCCCCGTATTATGGAGTATCTGAGATAAAAGAAAGCCCATTTTCGAAATTGACCCGACCGAGAATCCAATCCGGGCCCTCAGAGATGGCGTAACCGTGAACCATTCAGATACGAAGGTCGTCTTATATGCTGTTGCATGTAGGTATACTTTAATATAAAAATATGGTTGGATATGTCAGTTTTCACTAATAAAATAAGAATATAATTACTATAAGAAAACACCCAGTTGGATTCTTGACATGTAACATTGTATTTATCTATCAAGAAAATTTGGATTTATTTATTTGGTTATAAATAAACAGCCGGTCTGGTAGTATATTTAATGAACTATTTGTCATAAAAAACTGGACAACCACTGCCATATTAAGGCGAAACATTTAGAAGTCACTGCGCAATAGATCCTGCAAATCGAGTAATGTCGTTACGTCATACATGTCTTTAATGATTTATTTATGTTTTTGATTAGATAATTATACTAACACAATATTATATCATTATTATACACGATCTAAGCTGATTTTGATGTGCTTATTCTGTTATACTTAACTAAACATCAAACTTAAAATAATATTAATTTATACAGGGTTATGGGTAATTAAAACTTTTTAATTAAACTTTAAAGAAGACGTAAGGGAGGTCATTTACAATTATTTTCACCTCACATTATGTATCCGAAAGTGAGTCATTTTTGTGATAAATTGTATTTATTTCTTTAAAAAGTCCAAAAAAAATTATGGTCAGAATCTAATTTTGTTCAAAGTTTTGGAGAGATAACATTCCATTTCGTGATAAATAATAATAAAATCCAAACAAACTACAGAGTTTTAAATAAAAACAATTTTTTTTGTTGTTGTAAATTTGAAAATAAAAGTGCATTTAAAAATATAACTTTCGGATATACAATGTAGGGTGAAAATAATTATAAATGACCTCCCCTACGACCCCTTAAAAGGATCCGGTATAATAACCTATAACCCTGTATATATCCAATATTATTATACGATATATGTCTTCCTGACATAGCACTAATAATATTAGAATTCAGGTAGTACAGCGGTAAAATGCAAGTATTTGAGATTATATTGAGATGGTATTATTACGTAAATATTAGCAGCGTTGGCCCACTGGCGTTGCTTATAAATAAACAATCGAAAAAAGGTTTTTTTTTTCTATTTACATTACCCAGAGATTTATTAAAGATAATATTAACTGCAGACATATGAGTTAAACAGTGATCTCCGAGTTAGATAACCGATGACATAAGATGATAAAAGTCGCTTTAATTGCATACTATATATAAATAAATCGTAAGCATGGTCCGATTGCGTGTCACTTCTCAATGACCATAGTAATAATTACTTATCCTTCCTATTAATATTATAAATGAGAAAATTTCTGAGGATGGATGTATGTTTGTTTCTCTTTCACGAAAAAACTACTGGATTTTGATTAAATTTGGTATATTGATATATTTATTGATAGAAAGTAGACTATACAGCCAGTTGCACAAACGTCCATTAAGGTTTAATGACGCCTTTAAACTTTAATGACTGTCAAATTCCTATTTGTAATGTCGCTTTAATCTAATGACAATTTTAAAGGACGTTTGTGCAAAAGGCTGTGTATGTTAATACATTAAGTCTACTTTTAATCTCACTAAACAGGTACCCTAGGGACCACGCAGGCGGAGCCGTTGGCGAAAGTTAGTGATGAAAAATAATAGTAGATTGTTGTACTATAAAATATGGAAGCACATCTATCACCAATGTTGTACCTTAGTTTGTTTGAAATCAGAGTATGTAGATATATATTATTTTTGATGTCATCAAGGGATTTTGATTTTAAAGTATCTCTCTCTGTCTCTCACACACACTGTCTAAAAAACTGAATCTACAAGTTTTCTTATATACTTTATACAACCTTCTTGAGCCATCAGTAATACAGCACGTGCTGATTCTTTTTCTATGTTATTTTTTTGTTTGTTTTTTGTGATATTTCTTTTTCTATGTCATTTACTAACAAACGGGCGTAGTTCATTTTTGTTGTCATATTTTCGACGTTTTCCTGTTACACTATATGGGTATAGTTTTTATATATCTCATATTATTATTTACACTCAACCATACTCTAATTATCACCTACCATCATCAAAGTAATAATAACTCATAGAGCTATTATTAAATCCAAATCGTATCATATCAGTCACAATTAATGTCAGCTCATTGACACTTTATCTTAATGACAACACTTTTACTGTGCATTATTCATAGAGACATTAATACAATGAAATATTGATACAAAAAATACTACCATTAACTTAACTCATTTGTATTACGATACCAGTATCGTTCAGTAATCATATGTCAAATTAGTTTGCTTTCTAAACTGCTCGTTTATAATTTATATTTTGACGATACTCATTAATTTCAACCTAAACGAGTTCGTACTCAAACTTATTTATTAATTATTATTAGCAGAGTTATATGGTGATTAAAAGTTTACGATTAAAATGAAATACGATTGACACACACATTTGCAGGATGTTCACATTGAAAACCAAATAGGTTTAACACTTTAGGAGTTTGAAAGTTGAACGCCGAGATGGCGGCTAATCGAAAAGTATGGGAAAGGAATATACTTATATTGCTCCGACCCAAAATACATAATCTGGATAAAGACAAGCAAAATAACGATTCAAGCAAAGAACTTGTAAAAGTTAGAACCTATGCCATTCGGTCTATTAATCTACAATAAGAGATCTTGTATTAAAAAAAAAACCGGCAATAAAACTCAAAAACCCAATGATATTAAAATGTCTAGATACGCAATATATACCAGAAAATTGAAGCTACCAAAACTTAGACATTTGTCTATTGCAAAAACGTCTGCTTTTTATTCTTAAAGATAACCTGACAACTTTTAAACAGACCTTACTTATACCCGGTTTCTGAATCGAGAATTAATAGTTAAGCACGTCTCTAACCGTACTTAAACCATCTTAAATGTCACTTACACAGAATTTCGTTATTGATTTCAGTTTTTTTAATGATCAGTTGATAGTAGATTGATAAAACTAGGACTTTTAGTCATATAAAACGTAAAAAAAACTGAAGATATTGTGAAAAAAATAAGCTGAGATTTTGTACTTTTCTCAATTCCGAAACAAACCATTAGACAGATACAAAGAAAATGGCGAAACGAAGCATTCCTTTGTTGATTTGACTGAAATGACTTCGTTTAGCTATAAATAACAAAACAATAACGAAACATATTTTAAGAAATAATACCTTCTTCATTCACTATGCAAATAATACGCAAACAGCTTTTGTTTTTTTTATAAAACATAATAGTTTAATTACGTATTACATATAACAACAAATAGAATAATAAACTATATGAAATGAAACAGCTGTTGCATACATTTCGTACAACCAATTATTTATTATATTATAGGATACCTACATAATTTCCAAAGAAATAATTTACATTATCATTTTCAATATATGTTCACCACTAAATTTATTTAAAAATAAGGTATCATAAGTTTCACTCTTCATAATGTCACGCATAACACTATATTTCGGCTGGCTGACTATTGTCAGTCAGAACTAATCACATTTTTATTTTATTTTTCTGATCAATATGCATTATTATATCAATATGCATTTGTTACATTAATTTACATACTTCTATTAATATACTTATTTTATTATTTTTACACGACTGCCCAAAAACATTATTGGGATAAGGGTATATATGTGAGTTTTTATATTCCGCCGTAACTTTTGAACGACTTATTATTAGGAATGTGACGTCATTCCGAGTAATAATAATATATAATGGTATTATAACAACATATATTTGAAACTAACTGAAAAGGTCTTGTTTAATTTATTTCAAATATTTTGTACTTTTCACAAGTAAGATTTACTCAGTTACAAATTGCTCTCTAAAATTACTAAAATAAAAATCAATAATTGAAATATTTCTTCTTATTTTCGCGGCACCATTCAATACAAGACTTTAGAATCAAAGAGGTCCTCAACTGCAATGAGTATTTTGAACCCAATGAGTCATAAATACATTTTTTACCCAATGAGTCATTAATCAATTTTTTTTATTTCGTTTTCGGTCGTGTTTTTTTTAATTTTGATTACTAGTTTCTGCCCACAACTTCGTTAGAGTGATATTCGTTAGTATAATATCTATTTACAATGTTTTATTTTTAACCAACTTAAAAAAATAAGAATAGATTTTCAGCTTGACTTTTTAGCCTGGGAATCTCACCTTGAATAGGTGTTCCTTGTTACTAAACGCTTGCTTAGCCATCTTTGCTTTCATCATTTTTATTAGTAACACAATAATTTATCGAATACATGTAAAAAAACCGTTAAGTCGTATAATAGATACACATAAAATGGGATTTAAAAAATCGGCAAGGTGTGTTTTTTCTATTCTCAAACACATCGAAGTACAATACAAAATATTCATCAAATTGATTCGATGTAAAAAATAAATATAACTAAGATATTTATTTTGATAAGGATTTAATATCACCTATTGAAATAAATAAATAAATTACGAAGGTTTTTTAATTTTTTGAAAATTTTAGCACTTTGGTATATGCCATCGTGGGCTTTTTTAGATAATTTAAAGCTCTCCTATTTTTCTTTAGAAAGCATTCGTATATCTCTTACCGTTTAGGCAGTGTTCACAAAAATCGGCGCTTTTGGAAGTACTACTATCTCTAGGGCACCTTTTAACGGGATAAAAAGTATCCTTTGTGTTAATCCAGACCAAGAATTTCCTATATACCAAAATTAATCTAAATCCGTTCAGTAGTTTTTTGCGTGAAGAAGTAATAAACATGCAAACATTAAAACCTACAATCTTTTTTCTAGGTTGATAACGTTATATTTATATAGTGCAATTTAGTGCTCATCAAAGGCATTTATCGAACAGGGTTATTATTATCAAACAAAATGGGATGACTATGGATTTTCTGTAAGTGGACAGTGACGCGGGCAACCTTTTATTGCGGCCGATAAATAATATCGATAAAATACATTCAAAAACAAATCACTATACGACGTTTGTTGTGTGGGAGCCCTCTTAAATGTTTATTTTATTCTGGTTTACTATTTGTCGTTGAAGCGGCAATAGAAATACATTATCTGAGAAGATGTCAGCTCTTTAACTGCCGCGATTCATAATATAAGACAGAGAGACGGCAAAGTCTTAGTGCCGGACATTAAAAAGAGTATTTTAGAGTCTATTTGTGTTACAAATTACAGTCTTAATACAAAATGCCTAAAAAATCCATTAGTCCCTGGCACCCTGAGATGGGAATCGAACCCACGAGCTTTCGCAATCCAGGCGACTGCTCCAACCTCCGAACCACCCAGGACCTAACAGGACTGACGAATCTTTCAAGCACTTGTTACTTTTCACTACAGATTACAGTGTTGGCAATTCTAGACCACAAACACATCTTTCGCCGCCTCAACTTTCATTATACTTGCAATAAACATACCCATGCTAATCCATTTCCATCATATCACAAAACACGCCATTGATCGTGAAAGGTGTGTCTCCATCTTCCGTGGCTTCCACATCTTTCCATTAACACTTTCGCAGTGTATATTAGTTTTGTTATTCGCTCTTCTGGTATTCTTTGCATATATCTGAATCAATGAATAATGCAATTTTGTAACTATAAAAAAATAGTATAATATTACATTTATTTTGCAGGTGTATGACAGTGGAGTAACAGAACCGCCTAGATGGGATCGCTCGCCTCTCAATCATCACAGGAAGGGAAGGTCTGACTGTACTTTTCAAGGGTAAGAAATACATATATTTAGTGACATACCGAATTTGAAAAATTAAGCTATACTATTTTATTCAAAAACAGAATCCGAAGACGAGCGCAGCACTCAGAGACATAATGAACGGAGCTTCAATGAAATAAAACCATTGTTCCCTTAAGAAATAGGTTTTATTTGTCGAACCTTTCCAATCGAAAATTCAAATAAACTGTTTAGTTGGGTCAAGACGTTTTCTGAAACATTTAGCCAATTCTGTTGTACCACACAGTTACGTCTAAAATTCATCTATATTCATTTGTTTCTTTACAGATCTTTTTACAGTATTTGATGAATGTTAAAATCACTGTATAACTGATGTGTGATATTGATATTTTTTTCATAGATTCTCCATTTTCAAATGATAACTGATTAAAATGATTTTGGGCCCCAGATTTACCTAATGCCTGACCGCGCGGTTTTATTACGTTCATTAATAAGTTTACTTAGTAGGCATGTTGTTTCAGAGATGAAAGTAAAGCAGTTTGGGTCGCTATCAAAGCTCTACTACAGGATAGCTCACTGCTTCAACGTTACAACCAGGGGGCCAATTCTACTAATTTACAACGATCGATCATCAATAGCGTTTCTGTAACGGTTACGTTTCGATTTTTGCTGTAAATTTGCATTCCGCTAACGTAAATTATCAAACGAACGTTTACTAAACTGAAACGTAATCGGAGCCAAATCGCAGCCGAACCAAACAGCTGTCATTAGTGTTACCAGAATAAAATAAATGAAATTATTAGTTAAACGGGAGACGATTAATGATTATTCATTCCTTCATTTTTTTATCATTTCTGTACGTAATGAATCTATTATATTCTTATTCGAACGTTTTAAAATACGGACGAAACACCCGAATATTAGCTACATTAAGAAAGTGCATACCTAAGTGTTAAGCTATAAGGGAAAATACCCAAAACGCGAATTTATAATTAATATTTTTATCATTATGGGTATTTGACACTATAAAAATAAGTTTCGTACTATTATCATCATGTTAGATAATAATCTAATAAAAGTTTATTTCTTAGAATCTGTAGATTTAAACAATTATATTCATCGAAAATAGAACAGATTCTCATGTAATATATTGACAGTGTGTTTATAATGTATCAAACAACTATTTTAATTAATTAGTTTTCAGAAAATCGTCATATACCCAATTCTAACTTTTATTAAGCACTCAACTTTAAACATGCTTAATATTTAAAGCATAAATCCGATATAATTAAGTCTTTTAATTAACAAAAAAGTCAGATGAAATACTATTAATCCTGGCGTCGACTAAAGATAACGTCAAGCTTAAAGAGTTAAGTTTCAAAATTCGAATGGTGTTGGTTTATTTTATTGTTTATACCGAGTTTTAATTCGCAAAATAAATGTTATTATGTGAGATAAAGTAGCATGAAAGTGAATAATATGATTCCGTAAAATAAAACGGTACCTACATAGGTAGGTCGTGAACAGAAAAGTTTTGACTCATTTTCGATCACTAACAAACTGTAATAAGTGAGGTATGCAATCAGTCCAAGACTAGGACGAGCATTAATCCAGAGGTGTATACTTTACTTTAAACAACTCCGTTTCAAAAGAATGTACAACAAAAATAATCATTAAATTTATATATTTGTTTGTACTAAAAATTAAATGTTAAAGTTAAATGATGATTGCATATGACTTTAGTAACTTCAATCCATTTAAACAGAATTCATTAAACTTCATTGAATATCATCGGACTTCATCAAACTACATGGATAGTTCATATTGTGACTTTATGGGACTTCATTAGGTTTTCATATAACATTTCCAATTACGGGCATTGGAAATTACATAATAATAATAATATATATATATATATATATTTATTTGGGCGTCGTTGAATCAACAACCGTAGTAATCCGTAAAACTTAGGAAAAATGCAAAATTGCACCAAAATTAACTAAAAGTATATTAAAGTTTTTTTTATTCAATAAATGTTACTGCAGTTCTATTACATATAGTGAATTAATCGATTATTTTCCAATCGATGTTTGATTTTCATATTGCAACACCAATTCACTTTTTGTCAATACAAACCACAATGATACAGACAATGTTTTAATTAATCTTTCATTCATTACTTTTTCATTTTACATGTAGAAATTAATTTATTCACTTGACTTTGGCAGAATTGTGTGAAATGCGCAGATATACCATTAATAAAAGAAGAATGAAATTGAAAAATTGAATTGTAAATGACAATTTAATATGGGATATCTACTAAAACAATCCGCATATGTGTATTTTTTTGTAATATTAAACTGTAATAGAAAGTGAAACATTATACTTGAAAATATTATTTACAAAATTAATTTTATTAAATAATTCATACCATGTATTGGCTACGCACGTGAAATTGGCAGAATTATGCGAAAGCCCTTAATAAAAGAAGAAGTTTTCGATTGAAAATAAATATTCATACGTATCAATAACAAAGTGAAGAAGATAAACGATAGTCGACTCAAAGTAGACATTTAAGAGAGAATTATTGATGATGAAATGAATCCAATATCTTTCGAAATCGGGCTATACCTACATCTGTACACTGAATCAAGCAAGGCAACATAATATATACTGTGGAAAATCTATACAAGATTAAATTTCAAACAATGTTTGTTATAGAAACCCATTAGAAATGTCATTATTGACTAGATATTATAAGTAAGATCAGAGAAAATTATTAATGATTTGACATATCTTTCACATTAAGTTGTATACAAATTAAATTCTTGTAGTTGCATAGATCTGCTCGCAGCTGTCATCCATGCTGACTATGAGCAAATTAAGTATAAGTTTCAACTGATATAAAAGAACTTACACATATAAATTCCTGCAAAATTGAACAACAGCTCCTGATTCACAGGCTTATTTTTTTTGTTCTAAATTGTAACCCATCATAGCGTATGACAGTTTTCTTTGGGTTAAAATTGGTGGTTGGTTTTAACTTTGTGTCAAAAACAGTAGAATATGTATTTTTCATGTAGGTAATACTAATTAGGCTGAACATTTATCTTGCACTCAACTTAATATATGGTTACAGAAAGCCTCATGTTATTTCAAATGTTACATAAAACTGAGCTGCGGCTAAGCTCAATTTTATGTAATTTTTAAAATTAAAAATAATTCAGAATAAAATTTATAAACAGTATATTTACCTGTTTAACAATCCTTTAAACATGATGATGATATGATGTAATAATCCTTTATAATATTATAATCTCCAAATAAAAAAGTGAGTAATACTTATGTCAGAAAAAAATATTCATAATTATAATTTTTTAATTAAGATTATTATTTGATCATATTTTCTTTTTAATGTTATTGATAAAATTTACACCCCTGTCTTCATAAATTGTTATCTCTCTCTCTCCATCCCATGATTGCCTGGAAGAAATCACTTTAAGCGATAAGGCCGCCAATTGTTACATTATTTTGTTAAACTGTTTTAAATTTGTATACCTATATAACTTGTGTAATGTTAACAATAAAGAATTTTCGATTCTATTCTCTATAATGGTATTATTAATATAGTTTTGGTGAACTTCCTAAACATAAATGAGCATATGCTCACTAGTAATGCAAGTAATTCTTAAATTCACAAAACCTGCTGGTTATCTGGTAGTTAAATTGGTTTTAGCAGACGCCCAGACTGTGAGTGTTTATGGGTTTTTTAATTATTTTCCTTTAAGATAAATATTGATATAGTATTGCAAATGCAAAAGTGATCAGAAAAAATAATGATAAATTAATTAATTTGTAAACAAGGACTTTTTCAGTGCCATTTTTATTGGAATTCCACACATGCTTGTAAATACACACTTTTAAGTTTTCCTGTAAAAATACTACAATAGTTTACTTTTTTCAATACAAAATATTCAAAAATTCATGTTTTTATAATCATAGATAAGTTTACTTAAAGCCAAAAGCCCCTACAATCTAATAATGATTTTTACGATGTTCCTATTTACAATGATTGTTTATAATTATGTAAAGTTTTAACAGAAATATAATTTTTCAATTTTAATTTACATTACATGCCTCAACTAGGTGGACCTTATTTATGTTAAGAATCTACATAATATGAATTCAACATTTCAAATTGATAGAGGAATGAAAACCTATTAATTTATCTATAAAATGTAAGTTTTTAATAAAAAATAATAATTTAAGATTAATAATCAAGATATAATTTATTTTATTTTTAAAGTCTGCCAACATTTTTACATATCAATAAGCAACCACAAAATTACAGAACTATCTATAACAAATAGATAAAAAGGTGTACATAAAAAGTTTATTAAACATATGCATGCACTATCACACTTGTTTATCTAGCTCCATAGTTTTCGATTTCATTTTTTTTCTAATCATTTTACATAATTTATATCACATGGATTGCTATGTTCTCATGAGGTAGATGAGGAATCTGGTGTTTGATACCCAGATTTTGTATATTTACTTCAGACGTCAGGGTGCTCATTGAAAGTATCCTTGTATCTTTGTGAAATAAATAATATTGGATAGAAAATTTTATATGCTTGAAGTGCTAGACAGTCAAAGATTAAAATTTTTTGGTACCTTAATATAAGGTATTTTTATAAATAATTAAGGATAAAGCAAACATATCAATGGATTTACACAACTTATTATGTTCTTTACAGTCTATTGATAACTCACTCACAAACTCTTAAAATGTAGGAATTAAAAGTCACAGTGGATTGGAGTATTTAATATATTTCACGTTGTAAATACATAAAAGTCAGATGAGAGTAAAGAAGAGAGTGACATAAAAAACAATAAACAGTGTATAAAATACTAATTCAAAAAGGTATATGAAAAGATGCCAGTGTCTGATTAATATAGAAAAAGGTTTTATCTACACCTCCCCGTAATCAGGACACTTATGTACACCCTTTATATAAACACACTGTATGTACAAAAACACTATAATATCAAAAGTACCTTAACACTGATGCCCTAACCTAATTAACCTAATAACACAAAACAAATAACACTAAACTAATCCTAAATTAGTTAGGCACATATAGTGTCTCAGCTTAGGCAGTGGCTTTGTGAGAATGTTTGCTGTTTGGTGAGCTGATGGTATGAATGACACATTGACTTGTTTAGTGGATATAGACTCATAAACAAAATGATGTCTAATATCAATATGTTTTGTGCGGGCGTGATGCGTGTTGTTTTTTGTTAATTTGATGGCACTTTGATTGTCACAATTAATGGTGATGGGTGACGAAAAGCAAAAGATGTCGCTTAGTAATGAGCGAATGTAGATGGCTTTCTTACAGGCTTCACTTAGAGCCATGTACTCAGCTTCTGTTGTTGATGTTGCAACGGTTCACTGTTTACGTGATTCCCATGACACTGCTGAACCACACATTTGGAAAACATATCCTGTATAGGATCGTCTGTCCACCAGATTACCACCATGATCGGCATCAGCAAATCCGATTAGATCACCACTATTGTTATAGGTCAGTTTCCTATTTTTTATAGCCTTCAGGTACCGAAGAACACGTTTCGCAGCTCTCCAATGTACCGAGATAAAACCTCTTCTATACAAACACTACAAATATGTTTGCCGAAGTTACTTTTGTAGGGCAAAATGTTTTTAATTATCAATTCTGAAGATGGATCAAGGTATTTTATTTCACTCAGCAATTGGGGGTACCTAATTGCACCTCTTAAAATTTTAAATAATATAAATTGTTTCACATCTATCATTAAACGCTAACTATCGATCGTCAAAAAGTAGAAATTTGCAACTTTTTAGAAATCGTTAATTTTGACAGATGAAACGTTCGGATTTAGTAACATTTCAGTAGCGTTTCGATCCAACGAAGTGTCAAAATTTTAGTGGAATAAGGCCGACGAACGACTCAAGTATATGGACGTAGTTATGCAAACCAGCCACATGATGTCAGTTTTGAGAAAAATGGGTTTCTTGTTTTTAGTAATAATTGTTTGTAGAATATATTTTATTTTATTTATTTATCAAGAAATTTTGTGAATTTACAACATGTGAGTTTAATTGCAACACTTTTAGGCTTCTCTGCACATAATTCGATTTTGACAGATTTGTGGGTTGGTTCCGGTTTGCATAACTACATCTGTATAGTTCTATGTTCGATTGAGCGAGTAGAATACCGTTTACAGTTTCTGTTGATCGATAGTTAGCTAAACTAAAATAGAACCGGAACTGTATCGTTTGACGCCATTTTGACACCGAGTAGAATAGGAAAACCACTAAAAGTTGTAGTTTCGTTCGGTTTCGTTCCGTTTTCGATTCGATTTAAACAAATTTTATTTAGTAGAATTGGCCCCCAGGTCTTCGACGATATCGCCGGTGACGCAACAAGGAGGTAATTGATAAAAAATATAGGTATTTGATAAAAAATATCTACTTAACATATAAGGTAATACTACTTATTTTAACATATTTGATGAAAAATGTTTAACTAATCTTTACATTGACATAATGCAACTTATTTTAACATATTTGATGGAAAATGTCTACCTAATCTTTAAGGAAATACTCATTGACAAGTGCTATTATAATATTGAAATATGAAGTTGTTTGGTGAAAATGTCTAATGACTTGCGAAAATGACAACATGTAAATTGCTTCCATGAGTCATCATCATCACCAGCCCCTTCACGTCCCCACTGCAGGGGCTCAGGCCTTCCTTATGGATGGTTAAGGAGGGTGCTTCCATGAGTAGACGGGTTAAGTTAGGTCATTAGTACTGTGTAATATTATAATTTAAATTTAATTAAAACAATATGAGACCTTCTTTAACCTCACTATGTAAAGTAAAACGAGTAAGTGAAGATCCTCATACATATGCAAATTATTCAAGTTTTTGTTTTATTAAAATCTTACTCGATCTCATCAAAAGAAATTAACCAAGTTTATTTTCCGCATTTCAGCCTCGTTGTTGTGTATCTAAGCCCTCATATGCTTCAAACAACGAAAATATTAATATACAAGTCATATTTATGTGTATGAATCGCACAAGTGCTAGAGCATAGTTAGTACTACTTTTAGGAGTATTGAAATCAGACGAAGGATAACTTTGAATCCACTAACTAATTCATTATGCACCACACATAAAAAAGTAATAGAGTAATTTTATATTTAATACTAGCTTTCCGCCAGCGGCTTCGCCCACGTGGTCTTATATTATATATTCGGTCTTGTATTATACATAAAAACCTTCCTTTTGAATCACCATCAAAATTCGTTGTTGTTTTAAAGATTTTAGCATACAGAGAAAGCGACTTTGTTTTATACTAAGTAGTGATAAATATGTAGAACCAAAGGTTTTCATGGTCCTACTGAAAGCCGTCATCTCTGTGTTGGCTAAGACTAAGGACACTTAGCTGGGTTCTAGGGACCCCAGTCCAATCTATGTAAAGTGATTTATGAACCTTGTAAATGGTACGTAGACTGCCATTTAGTGGCATCTTGTACATTTTAAGTCTAAAATTAAAATTTTGTCATATTCTAACATAATTGAGGTCAAAGCAAATTAAATTGAATTATGAACCGATTATACCGCAAGGCACGTGAGTAGGATAATATTCATAAACCTTTATACGACTTTTACATTCTTCAGTCATCAAAAAATAGTCTTCAGCCATTTCTTTGGTACCAGAGCGATGCGATGCTCACACTGCCTATTACACTGTTAATATTAAGGTACTGTCACCTAATAAAGCCCACTGGTTTTGACCGTTAAAAGTGCTAAAAAACCTTCTGATACAGCTTCAAATTACATACTACCTATCCCACTATTAATACTAAGGTATTGTCGCCTAATAAGGCCCACTGTTTTGATCGCTAAAAGTGCTAAAACTATCTGATGTAGCTTTAAATTACATACTACCTTTCCCGCTGTTAATACTAAGTTAGTGTCGCCTAATAAGGCCCACAGTTTGCGACCGCTAAAAGTGCTAAAAACCATCTATTACAGCTTAAAATTACATTATTTTGTCCTTAATGATATGTCAGTGTGCGATTGTTATTGAGATATTTTATGTTTTTTTACAGTGGACCTTAGTAGTAGTAATAATGATTTCACCTTTAGTTTAAATTTGTCGTATGCTTATTTCAATTAAGGTTAGGAGAACTTCGCCACGCCGAGAATGCTTTGAACGAAGAGTTGGAGACAGAGGTCTATCGTTGGGCTCTGGAGACGATCGGAGTGATGATCTTCGGGATAAGGCTGGGCTGTCTGGACGGCATGGTTCATGTGCCCACTCCTAATAGCAGGTTATTTAACTAATAAGGTTTTACTATTTATGATAAAGTTTACATTTGAATTACAACAAAATATTTGGAAAAAACACCTAAAACTTACACTATTTTGAAGTTCATATCTCATTAATATTTACTAATATTTCAATTTCCTTTGTGATTATGCGATAACTTCATGCAGGAGTCCAGAAAAGACATCGTTGGAGGATGACGATGTGCCAGAACAGTGTTCGCTCTCGAAACGTGGGTTGGAAGGATTGAATCTGGCTGAGAAACTGATTAGGTGTTCCATTAAAATTACCGACAGCAACTACCTGGTGCGCAGCGAAGGTACCCTGAGGACCGACTCCCAAGTCTTCAATGATGCCTTGAAGTTAATCGATGACCATTACAGGTTAGCTTTTGGCAATCGGCTCTTAATAACGTTAAATACCTTTTATAGTTCCGCAAATTCTATAACTTTCTAATGTAATTGATATAATTGGATAGGCAACAGATTTGCCAGTAATCCATATTAAAGTGATCTCAATTATCTGAATCACAATCATCCGAACCTTCGATTATTCAAACGCTGAGTTAGTTTATCCAAACGCTCACTTATGTAAATACTCGTGCTTAATTTCTAGCTTATTTTCAACAATGAACTGTTTTTATGTAAAAATATGTTATTTTTATTTGATCTCGTCTAAAAACCCCTCACCTCATTTATTCAAACTAGTATCGGTTCCAATCAGTTCCGATAATCGAAGTTCCACTTCAACTTCTTATTTATTCGTCAATGTCTAATGTGTCTCATTAGATAAACTATAACTACGCATTTCAACAGTAAAATGATCTAACATGTCCTGATATTGCTTCATGGAGAGTTAGATCATTTTGTTACACCTGTATTTATTGAGAGGAGGGGAATAAGATGATTAACGGTTGACAGAAATGTTGATAAATACCATAAAGTCAATCACTTATTATTTTATCTCCAGATTCACGGAACATTTTCTGGGTAAAGCATTATCCGCCTTAGACTCTGGGCAAGTGATGCCTGAACAAGCATTGCTGGACCGACTTCGACCCTTGAATGGAAGAATACTGCCTTTGGCATCTGACATGCTGCTTGCTGGCACTGAACCGGTGAGTTTAAAAATAATTACGATTAGAATTGCATAATCGATAAAGTACAAGCTACCAAAAGAAATCTTTGCTAATTCTACATAGATTGGTTCTCTTTTATAATGTGCAATCTAAACAACAGCTTTGTGCCATCAGCTTTTTTATGAACATAATAATTTTAGCCTTATTCAGATAATAAATGTATGTTCCAGCTCGCTCACACTGCCCTCAGTATGTTCTTCCATCTCTCTCTACACCCTGCACAGCAGCAAAGAGCTCATGATCAAGTTATATGGGCTACCGAGTCCAAACAAGCAGGCCTGGAGAGTCCGGAACTATCTTATATATCAGCCTGTGCTAAAGAGGCACTTAGAATGCATCCAGTAACCGGTGGTGTAGTGAGAAGGAGCAAGCAGGAGTTGGAAGTTGGTGGATATGAGATTCCTGCTGGGGTATGCTATTAATTACTCCTATTTACTATAGGTATTCCTTTTATACATATAAGAAACATAGTGAAAGAACCCATCACACCCTAGGATAAATTTTATAAATGCATAATAAACTAGAACTAATTGGTATAATGTACTCCGGAATACATACAGAACAACAGAAATATTCCGTAAAAATCCTAACCCGAATTCGAATTCACTCAGACGTCCGAATACGAATTCATTTCGAAAGCGACATCCGCTTAACTTATATTAGTGTGGAAATTCTTTTGATCAAATTTTTTTGTATAAATACAAAACAAGATTGATTTATTCATACGCATCTTTGATACTCTATACAGCCCATTGCAAAACTCATTTCACTTAATCAACGAAACGCTTTCGAAGTTCGAAATTCGGTTACCTGAATGAATTCCAATTCAGGTTCGGATTTTCGGTATAATACTCATTCAACGTATGATTAGGGTTTGTAACCATTGCATCCCTTCCGCAATCATAAATATCTAGATGTGTATACATGTACTTCAATAAATTACTATTAAGAATCTTTTTGAACTTTAGTATTATCATTCTAAAATCATTACAAATTTTCAGGTTGATATAGTTTTGGCGCATGGCATTACGAGTAAATCGGAAAAAGAATGGGGCAGATCGAAAGCTTTCATCCCCGAGCGTTGGTGCCAAGAAGGTTGGGAGCCAATAAAAGCATCCAAAGCGCATCCACTGGCATCTCTACCGTTCGGAGAATCTTGTCCAGCGACCGGCATCGTAGGCAAAATGCTAGAATCTTTGGCAACTAGAGTGCTTGACAAGTACAGATTGGAATGGCACGGTCCACAACCGAAGATAACCACATCCGGCATCAATAAGTTGCAAAAGCCTTATTATTTTGTACTACAGAATGCCGCTTAAAATGACTGTGAATTACTTGTCTATAACTTAGTAGGTAACTTATCATAGACTTAGTTAAGTTTTGTTGAGGTTTAAATAAACTCTCAGTTTTAATGTTTGTTAACTCCTGTTATTAAGTAGAACGAGGAAGTGTTTTAAGAAAAAAAAAAGTATTAAAAAGCACCTTACTTGATGGCGACTCTACCAAAAGTTTATTTTGCAGGAAACGAATGGACCAAAGATAGTAATTTCCATATAAAAAAACTGAAATTTGCAAAGTTAGAAACTTAGATATCAATACAAATACGAAAAAGTGTAAATAGAATATGAGTCGTTTATTGGGTTTTGAAAATTAATTTACTTATATAAAGTACAGTAGCGACATCTAATTTGATTTCGGGAACTAATATATTTTTTTTAATACTTCTTCATTACTTCTAGTGAGTGACGTTGAGTCACTACTTCCTTATAGTATTATCAATTCCTAATACCTATATCAATATAAAATTAAGGTTTCAACTTAGTGTTTTAGTTTAGAATATGTTTTAGTATTCTATAGGTAATAAAGTGATTAATCTAAATATCGTTACTAAGTATTGTTCATAGAATTCGATTGGGTTGATTTATGTCTACACTTAACGCTATATTAAATTTTATAATTAATTGATGATTTTAAAATTTTTATTAGATTTTCTTGGCAGAATAACTAATCTCGTCGGATATCGAGTCGCGAATTCGATAGCAAAGTTTTTTGATATTAATAAATGCTTGTACAATAAAAAATTAAATAGCTTATTGCTATGGTAACGTTTTAATTCCCCATACAAACTTCTACTCCCATTTTCATCCCTTTTTAGAGTGTCAATATGAAATATAAAGTCAGCACTATGGATAATCAAGCTTTTTTCCTTGCGCGGGTTATCGCGGAAAAGTTGCGCTTTTTTCAAAATTTTATCAAAGTGCACACAAGCAGATAACACGAGTGCATTATAGTGTTGTGACTCACAATTATAATCGAGGCTTACATTCACTACTTACTTGATTGTAAGGACCACTCAATCGAGAATTGTTTAAAAAAAATTAAAAACATATAGCCTATGTGGCCTATATCCATCGCATATGACGACGCTTCCCGTCGGTGAAAGTATTTTTAAAATCTGCCCAGTAGTTTCGGAGCTTATTCAATGCAAATAAACAAACAAATCTTTCCACTTTATAATATTAACATAGAAGTCCACTCAAGGAAATTGTCTGACGTAACCCGGTTGCACAAACATCCCTTAAAACTTAATGACGAATATAAGCTGTAATAATTCATTTTTATTATATTTATTCAATTTTTTATTCCCAATGCTATACTGAAAAATATAATTACTTTAATGCACGTTTGTGCAACAGGATGTTAATAGTCTACACTACATGAAAAGAATCGAAGTTCGGTTAATTGTCCAATCAAATTAGCATAAAAATAGGAGGTGGGCGAGATAATAGGTAGGTAACTCATATATCTAAACGTTCATTTTGGTGTTCTAAATGTACTTCAACAGAAGACTTCACTATTATTTTCGTTTCTATGGAAAATTTTATGTAATCCCATTTTGGCTGCGAGAGAACATTCAAGTATATAATCAATCAGTACAAAAGAAAAATCATCATTAAATCACATAACGTATATCTTCAATATAAACTTTTTGTCAGTCCGTCGAGATATGGGTCGGATAATCTTCCCCTGACGCTTAGCGGTCCTTGCAATGACGCGCCATTTTATATTGAGTCAAAGATTAATTCTCTTCTTAGAGAACAGTTAAGGCAATAATACTTATCTCAATAGCGACTTATTCAAGAAAATGCATCTCAAGTCGAGCGGAGGTTTTATGTAGGTTATTAATTAAATGATAGATGTCCAACTTCAAAAAATGCCATTAATTCAATTGCATTTTCTTAAATAAATCGCTTTTGTGATAAGTATTATTCTTCAGCTTTTTTAATCTCGAAGTCAGTTCTATTTTTTTTATTTCATGATTTCTGGTTTTATTGACATTTTTATATAAAAAGTAACACTAAAAATACTTTTCTGAAAACCTCTTCAAAACCGTGTTAAAATGCGAACCTCCATTTGTTTAGTCGGTTAATATACGGGTTAATATAATCGCGCGCAAACATACATACATATAGGTCAAACAGAGAACCTCCTTTTTTGAAGTCGGTTAAAAATACATTCAATTGTTTGTGAACAAAGTAACGAAATCCAATATGCTATAAGTAATTAAAAATTTATTTTTAAAAACAACGTTTTTTGGACTAAATCCTTGCTACGACAAATCGAACGAGCCTCTTCATCACTAGCCCTTTTAAGTCCCCACTACAAGGGCTCGGGCCTTCCTTATGGATGGTTAAGGAAAATCTGCACCTGCTCATATTACCTTCCTCGGCATGGCTGCATTAAATAATCTGGTTAACTTAATTAGCTAATAATATAAATAACACAAAACAGGTGTAATAAAAATGTAATATTTTAACAGCTTTGTAGATAAGTAATTACTGCTAATTACAATGTGAAAAGAATTATTATCATATTAGGATCATCTTTTTTTAATAGCACCACTCGGATTTATAATGTAGTATTGATTAAATCCTTCTTTAAAAATCCAGTTTTTGTCTGTTAAAACTACTTGCGAATATATAACATGAGCAGGGATTCATTCAACGATTGATATTGTTTTACCCACAGGTTTTACCCCATTAAGAAGATAAAGAATATAACTAATTATTGTTTGTCAGTCCGTCGGGTAGATTTTTCGACAATATTAAACACGTATTATTAATTTTTCGTCCCTAATTACGGCGATACATTGGGTTGAAATGTCGCATGACATAACACCTTTGTACATTTTGCTAAATAGTTGTGACATATCCACCTCTACTTTAATGTCTATTGTCAGCCATTTCTTGTTTAATTACAACAAATAAATACGTATCTAATATTTATCTATTATCTGACTGATGGATCAAAAAGTATTTCTATTTTATCCAGCAATCATCTCTATTGCCTATTTGACTTTTACACTTAGGTAAAAAGAAAGTTTAAAATCTGATACTTTCAAAGAGCGATTCTCAATATAATACTCGTATGTGCTGGAAATATTAAGGTAGATATTAGCGAATATTTACATTACACTCTCTTCACTCTAGATCTAGAGGTATCTCAAACTTTTGGCACCACAAACCCCGGTTATGAATTCCAGATGACAGCGAACCCCTGAACGAACGATTCATGAAGAACCATTCCCCCCCTCCCAAAGAAAATATTAAAACTGCTTGTTGAAGAAAATAAAGTTTTTATTTAAGTAAAAGGTAATTATATTTTTTTTAATTTAAAAATAAAACGTTAAATATAATCAAGAAACATAAAACTATAAATTACTATTCAACTTCAAGGTGCAATATTATTGTGTGCCAGGACTTCGTGGAGTGCATGAGTTATAGGAGCGATACTGAATTCACGAAAAAATAATCAGATATTTCATACTGTTAGCCATTGTATGCATTACAATTTTATATGAATCTTAAATATATGAATGTGTATCATTAAAATACCACAATAAAGGTGTCATTTTTAATATCCTAGTCCTACCCTGAATCGGTGTCACCAGCTAGTGACGTCATTTATCTTGTTCACTCTTAATAGCATGTGATTGGCAGGGAACACCGAAACTATGACACAAATGAAAACCGCTACATCATGGACATGTTATATTTCATAGTTTATTATAAAGGCTAAAAGTGCCACGCAACAAAACATTATTACTTATTACGATTACGGAAAATGTAGATATTTACCTAATAAATTAATTAAAAATAGGTTAATACGCCATTTTATACCCTACAACTTTTTAAGGAAACGATTACTACCTACTCTGCATAGCAAACCATTCCGGTAACTATACAACATTATCTTAAAGATAGCCTAGGTACTCTCAGAAAAAAAAATCGTAATGGAAGAAGAATTCTTAAGTACTACATTGCACCTAACAAAATAAGATAATTTTATAATAAGCGAATTTTACAATTTGTTTTGTCAATAATGTTACATTTTGTTTATACAAAACTAACTGTTTTCCCGCGACTTATGATGTAGCTTCCCTTAGTGAAAGAATTTTTAAATCGGTACAGCAGTTTCGGAAACTGTTCGATGCAAACAAACACACAATCAAATCTTTTCTCTTCATGATATGAGTATAGAAGAAGCCTTAAGTAATGATGATGAACCTAAATCATAGCCGACAGTATGATATAGTTTTCTAATATTTTAATTACACCTTATTTGGACACTATGGAATAGAATAGAATAGAATAATTCTTTATTGCACAAAAACACCAATTATAGGTAACAATAATATAAAACAAATAGGACAATCGGCGGCCTTATCGCTAAGAAGCAATTTCTTCCAGGCAACCGTCACCGCTCGGAAAATTTTAATTTATATGAATAAAAAGTTGGTGATTTTGGTTGTACGTGTCCTCTCAATCTAACTACATATATCAAAGCTTACTATACCTATACGTGTAAAAAAGCGGAATGAAATTCGCGGCTTCAGTTATATTTAACGAAATCATTTAAAACAAAACTCCACTAACTAATACCGTTATACTTAAAAACTTAATATAACTACACAATTAGTTTTAAATAGTCTACAAAAAGGCCTTAAGTGTTTAACGGTAGAATTGCAGCTGGCAAACTTTTTAATGAGATTTTATAAGCTATATCGTCACAGAGCGCTTAGTGTAAGTTTTTTTGACGTTTACGTTTACCGTCCGATTTTAGTATGGAATCCGGTACAGCGCCCCTAGCGGTAACTACCAAGAACTACAAACCTCCATACAAATCCTTAACGCGCTCACTAGTGAACGCGATAGCGTAAAACTTACACTAACCATTCTGAACATAATTATTACTACGTCCGTCGTCGTCAATTCAGGTTCAAATTGCAATAAATCAAGTTCAAATAAAGAACGTGTGAAGTTCAGTTTCAGTTCAATTCCATTAAAAGTCTAGTTGACTAATATTTTGGTATCGCGCCTAAGCTGAAACGTTAACTGGGGGCCAATTCTACTAAATCAATTTTGTTTAAATCGAATCGAAAACGGATCGAAACCGAACGAAACTACAGATTTTAATGGTTTTCCTATTCTACAAAGTGACATACGATACAATTCCAGTTCAATTTTAGCTGGAATTGTATCGTATGTCACTTAGTACAATAGAAAACCCATTAAAAACTATAGTTTCGTTCGGTTTCGGTTTTTTTTTAATCTGTTTTCGATTCGATTTAAACAAAATTTATTTAGTTATTAGTATATTATTATTTAGTTCAATTGGCCCCCTGGGGGCCAATTCTACTAAATAGATTTTGTTTAAATCGAATCGTAAACTGATCGAAAACGGATCGAAACCGAACGAAACTACAGTTTTTAACGGTTTTTCTATTCTACTAAGTGACATAAATACAATATCAGCTAAAATAGAACTGGAATTGTATCGAATGTCACTTTGTAGAATAGGAAAACCATTAAAAACTGTAGTTTCGTTCGGTTTCGATCCGCTTTCGATTCGATTTAAACAAAATTTATTTAGTAGAATTGGCCCGCTGAAACGAAACCGGAGCTGAACCTTGAACGTTATTGGGACGTTAGAGATGTACACGAGTACTGTTATTTTTTACCTGAAGTTTTATTTGAATTATATCGAAGCTGGAAAGAAGACGTCGATACTTGAAACTAAAATGGATATTAGTCTTTATATTTTTCCAAAAAAAAATCTTATTTCCGTGTAAATCGACTTAGGAACACCTTATTTATTACCATGGACGAAAATAATAAAAGTTTTTCTGCTCTGAATAACAATTACGGTTTTGCAGGTTACTACGTGTTTGTTTTTCAGCATCGATATAATGGAATCGGAAATGCCGAAAGCTTTTTTTTCGTAGATAGATAGTAAATTTTAACTAGGTATATCAGTGTTCAGTTCTAACGCAATTAAGTACATAATACAGCACATACGGGTATATTAACAAATTGATGTATTTCTGCAATATACCTATGTAGATTTGGAACTCTTCTAGCAATAATTTAATGTTACGAAATCTTAATAGGACGTTTGTGTGATAAAGTCTGCAGGTCAAATCGATTTTTATTTTATTATATCCTGCAAATATTTATTTAATAATAGCATCTCAATTGAATTTCAACGACCCGCATTGGGCTGTTGTACTCTACCTGAAGTCCAATATGTGCAATGTGCGATAATGACACAGATAAAGAATTATCATTGTGAAATTAACTATTCATACAAATTTAATAAATGTCAGAATAACCATTACAGATTTTACTTTAATATTTTTAGTATTAAATAATTTTAAAAAAAAAACAATATTTACATCAACTTCAACTGAAAGTAATTTTTCTCTTTATGGAAACATTGATATAAATATATTTTATTCTTATTTTGTTTAATTATTTACTTATTTAGAGATAGGATGTTAATATTACAATTTACAAATAAAAAAAATGAAATTACTAAAATATGAAAAAAAGGTAATGATTTTGAACCTGATAGAAAAAAAAAGACTTTTTCAAACAAAAAAACTTTTATCAAGTAAATCCATAATTACCTTATATGTTCAATATAAAAGGCCTTACAAAATATTGGGCACAGCTTCAATCTTTAACAAACTAATCACAATATTAATTTAATAATTATCTTACCTTTTTACTCTTGAAAATGGCTGGGCAAATTTGGCTAATTTTGGTTTCAGAATATTTGTAGAAGTCTAAAAAAGGTTTAAGGGAAGAGAAAATAATAATACAAGAAAAATAGTAATAAATTATTTGTGTCAAACTAGATTCATGAAAAATATGCGAATGACACGAAAGAAACTAATGTCGTGAAACTAACGCATGCCTTGTGAAAGCGAACGTTTACACATGAAACTACTAGCTAATTTACAGTATACCAATTTCATGCAACTAGTTTCCTAATTATATAAAATCGGCTTAATGTGCGCATTAACAGAAATAGATAGGTACTACTATAATATTCACATAATACTTGATATGATACCTGTTTTTTCGCAGATCCTGGGGACCAATTCTACTAAATAGTTTAAATCGAATCGAAAACGGATTCGATTTAAACAAAATTTATTTAGTAGAATTGGCCCCCTGAATGCCTTAGGGACAGACTATAAATTTTTAAAGCAACAATTCATCATTCCTATCTCATAATATTATGAGTTATCACTTGAAATATTATGAAATAGAAATGAATGAATTGTTGCTTTAAAAGTTATAAACATACAATTTAATCTACAATAATTTCGAAGCTACATCTAAACAAGCAAAATCTGTGCTATTTGAAAGGTAAGCAGCATATGTTTTAGGTTAATAAGATGTCAATCCTTTTTAGCTCTTTAAAGCGATTTACTTATTCGAAAACAGTCGTCTCACACCCCCAATATTTTTGAAAGACCCACCAACGATACCCCACACTAAAAGGAAGACGAAAAAAATCATACCCACTTTACATGTAGGGGAGGTACCCTAAAAAAATTATAACAAAATAATTACAACATTCCAGTAATTTGGAAAAAGTAGTGGCAACATTACGAAAAATGTTCTATAGTGTTCTTGAGCTAAACCGCGGACAAACGGACGGACAGACGGACAAGGAGAAACTAAAAGGCTACTATTTACTACGGAACCCTAATAACGATAAGTCATTCATTGACTATAAACTTTCTTTCATAAAAGTAAAAGAAACAACACTGTGAATGATAAAAATGTTAAACCTTGTTTTTAACTCGATTATTTTTTTTTACTCTCTAAATCATGAAACACGATGAGGAAAACGAGAAATGCCGAAAAGATTAGAGGAATGAATGAATGGATTAAATTAGTCGGATGCTATCTCTGGCTTATTTCCTGCGACGACGGTTTTTCAGTATCATTTTAGATGTTTGCCGGTTTTAAAAATATTTATCACGAACTAGACTGTACTTATGCCAGATTTAATTGTACTTGTAAAGCATTTCTCTCGCAATATTTAATCATACATAAACATGAATTAAATCTAACAAAATCATATATGTCTAAATTGTGTTTAATGAACCCTAAAATAATAATTAGAAAACACATTTCATGTATAAAAATAATAATGTAATATATTATTTTAGCTATCACTTTGGCAATTGCTTTGAGCTAAGACTGGGCCTGAAATGAGTTAGGTAACCTCAAATATCTGCAACTTACAAAAACAAAGTAGAGAAAGACACTTTTACCTAAAATGATAAACATACTAAGTACAATAATAATTAAGCTCTACGAAAAGGTTAGAAGCAAAATCATGTTCGTCGGACGAAGTTTAATAGTAACACCAAATATTTGGTTTTGTTTAAAACGACCGACGGGAGCTCGCGAAATTTTCTCTTTAAATCGGTGGGATCCGTCTTTCCCCAAGGGGACTTTTCACAGCCTGCAAATAAGAACGATACACGAAATAGCCGACAACTTTCCCTGTTACCTCGTACATATTTCGAGCTCTGCTGGGAATAACGGATTGAGCGATTTTCTCCATGAATTATTTAGGTGCGAAAGTTATGAATTTACGAAGATGTTTCGACGAGAAGTAGGCCACCGGGTGCAAGTAAAAAATATATACAAAATTCTTTTCTTGTCAACACCGTGACTACAAATAATTTTTTGTTTTCCTTTTTTAGGGACAGAATCGTGTGTTTAAGGAATATAATTTATTTTTAGGAGAAAAGGAGATTAATAAAGTTGAATTTTTAGTAACTAGCAGTTTTTTAGAAAATTAATCTAAATAAAAGTTTCTGTGTCATATTATTACACTTAAATGTTTATTAAGTAAACGTAGGCAAAATAATAAGTCATTTTGGTGGCAAGACAGATATGTAAGTAACATGTCTCTTCTTTATGCGATATTTATGAAACATTATCTCTTACTTGCTTTCCGGCAGCCGCTTCACCCGCATCACAACGCGTTGTGGCATTGAAGAAAAGCCACATCGCGTTCTGAGCATTAATTTGTTTAACTAGCTGTTTCATTATACAATTTTCTATAATGCCCACCGCTGCCGCGGCACGCTCGCTGTGCTCGCTCAGCTCTTGCGTTTATTTGTCATACTCTAACCTAACCTAACCTAATCTCTAATCAAATATGGTTCAATACGCTTTTTAGTTTTTCTTTATTGCCACTAAGTGTTGTGGTCGAATAGCATGACAGCCACGTCACGGAATGAAAATCGCATGATACCTACGTCATCGTCCTGTCTCTGTCACATGGTCAGACATGACGCGGAATGGTGGAACACAAACACGGCAGTAAGAAATACAAATTGTAAAACAAATAGCAAATGAATTGTACATACTTGCTTAATATTACAACACTCCGCTATCCGTCTATCGCCAGGTTGTATCTCATGAAATGTGATAGCTAGACAGTTGAAATTTTCACAGATGATGTATTTCTCGTATTATTGTTGCCAACATTGTATTTGTATATCTGTTAAAAAATTATTTCCTTTAATTTTTTCCCTATTGTTAATTGTTTGTTATTATATTAATTTAGTTAACACTAGCGGGTGGTATATGGTGTTTTGCCGGTATTAGTTTTACTTTGCTTGTATTTTTTAGTAATACTATTTATATTTATTTTCATATTTAAGTACTTATGTTATTTTCTGATGATGAAAATTCTTCTGATAATTTTTTATCAGCATGTAGTAGCGTAAATGATAGTTTTGCAAGTATTTCTGCTTTATCCGACTCACTCAGTTCTTGTTTCTCTGATGTATCAAAAAATTTCAATGTTGTTCATATAAATGCTCAAAGCATTCCGGCTCATTTTTCTGATATGCTGACAAATTTTGACTGTAAGAACATTCATGCCATACTTGTCTTAGAGTCATGGCTTAAGCCATGTCTACCCTCTTCTACATATTCTTTGCCAGGCTTTAACTTAATAAGGAATGACCGTACGACGCATGGAGGGGGTGGTGTCGCTATATATCTCCGTGCTCATATTCCATTCACAGTGGTTGATATGTCACCTCAGCCACCGCCACAGAATGCTGGTGAACACCTCTTCTTGGAGATTAGCCTGTGCCATACTAAAGCACTTCTCGGTGTGTATTACTGTCCCTCTTCTCGTATAAACTATTTTTCTTCTCTTGATAATATATTGGAGTCCCTTTGTCCTACTTACAGTCATACTATTATCATGGGTGACTTCAACACTTGTCTTCTTAAAAATGACTTCCGTTCAGCAGCTTTTCATTCGATTCTCCAATCTAATAATTTATTCTTACCTTCTTTGAATGCCACCCATAATTTTCCCAACTGCACTCCCTCGCTTCTTGACCTTATCATCGTCTCATCTTCTCAACATGTCGCTAAACATGGTCAACTCCCGGCTGATGCCTTCTCTTATCATGACCTGATTTTTCTCTCATGCAAGATCCGCCCACCAAAAGCTAAGCCGAAAATTCTATTGCAGCGTAATTTTAATGGTATTAACAACAGGAAACTTTGCGAGGATGCTGCTAAAATTGATTGGTCACAGCTTCTCGACAGTAACTCTGTAAATGAACAAGTGAATCTTTTTATATCAGCGCTCACAGTGTTGTATGATGTTCACGCCCCTATTCGACCAGTGAAAATGAAGCAACGACCATCTCCGTGGCTTACTGATGACATTAAACGTTTGTCAGAGCGGAAGGCTGCTGCTAAAAATAAGTACAAACGTAAACCTTCTTCCTCCAACTGGGAAAAGTATGTTAAAATTCGCAATCAATGCAATAAGGTGTGTAGGAGTGCACAACGCCAATTTATTCACAACTCCGTTGAAGTCGAAGATCCAGCAAAAGTCTGGAAATTCCTGAGATCTCTGGGCATAGGAAAACAGCGTCAAGAATCTACCTCTAGTAATTTAGATATTAATTCCCTTAATAGGCACTTCTCGTCTTCACATGGCCTTGATTTAACAAGCAAGTCTAACACTTTGGATTATCTTTCATCTCTTCCGTGCCCAGACTATCCACGTTTTTCATTTCATCAATTTTCTGACTGTGATGTTAAGAAGAGCATTATGTCAATAACCTCCAGTGCTGTGGGTGTGGACTCTATCAGTAGGAAAATGATTACCCTTATCCTTGACGAAATCCTTCCTATTATCTCCCATATTCTTAATCAATCCATAAACACGGGTATATTTCCTTCAGCCTGGAAAGATGCTTCCGTTATCCCGTTACCCAAAAAATCGAAACCACTATCCTTCACAGACTATAGGCCTATTTCCATTTTACCATTTCTTTCCAAAGTCCTGGAACGCCTTATTCACAACCAGTTGTCCTGTTTCCTTTTCAAAAATCAACTCCTTAATTCCTACCAATCAGGTTTCCGCGCTGGTCATAGTACTACTACTGCACTGGTGAATGTAACTGAAGATATAAGATCAGGAATGGAGCATGGTAAAGTTACGGTTCTCTCTCTACTTGATTTCAGTAACGCATTTAACACCGTTGACTTTGACATTTTGCTTGGCATATTGCGCTCTATTAACATATCTCCGGCAGTTATTGACTGGTTTCGTAGTTACCTGTCTGGGCGCCGACAGCAAATACGCATTGAGGATTCCTTTTCTACTTGGTGTGATATTTCCGCTGGTGTACCGCAGGGTGGCGTTTTATCTCCATTACTTTTCGCTATATTTATCAACTCCATCTCACGCCAGTTAGTTTCATCCTACCACCTTTATGCAGATGATTTACAAGTTTATTCCCAAGCTTGTCCTGATCAACTGTCTCTAGCGATTAATGCGCTGAACCGTGACTTAGAAATAATTTGTGACTGGAGCAAGTCCTATGGCATAAAAGTAAATGCACTGAAAACCCAAGTCATTATTGTTGGCAGTCCCGCAATGACAAGTAAAATCAACCGCTCATGTTTACCTGCAATTTTGTTCGATGGTGTTGCTTTAATCCCTAGTGATAACGTACGAAATCTGGGAATAGTTATAGATAAAAACTTGACATGGGGACCACAGATCGAGCAGACGAGTCGGAAAATGTTTGCTGCGGCTGGTTCCTTGAAGAGGCTACGTAACTTCTTGCCTGTGGCCACTAAAATTGCGCTCGCACAATCCCTTCTTCTTCCAATACTGGATTACTCCGATGTCAGCTATCTAGACTTAACTGAGGAGCAACTGAATAAACTTGAGAGACTTCAAAATTTTTGTATTAGATTCATATTTGGGTTACGCAAGTATGATCATGTATCTGATTTTCGCACTAAGCTCAAGTGGTTGCCAATTCGACTTCGTCGGAATGCACATATTGTTTCCCTGCTTTACAGTATACTGTTCAATCCTCTCTCACCATCTTATCTTAAGGAACGCTTCAAGTTCCTTAGTGATACGCACTGTCGAGTTTTGAGATCATCGGAGAACCTAAAACTGCAGGTGCCTGTGCACTCCACAAAATTCCTTGATAAGTCATTTGCAGTTCAGGCTGTTCGCTTGTGGAATGCCTTACCTGAAGAAATAATGCGCGCTCCTTCATTAAAGTGTTTTAAAAATATGTTAAAGGAATACTATCTATCACTTTAGGAAGAAATGCTATCGTATCATCCTGTTATATTTATCTTGGTACTGTTTCATTTTAAATGTTTTTATGTATATTGTATTATATTATATTATATATGTTTATTATATTATATTATATATAGTATATTATATTTATATGTAGAGGTATGTATATGTTATTTGTATGTATATATGTAGGTATATTTCTCTCGCAATGTAAGACACCATCTACTACCCGTCTATTTAGTAACAGTCCAGTCTAACCTACGGTTGCCTGGCAGAAATTGCTCTTTAGCGATAAGGCCGCCGATTGTACAACTAAACTGTATAAATTGTATTTTCTCTATAATTTATGGTGTACAATAAAGAATTTATTCATTCATTCATTCATTCATTCTCTAAAAACAGAATAAAATAAACATGATAGTATTTGCTCTTTTTCTATACATAATGGTTCGGAATCCTTCATACGTGAGTCCGACTCCAATACAATCCTATCAATATTATAAATGTGAAAGTTTCTTTGTTTGGATGTTTGTCCGTCAATCACGCCGAAACTACTGAACGGATTTTGGTGAAATTTGGTATACAGATGGGGCATTAGCTGAGATAATAGGATACTTTTTATCCCACTAACATTTCCCTAGAGACCACGCGAGCAAACCCGCTGGCGAAAGCTAGTATAATAAAAATGTAATAATACAACAACCTGCTTTTATTATTTATAAATTCGTATATTTGTTTTACGATTCCTTCTCTTGGTAATAAAATGGCAAACCAATCCAATACCCTGTGATAGGGCAGGGACTGGGTATTGGCCTATAACCGGAATACAACAGATGATTGCAATCGCTCGAATTGCTTCCCGATAGGACGTTTGATAAGGTATCCCACTTGGCGTGCAAAACGATCACCTTTGGCATCATAAAATATATGTGAAATATCCGGTTTACAAATCTATAGGCAACTGATGCTTCTTTGAAAACGAAATTTCGCTTATTTTCGAAACGCTAATATGACACCAAAATACGTATATGTTCAAACATTTATGATGCAGTGGAGGTAGGACAAAAATACACAAAATGTTTATTCTGTAGAAAAGGAAGGCCATGAATCCTGACTGATATTTAATTTTAAAATATAACGCAAATATAAGTATTTACTATCGCATACACACTGGAATTTGATTTGATGTTGTTTTTTTTTAATATTCAGATTTCATTATTTTTAAAGGAGAACAGATTGGAACGGACAACAAACCGGAAGTTCAAGTTTCTGTAGATTCACCCGGTCATTAGGTGCGACCACCTAACTCTTGTTTGGCCAAATTGAATGAAAAAAATGAAGATCTTCTCAATAAGTTGGACCGCCTTGTCAACAATGCAATTCCTTTTATTTTCTGCCTTCGCAAGTATGATCATGTTTCGTGTTATCGGTCTCAACTAAAATGGCTTCCTATTCGTCAGCGCAGACAGCTACGACTGCTCTGTATGCTCTTTTCCATACTTTCTAACCCTAATTCTCCAAATTACCTTAGATGTAAATGTTTTTCTTTGTGATTCTCATGAAAGACAACTGCGTTCTGCTAATACACTTGCATTTTCTACTCTACTTTTCCATTCTGGCTTTATGGCCGACTTTTTCACCCTGCAAGTCATACGACTGTGGAATGGCCTTCCCGACACCATCAGACGATCTCCCGACAAATTCGTCTTTAAACGGAAAGCTCACACTTTTCTCCTGGAACGTTTATGAAGATCATCATCATATATGTATTATATTTATGTATTTGTATATGTACTTATGTTTATGTGTACTATAATATTTATTTATGTTTATATAATTGTATATAAATTCTTCTAAAGTGTAGTTTAAGTAGTATATTTATAAGTTAACTTTATGCCGCCATCGTGTATTTCTGTATCCCAAAGGTTGGCTGGTAGAGAATGCTAATAGCATTAAGTCCGCCTCTTGTACCAATTTAATGGACAATAAAGTTTGTTAAATAAATAAATAAAACTACAAAACTAAATCCATTAATAAAATTATATACACGTATTCTTTAATAAAATCAATATACCTTCCGTTTATACAGCTATGGCTAATCATAGCAAGAATTAGACGGCCGCTCCCCTTAACATACGTTAGACCGAACGAAAGGCGAACTAAAACTAGGTTATATGCGAAAGATGAACCAATTTCTCTCTCCACGTTTGCTTACCAAATAACAATCTGATCACGGCATGATCCCTTGAGACTCATATAACTTCAACGCTTTATTTATGCCAGCTTGCCCACTCACAAAACTGACCCTTTAATAGCTTTACATATAAGGGGAAAACAAATATTTTATCGTAAAATGCTTACAAATTGATTGCAAAAGTTTATTGGCTCGAATCCCATCTTTTGGAATTAGCATTTTTCTTTACAATCTATATAGCATACTGTCAAAAACGTCCTTTTATGTTTCATCATCAGCCCTTTTACGTGTTGTCACGTTTTTCATGTGTCATATATTTGAAAGACGAAACAAACTGAGACAAAGAAAAACGTGTGGGGAACCCACTATACATACATACAACATTCCATATTTATTTATATATATTCACCACTACCATAAACATTCACATAGATTATTGAAACACTCTGGCAATTACAAAAAGAATAACAATAAAAAGAATATATATATTATATTGATTTATACTCTCTGATCAAATCATTTTTTCGGAATTTGTTTCAGTATTAATATCTTTAAGACATTGATTATATTTTGTTATTTTGAGATTGTATATATTCAGACTAAAGAAATTGTGCAAAGTTATTTGGAAGTTTCAATTTTTGTCATCGCTACTGCCATAAACGCAGCAAATAAAACTTTTTTTTTACTTCAAAAAGAAAATATATAAAAGAAGGTAAAACTAGGGTTGGGTTCAAGGCCACAGCTTAAACGATAATCCACTCTGTCCCATAAATACCATTCTCCTTGTTCTATTCTTTTTAAACGTCCAGCCTCAAATCGTTGCGTAGCACGAAGCACGGTTGTTAAGTAGCAGTAGATGCTCGATCAGCACGAGTAGTAATGGATTATCCTAATCGAAGCGTAGCTTCGTGTTTGAAAGAATATTAAGCGGTAGTAGGTAGGAACAGCACAAGCTGCAATGGATGGTCAGCTATCAATCTTGACTTGAACTTCTATGAAGCTCCTGAAATTGTACAGATGGTTTACGACTTATACTGACAGGTTTTAATCGACCTAAGGATTGTGAGGCATTCTAGGAAAACTCAATAAGCTAATAAAAAGGCGTAAGAAAGTGTAGATGGTTAAAGCAGCTTGAATTATTTATACTGAACGGTAGCCTGTCAATTGTAAAAATGAAACTAGTAACTAAGTTTAAGAAGCAAAATACTCGGGTCTCATGAATACTCATTATTATCTATAAATTATAAGATAATGAAACCACCTGCAATATAAGTAATATACACCGGTACATGCTTAAAGTCATTCGCTTCTTAATTACAATAAGCATTATCTTGGTAGTACGCAGACGGTACCAACATTTTAACTTCACCATTTAACAAAGATACTACTTAATAAAAAAATTTACACAACTTACCGAGTATGAACATTTTTGTCTACAGTATTAGCGATGCGTCGAGTAACGAGCAAGCGCAGAAAAACCATTGCGAAAGAACGTATGAATTGAAGGTTCCGTCTAACACTTTAATGAATATATCTTTTCTACGATTATACAAAAATTATTTGATTGTCATTTATATATATAATTTATTTTAGTACATCTTCTGTTCTAAATTTTAAATCGTTTCTCACACTTAAGATTAACTAATACAAAACATTAATGTAGTGTATTATACACTACGTTACAGTGTGGAGTGCAGGGGCCTATGCCTTCCTTATGGATGGTTAAGAAGGATGGGCCATAGCCATCCACGCTGGCCCAATGCGTATAGGAGGGTATTAACGGACCAACGGCTTAATGTGGCAATTTTTTTTTGCACCCATCCCTTGACCGACCTTTGCGAAAGCTGATTAAAAACAACGATCGACACTACATTCTATATTTTTACCAAATATTATTAAAAAAAATTGGTTCAGTATTTTAGACAAGAAAACATTACAGATACACACACAAACTAAAGCATTAAAATATTAGTATGGATTTATATTATTCAAAATATTCGTTCGACATAAGTGACGTCACAGCGGTCAAGATCATTAGTGATTAAAAAAAAACCAAAGAAATGATTATAGCATGTATATTTTCATTTAATATAAAAAAATCATAGATATCAACTATAATATTTACAGGTAAATGGCAAACAAGATGCAACATAGAGAAACAATATACTTTACAGTCCGACATTACCAACTGGTCGCCTTCGTTCTATTTTCAATATTATTTACTGTCCACAAGAAATTAACTTTCATATATGTCTGGTTACTACGATATGTCAATCTTCCATCGATTTTAAAGTCTACCTTCAAGGTATTAAGAATTAAAATCTACTGATGAAATTTGACAGTTTTGTAAAACCTTACGTGCTGACTCTACCTAGTTTAGACGGGCCCAAGACTGAAATACTCATAATAACTTAAATAACATAACTAACTGGCAGCATGTCGAATCTTGAAATCTATGCCCTTTAACTTATCATTGTTATAACATTCCATTAGGGTTGGGTTGCGCCCAACAATGCGTTATCACCTTTTGCGTCACGCTGTCCTTTTCTGTCGCTTAAAACCGCCTTTTGCTAGAGCGAGAAAGATAAAAGGTGTGCGATAGCACATCGCGGAATCCTCTAGGTAACACGCTATCTTTTTAGGAAATTTTATCTACTGGGAAAATTTAGTTCATCAACAACTCACCGCGAATGAGTGCTATTGACGAAAATAATTATTTTAATTTAACATACCTGTACAGTTTCCTGATTCACAGTCAAAAGTCGTATAGGGATAAGGTTCATATTTTATTTTAAAATAATATAAATAAAGCCCAGCACACATTTCATTGAATCTTAATAATATTGACTTATTTAAAAACTGTTTGCATTTAATATTTTAGCATCAAAGCCAAAAATAATCCGAGAGTAGTCAACTCGCCGACGACAGAGTGTGTGATATGTAATCACAAAGGTATATTGTAGAATTTAAAAAAACATTACAAATTAACTAAATATTGTTCAAAATTACAGCACAGAATGACATTGAGATAACACCATTGACTATATACAACGCGTATTCATTTTAAATAAATCGATCATGTCAAGATTGAACCTCGATAAAATCAAGCTTAGCATTAAAATATCGATTTTGGATTAATCGCGTCATTTCCAAATATGCTCACGTAAATATTATCAATTATAATAATTTAATTCAAATACAAATAATAAAATAAAAATAAAATATTAAAATACCAAATTTGGTATATTTGAACTGATTCCAAGATCATTTTTTTTAAAGTGAATCGACATGCCTAGTTAGCTGCCAACCATGGTGTCAATTTGAACAATGACGTCACAAATTAAATTGCCGAATTTTACATCGTATATGTATTATTATCAATAAATAAGTGTTATTAATCACTTTTTATTTGCATTTACACTTAGATTAAATAACAAACACGAAATTAAATGGTTTATTTTAACCCCATAATAATTTTAAAATGTCGGCAACTCCTGGATTGTGTACATCAAAAGTCCAATACCTTGATATATGTTTAGGCTACGTTCACACCAAACTGATAATACATCAAGCGACATTACAATAATTTAGTGTGAACATACTCTAACAAAGATTGAATTACATTTGTCAGCCCCGTCTAAACAAATGCCAAATTGAATTATTTTCAATTATTATCCGGTATACAAAATACTCCGATAAAAACACATTAAATGTGAGAAGAAAATCAGCCTTGTGTTTTTGTCGGCATTTTAAAATAATACTTATTTAATAAAAAATGTGTATATTCTATATTATACAAATTTTCAAATTAAGGATTTTTTTTTTTTATTTAGAAATTTAGGAGTGTGAAAGTTTCAAGATCTAATGAATGTCCCAATTTGAAATAAGGTACCTCAAGCAAAACTATTTCTGGAATTAATATAATAACATTTGTATTTTATGATATGCAACTACTTGTTGATTGATCAGTCAAACCCGTTAAACAAAACAAAGAAGATTTTCTTCCATTATGAAAATGATTCAATTTGGCCAAGTCATTAAAAATAGTAAAAAAAAGCTTAATAAATAATTGCAGTCATAAATTTTAACTCTATTGCATTCAATTTAATGTCTATAATTCGAAATATTTTCACTGTCTTTTGTAATTGAATTAGAAATTGAACAAAGATAGAAATAAACATTTCCTATCACAGACTAGACACAAAAAAATTTAGAAGACAGATTCATACATCTGTTGACCGAACCGTACTATATAATATACTATAGATTTTTTTACATAATAAGATTTTAATGTCATATAAATAATATTAATTAGCACTGAGTGAGCGATCGACTAAATAGTTAGGTCAACAGTAACAAAAAGGAAATAGACGCACAAACTCTTCATATAAATCAGATCTAAAACATTTTCCCTTCTTTGATATCCCATCCCTGACATTCCAATTGCACATAACACGCAAAAACCTGCCGTAAACTAAGACACATAGGCTCAAATAATATATTTTTATGTACTCAATATAATCCTAACCGAGGCCGTTAATTAATTATAATACATACATATTAATAATGAAATTAAATGCGGTAATACCTAAAGAAACATTGTACACTTTTCTATTATTATAATTACAAAAACCGCAATCGGCGCCGTTACAAAAAAGTATTGATATGTACAAATAGTTTATTTATTTATTACTAATCTCTACACTAGTTTATATCTTAACTAAATTATTTTACATAGAAACATCGTATCATGTCTTTTTACAACACACACACCGCGTGTTTTTAATATTTCAAAACAACCACTTATGTTATACTATACAATTCACCTTCAATTTATTGCCATCGAGATTTAAGTAGTTACCTTACGCCATTTTTAAAGGATAATCCAAAGGAGTAAGGCGAAATTAAGGCTTTCGGTGAGACATATATTCAAATGAGTCCTTATTATCCCGTATTATTCGATTGTCTGCGTTCAGTTGCAAATTTATAATACGCCAACATTGGACGATGTACTCAAACATTTGAACCAATATTAAAGTTTAACTTTCGCTTTCACAGGCTCCTTCTTGGTTTACATAACTTTACAAACCATATTGAATAAATATTAATTAATTAGGACAGATAAATGAAATAATGTGTTATGACATTTAGTTGCTTCCCTATTAGTTTTTTATTTTCAGTTTATACGATGTTACACTGATACAGCCAACATATTGTCTGGGAACTGGCAATTGGTCTTATGCATTATTAAGTCTTACATTACATATTTTGCAGACAAAAATAGTCTTTTTGATTTCAACAAGTAAAGTGACAAATTTACGGCCAGTTTCTGAATTGCGAAAAATATAAAATCTTAACTGATTATTCTCAATAAAAACTTTTTACTAATTACAAAGCAAAAAGTCCTAGTTTTTACCAAACTGCTATCTGAGCTGATCATTAAAAAAAACCTGTTTAAGTGACGTTTAAGCACATTTTGAGATGTGATGTGAACCGGTTGTTAGTGAAATAAATATCTGAATAATCCATTTATTGACGTGTCTTATAGTTTGCTAGTTCACTGGAGACATTCAATACCTTGACGCTTCTGAATTTGTTCAATACATTTGATATGAGAAATATCTAGTGAGAATAAAATTTGCATGGAGCACATTTTTTTTTAAATTACTTGATTTTTGCAAAGCGCCACTAATCTCTTAAGGAACTAATACCCGTTTAGAACAAGGCATAGCTTAACTAGGAAACGCCTAATTCTACGAATCGCCCAAGCAGATTAGTTTAATTCTAAATAAACATTTTTCTTCTATCTCTTGACATTTATTTATTTATCGTTTTTCTTATTATGCAAATGCCTAGCGCAAGGCACCGCATAACGCATGTTATAAATTTAGACGTAGCTTAATGTGATTAGGTGGGTCCTAGTTATTGGCGAAATGCATTTTCACTTTAGGCAATTCCTAAATATTTAGAATACAGATTTGGATGACTCCTAAACTTAGTGAACACGAGCATAAGATATATTATCTGATGTTTGTACTTGATACAAGCGCATTCGTTTATTTTTCGTACTAAGGGTGTAAGTTAATTTTGTTGTTGGAAAAGTTCATATTAAATGGGCTCACGTCTATTAACTCATACTAAGCAATGTAAAAAAATAAAGAGTTTAATATATCTCTACAAATTGTTACTTTTCTATTCTGTTTTATTATTTAAATTTACAACTCTATTGATATAGAGATAAGCGCGGGGATTGTCTAACATTTTTGATTGTTACTATATAAAATAATAATAACTAATAAATAATATCAATTCAATAACCGCACGCTTAGTAATTGGCTGTATCAGTTAACATCGTAGATTTATAACGGTAGGTAGAAAATTTTCAAACACTTCACTATGTGTGTGACATAAGTGAATGAATTATAAATCTTTCTATTAGGTCTCCATTCTGCTAAATTTAAAATAACAGTGGTATCATAATAGCGGTTCGCTGATAAATATCAAAGATATTTTTAGTTTCAGTATTGAGTATCGAGTCTCAGCTAGAAAATTAACAAACTCGATGTGATGCTGGCAACATTGGTCCGAAGTAGCAATCTGACTTACTAGAAATTTCAGTTTTTTCCTTATACGTTACTGGAAATCCTCGCATGCATACTACTTTTTAATAAATAAACAAATATTAAATAACTCAAACTCCATCTTTATTTTACACTTTTGATTTAAAAGACCAAATTTGAATAAAGCCACTGGCAGTTCTAAAATTGTAGATTTCCATAAGCATGATATATGTCAAATATCTGATATTTATTATAATTTTCGGATTTTTGCGAACCCTGGTTTTAATTATTAATTTACGTCATTATAAAATGTAAACAAATTAATAAAGGTTTATCAATATAGTGTTAATAAAGTACCTAGTGAATTTTCATCTCACTTACGTCTCCAAGTTAATTTTATCAGTACAGTTTTTATTTATTTGCAAAAATAAGACAACCGTTACCTAAATCACGATTGTCCCTTGAAACACCTTTCAGACTGTTTAAGGATATCGAAGCTTTTAAACCAAATTTACAAAATCATAGTCCAAACATTAAAAAAGACAAAATCACGCTAATGTTAGCAGAATTAAGACCCGTTTTGCTTTAACACCATTACTGTGTTATGATTTTGGTGTTTATTAAACATGTTATTTTTAATGTAAAGTGTATGTTGAGTTTATATGCATGCCTGTTAGCGTTCGGTAACGTTTCAATCTAGCTGCTGCACTTGCACCACCGACGTGGGCGGTGGTATTGAGATCTCGTATTTTATTAACCCCGTACCTCGACCAGTGGAGAGTACCAGCCCTCCCACTTCTTTCACCTCACCACTGCGAAAGAAACATAATAATAACACTAAAGTAATCAATTTAAAAAGGTACACCAAAAATTTTCTTCCAATTGACTTCCAATGAGGAAGTATTAAAAAAAAAATAAAAACAGAAATCAGACTAGATGTCGCTACGGTACTTTCTTGATTTCTCCATGACAACTCTTTTTTGAAATTAATTTTAAAGACTCAATAAACAACTCATATCCTTTTTATAATTTTTCATGTTTGCATCGATATCTAAGTTTCCAATTTGCAAATTTCATTTCTTTAAATATGTTAGTTAAAATTATCGGAAATGACTATTTTTGGTCCATTAGTTTCCTGCAAAAATCAAGTTTTAGTAGAGTCGCCATCTAGTGAGCGCTTTTTAGTGCTTTCTCTTTTTTCTCAAAATACTTCCTCATTGATTTGGCACAAAGAAATAATGTCTAAATTGAAATGAAAACGTAACATTGTTAAACTTGTATCTAAAGTCGGTAAGAAATTACTTGAATAAAAGCAATATTTTTAACCAACTGACGAAAATTTGAATGATGTAACTGTCATTGCCTTATAATATTAGCATTGTAACTTTTGGGAGTTCTTATTTCATTTGAATTCTTATTTATCTGTAAAAAATATTTATTCAAGTTTATTTATATTTCTCAAGTACTTACTTCTAATCGACTATAGATATGAATATTTTACATTGTGTGTTCACCTGGTATTATGTGTTCAGTATATCGAGTGTTCACCTGGTGTGATGCGTTCAGTATATCGAGTGTTCACCTGGTGTGATGCGTTCAGTATATCGAGTGTTCACCTGGTGTGATGCGTTCAGTATATCGAGTGTTCACCTGGTGTGATGCGTTCAGTATATCGAGTGTTCACCTGGTATGATGCGTTCAGTATATCAAGTGTTCACCTGGTGTGATGCGTTCAGTATATCGAGTGTTCACCTGGTGTGATGTGTTCAGTATATCGAGTGTTCACCTGGTGTGATGTGTTCAGTATATCGAGTGTTCACCTGGTGTGATGTGTTCAGTATATCAAGTGTTCACCTGGTGTGATGCGTTCAGTATATCGAGTGTTCACCTGGTGTGATGTGTTCAGTATATCGAGTGTTCACCTGGTGTGATGTGTTCAGTATAACGAGTGTTCACCTTGTGTGATGCGTTCAGTATATCGAGTGTTCACCTGGTGTGATGTGTTCAGTATATCGAGTGTTCACCTGGTGTGATGATGAATGTTCACCTGGTGTGATGCGTTCAGTATATCGAGTGTTCACCTGATGTGATGCGTTCAGTATATCGAGTGTTCACCTGGTGTGATGCGTTCAGTATATCGAGTGTTCACCTGGTGTGATGCGTTCAGTATATCGAGTGTTCACCTGGTGTGATGTGTTCAGTATATCGAGTGTTCACCTGGTGTGATGATGAATGTTCACCTGGTGTGATGCGTTCAGTATATCGAGTGTTCACCTGATGTGATGCGTTCAGTATATCGAGTGTTCACCTGGTGTGATGCGTTCAGTATATCGAGTGTTCACCTGGTGTGATGCGTTCAGTATATCGAGTGTTCACCTGGTGTGATGATGAATGTTCACCTGGTGTGATGCGTTCAGTATATCGAGTGTTCACCTGGTGTGATGTCAGTACATCGAGTGTGATGCGTTCAGTATATCGAGTGTTCACCTGGTGTGATGTCAGTACATCGAGTGTGATGCGTTCAGTATATCGAGTGTTCACCTGGTGTGATGTCAGTACATCGGTGTGATGTGTTCAGTATATCGAGTGTTCACCTGGTGTGATGGCGGGCGTGTTTGTGTTGTAGCGCGGCCTTGGCGTCTTGCGGCCGTATGATGTGCAGCTGAGATCCGGCCACTAGACGTCTGGCGACGTTCACGCCGCCCACTGATCCGACCACTATTTGATTGCCTATCACTTGCCCGGATCGATTCGTCACCTGTTGAACGGATACGATGACATTAAGAGATCTTCTCCCTCGATCAATCAAGATTCAATGTCGAAGTTTAGTCATCCCAAAGTAAAATTAAGTTTAAAAGCAGAATTAATATTTTAAAATAATAATGTATAACAAATTATCTTTAAATATTGCAATACAGATACCATAGTAGCTTTAAAAGTATTCTTAAATCTTTCTTTTTTTTAATATTATCCTTTTTAATCTATAAATGAATTTTTGACGACACGTCTCTTTCAGCTAAAAGTCCATAATGACATGATTAAAACTATTTTTAGATAAATAGAGGACATATTATGAATTGTTAACTGATTTACCTTGTATACAAAATTGTTATAAATGACTAATAAATGTATTGAAATGGTCAAATTGGGGCTCTTAAAAACGGTTCATATCAATTAAAATGTAATTTTATTAATACAATATTATACAAAAATCTGAAGCAGCCCATTTCAGGCAGACGAGTTTTATTTTAGGATTATTAGTCAAATTCAGCAGCGATAGTGCAATAAACGTTTGATTAGATGCGATCCCCGATTTTTAAAGATAATAAACGGATTTGGACGTTTACTTAATTACAGTAATATAATTGTGTACACAAGAAAAAAGTCCAAATGCTAAAGTGAAGTACATAAGTCTAAAAATGAAATCCAAGACCGTAATATTCAATTTCTTCCCGTATGTACTTCACAGCCGTGGCCACCTCACTAATTACGACTCTGTTTAACAAAATTCTATGTAACTTTAATCGATAACCACTTAATATAACCAACACTTTCTCTTTACTCGCCCATCCGTAGTAGAAAACAGGTTTTTCGAATAATAGAATCAAATCAATGTCGAAAGTTATTTATAATAATAAAATATAATATGTAACATCATAATCAGACCGCGATCTTCTCTTTCCCGCTAGTCGAGTGACTTCTCGAGACCCAGCTTACGTACTCTAGTATAAAGTTTCATTGGACGATAACTGTAAGAACACGATATTGTCGGACTGGTAGTTTAAAACAATCACTACTGAATGCTTTCACACTGCCGTTTATCGTCTATCGTCGTATTTACGTCGCCATCGAATTGTCGTACCGATATCGGGTGATAACATAGTGTTTCGCCGTAAATTTAGATAAAGCAAATGTAACTTGTTTTCTGCTGCCATTATTACCTCGAATATTCTATTCATTTAAATAATATTCTATTCTATAAGCTTTTAGAATCACGTAGTTACTTTAACAAGTTATTGGTTACCTATATCGTGACAATATCTGATGTGTCCTCTGTCCTTCAGAGACACAATGATCGCCGTGATCAATGAAAGATATAAAATTGTGATTCACTGCTCTTTATTAGTTTAATCACAAATAACATTAATTAACAAATGCACGCTTAGCGACGTCAAAAATGGAGAAGAAGGAAAGCTGTGTTGCCATCATTCAAAAAGGTTTTTTTTGAGATGCCATATACAACATAGATAATACATAACAATATCTTTGTCGTCTGTGTCGGTATCGTTACGGTGTGTATTTGCACATTGGATATATTTACCGTTTTTAGAAAAAGTGCAATAACTTGAAAAACATCTAAAAAGACAATAAGCTCATTATTATAATCACGTATATGTTAGTTTGTTTACTTAAGTTAGTTTGCCTAAAATTTCGAGTTATTGCACTTATCGTATGGACAGCAGATGTACCCACCGTTGACTATATACTATGCTATGACTAGATATTTTTGCCTAGTAATACATACCACTTGTATATGTGTTGGCTGTTCATGCGGCTGGTGTTCTATTTCAAGGGTATTCTGATGTTGCTGATGTTGTTGTTGTTGCTGCTGCTGCTGCTGTTGTTGTTGTTGCTGTTGTTGTTGCTGCTGCTGTTGTTGTTGTTGTTGTTGTACTTGTTGTTGAACTTGTTGCGCGGCTTGTTGGGCCGCCTGTTGTGCTGCTTGTTGCGCTTGTTGATTAGCTTGCTGTTGCTACAAAAATAAGGGGAAGATATATTGTAGGTGTAAAGCTAAAGCTAACTTTAAGTAGAAATAACGAATAGGATACTAGAAAAATGTTATATATTAATAACCTTACAAAGAATGACATATTTTAGCAATACTAAAAATACTTTTCTCTTTGTCGTTCGCTAAACTTATGATGTCATATATAGGTACATATTATAAAAAATCACTTCACGCTGTCTATATCGAGATCTTTTTAACTACACAACTTATTTAAATGCGATTTCCATCAATATAAGCCATCCATCAATATTTCCATCAATATGAGCTAAAACTCATCTCTTTTCAACCCCTAAGCATCGGACTACGGCCTTTCGCGGATCGTTTAGATATGCTGCTAGAGGCAGCATATCTAAACGATCCGAGTGTTGGAATGATCTCCCTCCACCATTACGTGATCTAAAAACAAAATACGCACTTAGAAAATTTTTCAGAGAGTATCTTTTTATGTTGCAGAATCAATCTTTAATTATTAAATGAATTTACTTTCACCTTTGAGCTTTCTCACGAAACACTAGGCGTAGGTCAGCAGGCTCGATCTGTTTTTGTCTTTTAAACTTGATAATGCACACATTTGGCACGTCATTATTTCGTGTGATATCCGCAAAGGCATGTCCAATATTATAAACGTGGCAAACACGTGGCATCAAACGTGGCAATTTCAGCGTAAATACATGTAAGTTGAAACACAATTACGTAGGTAGGGATAAATGTTTTTCTCTTAAGATATGCATTGTTTCAATTGGAAAGTGACAGCGAGCGAGCGAGTCATAGTCAAGTCACTTATGTGTCATTTGGTAGTAGCTGGCTGAGGAATCATTCCCATACAGCCGTATTCGCAGTTTTTATTCTCTTTTCTTTCGACATTGGTGATTTGGGAGAGAATAGGTTATTTAAATATAATATATATCGTGTTATTGTATATATATCTTAATATGTACATTATTATTTACTTTTTTCTTGTTTATAATTTTTATTTTATTTTATTTTTAATGATGCAACTGTAAGGCTCCTATCAGAATAACAGCGCCCTTAGTATCATTCTGCCCATCTATGAACGATACTAGGGTCTTTGCTGAGATAGGGGTCCATCTTGGCCTCGCATATTTTTTTTTTTATTTTTCTCTTTTTTTACTGTATTCTTGTTAACGATTATGTATGTGGGTCAATAAATTTCTTTCTTTCTTTCTTTCTTTCTTTCAATATACAAAGTTATTCAAAAAGAAGGTTTAAGTGTAGAATACAGGACCACGCGGTCGAAGCCGCTGGAAGAAAGCTACTAAGTGTATATGTTTCTATGTAGTATAACTTATAAATATACATTACTCAGTCAATTATTGGAATAATTTATTTTTTCTTGCAAATTATGTTTCTTTGAGCACAACAACATGTACTGATGTGATGAAAACTCCTCAAAAGACTACTCTATTTTACTTGCGAACAAAAATACAAACAAGAAAATATGTCACCGTAAAATACATACATGCAGCTCCGATTATCCTTGTAGTTAGATTAATTCCTTTGGTACAAATTAAACGATATCAAATGTTTGTTAGGTTTTTATATCTTGTTTTGTTTAAGCCCACTACTAAAAAACAAGATACTATCAATGCTGAATGTAATGGTCAGTTGGTAGAAGCAACTTCTTGCATAAAATTCTTGGGTATATATATTGATGAATGTCTTAACTGGAAACAAGAGATTAGTGCAAGGAGGATTATATAAGCTCTGCCTGTTATGCGTTGAGAAGTTTGAGAGACTTAATTGATGTGGGCCAATTGAAGTCTGTATATTATGCTCTCGTTGAGTCGAAATTGAGGTATAGCGTAAAGTTTTGGGGAAACAGCTATTCTTATAATATGAAAAATGCATTTGTACTGCAGAAAAGGGCAATACGAACTATGGTGCGCATACCGCCATGGGAGTCTTGTAGGGAACATTTTAGAGACCTTAGTATACTTACTCTCCCTAGTCTTTATATATTGGTTGTCGTAATGGATGTTTTGAAGCATAATTATAAATACGAAACGGCAACATCTAAGGAGACGAGATTAAGTAGTAGAAGAAAAGACATACAAATTTCGCTTCACCCAAAATTAAATATTGTAAAACATTGTAGTCGATATCAGGCAGTCAAACTTTTTAACGCCCTGCCGACGGAGTTAAAAGCTATCGAAAGTCCTAATAAATTTAAAATTAAATTGAGGCAACTTCTATTAGACGGTTCTTTCTATACGCTGGAGGAGTTCTATAGTGGTCAGTGCATCTTACCCAACGGATAATAAATAAAAACTACCATAATGTTTAAGTGTCTGCATGATTTTTATGTAATTTTATTTTGATTTGTTCTTGTACCATTCAAATACAATTGTAAAAAATTGTTAATGCTGTAATGCTGTATGAATTATAATAATAATAATAATATATACGTAACTATTTCTGTAGACAAAAAATAGTGTTGTAAGGATCTTGTGCACTTTAAAATGTATTTGTTTTTTCATTTTAAAAAATATAACAGCGTGCAGAGTCTAGTTAAAAGTAAAATATATCGACCTATCAAAAGAATCAAAATTACATCCGCATAATCAGTATTATATTATTTTTGATAAATATTGTTAGTTTTGAAACAACTTTATTTCGGAAATTTTGACTGTTAAATACAAATAATATCTATGTCAATTTATCTACATTATGTAATATTTGAAGAAAAACAGTGTAATAAGAAGGAAATTATTTGTTATTAATTATAGACTTACATTTCTGGGCGGGAGATCCATATGTTGTCTTTGATGAAGCATTAGATGGTTCTTCTGGAAGAAAGCTTTACCGCACTGGGCACATACGTGAGTCCTGAGCGTACAACTACCGTCCGGATGTCTGTTGAAGAAAACTAGACTTTAATAAAACCTCCATAACACCTATATTTGATTATGAGTGTTGAGTATGAAATTAGTAATATTTGTTTTACATAAGTATTCATTTTTGTATTCTTAATAGTATTTAATTTTTTCTGTAGCAAGTTTACAATTAAAAAAACTATTAACCTTCTATGATGTGCCATTAAACCATGTTTGGCGGCAAATCCTTTGTTACAGTCTAAACAAAAATGTATCTTTGGCCGAGGCGGAGCTATATGATGATTCTGTAACAAAACAATAACCGTGTACACTAACGGAAAAAGTTAATTTCAATCTCTAAATCAAAACATACTAAATTGTATTTACCGTAGCTATAACTTGCGTATGTACAACATTATTAGGGTTCGATGAGATGATTTGAATAGGTTGATCTGAAAAAGAAGAGAGAGTAGTTATGTAATTAATATTTAAAAAATAATGTTTTTGGATTTTAGTTGAACACAGTATCAGAAAGTTTATTTATACTTATAATTAATAATAAATTCCTATCATATTTAAACTTGACCGGGAATCGAGACCGGGATAATGGCAACACCTTGCAACAGGAGGTCGAGCCACTTGACCAAGAAGATGGTTAAATAATTTTGCAGGAGCAAAAGAGACCTAAGGAGTCCTGATCATAGGTTTAGGAAAAGGGTTGACTATTTTCGTATTAATACTATAAATTTTCACGTTGACTTTAAAGTGAATAAGAGCTCTATCACATTGGAAGTTGCCCTTGCATTTTGTAAGACGTCAAAGGTGAGGCCAGGCTATATGAATATAGACGATTAGATGCTAAATGAATAGCAACAATGTAGAAATATTAAAAAAAAATAAAAGCACAAAAAAAGCACCTCCACTAGATGGCGACTCAAGCCAAGTTGATTTTTGCAGAAAACGAATGGACCAACGACAGTTATTTCCGTTCTTTTTATCTAACATATTAAAAAACTGAAATTTGGAAGTTTGAAACTTAGATATCAATACAAATACGAAAGAGTACATATAGAATATGAGTTGTTTATTGGGTTTTGACTTTACTTTTGAATTTACTTTTAAACACGAAAGAAAGGGTTGTCATGACATGTCATGGAGAAAACAAGAACGGATTTAGGGAACTAATTTTTTTTTTAAATACATTCTCAATCATACACATGCATTTTTATCGCTTCAATTCTGTTGCAAAGTGAGATAGAGTTAAGTACATCGTAATACACTTTAGCATATCTTGATAGTCTACACTGGAGTCGCCGCTAGCTCTCAAGATAATTAAAATATAAACATAAGAAAACATCATATATATTGCTCCATTTTCTAGATGACTAGCTAAAGCCACCGTATTATGAAATGTCTGAGACAACGATGGTACCACGACCCCTCTTGAGACAATATAGAAAAGATGTGTGCAGGTATCCTTCTCATATTATAAATGTGATATAACGTGAGGATGTACTGAACGGATTTTGATGAAATTTGTAAATTTTAAGCACGTATATTCACATATAGGCACGTTTATCCCACTAAACGTATGTTACGCCGAAAATGTGTCAGGTTGTAATAACATTTAAGATTGTCGAGTTAATTGTAAGGGTCATTGGCATTCAAGTTACATTTTATATGCATGCTGTGGTGACCTTAAATTAAGGCAGCACATTGTCTTTGTTATTGATTATTGAGTTATTAGCATATACAGTATTTGAACTTATTGGTTACTAATATAAATAAATAAACAGCTCAGTGAGGACTACACGGGAAAAGTTGCTAGCGGAAAGCTAGTAGTACTACATTATCTGTGCCTATAGTGTAGTGTACAGTACCGCTTATTATCTGTATAATATGAATTTGGACAAATACTTAAATTGTAATTTTATAGTAAATTTATTGTGACGCTAAACCTTGTTTATTAATAGCACTGATAGTGTCTAGTGTACAGCGTACAGTGTAAATTTACGCTTAAGCTGCACTTACACACTCTACACACGCTGAGACTGCAATAAGTATTAGTGCAGGGACTTTGTAAAGTTTCTGTGTATTATATCAATTTGGACTAATACTAAAAAAATGTAATTTCAACGTAAATTTACTCTGACGATAAATCATGTTTTTTAATAGCACTAATAGTGTATAGTGTTCAGTGTACAGTGTAGTGTACAGTGTAGTGTACAGAGTAGTGTACAGTGTAGTGTACAGTGTAGTGTACAGTGTAGTGTACAGTGTAGTGTACAGTGTAGTGTACAGTGTAGTGTATAGTGTTAAGTGTACAGTGTTAAATGTACAGTTCAGTGTACAGTACTGACTGTGCGTGTTGTGGTGCGCGGCGGCCACGAGGCCGGGCTGCAGCGCGGCGGTGAGCGCGCACAGGTCGGTGACGCAGGTGCGGTCGCCCGCGTGCAGCCGCACGTGCAGCGACAACGCCTCCTGCATCACCACCCCATCGTTATCATCAACATCATCATCAGAATACACTCGTGTAGTTAATTTATCGAACATCAAACGTCATTTAAATCTATGTTTTATAGCACCAATCCTAACGACATTAAAACACTCCGTTCGTTAAAACGGCAGAAAATTTTGATAGGTATAATAATAATAATATAATTATGATCTCCCTCGCTTGTTTCTCTATTATTTCTCACCGTTTATACCTTCACTGGACTACGAAAAATATTTCACAACCAAAATCAGTTAAATTGGCCCAGGCGTTTTAGAGTTTTAGCAAAACAAATGAACAGCAATTTTTATTTATAAAAAGCAATATTAGAAACTAAGTAAAATTTGTTTGCAGAGGATGACCTTGAAATGATGATGCGATCAAAAAATCTTTCTCCTACAAGAAACTACGTCATACGCGGGTATTATAGAGGAAGTCGCAGGAAATCAGCTAGTGTTTCAATACAAATACTACCTTTTTATATTAAAAATATGTACTAGAACCGAAGATTTTTAATTGATCAAGTCAAATCGAGAATTTTGTTACAAAACGCTTATAAAATACCAACGCTGCATCTCGCGGTCGCCACTCCAGGACCTTACCGCCCCAACGGCCGTCAGTCCTGCGAGTGATGTGCACTGCCCACTACCACTTGAGGTTCGCAATTCTTTGGGCTATGTCGGTAACTTTCGTTTCTAATTCGATCTCGCAAAGAAACCATAGCCCTTTCCATTGTCCTCTGAGCGACCTTGAGCTTCCTTATGAGGCCCATCGTAAGCTAACTCTAAAATCTAATCAAATTCTAAAAGTTAATCCTAATTGTAAAGAAACTAAATCAAATTATATATTTCATGTACTAATTATATATTATCCTTTACGCCGTTAAAACAAGTTGTCACCATGCAACTTCTTAGCACTCTTCTTAGCATTTTTTATAATTGACGCATCCAAATAATCTGGACAATTTCGAATGAGACATATTTCAATATTTTAGACTTCGACGGCGCTAAAATCTGTTCTCAGACACTTTGCGATTCGAAACACCACGACATACATACATACAAACATACCTTGGTATTGAAACAGGACCCACATTCTGGACAGGCATATCCGGGTGTGGTTTTCTCGGTGACTAATTGTCCATCAGCACCAACAATCTGCGAAAAAAGATCTTTTATTTAATAATGGATCACCCGTAGTAAACAAAATGTCTGTCTTATAAGTCTCTCGGTCAATAAGGATGACGACTATTTTTTGTATGTTTGTCTGCCAAGTAGATTATTGAAGAATATTACATACGTATTTATTTTTTATTTTTTGCAAAATCACGAAATACATTGAATTGAATAGTCGCATAACGTCACTCTTTTGTACATTTTCTACAAAACTGTGACGTAGCGAGCCCCCACTCTTCAACGTTCATATCTATTATCTAAGCCATTTCTTGTTTAAATTAAGCAAAAAAATATATATATCTAATATTTTTCTATTATCTGACTGACAGACGAAATAGATTTTTTTAGCCAGTAGTCATTCCTATTGCACAAATGTCCATCAAGGTTTAATGTAAACTAAGCTCTGATTTATGTTTACACAAACTGTGCAACTTATTTATGAACTGCGTAAGAAGACACTTATCTATATTTAAAGCGAACATTAGCTTTCATGAATATATGAAAGTACTAGCCATCTACACGTCTTTGAGTACCGTTAGCAAAGTCATTCGTACACTGTGTTGGTTGATCAATTCTGATTTTTTTCAAATGTTAATTTTTGTTAAGTTTGATAATCTTTACGCCAACGTTATGAATTCAACTAAGTTTATCCAAGTAATTATGAAATTATTTATTTGTCAACGGTACCAGTTATGTGCAAACGATGAGTATAATGTCATTTAGTAACGCTCGTCGATATTCGACTTGAAGCGAATGCCAGAGTATCAAACCCGATCCGACCCGAAACTCGAAAATAAATATCAAACCCGATCTACCACAAATTAGAGACAATAAAATATATTAGGGGCCATCCATAAATTACGTCACACGTTAAGGGGGAGGGAGGGGGTCGACGAAGTGGGTAGGAGGGTCCTAAATTTTGGTGACGTCACATTTCAAAATATAATCTAAGTGTTAAAACACGAATTTTAAACTATTACTTTACGAAAACCTTGCAAAATATGTGACATCACACTAGGAGGGGGGAATCTTACACATGTGACCAGCTGTGACTAGGACGGGGGGAGGGGCAAAAAATCATGAAAATCGTGTGACGTAATTTATGGATGACCCCTTACTATTGTTTTAGTTATGAGCGAAACTAGTTTGATGTAACGTAATTTAGTTATGAATTAGAAATATAAATTAGATTAAAATTAATTAAATGAAAATATATATTTCTAAGATCTCTAAAATTCAATGATTTTTTTTATATGTATCCTAATATTTGTTAACTTACAAAAAAAAATATTGAAAACAGATATAATATATTTCACAATAAAGTCTGAATCTCACCTGCACTATTTGCGGCTTGAAGTCTTCCTGTTTATAAGATAAAGAATTACATATTAATATCACATTAAATTATTACCCGCATAAGACACATACAGTCAGTAACACAAACGTCTATTAAAAATTTCATTAATTTAAAGCAAGATTACACATATAAATTTGATATTAATTAGAACTTAATGGATGTTTGTGCAACTGACCGATAATAATATAAAACACTAACAAACATCACCTAAAGAAATAACATAAAAAATAATAATTTAAGATTGAAATATGTATTAAAACATAATAAGCAGACATATATAAGACTTAACATGCTATTAGCCAAATATTATCTCCAATAAACATATCTGACATAAATATCTAAAGAATTTCAATTTTAAATTAAAATGGAAAATAGAGAAATATCTGTTAAACTTCCAAATAGTGTTGCAATAGTTAACACTAACTGCAGATTGACGCCCTAACTATCAGAGATTCTTCTTTTGCCAGGATTGCGATAGGTTGTAGGTTCGAGTCATATCTCAAAGTACCAGGTACTTACAGGCTGGTGGATTCTTAAAGCATTTTTCATTAAGAACATTTTCCAGTATAGCATTTGAATGCAAAATTGCTAAAATATAATTAATCACACCTATTTTAAGACAGTGTTATTCCCATTTTCCTTACATTTGTATCTCTCACCTGCATCGATTGCTGATCGATGAGAGTCGTCTGCTTGATGACAGTAGTTTGCTGCCATCGTTGTTGCTGCAGCCGTTACAATACTTGTTAATATAAATTATCAGTGACAATCATAATTTGGAACTTACAGCGCTCACCTGAACGATTTGCGGTTTGAAATCGTCCTGTTTGATGACCGTTGTCTGTTGTTGCTGCTGCTGTTGTACTTGTTGCTGTTGTTGTTGCTGCTGCTGTTGTTGTTGCTGCTGTTGTTGTTGTTGCTGCTGCTGCTGCTGTTGTTGTTGTTGTGTTTGTTGTTGGGACTGGTTCGTGATGAGGCAATGTCTGGTTATTTTGCAGTGCTGTTGCAAATCTGATTTGCATTTGAACGCTTCACCGCATTCTATGCATGCGACGACACCTTCGCCCGTGTGCATTCTGTGAATGCATAATCATTAACACGTATTTTTAACTGTTTTTACAAAATATTTTTTTATTGCCCACAATAAGGGGTCTGGTCTGATTTTTTCTTATTGTGTCAATATATATATAATTAAAATTAAAGTTGCAAAAAACTATTTTTTTAGCGAATTAACGTTTAAATATCAATTAATTTAAAAATTTATTTCACACATTGTTACCCAGTGTAATACAGAAGTGGTAATGGCAACATCATTAAAAACTGTTGTTGGTTAATGAGCTGTCCCAGTGATAAATAAGATATAGAAAAGACATATAAAACGACATATTGCGGGTCTACGTAGATGTTGAAAAAATAAAATTCCGTGAAATAAACCATTTTACAAAATTTTATTTTCAATATTACAATGAAGCAAATACGTTCACTGTTGATCATTACGATAACGTGTATATCTGAACCCATATTTAGCTGTTGATATATCCGATTGTTCGTCACCACCAGCCCCTTCACGTCCCCACTGCAGGGGCTCAGGCCTTCCTTATGTATGGTTAAGGAGGATGGGCCATGACCCTCCACGCTGGCCCAATGCGGATTGGAGGGTATTAACGAATGTAAATACAGCCGGGACAAACGGCTTAACATGCTTTCCAAAGCATAATAGAATAGAATAGAATAGATATTTATTTGCCTTTAAATAGGGTACAATTTGATAGGAATTAACGTGCCTTCCGAAGCATAAAAGCTCGAGATAAGCAATTTTTTTTGTCACCCATCCCGTGACCGACCCTTGCGGAAGTTGCTTAACGACTACGATCGCGGGCCGCGGCGCTTATCCACTACGCCACCGAGCTACTCTCCGATTGTTGATACTACACATTTTTTAAAGTGTACTTACTATATTTTTATATCTATTTTCAGTTCCTTCAATTGGAACCTTCCCGTGCACGCGTGTGTGGTCCACCAGGTGGACCGTGTGCCTACTCACTTCATGTGTGTGACAAGCGTCCGCTTCTGCAGGAACTCCTTGCCGCAGACGGGGCACGCGTGCGGCACCTTCCCTTGCACGCGTGTGTGGTCCACCAGATGGACCGTGTGCCTACTCACTTCATGTGTGTGACGAGCGTCCGCTTCTGCAGGAACTCCTTGCCGCAGACGGGGCACGCGTGCGGCACCTTCCCTTGCACGCGTGTGTGGTCCACCAGATGGACCGTGTGCCTACTCACTTCATGTGTGTGACGAGCGTCCGCTTCTGCAGGAACTCCTTGCCGCAGACGGGGCACGCGTGCGGCACCTTCCCGTGCACGCGGCCGTGGTTCACCAGCTGGAACTTGCGCGCGAACGCCGCGCCGCACTCGCTGCACACGAACGGCGACAGCGACCCGTGGAACCTGCTGTGCATCACCAGGTGCTCCTGCCCACAGTGACATTCCATCACATCAATAATATATCCAGGCGATAATCAAAAAATGTTTAACCATTTTTTAAGACAATTGATTAGATGGAGGAGTGTGATACTACCGCCCAATCAAAATATACTCGTACATAAGTATAAATTACTCCACATGAGAATAGAACTGCAGAACACTAATATTTTAAATAACAATGCTTTAAGTGTGTATTGAATTGAATTGTATACATACTTAATACTGTTCGAAGGTCGACAATGAGGCAACAACTAGTAAATATTTAATGAACAGAAAACAAAAATAATGGCACAATCCTCACTGGATAATAGATAGCTAATATGTTAAATGTCAAAATCTTATATAAAAGTTAATAATAATTCATATACTAAACAATAATAATTCATATACTAAACAAAAATAATTCGTATAATAGGCTAATTCCGGCAGTAAGAAATAAGTCACGAACTTGAAAAAAAAATTTACATTGTTACAAAGAGAAATAGAGATTTTGATTTTGAGTCATTAAATATCTTATTATCTAAAAAAAACTAAATATTATACTGTTATAAAAATAGAGATTTTGGGTCAAAATAGCATGATTAATTATCTTATTATTTTAAAATTAAAAGTCGATAATATTTGTATGTTTGATATTTTTATGGTATTTGTATAATAAAAAGAAGTCGTAAACGACGCCTATTTATTATACATCAAATTCCTAGATAGCGCTATTCTTAACTTATTTATTCTTTTTATTTCGTGATCGACCGTTAGATGGCACTATTCTTGTTTTATTGACATTTTTAATCTACTACTCTGCGTATCTGTTTTGTATAAATATTTGTTTAATGAAAATTTTTGATAAGAAATATTTGTTTTGTGGATTTGAAATTAAAATAAACACTTACAAGTACTATTTTAAACAGAATGAAACACCCTTTTATAGATACCTGTATAGTTCTTACAAACAGACCGCAACCACGCATAGACAACAATAATTAGGCTACATGGGTTGAAAGTTACGAGATTTTGAGACTGAACAACATTTTAAACGCCAAAATTAACGTCTGTTGTGGACTTAGGCAAATTACATGTTGAGCTTTGGTGAGTTATCTTATTGTGACTCTTTCCATATGTAATCCCCGGTATGAACGACAGTTAATAAGTTGCTGATGTTAGTGACAAATGTTTTGTACAGTATGGTGGCTTTTAATTGGTGGTCCCTGGAAGCATCCTATCATTACCAGATTTTTTTAAATCTTCAAATTTTTCTAAATGTATGAAATTATCTGGTAATTATTGCTCTCTATGAGATTAATTAACAACTACCAACAAGCTATAAAAAACAGTTAAAAGGACTCAAATATAAAAAAAATGCATGCAAAAATGTTTTGCAAATAGCATAAAACGAGCTTAAATCGAATGAAATTAATTAAAACAGTTTATGTTAGTTAAAAAGATTTTAAAAATTCTAAACATCTAAAAAATTGTTCGAATAGCAATTTTTTTGCACTTTATACTTCACATAAAAATCATTTTTAGCCATGTGTCATGTTTATGCGACCAAGTTGCTCAGATTCCAATGCAAGATGAGTAGTTAAAGCCCCCGTATAATGGAGTACCGTAGAAAAAGAACGGTACCACAACACCCAGACCCGAGACAATATAGAAAAGTCAATTTTCTACATTAACGGTTGGGTTAATCGAACCCGGTACCTGAGATGGCGACACCTTGATATCGGCGTGCGAATGATTCGCTACTTTAACTCGATTTAAAGGTTATACAGAATATCATTACCTTCTGTGCGAAGCTCTCGCCGCAATCGTTACAAACGTACGGCCTCTCGCCAGCGTGATACTTGCTGTGGGTAACCAGATGCCGCTTGAGGGGAAATCCCCGTCCACACTCACCGCATATGTAAGGACGGTCGCGACTATGAACCTAATGTAAAAAATGCGTGATGAACTTAACATGAACTTATAGCATATATCGGGTGACTAAAACAGTGTTGCACAAACGTCCATTAAAGTATAAAGCGACAAATTTGACATTCATTAGACCTTTAGGTCGCATTAAACCTTAATGGACGTTTGTGCTTCGCAAATTATGTCGAGGATATAAATGAAATGATTTATTGCGACAATCTTAAATACATCATAATCAACATCTGCCCTTTTATGTCCCCAATGTAGGGGCCTTCCTTATGGAAGGTTAAGGATGGGCAATGACCCGCTAAGCTGGTCCAATGCGGATTGAAGCTTAACGTGCATTCGAAAGCACGGTACTCCGTGCTCGTGACAATTTCTGGTCACCCATCCCGTGACCGACCCTTGCGTAAGTTGCTTAACAACGACGATCGCGGGCTGCGGCGCTTATCGACTACGCTACCGAGCTACTCAATCTTAAACACATTTTTGTTTAATTCTAAAATAGTTTTTTTTGTTATTAAGAAAATGGCATAAGTAACTCCAAGAGTATTGAAACTAAAATAAAAAAGACACAGAAAAACATTTCTCTTTACATAAAAATGAATAGTGTCAATCGTTTTAAAAGTTTTATATTAGTATAAGACGACTTCATGCAAAAGTCAGACACTCAGTTTTTGAACCCAACAAGTAAGAAAAGTTAAATATACTGGTTTATTTAGTCATTAAAAGTGGTTTAATTTAAATAAAACTTACCCTAGAATGAGTGACGAGATGATGTTTTAGTGTGAACGCCATCTTACATTCGTGACATCGATACGGTCTCTCGGCCGAATGTAATAGTAAGTGGGTGTTGAGACAGTGCTTGCGGGCAAACGCTTTACCACAGTGCGCGCACACGTGAGGTCGCTCTCCTGCACAAATAAAACAATATAATAGGGATGACGACTAATTTTTGTTTGTTTGTCCGTCAGGTAGAGTGTTGAAAAATATTAAACACGTATCTTTTTATTTTTTTCGTTATCATAAAATAACGGCAATACATGAAAATGAAATTTCGCATGACGTAACGTTATGGTAAAAATTAAAGTAAAAAAAAGTATTTAGTATTTTTCTATTATCTGACTGACGGACTAAATAGAATTGCATTTTTTTTACCCAGTCGTCATCCCTATTGTGTAGTGCATGCATAGAACATTACTATGCGTGACAAATAAGAATAGGGCCAAAGGACCGGGTTAACTACTATTTTTATTTTAATACTAAAAATAAGCTTTGCTAGATATTTTTTGTATTTACTTATCTTTATGTAAATATATTATTTTATTGGATTTACTATTGGTATTGACACAACTATATCAAGAATTATAAAATATAGTTTCTAATTTGGTCGCTTGATGTTTTTTATGAAGTTGATTATTATTACGACGTTAACGCTAGCCACACTAAGCGCGTCGTTATTCGTAATATCATATTACGATAACGCGTTGATTTATAAAAAATACAAAATGACTATTTTGACTCACATAAAAAAGCAACCAGTGAGGTAAGATTCAAACCAATCCAGCAAAGATCCAGACAATCCCCAGGCAGTTAGCTTGGCTATGAGAATTCGATGGTTAACTCTATCGAAGGCCTCTGCGAAGTCAATACAGGGTGTCCACCGGCAGATTTTACACTTTGAATGAGGTTTGTGCGAGTCAGAGTGGTGGGGGCGGGGGAAGCGGGGAAGCGGCAATCGACGCATGAGTGTTGTGGATATTTAGTAGCCATGAGTCAGTGGACAGGAGCACCGCGCTTTCGCGGTAGAGGCTTACTTCACAAACGGTAATTCTGTGACTATAGCGAGGCGACGTTTTTGTTCACGCTTTGATATCCGGAGAATAAAAGAAGGTCCATCGAATCAGTTGATTTTGACGTGGTTACAGAAGTTCAGAGAAACCGGATCAACCATAAATCAACCTCGACCTGGATCTTCCACTTCTGTAGCGACTCCGGAAAACATCGATCGCGTAAGGAGAGAAATTATGCAATATCATCATAAATCTGTCCGGAAGATCGCAGCATCAAAAAGACGTCAATTCACAAAATTATAAAAAAGCATATTAAGTTTTATCCTTATAACAACAATACAGTCTCTTCAAGAAAATATCCGACGTGAGATAACAGTGATCAGTCCAGATTTGTGCCAGAGAGTTTTCTCAAGTATGAGAGAAAGTTTGCAGGAGTGTGTGCTAAAAGACGAACAACATTTAAGTAGTGTTATTTTTAAAAATTTTAATCCACATTAAAATCCGCCTTGTACAAAAATTAATAAATGAGTTTTATTTTGTAATTATTTATTATTTCATTACCTATCATAGTATAAAATATGCCGGCGGACACCCTGTATACATATATAGCGTCAACTTGTCTGTTTAAATAGATATTCTCCTCTGTATATGTAACCAGGTTCGTGTTAGGTGATCTACTTTACGTGGCGTGAAGCCGTATTGGCTAATGTTAAAAAATCTGCCAAAATAGTTCTGGATAAAGGGACCAATGATTCAAAAACCTTTGACATCGTCAACATTATGGACATTGGCCTAAAGTTGTGAACAAGTTGTTTGTCACCGGATTTATGGATCGGTATTACTTTTGAAGTCTACCATGCAGTTGGAAATACGCCCGATTGTAAAGAGCGATTAATAATGAAGAACAGAGGCACGGGGAGTGCTTCGGCGCAACGAGGCCAACGAGCGAAATATCGGTGGAATATTAGTCCAATGATTTATTTACTATTTGTACCATATAGTTGAACAATATGCGAGACTTATTGCATTACAGATAACTCGTATCAAGGCAAGTGTATCAGGATTTTAGAGTCCTTTCCTTATTATTTTTAATAGAATTAAGCTGTTGTAAATTATTCATGTTAACAAAATCAATAAATAGTTGGTAGAGATGACAGATTATAGGAAGGACTCCCCACCAAACTCCATTCCAAAGTACTCAAGTTGAAATCCCCAATCAGGCAAATATGCGATTCACATTGATCAGAAACACGATTACCTACAGTTATTAATAAAGTGCTCAAGAGTTTATATATGTATTGGTGGCGGTAAGTACACTGCACACAGTGCGATACTATTCGTGTCGAATATTTCGAGAGCTTTCTATTAACACCCAAATGTCCTGACAATCACTTCGCCAACCGTACATTTCCCTAAATTTTAAATTTTTTGATATGGCAATCAGAACTCCACCCTCATCACTTTTTATACTAATAGCAGATTTTTACCTATTTCGTCTGTATACAATGTAGCTGTCGCCGAAAAGTTAAGAATCAAGTATGTTACTATTGATCCAAGTTTCAGTCAAGACAATAACATTGTATCTTGATGAAAACACATTTAGTTCTCAGTCCACGGGTATTCTGGTGATGTATAGGTAAGAATCGAATGTTCAGAATAATACAATATTATCATGCAAAAATAATAATAAGAAAAAACTACAGTTACTTTATAAAAATATAATCAGCAGGAAGCATCAGCTTTTCTCATGTAAGCACGCCAGTTTTTTAATCATACATATTATCTGTAATTCTTTTCCTTTGCTGCTGATTTTGTGGCAGCATGAAGAAGCTTATTGGCAAGGAAAAGGTGATCTCCTTTGTGACCATTACAGTGTTGAAGCTCTTTGTATAAAACTAAAAGACTTTCAGAGTCAGGTATGTGAATTAAATTTACTGAATTACTATTTTGAACTACAAACATATACATTTAATACAAAGTCACCTTTCCAGTAAACTGAGACCTATTAAAACTTTTGAATTAGAATTACAGTTCAATTCGTAAATTATACAAACAACACAAAAACTTAATTTTTTATTCTTTTTTGAGAAAAATATCAACAAACTATTGCTATTTGAATGATTCATTAATTTGTCATTTCATCAATCGATAATACAATGATCGTCCAATAAAAATGCGTCACAGTAATCGCACGTAAACGTCATGCGGGCCCTGTCGACCTATACAAATAGGCCGTGAATGTTACCTGTATGCACCCTCGCATGTGTAGTGAGATGATGTTTCAACAGGAACGACTTGCCGCACTCGTCGCACGAGTACGGACGCTCTTTGACCGCGGCCGGTGGCGCCGTCGTCATAACTGTGTTGCTGTTCAACATTTCTGTCTGCGAATACACAGTCTGGGAAAAGATGGATAAAAATGAGAACTTCTCGTGTCAACATTTACTGTTCTCTCTACACAAACTGAAAGTTATACCATTCGCATCGAAGGGTGGGAAGAGAAGTTAATTTTAAGCATTTATCTCTAAGATAAATGTCAATATAGCATCATGAATGCAAATTTGATCAAAACTTATTATGAGAATGTCTTTAGTTTTTTATTTTTATTTCAAGGATACATTGATTATTTATTGATGTGGAATTTTAATATAATGGAAAATAAAGAAAAGGATATGAAATTGTACAATGCATAATGAACTTATTTAAATAAATGTGAGCTAATAATAAGTCAACCACCTTTTCATTCTAGACACATGATCTTTCTTTTGCTTTATTTCATAACAGTGTTTGAGCTTTAAAAGCTATAGTTTAATAAAAGCCTAGTTATATGAGTCTGTTCTTTATCAATTTTTGTTTTTAACTTCATGTTGCACACTTTAAGCTTCAGCTATGAAATTAATTCATATCATAACACAGTAAGTTATCAGATTACCAAGGGAAGTTTAATTATTTTATAATGTCTACAATCAATGCATTATGGTTTAAAATTAAAAGAACAAGTTTAATCAAAGGCAATTTGTCTATGAAAATTCTTACCTTTGGTGAATTATTTGTCGTTCCTGGTTCCTGTTTAGTATGCAGTAAATGGTGTTGATGCACAGTTGTCGTCTGTATGCTTTCTTGTTGTGTCTGTTGAGTTTGTGGCTCAGTTATGGTTTTTATACTGCCATTCAACAATGAGTTATTCAACTGTGAGGCATCAATGACGGGAGTTGCAATGCCTTGTGCTTGCAATGCCCTCCTCATTAATATCTCATTACATTCTTCAGCTGTAAGCTGAATGGGGCCTAGTGGTGTCATGAACGGTTTCGCTGTCAAGCTAGCAGGAGCTGTAAAAGAAGCAGTTTCGTTTATTAACAACATTTATTCCTACTATATAAAAAAAAAAGTTTTATTAAAAATAAAAGTAATCAGAAGTTTTTTCATTAAATTAAATTTTAAATCTACAATTCAGGACATTTAAAAAAATATATATAAAGTGTCAGATAATATGGCATATAAGAAAATCTAGATTTAATATTTTCCAGTTATTTTGATACTATATTAAGTAAATTATTTAATAGATGACAATCAGACAAGAAAAGGTGCATCTTATTGAATCTTATTGAATAAAAAATAAGGTAAGCACAGAGGTCTGATTTCAAAATCTATAACAATCCCATTCAATTTTATATTTGAAAGACATTCATGAACTATTTGGCATTTGATAATGACTGAGACTTTAAAAATTATACAATTTGCCAACAGAGCCAGATAAATTTTCTCTTATAACAACATCACATTGTGGCAGGTTAGGTTTCAAGTCACTTATTTTTCACTACCCAAATTGAAACTAAAATTTTTGTTGGTAATGTAAAATGCAGTGTTTCTTGCACTCATTTTTCCCTATAGCTAAAAGTGTCACAAAATACACTATTTAAAGGTTAATTAACCATACCAATTTAATATACTTTGACTATGCTCACTACTTACTGTGTATAGTTGCAGTTTGATTCTGCTGTGAGACTCTGTTGATAGTATGAGTAGGGGTTTCATTCAATACAAACATAGCTCGTCTTGTAGTAGGATTACCGGCGGTCACCACCCTGGTAACTTGAGCAGCAGTGTTAGACACCGCAACAACTGTACCAACTTTTTCTTGCACTTGGGGTGTCTTATGTGACATTACAGTCAATGTTGTCTCCGGTGACACCTGAAATATACAATTCAATCAGAATGTTCTCAATATAGACTAATTGCATAGACAAAAATGTGTAAAAATTCTTTAATATTAAGGTTTTGATATACTCTTGCATAGGCATTCTGTTTTTCCAATATCTACATGCTCAAGTGTAAAATAATAATAGAAAAATGCTTTTTTTTTATTTTGCTATTATTTATAATTATGATATTTACCGTGTTTCCCAAAGTGTAACTCAAACTGCTTGGTGTTTCCACCTCGCATTTAGTGAGATCCGCGTTACTCGTGAAGCCCCATGAATAACCAAAGCCCGAAACATTATTGGGAGTTGGCATACACATTGTCACTGTTCAAATTTTATATTACATGAAAATAAAAACAAACTCACTAACACAAATTCACTATTTGATAGTAAACAGTTCTCGTGACAGTATTAACATAGTGATCATGTATGTACGCTTTCACAACCACTAACGCACGACACAACGCACCCGTCAATCAAATCGCCGACTACTCTTAACTTTTGACGAAAACTTTATGCACTAGAGCGCTGTTATTTGCTAACAGAGTTCAGTCTGAACGCTAAAAGTTAGTTAAATGGTTTTGATCTGTACAATCTAAAAGGCGGCATTAGACAACGACGCTATGTATGATGAACGACATTGACAAACACGTAATCCAGATTTCTTCACTGAAAGTTCTATAAATCATATTAATACGATTCATATCGTAATTTGGTGTTATACAACTTCATAGATCATCATAATTTCACAACATTCATCGCATTAGCGAAAACAATAATTTTATCGCACACACAAAAAACCGAGCGCCATTTTATTGTTTATGGTGTTTATCAAAGAGTAGGTAAGGTAGGGTGTTTATAAAAAAGCTACTTGTTCCTAGGTTAGAAGGACTTAATTTATTTTGCTGCCATTGACTTCTTCAAATAAACAAACTGTCAACAAAAGAGATTCAGTATTCGTTACCACCTTAGTTGTCACACTCAGACTGTGTATTAATCAGGCTTCTTTCGTTTTCAACCTTTGTGGTCGGTTAAGAGCGGTTTCAGTACGAACTGTTATATTTATCCTTGAGTATTATAATAAGGCTTATAGTAAGCCCTAGCGTCTGCTGAGCTTAGACAGCAGCCTTTTTATCGAAGTAATGAACATGCATTCGGACGGTTATCTGTAATTTGGGAAAAAACTATTAGCAAAGTTGTCTAGAAAATATAAAATGCATAAAAATATTATTAGTTTTTGACGAACACGTTGACCAAGACCCTGTTCATGAGAATCTGTTCTATTTTCGATGATAATAATTGTTAAAATTTAAATAGCCAAAATCGCTCAAAAAACGCTGCTCTGTGTAATGAATGGCGCTGATCAGGCTGGTATTTATGATGTCCCATGCCGACAATTATATCAAGGCGACATAACCTATTTATCAACTACATATTTACGAAGTAAACGAATAGTATTACAGAAAAGAAATTTAATTTAAATTTTGTTTTGTATTTGTATCTGCTCTAGTTTTATTTATAAAAATGAGCTACAAATTGTATGTATAATACAAATTTTGCGTATCTTTAATAACATTGTTTTGGCATTCCCATGCCGGTAAACAGAACCTGTTTTTGGTTGCAAAGACAACCAATTACAGGGCGTTTTCTTGCACACTAAAATTCCCAAAAAAGGTTCAATTTTCTTTACGTTATTATGCTAAAGCAGTCGCTATGAATCGCGACAAAAACAGGTAAAATTTACATATTGAATATAATATCAAACTAGCAACATATCAACATTAGTATTACTAGGATAATTCGGTTGAACCAACTAGGCAACATTATGTTTAATTTTTGCTAATGGTAACTAACGTGGGTAAAAGATTTGAATGCACCAAATAACCGTGAGTTCTGAGCTCTGAATAAGTCTTATCAAAGGTTCTGAGTTACCTAAGTAAAATTGGCCAATTAGAATCTTATATGACTGTCATTGTTTACATTACCAACATATCTTCTTCTTGGTCTGTGATTACCAACATAAAAGTTTGATTAGGTAGGTATAAGTTGTTAGAATCTTACCGCGCCATTTTTTCTACGACGCTTCGGAGTCAACAAATACAATAGAAAACTGCGGTCTGGTAAGTGGGATCCCTATTATAGTTTTGTTATAAGTGAGTAATGAGTATAAAAGTGATTTCTACTACTTCTGGAAAGGAAGACTGGCCGAGGAACGCGGCTAGTTGACGGGTTGGCAAATTAGTATGGTTCACATGATCATAGTTGGTTATGATATGAGCTGCGACTTCGGAGAAGTCAGACTGGTTGAGGACATGTGGCTAGTGGGCGGCTTGATGACTGATACTTTGGTAAGGCTCGCTCTCGGCGAGAGGAGACTTCATGATTGATACCTTGGTAAGACTCGCTCTCGGGGAGAGGAGACTACATGACTGATACCTTGGTAAGGCTCGCTCTCGGGGAGAGGAGACTACATGATTGATACTTTGGTAAGGCTCGCTCTCGGAGAGAGGAGACTACATGATTGATACCTTGGTAAGGCTCGATCTCGGGGAGAGGAGACTACATGATTGATACTTTGGTAAGGCTCGCTCTCGAGGAGAGGAGACTACATGATTGATACCTTGGTAAGGCTCGCTCTCGAGGAGAGGAGACTACATGATTAATACTTTAGTAAGGCTCACTCTCGGGGAGAGGAGACTACATGACTGATACTTTGGTAAGGCTCGCTCTCGGGGAGAGGAGACTTAATGATTGATAATTTGATAAGGCTCGCCCTCGGGGAGGGGAAACCGGATGATTGATAATTTGGTAAGGCTCGCCCTCAGGGAGGGGATTGTTGGCATAACTAAAATATAATCTGTAATGAAAAATTGTGAAGTTACCTATGTATTTCATTTGACATGCCTTTAGTGTATATTGTATAAATTCTGTGTTAAATCAGGGAACTCACTTCGACCGTGTGTTATTCGATCGGCCATAAAATTCTAGATGAGAGCGTCCCGACTCTCGATGACCGGCTTCCAGTTGAGTAGTGGTCAAGTCGCCCGATATGTGGATGAGCCTTGACCTTGTAAGGCTAAGGAGCTGCCTCGAGAATTGACTGGGTAAGAAATTCTACCTCCTTTAAGTTTTACCCTTCAATTATAATCTCGTCTTTTATAAGGTGAATTCATATTGGTTCATTAATATATTAACTTGATTTCTACAATATATTATCTCATTTCATTGCTATCGTGGATTGCGTTATAATCTGCGATGTGATGGGATGGGATTCTATGGATTTAATCTGAACACAGGCGCTAGATTCGTGGCAATGTAAATTCAGTATAACCGAAGCAAATCATAACGTGTTTTGTCGTTGTTGAAGTTAAGTATAATGATTCGACGAAAAGCAATGAATTAACAAAGCAGATACCTATATACATAACATCTTTATGTTCATCATAATTTTTTCCCCTGTGCGACATGACAGAGGGATATGTTATCATCTCGATATGTAGAATCGATTAAGAATAGAATCATCGCGACAAAAGCTAAACATATAAGGTCGCGGGTATTGGAATAACAATGTCACATCAATAGAAGGATGTAACCATAGAGGAGTAAAATAGATCAAGATGGCTTTTCTTCGTGTGCGGTGTGTGTTGAGTTAAACGATGTGGGGTCTAAATGCTAAATAAAGAAATATATGCTGAAGGTTGGTTTCTGTGATTCAGTATCCTCCACCCATAACCGTCAACAGCGGAAAGCCGCTGGATGGGGGAGGCGCAGGACCGATCACATTGGAGATTTTTGGGGAGGTCTATGCCCAGTAGTGGGCGTCTCTCGGCTGAAATGATGATGAAACATATTTTGTCTGCAGATTCTAAGAAATAAACTTTATTAGTAATCTAATAAAGTTTATTGTCTAACAGACATTATGGACGGCGTGATCAAATAATTATATAGCCACTTTATAAATCAAAATGAGTTTGTAGACTGGAGAATAATAAGACTAAAACAAAAATGGTAAAGAACAACATAAGTTAGAAAGAACAATTTGTATTTTATGATTAGGTACAGATTTACTAGTAAAAATAGAATATGGTCCAGAGTTTAAGTTATATAGACGGTAGCGTGTGTAGCCTTATGAGAAGCAAGTGATGTTATTTGGCGTATAACATAAATTTGTAGGTATAATAACAATAAAACGAATAATATGGTGCTTGGGCCATAGACAGGCCAAATAAACTTCTCAGTCATTTTATATGTATTTTCCTTACTTTAAAAACCCAAATGTAGCATAAATGCTACGTTTGAATAATAAAGACCAGACTGTATGAGGAAGTATTAAAAAAAATTAGTTCCCGAAATCAAATTAGAAGTCGCTACGGTACATTCTTGATTTCTCCATGACAACCCTTCCGATTTTCTTTTATCTTTAACAGTAAATCAGTTTTCCAAACTCAATAAACAACTCATTGTACTTTTTCGTATTTGTGTTGATACCTAAGTTCAAATTTCAGTTTTTTAATATGATTGTTAACAGGAACGGAAATTACTGTCTTTGGTCCATTCGTTTCCTGCAAAACTCAACTTTTGTAAAGGTCGTCATCTAGTGAAAGTACTTTTTAGTGCTTTTTTTTTTAAATATTTCCTCATTGGACATGATTGTATAAAACCCCTTTATCGAAAATGAAGTAAGACATAGATAAATATTTTTTTCTATGGATCAATCAAACAAGACATTTACAAGACCATAGAGACATAGATGGTATTGACATACCTACTGAGTCTGTGGTATTGACAGTGACAGTGACAATTGTGAAATTAGCGATATTGCGATGCGAATTGGATTTTCGTCACTGTCTATTAGACTTTATCAGCAAAGAAAAGTATTTTATATTTATGCTCAATATATAGTTTAAAAAGAAATAGTTTTATATAAGATTATCCAATCATCATGAATCCAATTTCAATGGACAAAGATGAACCTTCATCTTTGTTGTCATTTTCAACAAATCACCCGCTAGAACAATTTGTACTGTTAGCAAAAGGTGCTAAAGGTTTTGCGTGTGCAGAACTCATCAAGCAAGTCCTAGAAGCACCAGGAGTGCATGTATTTGGTGAACTTTTAGAAATCCCAAACATTAAAGAGGTTAGAATAATAAGAAACCTGTTTCTATTTTATTTATGTATTAATGTAATATCGATTTTTAATTAATACATTCCTCTATATTTATGTTTTACTTTGTTGGTATATTAATACATACATTGCATCCATTTTTTAGTTAGAAACTGGACCATATGCAACACACTTCAAAACACTCAATCTATTCGCCTATGGGACATATAAAGAATATTTGGAGAACAAATCAGAGTACTTAGAACTCACTCCTGTGCAATGTAAGAAGTTACAACACCTTACAATTGCAACACTCGCTACTCAAGAGAAATGTATTCCCTATAGTGTGCTACTTAAAGAATTGGACATAAAGAATGTGAGAGATTTAGAAGATCTGATCATAGAAGCTATTTATGCAGGTACTGTATATACTTTTTTTTTTCCATTTCACAATAATCAGTACTCCAAAAAAGTGTTTTATATAATTTGGATTGACTAATAAATTAATATAATTGTGTTAAATGGCAATACATAATTCTATTTTCAAAAATTTATGTTTCAGCAAACTGTAGTGCTCATATAACAGTATCAAAATAATTAAGTCAATTGTTTTATAACTATTTCAGATATAATTCATGGTAAACTTGACCAAGAATGCAAGAGGGTAGAAGTAGACGTAGCACTAGGTCGTGATGCACGCCTCGAAGATGCATCATCTATTGCAGATGTTCTTGCTGATTGGTGCAATGCATGTGAACAGGTGTTGAGCTCCGTCGACAGGCACATACAACGAGCCAATCACGTTAAGCAGAAAGCTATAAGACATCAACAAGGCATAGAGCAAGAGGTTTGTGTATTTTTTTACATATTTTACTCTATTCTGTCACAACCAGATTTTTACACTATTTTGATATCACTTAAATGGGATAATTTTTTGTAGTATTCCTATAGTCTGCTAGAGCAGATATCACAAAAAGTTACTTATTAGCAACTTCAATAGTGTCATGTGCACAAGTTCAAGAAGTAGGTACTGCTTTATCTTCACTGTTATTTGGGGAAAACTATTCTTGGCCTTGATATGTCAAATGCAAGGTTATATTGCAAATTCCGTTAAAACTGTATAGGTATAATACAACCATTTCAATTATATTATGTAATAAAATGTTCTTGTATATGAACTAAATAATATGTAATACTTGTAATTTTTAATACAGTTGAATTATCAGCATTTGAATGTAGATTTGTGTAAAATGTACTTTGTAAAAAGAATGAAGTTTGTGTGTAGGTTGTTAGAGGGTGCATATACCCAAAATCACTATCTATAAACTAGTTTCATACAAAACAAAAAAAAAGAAATGTTTAAAAAAGCTGTAATTGAATTGAGAAATTTATTTCCTATGGTTGTGTTGTGTCATAGTCAAATTATGAATTTATAAGAAGGTCAGTAACTAAATGTCCAGAATGAATGATTACCTGAATCAAGAATGAAATGATGTAAAACAATCTAAACATGTTTTTTTTTAATTTAACAGATAGTTTACATAAAGAAGACATTAAAAACTCAACTGGAGAATGAAGACTCTGCTTCTGGTGGAGGGGCTGAAACACACTCTGCACCGAAGAAGAATTCTGGCAAAGGGAAAACTCCTCGCACCACCGCCAAGTTTTGGCAGAAAAATACATAACCACAATTAATTCAAAAAAAATATTCAGATATATTTGATGTGAATAACTTTTGGGATGACTGATGAATTTGATAATATCAAAACAAATAACAAATAGATTTATGAATATTCCACAAGTTGCTCACATCAAATCTTCTGGAAGTAAGAAATATTTGTAATTTGTGATAATGATAAATAAACGTTAGGTGTATATCTTTTATTTTCAGTTTTATTTAGTTATTAGATCTCTGTCAATTGAACGCGATAGGGCTGTATGAGGTATAATACATATGAATAAAAGTTACGTAAGTCTCAAAAAAGCATTAGTTACTTGATCAAATTATGAATAAGTGGACATTAAGTCATACTGGCATATATTTATCCAATATAATTATGCCATTATTCACTGGTTCCAAGAATAGTTACCACCATTCAATATTCTCTTAATATTAATATCAGTGTTAGAAGATCTGCCTAGAGGCAAGAGTAAAACCTTGGATAAAGTAAGGCAATAGACTGGGCAAAGGGTATTTACAAAATTACAGTATGTAGGTATAATAAAAATCACGGTTTTTAAGAATTAACCGAGCTCTGAAAGATATACATGCTTTCAACTTTAGAAGAGTAATTTTCAAAATGTAGGTAAATGGAAAAATGTATAGAAAATGACAAAGCGCCTATATTGCCTTTTTTATTAAAATTGCTAGTTAAAAAAAAACAGGCGTTTGATATTCATTCATATATCAAGTTTTTATAATTTACTTCTTTCCATTGCTTATGCCAGATCATATATAGCAATGAAACTACCTTTTTATAAAAAGAATATTCTTTTCTTATTAGAACACATTTCCAATTTTACATAGGCAACCCAAGATAAAACGTCAAACAAGTGAGCGAGATGTGAATGGCATTTTCAAAAGCACACGACAGAGATCACAAAATAGAACGAACGGTCTGCGAGTGTTTCCGAGCCGTGCGTGTCACGTCTGTTTTGTTGACGCAGAAGCGCAGCAAATAGAGTGCGCAGGCAGTGCAACGATTATCAGGTTTGCAGGCCAATTTTAGTGTTGTAAATAACATATAAATCCCAAAACAATAAACAGAGATATCGCCCTGTAGTACAAAACATCATAAATAGTTGTTATAGGATTGCACGCCGCAGTTTGATCGTTCACGACACCATAGCAACGGTTCAGTGAGAAACTACGACACAAAGTGACGGCCGCGTCCTATAAAGCGATATAACTGTGATAAATTATCAAAATAAACAAATCTGTTGTTATTCGGAGAGACTGTTCCCTGTAGTGCCACATCTCGAAGGCCCTCGCGTATTGGATGAACAGAAAGGCAAGTATTAATTGCCCTTTGTCAGTAACTCTTTCACATTTATTTATTACTTTATGGTGTGAGTTTCAATGTCAGATCTGTTTACCATAATCGCGTCGCAAATATTTGTTATGGACATAAACGGCTGTTACTTAACATTCTACAGAAAAAGGGTCTGATTTCCTTATCTCATTGTTTGCTTTTATATTTTAGGCAGTAAGAACACATAAAATTATATGTACTATAATAAATCAGTCTAGATACTTCCAATCGATGAAAAGTGCGTGCACAGGTAGCTTAGCTAAAAATAATATTAGTGATTGTACACTTCGCCACTGTGTTGTGGCGTGTGGCGGTGGCTAGTACCTAGTGGGTATGGGTTGGGTTGGGTTGATGTTCTTTGTTGTTCACGTAGTCAGCTGTTTGAGAGGGCACGGGGAGGGGGGGAAGGGCTAGACTGGTTGTGCGCGCGCTCCACATTATTCTCATTTCGTTTCGTACGTTTCATTCCCCTTTATGTTATGATGCTTTGTTCGTAAAGTTTTGCTTTCTATAGCCAATAAGCTATAACACAATTTATTTGTCGTGTACCGACCATATGTGGATGCAGACCACAGATATTCACGAATCGCTTTATGAAAAGAAAAGTTATCTTAGCATTATAACAAATGCAACATGTCATTTGAACATGAGAACAATACTATTAAAGGCCAACAATACTATTAAAAACTAACCACATTACAATTTAATTCAATTAAATACACCTAATTGGAAACGTTATTAGAAACTTAGTAGGTACCTGTACCTCCCTAAGAAAGAAACATACAGACGAAGTATTTACAAATGCAATAAGCCGTTTTGGCTTTTTACACTCTTAAATCAGTTCATAATCATCGCAAAGTTAAAACTTACACCTATGTTAGATATGTAGGATTTTATATCTTTTCTTCTTCAGGTAGGTGTTATGTATTGAAACCGGCCGTCTTCGTTCAACTCTAATAGGAAATCAATAAAAATTGGTACCTATCTAATATATGACTAAAAAGGTTGAAATGATATACCTTACGTAATGCCAAATTTAGACTAAAATTAAGCTTAATTGTATTTAAAACTTAAGCGGCAGTCAAGAAAATCATTGTAATAATTACCAAGATTGGTATTACCTAGAAAATGTGTATGTGTTATAAGTATTATAACGACAACACCAAAAAGTTTTTATTCTACTTCAACCTACTACACATTTACAACGACTAAAAGTTACAGCTGAGCTATTAGACATCGTGCACATATCCGGCTTCAATGGATGCATAATGCGCCTCGCCAGGCCCTTGTGACGTCATCTATGTAGGTGAAACCATTAGGCCTTCCAAGAGGTTCACTAGGGCTGTCGCATGGTGTTTCAGACTACTTTATGTGCATTAGCTCTCAATCTAATTTGTATTTTACCAAGTGAGAGCTCCTTATCTTCTCTGTTAATACAAGCTTGGACCGTTTCTCGATTACATTTTCTTTGATTTCTGTCTTTGTCTCGTAACCGCTTCAAACTAAACTTCCATAATATTCACAAAATACTTTCTAGTAAAATGAAAAAGAAAACGCTTTATTGCTATCTTATAATAACAAATACGCATGGGTCATTTCAAATAGTTTTGTTATAAAGGTAAGATTTTTGTTATAGCGCAAAAGGGTAAGCTAATGCTAAAAATGAATTTATTATACTCTAGCTGATTCCATATTTTTTGGACGTAGAAAATAATGTACGATTAAATTAGGTTTTGAATCCACATTAAAAGAGATATTTTACATTTGATTTGTCCTGGTACTTAGGCAGGAAACAGAGACACATATGTAGGCACTAGAAGTTCAATACGTAATAAAAAACGACATGAATACAAAAAGTTCGAAGTGTATGTCCTAACTGTTGACAATAACCTGTTACTTAAATGAAATTAATCTCTGAATATGTTGCTTAGTGCAAGTCTCGAGAACGGAGCCATTCGACATTAGTTTTTCCAGGAAGCAGGCCTGGGTCTAGAGGGGCGAAGTGGGGGCACTTGCCCCGGGCGCCAGTGCCAGGGGGGGCCAAAAACAACATTATAATAAAACCTATTTATAGTTAAATAAAAACGTGCTTCACAAATCTAATTAAATTAAATGACATGCTTAAAATCCCTAGCTGAAATGAAGGAATAAAATCGTAGATACAGTCCTGCCCGGAAGCTCTTATGGAGGAAAAAATATGGAAAAGTTTAGCGTATAATAAAAAAGGAACACTTTTTCTTGTACCAATTTAACGTTACGAAGTTTTTCGGGTCAACTATTTGAGCCACCAATTTATACCTCCTATGATGTAATGATTTAGCCTTAA